>VZDJ01007755.1:41598448-41703553 GCA_008694505.1 Cyanoderma ruficeps
AAAAAAAACCCAAACAAATAAAAACAAACAAATGAAAAAAGACAAAAGGTGTGCAACCCAGAAATGTCCTCATCGAAACGGGTCCAGGATTGGGGGAGGTATGAGGGTTGGGGAGAAAAAGCAGCAGCAGTCAGAACGAGTTTCACATGTTATGCCCATATCTGATGATCTACAAATGAAATGAGCTGTAGTTGATGAATGGATGTAGTTTTACATGAAGGCTGATCTTCTGAATGCTTCACAGAAATGCAATAGAATGGCTGTGCCTTATCAACATTTTGTCTTCAACACTTTGAAAAAAATCAAGTTGCTAAGACTTTCTACAACTTAAATATCCTCTGAGAATGAATAAATTAAACTCGCCTCCTGAAAAAACTATTTTAAGGATACAGCTTATTTCTTTTTTTTTTGTAAATAACAAAATCAAATGTGATTTTATTAAAACATTTTCTTATTCTACTATTAAAAATAGATTATGTTATAACATTTAAAATAGAGACTTGTATTTTTCAAGCCATGATTGAAGTTGTCACTTCAATCCTTTTGCCACTCAGGTACTTCAGCTCTGTGGTCTGTTATCAAGATTGGCAAGGAGAGTCAGGGGGATGCCATACAAACATGACACATTTTGAAGGTAAAAATAAAGTAGGCAGTAAGTATGCAAGTAACACTCAGCAAATGTCAGGTCTATATCCCCGGAGCGGTAAGATGCTACTTAAGTGTTTAGAAAAGCAATCAAAGATACAACTATTACAGCCCTTGCTGCTAGTTCTGTGAGGCTGAGATCCTGGATGTAGGTGATGTTCCACTGGCTGAGCTTGTACTGCTCAGACCATGGGTGTAGCCATTCCTGCTGAAAGCCTCTGCCACAATCATTGTGTTGGCAGTAGTTTTGTTGCATAAACAGACACTAAGTACTTTTAAAATGCAAAGCACAGATATAAAGTAAGGTGAAATAGCAACACAGGATACAAATGAGAAATATACAACAACACAACATTACTTAAAACTTTAATACAAATTGTCTGGAGAAAAGATTTTTTTTTTATTTACTCCCTTTTCTTCTTCTAATCAGCTTGTGCCATATAAGTGTTTTCTTCTGAATTTTTCAACATTCATGCATGTTTTTAGTGGAATGCCCTATTTGCATATTCTTCCCTTCAAACATTTTTCAGTCTGACTTGCCATTAGCACACTGCTGAAAGTAATTCTGTTGCTCCCCTTACTAGAAAGTCTGCCAAGAATCCCAAAGACATATTTTATCTCTAACTACAGCAATTATCCAGAAAGTTGATATCACTATTACAGAATTAAATTCTTCATGGTCTACATTTTCAAAGTGCTCTTTAGCCCTGCACCCTTGAGACTGATTTTCAGAACAGCTGAACGACTCACACCAAGGTCTAGTATCCTTCAGAGCAGCCTGAAAAACAGCCTGTTGTGATTATGTCCAAATTTCAATGCATATTTGGTTCAATCTGAATTCAGAGGAAAAAATACAGAAAAATTGAGAATATTTCAAACATTTAACAGCGTATCAACAAAGCAGACTTGCTACAGAATAAAGAATTACAGCCCATTCTAGAAGCACTACAATTCCTTTGCCCACATACAAGTTAACAGTGCTTCTTGAACAATAGATATTCTTCCTAATCTAGCTTCCTGTATGCCAAAATATTTTCCCCACTGAACTCAGCAGCAGTATAACCCAGATATCACCATGTTTCCAAACTGTTATGGTAATCTTCAGGTGAGGTGGGCTTAATTCAACCTCCTTCATACTCTGCCAATAGTTCTGCATTTGCAAGTGCTTCTAGTCTAAATAGAACTTCAAAATTAGTTTATTATGCTAATATTGAACAGAAATTTATTTGCAAATTACACATGTAATTAAGACTTTAACACTACTGTAATGAACAGCACGCACATGTATAACCAGAGAAACTTCTTGACCAAAACATTTAACCAATCTGATTTGACTGAAATCTGTTAAGTGGCAACCTAAAAACAACTTCAAGGCATCTGAGTAACAACATTATGACTGAACATCCTCCCCAAGAAGTTCAAAAATTAAAACCATATCAGGGAGCAACTGCCACTATCTCTCTAAGATTTCAAGAAAATGAAGATTTCAACAGGTAACTAAAATATTTTCATTTTAGAAACTAAACCACTCTCAAATCTCAGAAATTGAGGCCATTTTAAAAGCATGTCTCTTAAACACCTTTAGGTTCAAGCAAAAATGATACTTTTCTATATGCTATTTCACTACACTATTTCCAGATTATCCAATATCAATATATAAACACAAACTACCACTCTTTAAGGTTCTTAAATCTAGTTAAAAAGACAATAAATCAGAAGATTTATAAAAAGATGTGATGCCATCATAATTTTTATATGTTTCTATTAAGTTGGTATTTAAAAAACTAGAACAGCAACTTGATTTAGGTTAAAATTTCTTTTCAGTTGCTCCTAGAAGTTTTTCTATGTATTAATTTATTCAACTCTCAACTGATGAGCAACAAGTTTTTATTGCATATTTTATTTCCATATTAAAATCAACTAAAAGTAGCTGTTACACCAAGCGTTATATCCAGGAAAGGTCACAGAGATAACTTGTGGATTTCAGACAACTGAATCCCACTTCATCTACACACTCAACCCTTCACCATATTCTGCTGCTTTGGAAGGCACTGGACAGACAGCTGAGGTAACTGATCAAAACCAAGACCATGAACTCAAAGAACTGGTGTCACTGAGGAGAGGTGTAACAGGTCTCCTGCCAGCATCCCGGATTAGCAGCCAACATCCTTGCCCACTCAAAGCTGCAAGTATCGCTGCATTCAAAAACACTTGCATTAATGCAGTTTGAAGCTCACAGAGGCTGGAAAAGCAACCAGGTCAGAATGGAAAAGCAAAAACCAATATGCTACTAGGAAGCAATGGAACGTAAGATCACCAAAGCAGTCTCACATTAAGGAGGCTCAGCGCCCTCAGAAGTGGTTTCCCTAAACCTAGAGGCATCATGAATACACGGCTCACGCCAAACTGCAGTTACCTTTTCTTAACCAGCTGCCACCCCTTCACCTCACTAATAGCACTGCATTTCTCTGGGTTGGCTGAAATCAAAGCAGTGATGTGCATCAAGGACACGCACTTTTCTCCTACGTATTCTGAAAATGGACTCAGCCTTACTCCCTGGCCAGTCCAAACTGACAGCAAGGCTATTTTTCCTTCAGACGTGTAATCAGGCCCCAAGCCTGTTCACAGACAGGTCTATGCTCAAGTTCAAAGCAAACTCATTAAACTTTCAGTCCTGCTAGCCATTATTTACAGATGATGTATCCAGCACCAAAGCATATCCAGAACTCTCATGATCATGGTGGTAAAGAAGTGGGGTAGTAGATTAATTAAAAAAGCCCAAACAAACCAAACCAATCCAAAACTACTGAGAAGAACTAAACCAGTATTTAGAGGTTCAAGAAGCCTAAATTAATTAATTATTCCAATAGTCCAATCTTGTTTGACAAAAGACTGAGAAATAATTTGACTGCAATGCCAGAGATGCATTACAGCAGAAGGTATATGGAAGACTATACAGCTCTAAAATAGCTGTGAGAGGCACCAAATTAAGAATATATATATATATATTTTTTTTTTTTTAAGAACAGAAACTGATTAACTATACGAACAGAAGCATACAGTAAGGAGAGTAGTCTCTGTCTTCAGAAGCCTCCAAGACTGAAACCTGAAAGCAAGTGGAATGCTCCTTCTTCTGCATCACTGTGGAGCATTTAGAAGTCATCTGTGGCAAGGGTCCACCGGGGTATCACACGAGGCCCCAGGCAAGTGAACGGGATTAGGGCAACAATGATAACCTAGACCACCCAGATGAAAATACACATTCCTACATGTGTTATTTCCTCTCTTTCTACATTCAAGAGGGGCAATAGAAAGAACACATGAAAAGTCCAGTCCTATGAAATTGGATCAAAAAGTCGATCTCCACTCTCTACAGTTGAAAAATACCCACCCTACTAGCTAAATTTTTTCCCATTAGTTAGATACATTCCTCAGTTGTATAGGGAAGTAGTTGTTTCCTAGGAAAATGCTCTTTTTTGACAAAGTCTCACTTCCCACAGGAAGATAAATACTGTAATCAGACAAGTGTAACATGAAAGAAATACGTGAAATAATCCCTAATTGCTCTTCAGAGCTGGTGCAGGCTGTCAAGAAAATAAATACAACAGACACGTTTGAATGACACCGCTGATCTGACAGTTTAGGTCAATAAAGTAAACCAATATATTGGCATTTGTCATTGCAGGAAACTAAAGACATTAAAATTACTGAAATTACAGGATCACGGGCATTTGCGTATGCTCTAATAAATATTGAACAGTTTTTATTTGTGCCCCTTTTGAAAGCCTTTACAACCTGCCATCCTGCCTTGCTGCAGCTTCAAGAAGAAGCCCTACAAAGTCATGATGCTCTCTAAACATCTCTAATAGCAAGACCATAAGGTACTGTCCTCCTGTCCAGGATTTAAGAACTCCATGGAAACACAAAACATGCAAGTGATTACCTTGGTGTTAAAAAAACCCGTTCAGATTTGACCGGATAAACCATTCAGCCCTCATTCAGAAATCCTGGATCATCAAATACACTAAATCATTGATCAAGAGTCCAGTTAAACAATTTCCTTATGTATGATGGAGGAATATCATTAGTGAGACATGAGCTAAAGATCAACAACCAAGTTTTATTACCCCTTATCAGTTACATGTTAACAACTTAATTTAACTTAATTAATTCATGTTTGTTGCAACCCCACACCTTTCAACACACAGGGGACCCTCTGGCTACTTGAAGCTCTAGATACCAAAATCAGACTGAACACACTACAACACTTCACACTTAGAAGATGCATCTTTCTGACAAGGAACATTAAAGATCCACAGCTGGCTGTATCAATTCTTAATTTTAAATATAATGACAACATTGCTTAGACTGCAAGTTAAAAAAAACCCAAAAAACGAACAACAACCAACCCCAGACTATAGTAAAACTGCAATAAGCCCACCATTGAGATAAGGGCCTGCAGGCACAGAATCTGAAAGAGAATCATAGGAATTTTGTGGCTTTGATATGTTGCATGCTTTTCAGAGGACTGGAAAAACTTTTTGATTTAAACAGCACATCATGACTGAAAACCCTTTTCGACAGAAGTTTCTCTTAGATTTCTTGTCCTGAAATGCTGCTATTAAATAAACAGTAGCATAATAATAATGCTAATTATTAAATAAATATGTCTATACAGTAGATCAGGTCAGAGCTTCACTGCAATTCTGAAAAAGCAACATGTGAGAAAGAGTATATGGATAGTGGGATTTTTACTCTGAACTCATACATAATGAAACCTGTTTTACAGATACTAATCTGTTTTAATTTACATAGTAAAGAAATGGATGTGAACACAAGCACAGAATTAAAAGTGAACAGGAGGAGGAGTAGAGACAAACATTCACAGCTCAAGTTTTGATACTGACTTTGTTCTGCAATTTATGCAGAAACATCTCCAAAATGCCTGCCTGAATGCATGTATCTTCTAGTCATAACATCAGAAAGTAGGATCTCCAAGTAATACGGATATAAATAAAACTAATATAACTCAGATAAGGGGAATGTAACAACACTTGTGTAATGAAAATTACAGTACCAAAGAGAAGAAAACACTTCTAACCTGACTACTGAAAGTGAATACAAATTGTTAAGACATGACAGATGGTTAAATTAACCAGTAAGACATGCTTGGCCATATGGCAGTACCAGCACACCTTGGTACTTCATCTTGGGCCCTAGCACACTGAAGATCTGCAGTCACAAGAACCAGGATGCAGTCTGTAGTTAGTTCTTTCTAACTGGGTTTAGGGGATTTTTTAAACACAGGATTCTCACCTGTTTAGATTTTACATATACAAAACCACAAATGTATCAATTTTTTTTCTTTCCCAAAATACTAGAATGAAAGATTAACTAATGAAAGCTCAAAATTAAAACTTATTTCTGTCTTTACACTCTTTCCGTTCTCACTACATCATTCTCTCTATGACTTGGGACAATTTGTACAGATACAGAAAGAAATAATGCCCTCAGTGAATTGACTAATGACACATGACATCCTTCAACTGATATCAAACTCTGGATGTCTGAAAAAAACCTCATGGATATGCTACTTTGGCATCTTCAGCCCACACTATAGGAGTTCACCACCAAACAAAAAGTCTGTGCCCCAGTATTCCAAGTCCCCAGAAGTGAAAGAACAGCCTTGCCTCACCTGCCAGTACCTTAAATTGCTTTTCCTCAGGTTTTGTACTTAAAAAATTGAAGTGCAATACGATGCATGGTCTGGAGTGTTTCCTGCAAACTCTCACTGCACTGTCAAACCTATTAGAGCAGTGTCACCGTCAGGATACTGCCACGTTCAGCTTACTCTGTGTGGAATTTCCCAGACATAATTTGTCCATTAACCAGATTAAGTATCTTAGAAAAGTCTCCTCAAAACAGATTGGCTTTGGCTGCTTAAGGGACACCGCCAAACCACCATCCGAATTAGGGCCAGCAGTTTTCACATCAGTGCTAAAAATAGAGAAAGGAAGGAGGGAAAAAAGGGATTACACTTCAGTAAGTGTAATAAACAGGCCCCAAATAAACTTTAAAAATCATTCAATAAAGCTTATTGTGTCTTGTAAGAAGTACCCATATCATTTTAATCCCATTTAAACTAGTTTTTAACCAAATATTGGCATCCACTACATTTCTCAGCATATTTAAAAAAAAATAAAGGTAAAAATATTTTTAAATGGTCTCTGATTTTAGTCATGCAATCTGACTTTACTCCAAGTATTGTATCAGTTATCATAATTCTAAGAATCTAGGCAAAACAGGAAAACCACACTATAAGTGTGTATCTCATCCCAAGCATTTTTTTCTTTCTGCTACTGCCCTCGTCCTGTTGAAAAGCATTCACCTGCTTAAAACATCAGAAACAAACTGCTAGTGGAAAATAAACAAATATAGCCAGGAAGAAGTAGCAGATTAAATGTGACAGACAAGTTCAAGGAGATAATTCCTATTTCATTTCTGATCTAGGGTACTGTCAATGAAGAAAAATCTAAAAACAGAAACTGCCCCAAAGCAACCACAATCATACACCAACAACTTGCCTTCAGCAGGGAAGGAAGACTTTTTTTTTTTTTTAAAACCATTTAGCAAATGATCATACTGGGTGTTACTTTGTGTTTGTTCGGGGATTTTTCCCCTCTGATCTCTTAAACTCTGCCTCTTCCATGCCCCTCCACCCTGCCACTTTTACAAGAAGAGAGAAAAGAAGTCCCATGGACAAATGGGAACAGCTGCTGCTATCTGGTTATACAAATCACTGTTCCTTACTTTCCTGCTCACTACTCACTTGGAGTGAGGGCCGAGTGCCTCAGCAACAGGATGATGTTACTAAGCAACACGGCCAAGCAGCTCTGCATAAGCTGTTTGGATAGTTCACCCCAGCTACACGACAACTGAAAACAATATTAGGCCTTTGTAGCAGCAGCAATCTTTGAAGTTTTGCTTATCTTCATCTTAGAAAAGATAAAAAATTATTATTTCCAATTCTGAACGCTAATAGTTCGTGTTGCACCATGGGCTCTATGCTGATGCAGGGGCTGAGGCAATGCATCAGCAAGTAAAGGAATTAAATACTGATGTACTTGATGAGACATGCCCCAAAAGCAAATATCCAGAAAAAAAAAACACCTCTATGGGATAGCCTGTGAAACCTCACAGTGAATGCTTCCCTGACAAGGATTGCATACAAAAAGGGAAGTAATAGTGCATCCTCAATTCTCCAAGGCTGGGTCTTCCTTCTTTCACAGGGCTGTACCTAAGCAAACTTGGAGACCCAATTTCTGCTGGTTAAGTGGCAGTATAGGTTAAACATCCAAAACCCCAAAGGGCTAGAGACCACTTTCAGCAGCATGAGTGATTTGCTAAAAAGCACTGCTGCCTTCAGCAAAACAAATCAGGCACTATTGAACTAATGCCTGCTGGTAAAAATTTAACTTTCTGATTGTGTTTAACACTGTGGAAAAGCACAACAGCTAAGAAACCCAGCAATTCTGAAGCCTTCCCCAAACTGAGCATCAGCTCAGTCAACCTTGAACGGAGCAAGTTCTCACAGCAGCTCTGGTGCAGGGGGAAGGGGAAAACCTTTCCACATCAACTCCTCCCTGCACAAAGATGAGAAAGAATATCTAGAGCTTAAATACAACTAGAAGTGAAATTCTCAAGATTTTGACAGAGAATTTGTTAAGGAAGGTGCTCTGTGGAACAGTGGTTCTCTAATGAAAAAACAGTCACTGTGCAACACTGTGGGATTTGTAACACCAGAAAATAAAATTCAATTGGGTAATGAAGTGCCAAATCTGCCCAACTACAGTATTCCTCAACTGGCTTCTGCTGGGCTACCTGAATTCCTTACCTAATTGTACTGGTGTTCCTAGAAGTTCACAGTTCCAAGAGGTGGTTTTCTTGCTAATAGGGAAAAGGCAATCAAAGTTCTAATGAATCTAGACCACACATGCACCTTTTAAAAGTATTAACTTATTATGAATATTCTTGTTTTGAAAACCTGTGTTACAGTTTCTGACAGACACAGTGAAAATCTCAGACACTGCATATGGGGTTTGCTCACAGAAAAGTGTTGGCAACTTATCTTTTGTAATTCCTTTTACAAGAAGATTGCACATTATTAGAGGTGCGAACAATACTAAGTTTTGGAAAGTTTATCTGTAACTCTTTGTAGTCAAACTTACTTTTCATTAAGAGAATAGAATAAAGCATCAGTAGTATTTGTTCTTTCATGTAAGGTCATCTTTGATAGAATGTTAAACATTTTGTTCTTCTCCCAGAGACTTTCTCCTCTCAGTGAACACTTAACTCGCAGTCCCTAGTTTCTAGATGTCACCGAGACATGAGGTATAAGTATGTGACATTCCAGGAGAAAAAATCTGCGTCCGTTATCTTTGTCTTTTTCTCAATGCCAAGTTCAAGAAAGGGAAGATATCTCTGGATATTCTGTGACACAGCCTATTACTCATCAAGTTTTCACTATCCATTTGAGACTCATTGCATTTAAAATATGCAAGTTAAAACATGGATGTTTTATTAAATGTATACACAACCTATTTGAATACAAACTAACTAAAGACTTTAGTTATGCCTGTAAAGAAGTTCAGACCAACAATCACCCACTTTTACAATTATGCTCAAAAGATTATTGTACCATTACTCAAGCTGGTTTTAGGTTGTTTCCTTTAAGTACCTATTGAGACCTCTGCTAGAAACATTAAAATAATCCCCTGTTACTAAAATCATTATAATCTAAAGCAATTCTAACAGGGACATTCTAACACATGACATGAGTAGCTCAAGGACTTAAAATGTATGCTGAAATAATCATTGTATCCCATAAAATAGAGTTCTCTTTTAATTAATTATTCTTACTAATGCAGCAATCACTCAATAGCATGCATTTAGTATCCAACTTCCAAAAACTCAGGAAAATACCTTATGTAAAACCTTTCACAATAAGCAACAAGCAAAGGAGGAAATGGGTGGCTACAGATTCTTTCTAGCAGGAACTTATTGTAAGGAAAAAAAAAGAGAGAGAGAGAGCAGAGAAGAAAAGAAACAAACACAGCAAAACAGACTTTGCAATTAACCTCACAAATTCAGATTATTGCTGAAAAGCATGGCCAGAACCTTAGGCTGAAAGAGTGCTGTCACTCCAGCAGTGTCCATGCTAAAATGAAATGGGCATGACAAATGCTGCAGGAGACAAATGGTGAAAGAAGGTCACTGGCAAAAGGAAAGCAGATCTAAGATAAGGAACATAAGAAATGTGTTCACAGAAGTTTGCAATAAACTACTGGAAGTGTTCAGCTCCAAGAATGGCTTCTAATTTCAATCAGAAGAATGAGATTCCTGTAGTCCAAAGGTGACAAGCACTTGAGGCATTGTGAAGTGTCACACAATTAGTTCTTGGTTATTCATAAATGTAAATTGACACTATTTGCATGTCAAATGGCTGCCCTGCTGGTGAAGGCAACACTTCCATGGCCACATGGCTGGCTGAACACATATGCATCAAGTTTTGCCTGATTTTACAGCAGCAGTCCAAAATCTACTGCATACTGAAAAAAAGCAGTGACATGCAATCACAACCTTGATAAACGTCAGAGAAAAAGAGGTTTTCAGCTAAGAGTTAATTCTTGAATTCTGGATTCACAAGATAGGATCTTAAGCATGGCAGAACACAAATGAGATCACTTTGGAGGAGATGCTCAGTTATGTTCAGCATTAGCTGATTCTTGCCAAAGGCATCTCAAGATGCAACACAGGCAAGGGTGACGAGCTACACAGGAACTACAACTTCAGACAAAAAGAAATGCAACATTTCTATGAATAAACCTTGAAAACTACTAAGTTTGGTCAGAGATCAGACAAACTGCAATCATGCCTGGGGGGACACTGCATTCACTAGGGCTACCAGATTCAAATCTTTTGAGGGAAAATGGAGGAGCACTAGCTGACAAAGATACTCCAGTCCAACACATCATGGTTGGTTAGTCAAAGCCCTAAAATCCAAGGCTGATGATGAAAAGCCACTCAGAAGACACTTTCAGCTCTCACTCTCTCCTTGGTCAGACAAATTATACACATATAAAAAGACTTGGGTTGGAAGGAACCTTAAAAATCATCTAGTTCCCAATACCCCTCACCATGGGAAGGGATGAACTATCCTAAAAGCTGCCAGGAACTCAACTAATGTTGTCTTTTTTCAAAGAAAGTATATCCTTCATCAAATTAATTATTCTTACCAGGATTCATCACTCTTAATGAATAACCTCTATTTACTCCGTGAAGCTATGTCATCTAGCAGCCTCTCCTCTGTTAGGAAATGGAGGAAAGACACTAAGTCAGGTCTGTTTACAACAAGCTGCTTTATTTCTTGATGATCCATGCAGGACAGTTCAGAAGGGATGAAGGCTAGAAAGTGTCTCTTGCCTACAGAGGGTCACAGCTGTGTACAGCTCTCCAGATGAAGTCCTAACCCTGTGTAACACTCCCAGTTCTGCTTGTTATGTGAGGCCATGTTAGGCCATGAAATATTCTGTTATGTTCCTAATAAAGGTGGCTGAGACATGCTGTACTCAAGCAGGTCACACAGGTATTTTCCTACTCTTCTTTTCAGCCAACGTAACTGGCTAGTAAGTGTATTATTACCTTGGCTCCAATTTTGGTCTTTCCCTCCCCTCTGCAAAACCCATTCTACACAGGATTTTTCTTCCTCTCTTCAGAAAATGCCTCCTAATATTCCACTATCAAGAAGTTTCCTTGACTTATTTAATGGTTTTGTGTCAAGATAATAAAATGAAGGTGTTTTTCAAGTAGCCAAAAGAGTTCTCCTTGTGGAACTTCATTAGGAGTACCCTTCCTCTCCATTACTTCAGTCTTCAAAATGACAAACTGAAAATGTACCTTTACCCAGGTCCCTGCCCAACTACACTCTTGTAAGAATATCCATCTTCTCTAGTTTAACTAAACATTTCCCAAGTGGCACTACAGAAAATCCATGCTCAGAGCCCTGACAGGAAATAGAAAGACATCAAATATCATCTAAGAAAAGGTCAGTAAGCAGGTCATTCCAGCATAATCTGTTTTCAGAGAACTTGTGTTGCAAATTATGCTATTAACCATTTACTACCTTCACGTCTTATATCATCCTTTCCATCAGTTTATGTTGTAACGTAAGGAGCACTGTGATTAGTGGGTCTGTAAATTTTCTTTCACTCAGTCCTCCCTTTCTCCAGGGTATAACAGCCCCAAATACACAAAGGGCTGTCATCTTGACCCCTTCACCTTCTTTTCCCCCACAAATATCTGAAACAGTCCAACTCACCATCCTTTAGAGACCATGCTCTCAGGACTTTGAAGAGCTCATGACACCTTTTGGTGATCAGATGTAAATAAGACTGCCTTCCCACTGAACCAGGATGAGCAGGAAAGTTGTGAGGTGAGAGAAAGACCTCATGGAGAGGTGTCATTTTGCTCTCCAGTGACAGGAAATCTGCCCTAATATCAGAGGGTCACAGCTTCTTTGCCACCCTTGCTTTCTTCCCAGGCAACACTCTTTAAACGCAGGGACAGCTCTAGGGACAGCCTATGATCAAAAGCTTTTACAGCCTGAGAGCAGCACAGCTGGCCAGCTGATAAAAGGGATGCTTTGCACCTGGACTGGACAGAGACCATAAGGGGCCACAAGGCAAGACATAGACATACACTAGGGAGGAAGCAAATATAGAAAAGCATATGAAAAAACTTCCTCAGTAAAGGGAGGGTTGCATGAGATTTCAAACCACTTGTATTCAAACTAATATAGCATTTTTCTATTACAGCATTGTAGAATGGTTTGGGTTGCAAGGGACCTTAAAGATTAGTTTCAACCTCCTGTCATGGGCAGGGACACTTCTTCACTAACACACTCTAAGTTGCCAACTTGATGTACTTATTAAAAATCTATGTGATCCAACTGCCAGTTTCATATGCCATGCCTTATAATGGTAAGAATAGTCATCACTTGGTCCTTCGCATTTCAGCATATTAAATTGTGACTTTTGCTTCTGACCACTTAAGATAATATATAGTTCCACAAATTCATTATCATTAGACAATATCTCTCTGTCCTCTCCAATACCAAAAAGTATCCTGTTCTGGGTCCACATCTACGTGATCTTCAAATCTGACCCTGTGATTACTGAAAAATTGTCTCATTTATCTCCCATGATTGCTCATAGAGCAAGTTTGGCCCAGTGTAGCTTCTGGCAGCTGCTACCACTGACAAGCAATGTGTTTCACTTATGAGCACTCCACATGTGGCACGGGCAGACATGGGCAACCTCCCCACCCAAGCTCTGTCCTTAAACAAAGGGGGCCTTCCTCAACCCCCCATTTTGCCATCTTCGTTCTGCCATAACAAATTACTTTTGATCAGAGGCACCTGCACTGCTTTAAAAGAGAGTGGGTGCACACAACAACCAAAAAGCCATTAGATATGCCAACAAAAGGATGTTTATGTTACTGATGAGCTGCATACTAACTTTCTGAATCTCAGCTACTCCATCTACTCCTAACAGCTTCTGTGCCACAGCAACTGGAAAGGACGATGTTTTCCACCACAGTAAAACTGAAGTGCTTGTTCTCACTTCCCTTAAATACCCAAAGACCATGATGAACACAAGATTTCTGTCCTTTTTTATCAGTAGTTTTGCAACAAACATTTCCAGGCTACTGGATAAACCTTGCAACAGGGTTTGAGACTGAGGAAGCTGCAGTTTTCACATGTGCCTTCTTTGCCCAGTGCACAAGAAAGACAAACACAGTCATCCCACTTTAGACTGTATAGCACAAATAACTATTTTCACTGATGCCAAAAAAACCTGAGTGTCAGAAATTTGACAGAAGGGGATCTTTGCTTATACTCCCTATCCCATACAACAGCACTCTCTTCTGCTCTCAAGAAGCGGGTTTGAGGCCAAAGACCTATGGCACAGAATCACACTCCTGGCAACTGAAGAGGACATGAGGACACCACTGAGACCTGAAGGCAAAAATGACTTGTAATAGGCAAGGATGAGACTTAGCCTCACTAGCACACCCTTAAGACCCAAAAGTTTGGATATATAATAGTTTATGAGGCCCTAATCTCTTCCTGAAATCTCATACTAAATGTAACACAGATAAACATAAGCAAGACAAGCATAGGAACTGTAGTGCCAACACTGGTTAATGTGTTTCCATTGCTCTAACCTAAGTTCCATGAAGTCAGGTTCCCAAAACACTGCTCTTTGACTTCATACATTCCATTGGATTTCAGTAGCCAAGAAAAATTGGCAAATTCCAGCTCCTTGGTTTAACCATCCTTTTGCTAGGGGCATAGACTTCTCTGTTAGCTTTTTGTCAACTTTACCTCCTTTTCGTGCTCCTGCTCAGCAGGTATATAAGCAGAGAAATTTCAAATTCTGCTCTGATGCTTAAGAAATTTCTTCTAGCGATGTGCGTGCTTCAATTTGGATCCTGGCCTTCTTAGGTACACTGCTAAAGTTCAGGCCCAGAGGCCAAAAACCACCTGTGTGGTTACCAAGCCACAGCACAGGCCTCAGTAGTTCCCAGAAGCATGTCTTATGTTACATTCACCTAAAATCACAGAAACAGGCACTGCCACCCAGTTTCCCAGCCATTTGGTTAAAATACTTGCAGCTTTATACAAATTGAACCCACCTTCAGCACTGCTGCACACTGGCGCTCTTTGCCCAAAAGTTTGTTAGTCTGCAATATTATTTCATTTAACACCCCTCTGAAAGATCATTAGAAGGATCAGTGTCCCTTGTCAAACAATGTCCCTTATCAAGAATGGGAAGCAAAGGGAAAGGTGGTGATCAGTGAAAGAAGAGGATCCAAGTTTAGACATGTTTCTTGTGTTTGCTCACACTGGGAGCCAACATCAAGTGCATTAGCTCAAAAATGTGCATGAGGCTTCTGTATTTGGCTCTTGTCGATTATTCCTCTTCTACAAGCAAATTAATTTCATGTAATCTAAATACAGGAGCAAAAATCACAGCAACAATAACATATTTCAAAGTCATCCACATATTACTTCTGCTTTCTTGCTGTACACTGTCCACTGTGGATACCTTTTCCAAGCTGGAATTGAGCCCTATTGTAAAGGTTGCTGTTGCAGCAATTAGAAACATAACTACTGCTAAAGAAATAGGTAGAATAAGTGACAAAGAAAAGCAAAGTGAACATGGAGTTGTGCATTTGTATCAACTCCAAACCAACACCAGCATATCTAACCTCCAGGTTGCAATGTGGGAACAAGTAATTCTGTATCAGAAAGACACCAAATTCTATGTTCTGATTAATATCTAAAATATTACTGGATATTACTCAAAATCTTCCACTTCATTTTCTTATCTAAAAGAAAGAGTCTCAAAATCAACAAGAGTAGGAGGAGAAAAAAAAACCCAACCCTAAGACTGCAGTGTCTGTCCCGGAACAAAAGAGCATGAACAGTGTTCTCATGTGTAAAGGCTCTGGCAGCAGAAAAAGGAATTTTCCAGCTAATAAAAACAAAGAAAAAAAAATAAACTTAGGAAAAAAAGCTATGGAAAACTACTTTTGTTAAAATTAATGAAGCAATTTGGTTCTCCCTATAAAAGAGATACTCACGGGATTCTGTAAAAATACAGAATAGTTACGGGAAACAACTGAGTGTCCTTTCTCTTCTGATCAATCATATAGATGGTCCAAGAGCTTATCTTAAAGACAAAAGAAATTCCAAATATTCCTCCTTGCCTGTCCAAAAAAGTATAATGGTACCTCACACCTACACTACTTTATTAGTGTCTCAGGTGGGGATTTAAAAGCACTGGGAACTTTTAATTCTGGGGTTATTTAGATTCTCTTTGGCTGTAAGTTAACAGTAATGCAGCTCTTCTAGCACAAATACAGGTACAGTGTGATTTCCTGGAGACCTCTAGCACTTAACAAGATATTTTTTTAAAAGATGGCAATGAACTAGTGATATATAGATGATCCAGTATCTTCGTGCAATCAAAAGGAAGCATCAATCCATGCTAGTGGATAATGTACATCAATTATCCCATACAAAGATGCTTAAGCTGTTTTGAGCCGCTGTGATTGCACACTGACATCCTCCACATGTCAACACTCACTATCAAATAGGAGCCCTGCCATAAACCCCAACAGGAAATCAGGGTTCAGCATGTCATATGCAGTGAAAAGCTTACAGAAGGAGAAAGGGTAAAGGAAGGTCCTCAGCAAAAAGAGAGATGAGTGAGGCAAAACATATGAAGGAGCAGAAGGAACCAATTAAGATGCTGATAAACTTAGAACTCTTCCCTCAATAAAGAGTGGAGAACATATTTTATGTATTAACCCATGCCACATTTTTATAAACTAGTGTTATTTTAATGTTAGTATTACACTTGCATACAAACAGTCCTACTCAGAAAGGAAAAATTCTTTTCCCTTTTGATTTTACAGGGACTTGAAAGAAGATTGTAAACACCAGGCTGAGCACTGAAGTTTTCAATGCTGGTAGCAGCAGGGCTGTCTAGAGGGATGCTGCAGCTCTTGTTTCAGTGGAATGCATCATCACCACACGAAAGATAGCTATGCAATATTCTTTCCATCTAGCATTATATGAAGCAATTCACACCGAAACTCATTTCTTAAACTTAAACTTTTAGTACAGCTTATGAAATATGGTGCAGTCTTCAAGCAGGATTATTACTCTTTCAGTTTTTTGTAATAAGGCATTGCATAAAATCACTTTCCATTGCTTTACATGTTCCTAGTCTTCCCTAAACCTGGATGAAGAGGCAGGAGTGGTTTGTAACATTGGGGCTGCTCCCAGTGACATAACCTGAGGCACAAACCACCTGAACAACACACTTTGACTGCCTCCTTTCCCTTTGCTCCTAAATAAACTCAGTACTCCTCTAGTACTGTCTGTCTGATTCTGCCCAGCAGGAGATGCTTCAGAAGAGAATGAAGAGTGGGCCCCTGTGCCATGACCTGCCTCCTGAAGAGAGTTTTCCCATGTTTCTGCTGCTTGCTGTCCTACACACTCCTCCTTCCAAGCAAAACGGGCTGCTTTGGTGAGGTTGGCTCCCAGCAGCACTCTGAAGCTCAGTCCAGGTGTGGAAGCTGCAAGAAGGTAT
Organism: Cyanoderma ruficeps; assembly: GCA_008694505.1. NCBI lineage: Eukaryota > Metazoa > Chordata > Aves > Passeriformes > Timaliidae > Cyanoderma > Cyanoderma ruficeps. The sequence continues at coordinate 41,615,317 of VZDJ01007755.1, forward strand.
TTACAAACTCTGCTCTCTGGATTTGGATCGCTGCTTGAACAGACGGTCGGATATGCTTTGGAGCAGTGCAGAGCAGGAAACTACTTCTAAAACTGTAACAGCAGATCATAGCAATGAAGCAGCTAGACTAAGAATAAACACAGCAAATGTACACTCACCAGAGCCACTATATACACATGTACACACACACCCATACACACACACACACACTTGGCAGTGGCAGCAGCTCAAATATAACTAGACTAAAAACCATTTCTGAAGACGTTTCTAAGGTTACTCGGTTAAAACTGAGTCATTGCACGCTGTTGCATGTCTCATTTGAAATTCAGGATTAAGTCTAAGAATTGCCATTTTTATAATTTCAAGTTGTTTCATAATCGAATTTGTAGGAAATTAATATAAATTATACAAGCTCCTCAGTTAAGTCTCACACAGATTATGTTTTGGGCCATCTATGTAACTTTCGATTTTATTTTTTTTTAATGGATCTTATCTGAATATCTTTTCTTATAAATATCTAAGTCTGGCACTGATACAGTTTGGCTTGTTTAGCACACTGAAACCCAGCAGTATTCATGAACTAGATAGCTCCAGGACAAATTTCTAATATCATGCAAAAATAATTAAAACAAATGCATTATTTGTGTTTCTAGTAATTACTACAAATACTTATTTTTTTATTGCCAGATATAAAAAGATTATTTAGTACAACATCATCCCTGTGATGACACATACATACCAATGCAACTTCACATTAATCACAGCAGGCAAACCATCAATCAGTGCAATGTGACAACTGCTCTCTGTTCTTCCTCCTCCTCTCTCTCTCTCAAAAACCCCAAAAAACTTCAAGTCAGCTTTGGATGTTTTGAACAAGAAGCAAAACCACAATTTATTGAACTTTAGCTTTTCAAAATACAATTGTTTGCTCTCCTTCTCAGTGGGTTTGATTTCTAACACAAGGACTGAAAGACTCCTGCAAAAATACAATATACTTAGAGCTCAAATTCCAAACCTATTCTGAGCAGAAATACTCATTGAAAAAAGGAAGAAATTAAGATTGCCTTAGTAGTATCTGTAACATCTGATCCTGCCTAACTCTAAAGCATATGCTAATTTTAAGCCTCTGAGTAGTCCATTGGCTTCAGTGAATCCAGTGAAAGTCTAGAAGATTAGTCAGGCACTTAACACTGCTAGCAACTGTGTAACTCCAGGATGGCAGCGAGGCCACGAGGAACATGCATAAGAATGGCAGTGGAAAGTAAGGGGTAGGAGCACACAATAGGAAACCTTTGCAAAAGAATGGATCATGTCATAGAGCTCCTTTCAAGGACCACTTGAAAGCCATGTCACCACGGTGGGGAAAAAAAAAGAAAAGGTATTTACTAACATACTGTTGCTTACATTGAGTCTCTCAAGTAGCAGTAGTCTCTCTCCCCAGGTTTGCCACCTAATACTTATTCCAGTTACACGATTTTCCACTTGTTATAAAACAAAACAATGAGGGTTTTTACATATATTGAAATCCAATCCCTAAGAGATGAGTGACCCAGTAGATTGTTACGTTTGTTCTGATCAGCCTAACGCCTGGCAAAGTTAGTGTTGCTTTATCAATTTTTTACAAACTCAACAGCAAACTCAAAAGGTCAATCACTACTTCCCTCCCACAGGAAAATCCACGCAAAAATACATCAGCCATTTTCTAAATGCATGTATCATCTATAGGCTTTTTCTTTCACCAAAGCCATAAATCAGCAAATCAGGCAACACCCAGCAGTAGGCTTTAAAAAGATGCAGGTTATGCAAGAAGCAGAAGTCTTATCAAATGCTTTTATCTAAAAGCAATCCAAGGAAATGATTGCCAGTTCCTTAACTTTTATTCAAAACAAAGTAGAAAAGCCTGTTAGGAATGTCTGTAGAAACATTTTTGGCCAAGAAGGCCAAAAAAGCCTAAATCCACCCTTCAACTTGGATCTAGCCCAGGATGAACAACTTCTGTAGCACTTCAGTCATTATGCTGGACCTTAACTCCTCTATTAAAAAGTTTTGGACTAATTTATCATCACAGATTTGATGCTGCAATGCTATAAAGACGCCTTCTTAAAAAAAAACCACAACCAAACCCTCAATACAAATTTTAATGCTAACAGTTCATAAACAGGAAAAAGTACTGTTCCTGTTAGAAACTTCCCAAAGGAAAGACTTCTATCCTAGAACAAAAGTAAGAAAAATCAGGCAAATACTAATAGCTCATAGCCACAGGTATGTAAGTTTTAAATCTACTTTTTTCTCAGTTTGTTTGATGCTGACAGTTCCATCCATGCCTTTTTAGACTCAAACAACTCTTGCTATAGGATGAAGTTAGAAAACTCTCTAGAATACAAAGTCTAAATTTCCACTGTACAAAGGCAGTATTTAATATTTGTGGTCAACAGTGTGTTGGACTACAGCAGGAGGAAGTTGTATTAATATAATTGCTAAATAAACCACCTAGTATTCTGAGACTTAGCACTTGACTACAGGCATCTCAAGATGCTTGATATAAGCATCTTGATATAAGTATCTCGAGATCTTGAATTTTACCTTAATTTAATGTCACTTTACTCATTCTGAAATTAAAACGTGGTGTCATATATATATACACAAATACATATATATACATATATAAATGAAGATATAAAGTTTTAAAATCCCTGCCCTTTAAATAGGAAAAAAAATCCAGCACATAGTTCTTACAAGGCGATAGATCAAAACTGTATTTTATTATTAGTTAATTCCATCTGTGTTTTTAGATACACTGGAATTATATAGGATGCTGACAACAGCTGGAGTGGGGGAGGGGAGGTGGGTGAGAGGAGATAACGGGGTGAGGTCTTCACTACAGTAAGAAACTTGTGTACCTGACTGATAAACTCAAACTTCTTTATGTATCCTATTTATCTTCAAATCTATTTATGTCACACAAGAGAACATATGAGCATAGCAGCTGTTACTATAGCAATGAAACTGGAAATTTTGAGAACACAAAAAACCCACCCCTGAAGGATGCTCAGTTTAGCAAAGAGATGGTTTAGAGAACAGCGCACCAGTATCTCACTTCTAGGATCTGCTCAAAGTCTGCGTTTACAGAGACATTAAACCAGCTGTAACAGCCTGTTCCCCAAAGAGCACTCGGAGCCAAATCACCGCTGCCTCTTACTCGGCACGACTCGGTACACCGAGAGCTCCTGCTAAGTAACCCCAAACTTGTCAAGTACGCCTGAGCCGCCCGTAAATCCGGGGAAGAGCGATTCCCTGCAAAAGGCTCAGAGGTTCTGATCGCGGCAGAGAAGGGATTCACCATAGTAACAAACCCCCACCCGCACCGCGGGTCACAGCAGGGAGCGCGGCGAGCCCCGCACCCCCGGCAGCACGCACACCTGCCGGCGCCGGGAAGGCGGGACGAGCCGGGACAACTCAGGTACTTCGCTCAAGCAGCGGCAGGCAGCCTCTCCGGGCACGACCCGGGATGAAACGCACCCGCAATTTCCCCGTGCGCCGTTCTTCTGTCAAACGCCCCCCGCTCTCTCCCTCCCTCCCGTGCTCGACCGCCGGCCCCGCCACCCCGCCTCTCGCCGTCCCTCGCCCCTCGCCGCCTCCCTCCGCGGGCGCGGCGGCACCGCGCAGCCCCGTCCCCCGCCACGGACCCGAGGCGCTGCCGGCCGCGCTTTTACCTGCGAGGGAGCCGGGTCTCTGCAGGGTGGCGGTGGCGTACAGCTCCTGGGAGTGCTTGCTGTACTGATCGGCAGCGTGAACCAGCCGCTTGGTAGGCGACAGGGTGGCGTAAGTGCCGATGGTGGAGCTTAACTGGTGGATAGGAGAGGAGGAAATGTTAGACTGGACGGTGGGCGGGGAGGTCACTCGGATGGGGGACGGCGACAGTCCCGCCGAGGAGACGACGATGTTGATGGGCGAGCTGGTGCTGTAGGACTTGGCCAGGCGGCTGGGGGACTGCTTCGGGGAGGAGAGGCGCTGCGCGGTGGCGTAGGCGGCGCCCTCGGCGGCGGAGCCGGCCCGCGGCAGCTTGGTGGGGGAGCCGCCGGGCTGGGCGGGCAGCGGGGAGCTCACCCGCTGCGCCGGCAGCGTGGAGCTGGCGTAGTAGAGCGCGGCGGCGTGCTGGGGCTCGGGCAGGTGGAAGGCGCTGCCGTGGCTGGGCGCGAAGGGCTCCCGCGGCTGCGGGGCGGCGGGCGGCGGCGGCGGCTCCGGGCCGCCCGGGTGGGCGCCGCGGCCCCCCGGGCCCTGCTGCGGGAAGGAAAGGCAGAGGCGTCAGCGGCTGCGGGCGCCCGGCTCCCCCGGCCCTGCGCGGGGCGGAGCGGGCCCGCCGGCCGGAGCAGCCCCCCGGCCGCACGCAGCCCCCTCTCTGACCTCGAACCAGGCCGGCGCCCGGCGCCCGCGGGATTACGGGAGGCGATAATCTGCTAAAGCATTCCCGGTCTGTCAGGGAAAAAACAGCCGCCGGCTCGGGCCGAGAGGCGTCGAAACTCCTCCCGACGGCTGAAGCCGGCACCCGGCCGTGGGGCACAGCGCTCCGGCGCTCCGCTTCCGGACAGCGCTCGCCTGCTGACCCCTAAACCAGGCAGGGTTTAATCCCGGCTCAAATACTTACGTACATACATATACACAGACATATATACACCCGCGCCCCTTTATTCGGCATACATTAGAGAAGAGCTGCCGAAGCCTAGGAAAAGCCTCTAATGGAGTAACTTTCCTCGGTTTCCAGCAATCTGGGTCCCTATGAGAAGAGTCGCTGCCCCCTGCGGCCCCGAGCTCGGTGCAGGGGCGGAGGGAGGGGAAGCCGGGCCGGTGCACGCCAAGCCCCCCTGGATGCACGAAAGCGGCCGCCTCGTACTTGGTTACGCGGCACGAAGGGGGCGGGGGGTACGGGAGGAGCTGCCGGGGCCGGGCGCTTCCCTGGGCCGCATCCAGCGGGGAATCTGCATTGGGAAGGATGGAGAGAGCTCCCTGCACCGACCCGCTGGCCGCGGGCAAAGCAGCGCTGAGTTCCCTCTAAGACCTCTAAGATTGAGGGGGGCTGGGAAGAGAGAGCGAGAGAAAATCCTCGGGAGATGCTGCCTATGAAAAATTTCGGTTCTGTGCCTGAGCCGCTTCTGAATCCGCAGAGGATGGAGCTCGCACTCACACACAGGCAGCTGCCCCTTTTTTTATCGGGGATCTTAGGCTCAAGAGATCATCTGTGAGTCTGGTAACATTAAAATCCTCTCATAGCTGCACCCCGCAGTGAGTGAGAGCTCAGCACTCTGTTGGAAGATGCACTGTTGGATTCAGATACTATTTTTTTTCTGGTTATGCGGGGGATTTACTTGAAACCTCAGAAAGTGCTCTGGATCCTCGGAGTTGACAGCATAGTTTGAATCGGTCTGACCGGTGTTTTGCCCAAACACACACACACACACCTCTTAGCTACTGATTTCCTTAGCCAGAAGAAGCTTTAAAATGTGAATAATGAATTTTGTGACTCAGTTCAAAGAGGTGTTGTGAATGCCAACAGCAGCATTGTTATACATTGAATAGCAATGTGGTTTTTCAGTAGCATCCTACCAAAAAGAAAAAAAAAAAAAAGTGGGAAAAACACTATGTTCCTGGTATGAAATTTGATTTATTTGCACTAGGATAGTGAATAAAAGATGTGGTCAGGAACTGAGGACAACGCAACTAATCAAAGCAAAAAATAAAAAAAAAAAATTCAAAATGCCAGAAATCTGTACTCCTTCCTGTGTACGCCCACTGGAAATGTTTCTGCCTTTTTTTTTTTTTAGCTTTTGGAGCCTGCCCCTCATCTTAAATGCTTTGTATCTGGGGGAAGAATATGTATTTTCCTAGACAGAGACAAGAAACAAGGCATTGGAGAAACTCCTGGAGCTTTGTTCCCAGTTGTTAGTAGCATGGAAGAAGCTACCAGCACTGACATTGTTCAGGCTTCTCAAGAAAGCACTGCCAGACCCAAACCTCCCTGGCTTCCAGAGGTTTTGCACCTCACAGAGCAATGGCTTTACGCATAAATGAAATGTAAACTGTTCCCCTCCAGGTGCTCTGTATGGTGACTGCCAGGTGAGCAAGGGACTCAGGGATGGAAGTAGCTGCTCTCTTTTGAGCTGGACTGTTCAGATTGCAGCAGCGATTTACAAACACCACAGCTTCAAATACAACCCTTGACATTTTCATAAATGGTCAACAAGCTCAAGTTGCTCATTTGAAAGGCTCCTAACCAAAAACCAGGAAGGAAAACTGTGGGATCATCAGCGACATTTTAAAAGCAGCTTTCACACTGAGCGACTTACCGTATATGCTTTAAACTGGAAAGAAGGACTAATCTTCAGCTGACTGTCCAATAATGTATTTGATAGGAGTACAGTTTTCATTTTCCAGGTTTAGACTATATGGTAACAACTTTATTAAACAAAAACAGGCCGGCATGATTTAAGACAACATGGGCAAAGCAAATTTTGCACGTAACAAAATGTCGTTCAAACTAGCTACATTATCAATTGATATTTGTTAATAAATTTTACTTTTTGGACCGTTAATTGGCATCATGATAATAATTTTGTAATAAACACTGCTCCAAAATACAGTCTTCTGCAATGTTACCAGTGTACCAGTTACTTCTTGAACACACTGGTAACGCACTGGTAACTTTAACAGTTTGCTGTTGATCCTAAGGGTTTTAGGGAAGCACTGTCATCATGTATACAAAATTTTTTTCTAATCTACTTCTACACTGCTTCATGTGTCAAGGATTTAGAGTAATTAATTTCAAGTAAACCAGTATTATCCCATATTCCTAATAAATCTCTATAAAGCTGTGGGCATTTTGCAAGCACTAATTCAAGAACACCCCAAAAATCCTATTTCATGAGGATTTGTTACAGGGAACAAGGTGTAGTGATGGGACACAATAATTAAATGCTTAATTAAAAATGCAGTGTATAGCGCTTCCTAAAAAGCTAAAGCATTTGCTCTGTGTGAAGGAGAGAACTTATGGATGAACAGATTGCAATGAAAACATTAGCATGAAGTATTTTCTAGGATGTGACTAATCTCAGACCTGTCTTAAAAGTAACGTGAGGTTCTTAGGATTTTTCAAAGGGCCAAGTGTGCAGTAACATTCTCCACACATGTTTGCAGAGACAAAATGTGGTTTAGTTTTTCATTGTGTTGCTCCCTGTCTGTGGCTTAAGACAGACACAGAGACATGTCATTCTTCGCCCTGCAATGTGACATACTTCATGTGGAAGAATGACATACAATGGTATTTTCCACTTTTTTTTTCCCATTTATCCATTATTTTTGTCAACCTGATAACAAAACTGTGTTTAAACTAATAAACTAAGGGCCAAGTTGTTTCTCAGTAATTATATTCTCTACCATCAACCTATTTCATAGATGTGAATAAAAATCAAGGACTTTTTTACTACAGCCCTATGAATAGCTATTCCAAGACACAGGGGTTTAATTTCTCTGGCATCCCAACAGAAAGTAGCCTTGCTTATTTGGATTCAATATATGGATTCTGGTATATCCTTTTTAGAAGCAGGAATGTGTGAAAAAAAACATGAGAACATTAACACAGCTATAAAAATATTTTCTTTCCCATTTAATGTTACTAAGAAGATCATTTTCTACTGATACAAAATGGTATCTTTAGAGCTTCATACAGAAAATGATTTGGGGTATCCAGTTAGGTTATAGGAGACTAGAGAACAGTCTAACTGTTGTTTGCCTGTTCATTCAAGCATTTAATGTCCTCAATTCCAGGAAATTAGTTTTTTTGGGGTTGGTTTTTTTCTTTTCTTTTCTTTTGTTGTTATTCTTGTGTGGAATTTTTTTTTTGTCGTTGTTTGTGGGTTTTTTTGTGGTTTTTATTGTTACTTTTTGGTTTTTGGTTTTTTACAATCCAATTGATAATTTAAATTCGAACTTTAACCAAGAAAGAGTAAATAAAAGACTGCAATATAAGATTCTGTTCTGTAGAATACAATTGAGAGGGGCACAAAACTGTGTCGACTTATTTATTCTGCAGAAAAATTTTCATGGATAAAGAATTACAAAATCACAACTTCAAGTGAAACTTGGGGGTCAGCTGCTGATTATGAATCAGTATATTGATTCTTGGAGATTGTTCCCAGAGGTTTGAGTACATGTGCATGCCCATCTTAGGTCTGGATGAACTTTAGTTTAGCAGTAAATGCCAGCACCAGTTTTCAGCTCGTTTTGTTCTCTGGATCTCTTTGCCCTTAAAATTTCAAACAAGGTCACATCGGATGAATACTCACATAATCATATACAGTACACTGTGGTCCATGAGGAGACCCTTTCTCTTGATTTTAGGGAGGATTTTCCAGGTTGTGTGGAAAACCTCCCCTCCAGGCCCCTTTGGCTTTTAAATATTGGTGTGTGTTGGTAGCTTTAGGCAGAAAACTTCTTCATCCTTTCTAGGGTTTTCTAGGGACATTCCATGGGCGCAGTTCTTTTTCACAGTCTCAGTGATGCTCTGAGCTTTTTCAGAGACTGCTAGACTTGCCAGTCTGTTGAGGGCTACTTTTTTTCCTGTCAACCCAAAGAACATTCCATAAGGCTTCCTTCACTCAAGGCATCACTCTGCTGTGGTCCGATGCCTCTACCAACACTCTTACAAAGGGTAAAAGAGGGCATGGAAATTGCATAACATTCTCTAGTCTTGGGATGCACCCTTCAGTCTTTGGGAAGGACCTATGGAAGGGCCTTTCTTCTGCAGGACTGCTTTAATGTCATTTGTAATTCCTGACCTGACTAGGAAGATGCTACCTATGCTTAAATGCTCTTCTATAATAACAGATGCCAGACCTGTGGATCACTCAAATATGGCCTATTCCATCTCTTTCTCCTGATTTTGTTCCATTGTTCTATTCCAAAATTCCAACACTATTAGGGAGATTTGTCAGCCTACCTGATCCTGCTCTCAAAGGTCATACATACAGATGAAGGTAGGTAATTGTAGTATTCTACATACATAAACAGAATTGTGTGAGATCTTTTCAGAGTGCCCAGAGATGGTGCATCGCTGGCTTTAAAGCAGCAGTGAAAGCTACAGTCATTATTACCTGTGACAGAATCAAAGCAGCATTGCAGATTTCCACTGCCATAATCTCTACAAGTGAATTGTTCTCCGAGTGCCATAATAAGAGTAATCTATCTTAAGATTTCATCTTGTTTCCTTTATGACAGACAAATTCTTATGTTTATATTTGGAATCTGGTTTTAAACACATCATCATCAGCCATACCTACCAGAAGGGAAATCTTTATTTTAGCTTTTGTCTGGGTAGGTTATCAAGCAGCCTGTTACCTTGTAGCCAATATACAGTTTCTGCTTCAAAACTTAATGCATTCAAGCACTCATTTGCTAATGAGGTGTGGTGGACTAATGAATGACAAATTTATGACTTGTTTATAGGAAAAAGGAGACAAGTTAGAACACTAACTGTAAAATGGATTTTCAATACTTTTTAATCACCTTTAATTTCCATCTACTTTTTTTGCTTTTAAGGTTTTCCAATTCTGTGCCAGCATATTCAGTCCAAATGCATCAGGTGCACGGGACAATACACAGTAGGGATTTACCTGTGTTGCTGCCACAATCTCTGAAAAGACTGCAGCATTACCAACAGCTAAACGAATCCTCATCCAGAATGTAAACTTCCTTTCCTGTCCCCTTGCAAACACGTGGCAGAGCATGTGGAAAACCACTCTTTTTAGTACATGCTATGCTTCATACTCCTTTGATATCTCTGCAACATAAGATGATAATTCTCAAGGTTGCACTAAAGCTGGGTTGGACACTGAGTTTGAAAGGCAGTTTTCAGTGGGAAAGCAGAGTAATTCCCTGCCAGAAGAGCAGTTTTTGCTAAGAAATCCTATCCCAGTGGTATTTAGAAGGTAAAAGTTTTGTGTTCTAAAGTAGGCAAAGCACTGGAAAAACGATGATCTATAATGAACTCCACCAAATTAACAAAAATGTTAGATTGCACTTTGCAACACTATACAGGAAGTCCCAAGACTAATTAGTTTCTCTTTTTTATACAATTGCATTTTCACAAATTGTTCTTGCTGTCACAGCTGGCCTTGGGACTATTTACATTTATTTTGCAAGCATTTGGGCTATCATTCATGTTGAGAGATAGCTATATTCCTTGCACACAAATACCAAAGGAAATGATCACAATCTGAGATGCTTCAACTCCTGAGGCTTATTTCAATTGTAACAGGTATAGCAAAACAATTTTTAGGATTGATTTTTTTTTCCCCCTGTTAATTGTTGGATCAGCAATGGTCATATTCAGAGTTTTTTAATTCTGACTTTTGAATTTTCCTCTTCCTGTTTACCTTTTTTAAAACACCTTTTATATACTTTTAATGGTATTAATTCATAGTTTATATGGCAGTTTGTTAGTATTTTCAAAATATATTTTAATTCATCTGAAGTTGTCAGGCATCCTTTGCAGCATCATGGTGTGAAAAATTATTAACTTCTCTGAATTATTTTTCTGCAGGAATATCTACCCTACAATGTGGAGGACAGTAAAAAGGAAATCTATTTTCTGTCCTCTCATATCAAGAAAAACAATGGTTAGGAAATGTTGCTTTGCTAACTTGCTAATTACCTTTCTGAAGGAAACCAGTTCTCTCTGAAGTTGATGGTTCATGAGAGTTTCTCAGATCTAAGGAATGTCTGACCAGTATAATTTCAATGAAAAAAAATCTAGATCAACAATTTTTCTCCCTCCATAAATTCATCTTTTTCTAATGAGTATAATAAAATTTATATTAAGAATAAATCTATTTCTAATCTCTACAAAACTGCACAATTTTTCTTTCTGCCTGTTTTTTAAAAAAAGGTTTTCTCCTTCCCCTCTCACTTCTACTTTGTTTTTGCTTCTGTTGCTCTCATAACCTGCTCCATTTCCATCACCTTAATTTTCCAACCTCCTTAAAGTCTGCATCACAGTCTTTCAGGCTAACCCTGAGGGTATGATGCTTTTCAAAAAGCCTAACTCCAGATGACATTATTTTCCACAAGATTCACCTGGAGAAACTGGCAGCCCATGGCATGGCTGGGTGCACTCTTCACTAGGTAAAAAAAACTGGCTGGGTGACTGGGCCTAGGGAATGGTGGTGAAAGGTTGTATCAAGTTGGTGGCCTGCCACAAGTGGAATTCACCAGGTATCTGTGTTAATATCTTTATCAGTGACCTGGACAAGGGGATGGAGTGCACCCTCGACAAGTTGATGGTTGACAGTAAGCTGGGCAGGAGTGTTAATCTGCTGGAGGGCAGGCAGGCTCTGCAGAGGGATCTGGGCAGGCTGGATGGATGTGCTGAGGCCCAGCTGCATGAGCTTCAACAAGGTGAAGTGCCGGCTCCTGCTCTTTGGCCACAACAGCCTCATGCAGCTCTACAGGCTGGGGGGAGAGTGGCTGGAACGCTGCCCAGTGGAAGATGACGTGGGGGTGCTGCTTGACAGCTGCCTGAACATGATCCAGGAGAGTGTCCAGGTGGCCATGAAGACCAATGGCATCCTGGGGTGTACCAGCGGTAGTGTGGCCAGCAGAACCCAGGCAGGGATCATCCCCCTGTACTCAGCAATGGTGAGGCCACACCTCTAATCCTGTGTCCAGTTTTGGATCTCTCAATGCAAGAAGGACATTGAGGTGCTGGAGCATGTTGGAGAGAAGGGCAGCAGAGGTGGTGAAGAGTCTGGAGGAGCTCCAGTCTTATGAGGAGCAGCTGGGGGAGCTGGAGGTGTTCAGCCTGGAGAAAGAGAGGCTCAGGGGGACACCTTATTGCTCTCTACAACTGCCTGAAAGGAGACTGTAGGCAGGTGGAGGTGGGGCTCTTCTCCCGGGCAACCAACAACAGACAACAAAAGGAAATGGCCTCAAGCTGCACCAGGTGAGGTTCAGGTTGAATTTTTTCACTGAAAGGGTTGTCAAGTCACATCCCTGTGCATGATCACATCATGCAGATGTGGCAGTTGGGGACATGATTCGCTGACGGCCAGTGCTGGCTTAATATTTGGACTCTGTTCTTAAGAGTTTTGGGTTTTTTTTCAGTGTAAAAGAGTTTATTAAAAAAATGTACCTACCCATTCTGAAATTTAATTTAACCGTGCTTTATTTAATTTTTCAGTCTTGAAGAATAGGGAGCTTTTCTGAGCAAATGGAGGGAATAGAATATTGTATGTCTCTCAGTATCCCACAAACTGTGCAATGCCTGTAATACTTAAAATCTCTTAGCAATTTAAAGCTTTGAAATTCAAATAACTATTTTCTTCTACAGAATCCTGAACTGCAGAATGTGCTGGTATCACACTGAGATGATCTGCTTTGCTAGGATGGTTAGCATCTAAACAGAGAAAATAACCTGTGCTGACCATCACAACCCAGTTAGACTTTGTTTATGTACAGAGGCATGAACACTTCTTGAAATTTTTATCTAAACTGAAGCTTAACTTTCTGCTGAGAGGCTTTGATGTCACAGTGGAAAGCACAGAAGGTGAAACGGCTACATGTCAGAGCCAGGAGGGATGGTTTAGACAGGTAGAGGGATTTACAAAGTTTTCATGAGTATCTGAGACAATCTTTCAAAATGTTTCAAATGTAGAGGGGACAGTTCTTCAATATGTGCTGAAAAAAAATGTTTCCTACACTTGAGATGAGGCCATAGCACCATGTGATGCATGGTATCCCAGGCAGGTTTCACATCTGCCTGTCTTTGTTTCTGTTTCCTGGCACTTACTGCTTTCAGTAATGTGCTCAGACCAATGCTGGCATGTCCTCGACCTTAGGATGGACTCCTAGTCAGCACAGTCACAGAAATTTGCTTTGAAAATTAAATCCTTGAACATGCTGTTACCAAAATATACATGCAAGCAAGTAAGTAAATCTGGCATGCAGATCTCCTTGTCAATCAGGATTACTTTATTAGTATGCAAGTCAACCCACAAAGATTTACAAAAATCAAGATGGTAACTCCACCCTGCTGCAGGTGTGTTAAACAAGACAGAAGGTAAAGGCAGAAATTCAGGTGTTGGAGGCAGCAAACAAGTCTTTCCTGGGAGCTACTCCACACAGTATCAGGTGTGAGAGACCAGGATTGCTTAGAACACATACCTGGCTGTAGCTCTGGATGGCACCTCTGGGCTGACTGCTGCGGGACGGGAGCTGGGCGGACGCTGTTTCACCCAGGGCGAGGGTCTGGTTGCTGTGGTAGCTGGCTGAGTACTGGAAGGATCCTTCAGGTTTGGAATTGAGCTGGAGTGCACTCTGGGAGAGGAGGCTGGGCCCTGTGGGGACAGGATTTGAGAGCAGTCAGAAAGCCTCGGTGAAAGAGCATACCTGTATTATCTGTCAAGTAAGTCTTGAAATTATCAGATGTATCTGGCTTCAGATTTTCAGAATTTGACTTTTCAGTAATAAAAATACATGCATTACTTTGTTTCTTTACCACTCAGTCATCACGTTCAAGCAACAGACCACATTGCTTTCTTTGCAAGAAATGTATGGGTTTGACTGGTGAAGAAATTCTATGCCTGAACAAATCCAGTTGTACTATTTGATAAAGAACTCCTGCTTTTCTTCTCAGAATAGTTGATGAGGGCTTGTTTTTTGTTTCCATTTTTCCCCTAAGGATAAGCCTTGTTTATTTCTCTTAATTATATCCAGTCGTTCTGCCTGGGAAATGCTAACTTGTCCCTCCCTGAGCCCCCAGCACATTAGATCTATTGATTACTGCCACTGTCCTGTACAGAGTGATGCAATACTTCGGTGCCTGTAGGGATGGATGGCAGCCTTTAAAATATTAATTGCTCTTCTCATCATGCAGGACACACCCTGTTCTCAGTGAATCTTTGATGACTATTTTTCAGCTATCTTATCTTCCCCACCACAGCACTGCACAGCAGGAGAGCCAAGTACAGGCAGCAAGCCTAAATTGGGGCTGCCAGACTGAAGGGCATGTCAGGACCATGAACACTGGCACTTTCCACAGTTATTTAGTAGTTCTGTGAAATTGAAACATGTTCTAATCTTCAGTTGGTTCACGTACAAGTGTTTAGCTTACCACATGAACATAGCAAATTTCCCACTTTTTCCACACAGGAATCAAGTGCACCTGCAGGAAATTTGCAGATGATACCAAGGTGACTATTGCAGTTGCCACACCTGAAGGATGGGATGCCATCCAGAGGGACCTGGACAAGCTTGAGAAGTGGGTGTGTGAAAATCTCACGAGGTTTAATGAGCAAGGTGCTGCTCCTGGGTCGGGGTGAACCCTGTTAACAACCCAGTCTGGAGAATGAACAGATCCAGAGCAGCCCTGCACAGAAGGATTTGGGGGTGCTGGGTGATGAGAGGCTGGACATGACCCAGCAATGGACACTCCCAGCCCAGAAACCAAACATGTCCTGGGCTGCATCCAGAACAGTGTGGGCAGCAGGAGAGGGAGGGAATTCTGTCCCTTTGCTCTGCTCTGCTGAGATGCCACCTGCAGTGCTGCAGCCAGCTCTGAGATGCCAGCACAGGAAGAACATCTGTTGGAGCAAGTCCAGAGGAGAGCCACTAATTCAGATGGAGCACCTCTCCCAGGATGAAAGGCTAAGAGAATTGAGGTTGTTCAGTCTGGAAAAGTAAAGGCTTTAGGGTGAGCTTATTGTGACTTTACAGCACCTGAAGGAAACCTACAAGAAAGATGGAGAGAGACTTTTTATAAGGGCATGTAGTGACAGCACAATGGCTTCACATTGACAGAGTAGCTTCAGATAAGCTGTTAGGAAGAAATTCTTCCCTGTGGTGGTGAGGCAATGATACAAGTTGTCCAAAGGAGCTGTGTGTGGCTAATGCATCCCTGGAAGTGTTCAAGGCCAGGTGGGATGGAGCCCTGAGCAACCTGGTCTAGTTGAAGATGTCCTAATCCACGGCTGGGGCGCAGGAACTAGATAATCTTAAAGGTTCTTTCTGACCCAAATCATTCTGTCATTCTATGATTCTATGATACACAGAGAGCTACATTAAAGAATACACACTTAATCCTCTCTCTGTCTTCACTGATATTAGTCTCTCTCAGTGTCTGGGCCCAGGAAGTGAAATACAAGAGGAGGAAAAAGAGTTATACCTTGGCCTTTGCATAGGTTACCTTCAACCCTACAGCTGCCATCTATAGCACACTCAATGGCTCCACAAAGGTGACAGGTTCATCTTCTGGTTAGCACTAACAAGCTCACGACAGCACAGAAGGTGACACAAGCCTTATGAGGTGTGAAATGATTACAGTGATTTTGCTCCTATAGAACATGCGATAAGTTCAGTTTTAAACAGACTCACAATGGAAAAAATCCAATGAATTTACCAGAAATAACTTCTAGTACATTCCTGATACAAAGGCAGTTTTTATGACCTTTAAGTCTTTGCTATGAGGATGTAAAGCTGTTCCCAAAAGATTTCCACTTACAAAATGTGCCAACAACCCCACCCCCGAATTACACGGAGAGTATTTTTCTTCTAGTCTATTTCTCAGAAATGGGAGAACCATTATAACTGCTATTTTCCAAATCCAACCTGAAGTGCTCGCATTATAAACAAATCGTAGTAGGCTATGTAAAGAGGAAGTGTTGGCATCTAAATGTAGGCTGGGATTTTGACACTATTTTACATACCAACACAATTTATACTGCAAAATCAACTGCATTCATCAGAACATTTGAGATAGAGGACAAATTTAGAATGTAAGTTCTGGTCCCTGTATTTTCCTTACAAGTACAGAAGGAGGTAGAGCTCCATGTATGCTGTGAGGCCAGTAAAAATGTATCACATCCACAGGAGAGCTGTATTTAATCCTCTATGGGTGCTTATAAATCCAGCCTTTGGTACTTTCCATTCCCTGGCTCTGCAAATAGGGTTTATTTAGTGTTTTCCATTTAACTGGTTTTGTTGCAAATTTTTTTCTCTAATGAAAGAAATAGTTTCACAGATTTATTTTGTTATTTTAAGAGCATAAAGAAAATACATACTTAGTTCCAAAAAGATCTGTAGGGTTTATTTCAATCTTTTGGATTTTGAATTTTTACTGAGAATTTTTCTGTGATCAAGTGATGAACAAGATCAAGTTCAGAAATTTCACAAAAGCATAACTTTCCCATGAGAAGCAAAAGTTGCAAGAAGAAAGCAATTTTTGTGCATGAAAGTGTTTGTACTCATTCTGAAAGCAATTATGCTGTGACATTTCTAAAGCTTAAATAATGATTAAACTATCACATGCTATGAATGCAATATGTTTAAATTTTCATTGCATCTGGCTTTCAAGTGCTGCTTTCATATTACTGTGGCTCACTAGGGGATTTACATTGCCAGCTAGAAACACATACATGGGTTCCCTGCACCATTTAGTTTAAACACTTCCATGCACTTAAAGAAACTTACCCAAACCCTTGAAAAAATGAATTTAAAAAGTTTGGCACACATAGTTTAAAGTTTACTAAAATACTTGTTTTGTTTAGCAGTTTTTATTTTGTACCTTAAGAAGCAGTAATGAACAAATAAAACATACATACATTTCAATAATTACAAAGTAATTTGAGAGAAACAGATATTTTAAATAAGCCTAGAATTTTAAATAAGCCCAAGCAACTGTAGAATAGAATAGTGTCTGCTCACCTGTAAATAGCAAAGCCCTAAATCAAGCATACAAACTAGAAGATATATTTGAGATCAATCAATGTGACCATGAAGAAACACAAGTTCGTTTTTCAGGGACTACAAGCAGTCCAGCCTTGTTTGGTAGGGAAAAGATGGGTTGCTTTTCTCATTAACGTTCTTGAGATTTCAACCTGAAGGTAAAACCAAACCTTCTGAAGAGCCTGCAACTCACTCAGAAGTTTGTGTCCTGTACACTGATGGCCCTTGACAGTAACTTACCATTTCTTGCAGGCTAGAATTTAAACTCTCTTATGTAGGTATAAGAAAGCATTCATTCAACTGTTTTTCATTTGCTTTCAGAAGAGTTAAAGCAGCTGGAAATTCTCTATTTTCACCTATGCACTGGAAATCCCTAGTTAGCTGCTAACACAATTCAGTCTTAGTGGTTCTCTTAATGAGATGTAATTACTGCAATTGTTCAATTTAAAACAAACACTTCAGTTTTCATAAGATTTAGTGCAGCAGACATCGATGATCTGTAGTATCACTTTAAAATTTTGTACTATGTTTGGTTTCTGTTTGAGGGTATGGGGAAGATATGATATGGTTTTATATATATTTCACCTTATGTTTTCAACACCACATAAAAATGTTTTCCTTGTGAAAGAATATTGATGTTGGATTATTCAGGGTTGATAGTACCAATTTTTCACTGATTCAGTTTGTGCTGCTCTCCTCTTTTATTAAAATAGTAGTGGCAAGAGTGAAAATTTAGGAAACTAAGTCAGAGCCATCATACTGCAAGAGACACTGCTGTGGACTGACTTCAAATGATGGAGCAGGGTAGAACAATCAACTCTTTGACTTGTCTCCAGTTTGGAGGGCAGGTACTGCAGACAATACGTCTTCCTCTTAACCTTGAGCAGAGCAGTGTGGAAGCCTCCCTGTGTTGCTCACCTTGGCCTCTGTAACCCAGCTCAGAAAGGAGCTGGAAGGAGAGGAAGAGGGTGGTGTCTTGTCTGGGACACACAGTGCACTTAAGTGGGGGAAAGCTGCTGGAGCACAGAAAACACCAGGCAAGAAGAGAACAGGAATTTCTCTTGTGGTGTGGAGCCAGGTGCTGGAAGGCATGACAGGGTTAGAGGAAACTGATTCTCCCATTCAGGCAGTGAGGAGAGGGCGCTTTCTGCGAAGCCCTTTCCTTAGTTTATATTACCCACCCCTCTTACTGGCAGTTATGCTGGTTATTATATGGCTACTATTTTTTGTATTTCAAAACTTACTAGTTTAAGAGATGTGGAGGACATGAAAGTGCCTTGCACACTTACTTCAAGCCAAATGGGGAGGAAGAGCAGAGGCAGTGCTCTCCTACTAAAGAGAGCATCACTGAAGCCCACACTTGCCGTCTTCCTGCCACAATGCATTGGACAAAATACAGTTTGACATTGCACTGACCATCCTGATTCTTGGCATTGAGAACACTGCATGTGGCCACCAGTGTAACCTGGAGAGCTCCAGGCAAACCACAGCAGAGGGGAGTTCCCACAGCATCTGCCTGCTCCTGCCAAGGGAGACCTGGAGGAAACAGGAGGCCAGGATTGCAGGGTGAGCCCCATGGCACAGCTGGGGCTGTGAGTGACAGGAATTTGCACTGGCAGGATTCCTTCAGGGGCCACTGCTTTTCCTTCTGAAAATATTGCAATGCTGCGTAAGGTGCGGTGTAGCTATTTAAAAACCAAACTAAGGAAGTGAGTGGTCTTAAATGATGAGGCTATTATTAATTCAAGGACATCACAGTAAGAGCTGATTACGGGAAACAAAGTGACGCAGAGTCCAGGCTACTATTATCATTCATGGCTGGGTCAAAAGCAAGAAAAAAATTCATTTATGAAAACATTTGTCTTTTTAATTTTCAAGAACAATATTTTCTTTGAAAATAAAATATTTTGTCTGTCATTTCTGCTCTCTTCAGACCATGTCTTTTGCTTCTTATGTCATTCAGGATAAAAAAGCCAAAAACCAAACCAAGGAAACAAAATCACAATCTAAAAATGTAATTTTTATTTTTTTAAATAAATTATTGTTGAATGGCAAGGGTTTACAAGCAAAAATATTTTAAATGGCAAAACAGCAAAGTGCTAGGATACTGCCCAGTACCTGTTTATACGGTTTTAGCTAAAAAAACAAATCAAACCAAAACCAACAAAGACCCAAGCACATCAACAGAGTACTGAATTTTGATTCAATGAACAGTCATTAATGCTGACTGAGGCTTCAGTGAGAGATAACAAAAAATAATTATCAGCACCAACAGTAGTTGAAAAGACAGGAATCTTGTTTGGGAATGAGAACTGGTGAGTCATCAAATGTTTTCTTCCCTTCCACCTGAGGCTAAGAACTTGGCTAGTGACCACACAAGTAGCAGAGCTCACCTGGATTGATCACAGGACATGATGGTCATAAGCAGAAGAGTATCTCATGTAAGAAAGAAGAGTATCTCATATAAGAAAGCCAGAACTTGGGCTCCAAGGAGCTTACCACTGTCAGAAGATAAGCAATTTTCTAAGTGCTGAGAGACTGTTTAAGTGCACTGACACTGGTTAGAGATGGGGAGCAATGAAGCTCATCCTATTAAATTTGTAATATTTGTAATACTACCAGATCAGAGTGAGGTTTTAAAAACAGACACATGACAGAATCATAGAATTGTTAAGGCTGAAAAGACCTCCAGGATCACTGAGTGCAAGCTTTGACTGAACACCTCTTTGTCGACTAAACCACAGAACTAAGTGCTACTTCCAGTCATTTCTTGAACACTTCCATAGATGGTGACTCCACTACCTCTCCGGGAAGCTTCTTCCAACACTTTACCACCCTTCCAATGGAAAAATTCTTCCTGTTGTCCAATTTGAGCCTCACCTGGTGTAGCTTGAGGCCATTTCCTCTTGTCTTGTTGGTTGCCTGGGAGAAGAGCCCCACCTCCACCTGCCTACAGTCTCCTTTCAGGCAGTTGTAGAGAGCAATAAGGTGTCCCCCTGAGCCTCTCTTTCTCCAAGCTAAACACCCCCAGCTGCCCTGGTGCTCCTCATAAGACGGGAGCTCCTCCAGACGCTTCACCACCTCTGCTGCCCCTCTCTCCAACATGCTCCAGCACCTCAATGTCCTTCTTGCATTGAGAGATCCAAAACTGGACACAGGATTAGAGGTGTGGCCTCACCATTGCTGAGTACAGGTGGATGATCCCTGCCTGGGTTCTGCTGGCCACACTACCGCTGGTACACCCCAGGATGCCATTGGTCTTCATGGACACTCTCCTGGATCATGTTCAGGCAGCTGTCAAGCAGCACCCCCATGTCCTCTTCCACTGGGCAGCGTGTCCCCCCAGCCTGTAGAGCTGCATGAGGCTGTTGTGGCCAAAGAGCAGGAGCCGGCACTTGACCTTGTTGAAGCTCATGCAGCTGGGCCTCAGCACATCCATCCAGCCTGCCCAGATCCCTCTGCAGAGCCTGCCTGCCCTCCAGCAGATTAACACTCCTGCCCAGCTTACTGTCAACCATCAACTTGTCGAGGGTGCACTCCATCCCCTTGTCCAGATTGTTGATAAAGATATTAAATAGGACTTGCTCCAATCCTGGCAACCAACTGGATGCAGCAACATTCACCATTATTCTTTGGGTCTGGCCATTGTTCCAGTTTTGAACCCAAGGAAGAGTGCCCCAGTCCAAGCCATAGGCTGCCAGTTTCTCCAGCACAACATTGTGGGAAAGAGTATCAAAAGCTTTACTGAAGTCTGGACAGATTAAATCCACAGTGTTTCCCTCATCCTCAAGGCAGATCACCTGGTCATAGAAGAAGATCAGGTTGGTGAACAGTACTTGCCTTTCCTAAACCTGTGGTGGCTGGGCCTGATCTCTTGATTGTCTGGTATGTGCCATGTGATCACACTAAGAATAATCTGTTCCATAATCTTCCCCAGCACCAAGGTTGGGTTGACAGCCCTGTAGTTCCTTCTTCCAACATATCTTGTAGGCAGGCATCACATCTGCACACCTGCTGTTGTGTGGGTCCTCCTTGGTCAACCACCATGACAGCTGATGATAAACGATGCAGAGTGGCTTGGGGAGCTCTCCTGCCAGCTCCCTCAGCACGCTCTGGTGAATCCCATCCTGCCCAATATAGACTTGTGAGTGTCTAAGTGGCACAATAGGTCACTCACAATTTCCTCCTGCATTGCAGGAGGTGTGTTCTGCTCCCCATGCCTGTCTACCAGCTCAGGATTCTGGTTGTCCTGAGGATAACTGGTCTCTCTGATAAAGATTGAGGCAAAGGGCAAAAAAGGCATTAAATACCTCAGCCTTCTTCTCATTCTTGGTGGCAATGTTCCCCCTCCTGCCCAAATCCAATAATGGACGGAGATTTTCCTTGGCCCTCCTTTTGTTGTTAATGTATTTATAAAAATACATTTTATTATCTTTCACAGCAGTTGACAGATTGAGTTCTAGCTGAGCTTTTGCCTTTCTCATTTTCTCTCTGCATGAGCAAATGACACCTTTGTAGTCTTTCTGAGTTGCCTACCCCTTCTTCCAAAGGTCATAAACTCTCCTTTTCCCCCTGAGTTCCAGCAAAAGCTCCCTCTTCAGCCAGGCTGGCCTTCTTCCCTATCAGCTCATCTTTTGGCATACAGGGATGGCCTACTCCTGTGCCATTAATATTTCCTTCTCAAAGTGTGTCCAGCCTTGCTGGATCCCTTTTTTCTTAAGGACAGTTTCCAAATGGAAAGTCTGATAAGATTTAAATACAATCAGTATTTGTGATACATATTTAAACTACAGGAGAGCAAGTTAAGTTCGTAAGAGCGTGGATTAACTCCATTACATACTCAGACATCTTTATATGTTTCTGTCTCACATTGTAGCACTATTGCTGTGTCACAAAGCTAAATACTCAGATGAATGTGGGCTTCTTGTAAAGGAGGAACTCCCAAATAGAAACAACAGAAATTGCTCTCTTGGGGATATCACTGACAATCTATCCCTAGTGCCTGGCTGTCAAACATCTGAAGAGTTGCTCCCCTTTCCTAATCCGTAGACCAAAGTATCTTAGGGAATACTTGAAACATTTTAGCTTCACAGTATCTAACAATTCGAGATAATACTATAGCAATAGTATGGTAAATCTCCAAAACAAACAAAACAAATAAAAAGGCTGACTTATGAAACAGGATGAATGTATTACACTACAGAGCAGAATTTATTGTGGAACAAATATTCAGTACCACATTATCTGGTACTTGCTCCATTATAAAATAAATATCAGATAATGACAAGTTACATACAGCGCTATATTATTGCAATACAAGGGTATGATTAATTCAGTATTCCAAATCTATGCAATAATTACCTCTGAATTGGCTAAAATAATTACAGTACAAACAACAGAAACATCTACCTAGTCAGCCTCCATCCATGAGGTAATAATTGCATGTTTGTTACCTGAGTTTTTCATATGAAGTTACAAACAAAAAAGGCAAGTGAAAGGAGAAGGGGTTTTTCTTCTCCTTGGGATTTAAAGTCAGTTGGCTTCCCATTTGCTTCTGCAAGTAAGTAGTAAAGTGTAGCACTACTATTGTACTATACATCTCCATTTGGTCAGTCATCTATTACGATGCCAGTTCTAATTGACAAAGGAAATAGACCAAAACGTGCTCGAACGACCATTTAATTAGCTCCCATACCAATTATAAACAACACTTCACTCACCTTCGATCAACTGACAAAAGTAGTAACGATAAATTATAGAGTAAGTGTAAATAAAGTGTTTTTAATTAGTGTAATTAATCACTTCACACATTCTTCAACCTGCTTTGCTCATTTGGATATCAGTTGAAAGAAAAACACTGGCAAAGCTCCTTTAATGTCCTTTAAACATTCATTTACAGAGTTAATAGGTTGAGGTGCCTCACATCCCATCGAGAGGAACCACCTCCTAACTGTTAGCATATGCCTAATTAAGGATCTCAAATACCAAAAAGTCATCACTTACTTGTTTCTTCTGCCTCCCAGGTCATTTAGTTTGAGCGCAAAATATCGATTCCTACTCTACAACCTACTTTTTTGTTAGTTCACTGAAGTGTCTGTACTCTGAGTAGGCAGTTGCCAACCCCTCCTAAAGCTGAGTTGTATTTGTTGCCCAGTTTTGCAAAGGAATGGATAATCTAAAAAGAACAGCATAACAAGAGAGAGCTTCTGAGGGTAACATGCTGGTGCCCTTCCACAGTATCTGACATTAGAGAAGAGCTGATGATAGTTAATGACAAGGTGGACAGACCTATTCCTGGTGATACTAAATTATTTGGCACCTCACTGGTACATCCTATTTCCAGGTCCTGCTCCCAGAATTAAGCTGCTTCATCTGGAATGAGGAGTAAACCTTCCCTCCAAATCAGAAGGGTAAGGAACACTTATGTCTGTTTTAACCCCCTCCGTTGCTCTATGTCCTATTTTTGAGGTCATCTGAAACATTCTTTGAAGAAACTTTCTCTTGCCAAGGTGATTTAGGATGGTTTTGGAAAGCAGAGTTTTTGAGTGAGCAGAAGGGAGGCCCTACAGGTACCACAGAGGGTGGCAAGAAGCAGTGACAATGCCACATAGGTACAGACTTTTTCCATTTTCTAGTCTCCAGGGAAGTTGTGAGAAACGCAAGGTGAGACTAGCACAGGACAAAGGGGAAAGTCCTTGGGAACTAGATGACAGAACTTTGTGGTAATCATAAAAAGAAGACATTTTCTTAATTACAGACAGAGAAGGGAGAGATTAAACCAAGGCAAAACTTAAGATCTGCAGCTGAAAACACAACTTGTCAGCTGAAACTGGTCAAACGGATTCTGTAGGAAAAGAAGGGTTTTCAAGGCACCTGTTTGTCTGACTTCAAATAGAAGATAACAAGCAGCTCTCCTACAACAACAGCAATAAGCATGGCACCCATTCTCCCTCCAAATCTTAGACTAGAACTAGAATATGTCTCAGAATATATTTCAACATCTACCTTCTAGGAGATATTAAATATTAAATATATCAGTAGCTTTGTATTACAAGAAAAAATGCCAAGGCTGCAATATAGCAAACAGATTCCATACCCTAGAAATGAAGAAAGTTGAAGGGCAAAAAAAGGCAGAGGGAGGGGAGGAGGGAGGACACCAACTGCATACTTAAAATGAAGAAATAAATGGTAATACTTTAAATGCTTAATTGCAAGCAGCTCCCTTGTTATGAACCAAACACATCTCTTTAGATGAGAGGCAGCAATTCTTAAATGAGTACACTGAAAACAAAGTTGTTTTACAAAAAAGGAAAGTAATTTATATGCAATGCCATGCTCTACCAGCATTAAGAGGACTATGTTCTACCTACAAATACAGAAAAGGGCTTTAGTAGTGCTATAGAATGTATTCTTAGGTACTGGAAAATAGGATTTTGTGGAATGCATTCACAAATTCACAACTGTGGAATAAATTCACTTTCATCCAAGAATTCTATAAATTATATATATCTGGAGAAATGATGCAAAAACTAGGCTGATACAATTATATAAGTGAACAAAAAAAGGACATCCCTTCTAACTCTCCTTTTGACCTGATTACTATTGGAAAGAAAGATGAACACTTTATTTCAAGAGTAAGTGAACTGGAAATAGAAACTAGTTTCATTAGATGCTGATTATCTTGTGCTTTTTACACAAGGTAACACTTCTGCCAATACCGTAAGAAGAAAACAGAGGCATCTTTTAGGACTTGAAATAATAAATCTCGACTCCAAGGGATAGCAAAGCACCATAAATGTCCACAAGAAGTACAGGAAAATGTAAAACTTGAAGAGCATAGAGAAAAAGTAAGTTAGCATTCCATCCCAACAGTAAATATTTATTTTTTGATTCCTTTAAGATTTTTTTTTAAAAACCTCATGGAATAAGGTAACATAGCAAAGCCTAAGTAATCCTGACATAATAGAGTAACTTCAGTGTTAATACTCAGATAGTGTATATTTTGCTTATTATACCAGATCATGCATAGCATTACTCCAGATGTTTGTATGAAATGTCAAACCAGCCAAATCTTCTTTCATAAGCAATACTGGGTAATGTTTTGACAGCAGGACAAATCTGGAGTTCCATTACTAATGAGAGAAATTACTGAAGATGCTGGAGACCAGGACTGAATACATGCACTGAGCAAAAACAGATCTATACATATTTAAGCTCAGAATACAGAGTCTAGCCTTGTCTTTGTTTTTCTTCTGTTTGTTTGTTTGTTTTTTTAATAGAAAATCTATCCTCAATTGAGTTTAAAGCCAAGGATAACCCTACTAATGCGAGCTTTTAACTGACCCCAAGATTAAAACATTTTTTTTTTCATAGAAAAAATCATAGAAGATTAATCATATTCTATGAAATTACTTGCTAAACCCTGCAGGTATCAAAATCAGATAGTCTCTGAACAAGATAATTTATCATTGGCCATTAGGACAATGAGCTTTATTGGAGCAATAGATAGACACAACACAAGAACAAGATGGGCAGCAAGGACAATAACTAAATTACATTTCTGCATTACAGAAGACAAAGAGGAAAAATAGTATCCTCAAGCCTTTCTGATCCTGCTTCTGTGAAACTCTGAAGCACTAGGAGTGATAGAACACTTCACTGTAACAGAAGCTTGCTCTCTATTAAAATATCACTGTGGAACCACAGGAGAACAGTACCTGAGTGGGGCTCCTTACTGGGATTAGATACATTTCTGAATGTGAGCAGAAGAGGAAATCTGCATAGAGGACGAGGCGTTGCACATTGCAACACAGACAGGAAGCTCCAACTCAGAAGGAACTGCCATGTTTCCATTTGAGGAACACTGGGGTTTGGCATTAAAAATTGTTATTTTTTTAATTTGTGTTTTCATTATCAGTCTCCCATTTTTAAAGGAATAACTACATTTAAAATGGTGTGTGGGCTTTGTTTACAGGGAAAAAAAAAGGGGCAACTAAGTTAAGAACGTATTTTGCATTATCAAATCCTAATTTTTTGAAGTGTTTTATACCTGTGAAAACCAGCTGTGAACATCAAGTGTTTCTAGTCACCCTCTGTGCCTAGCGCAGCCTAAAATTGCTATCAATAGTACTAAACTAATGTGTTCCCTTTTTATTACTAGGAAATAAAATCAGATGTTTATGGACATCACACAGATATGATGCCCATGGAAGCTGAATGCATTATCAGGAAAAAAAAAATCAAACAGACAAATCTCTTATAGACCTAAATTAGACTGCTGGAAAAAAAAAAAAAATGCCCAACAGCTTCTGATTATAAAAGCCTATAAAACCCCTCACAGATATATGGATCTAATACAAAAGACATCAGCAGATCTATTACTCTATTATATTGTTCTATGAACTTAACTACTTGCACAAAACAGGTTTCCTCTTCTCGTGCAAACTCACTCCATTTTTTCCAGACCTTTGACAGGCTTAAATCCTGAATCTTTTCTGTCCACAAAAGAAAATGACTATTTGGTCTCTGAGGTGAGCCAGTTCAGAATGTGTTTAGCTCTGCCTCAGAAGTCAATTAAAAAGTAAGTCAAAAAGGTCAAAATTTTATTACAATCTTTTTCATCTGCCAAAACCTCCACTGCCATAAACCCATAAACCAGAAAGTATACCCTTCTGCTTTCTCCCTCTGTGTCCACACAAATGTGAACCGCTCTCTGCTCTCACACTGCCCTGAGAAAATGCATTTCTCCATTTATAAGGCCAGAATGAAACAAAACGGAAGCAGCTCCCTTAACTGCGTTACCACAGAAGTTACAAAAATCCTACTTGATTGAGAGCTGTGTAAACTGCACGTAGCACAACAGAAATCAAACCCAAATCCGTACCTGCCAAAATTTTCTCTTCCACATACATCATTTTACATAGGCTAACAAGCCAACTATCTCTTTTTCCAGGGCTGCATCTCCACGGTGCTTATGCTCACAAGCTGGCATCGGCAGATCCCAGAATGATGTGGCTCTTGGCACTCCTGATTGTGCCGAGTGTGCAGGCACTGGCATTGCCACTGAGGCAGGAGTAGGGTGAGTGGTTTGTCAGTCTGTCGTGGGGATGTGGGTGCATTTGTTTCCTGGCCCGTACCACAGGCACAATATTTACTGATGTTCTTTTGCGCTGCAGGTTCGGATGCCAAAAGCTTTTCTTTGTTCTGCTTCTACAGATGCTGCTATAAGTCACTGTCATTTCCTAACGAGTTTCAGTAGCTGCTTCCTGCAGTGGATGAGGGAAGAACACCTGGTTGCCTGTAAAGGATTTGTGTTTGACACAGACTAAGCATTACAAGCTGATCATTACCTCCAATCCATCTTTGATATTGCTACTAATTGTTCCTGCTGTCCTGGTCTTGACTCTCATCTTTCCATTTCCCCCCTCCATGTATGTTTTACCTACTGCTGCTGCTCTTTTTTTTTTTTTTTAACTATTTTGTACTACAGTACTAAAGCTAGATTGTGAGGGGTTGTTTTCCCTAGGCATGGATTTTAAGTCAGTTGCACAGCATTAAATGACACCAGATACCAAAATCAGATTCATCACAGGACAGGTTCAGAGATATGAAGTAAAACTGTGACATCAATAGAAATTTATATACATATTAAACATGTTTCATCTTGCAGATGTAAGTAAACTTCAAGAAAATCCATGTTACAGGTCATAGCACATTGAAAGAAAAATTCAGCCTGTAGGCTGCTGTGGAGAAATTGAGGGAAATTAGAAATTCCTTATTTGCAATGTTCTCATAGTGTTACCTCTAGACTCCCAACATGACACAACAATGCACAATCTGCATTTGCTTCTAGTTAATGGGAAAGCATGTGAAAAGTCAGGATAGCAAGTCCACTTATTTGCAGAAAATGTGTGTGGGTTTTGATGGTTTGGGTTTTTTTTGTCTCTGAGGATGAATGATCATCTGTTTTGGGAACAGGCACTGAGGCTTTATTGCATGCCATGTAATAAATTATAAAATAAAAGATAAAAGAATAAGATAAAAGAATAAGATAAAAGAAAAAATGGGAATTGAAACAAGAAAGGATGCAAAAGACAAGGATGTGGTAAGACAGAAATGGGTGATTTAGGGAAAGATGGGGCACAAGAAAAAGCAAGAGAGCATAGGAAGGGACAAGGGTGGATATTATGATGGTGTGAGTGTCTCCAGCTGAAGAACTTCCTGAGGAGAGGAAATTGCAAGAGGCGGCCTGCAGAAGTTTAGATCCAACAATAAGGACATGTATTAGGCCATCAGTTTTGAACAGCACTTCTGCCAGTGGCTTCTAGTGCTTTCTCCCAAAAGCCTATAAACTCACTCAGGCACCTACCAATCTACAGAATGGCTGCAGAAGAATTGAGACCATTGAAACCCTGCACAGGAGGGTGCCCATAGCAACTTCTGTGCCACCCCTGAGGAAACCAGGGAAAGCATGAACTGCTTCCCTGAACACTGATGGTTCATTCAGCCTTCACCAGGTTTCCTGCTTGCAACAGCCACACATGAACTTGGAGACAGACAGCAATCCAAAGAGTAACAAGATCAGCTGGACCTGAGTCCCTCCTGAAGGAGACACCAAAGTCTATCAGGAATCCTGGTGGTGAAAGCCCATATTGTGGCTCTGCTCCTAAGTTTGGTCTCCTGCCTGCATAAGGGAAGTGGCCAAAAAGGAAAACTTCACTCATGCTCTTTAAGTAACACTGACGTGAATTTACCAGGATGTGATATGCCAGCAGCAAAGATGTGCCTGTTATACCATCCTGATAGCCAGAAGGGCAGAGGTGATAGAGTACTGCATGACAGTGTCTGAGCTGGGTCTCTTCTTGGTGCTATTCTCAATGCCTTTGAGCTCTGCCTGTGACAGAGAATGAAAACAATAGAGTCCAAGCTTAGGATGCTTGGTACTGAGGGAGCATTTCCTGAGGCAGCACTGGCTGTAAACACTGATGCTGATATGTAAGAGCTGGCTCTCAACAGCACTAGAGCGGCCCCATTTCAGCAAATCCTAATGTCTTAGTGAGGTGTAGCAATGGATCTACAGAAGCTTTTTGTGGTCAGCTATTTTGTAAAGACATTCATCTCCTGCTTAGCATTGCCCCTGAAAAGCAGGTCTCTGTTTGTGATCAGCCAATGGCTATTACAATGTTTAATCACTTAATAGTTATTTCAGGCTCACACTTAAGGTGACTAGGGCCACAAAGAGGAGATGGGTAAAGGAAACAGCATCTTATCCCCATGTCTAAGAAATTTACGTATTTAACAACTACTTCAAAAGACTAAATTTGACTCACAGTTGAGACGATTCCTTTACAACTTTCTCTGTGAGAACATACAATGAACAACTGTGAAACCACCCTTTGAAAAGCGTGTCCCCCTTTCAGAGATTTATTCCATTACAAAAACCAAAAATCCTGGGCAAAGATGACTTGAAAACCCCAAAGTTGGAAGCAAAGGTTGGCCAAAGGCTTTTTGAGATGACTGGAGTAAAAAGAGGCACCCAAAATGTCCAACCATAAATATTTATCCTAAATATATTACAATACTGACAGAAGTTTCCTCAATAAATCAGAATTTCCTCAGACTTCATACTCTGAGAGATTTATTTGGAGCTATGAGCTGTTGAGTCAGACACTGTCAGGTTTGCATTAATGCACCAGACAGAATAACACAGGTGTGCCCTGTGTTAGGCACTTATACCAATTCTACTCCAAAGACTCTGATCCTGAAATGAAGGAGGGGCATGCACACTTCCTAGCAGTTTTTCAGCTTGGAAACATACTCAACATGATTTTATTAGTGTGTGTGTTTACCAGGAGATCCCACAGGAACACTTCTTTTGTGTGCACAAAGAATGACTAAGCTGGATCGCTCTGGCTCTCAGAGGAGATAATGAAATGGAAACAACTTCATCTATCAAAAAACTGTGGAGTCCACTGTTGCCAAATTTCATCTCATTGAGCATGTCCAGCCATCTGACAGGTGGCAATTTCACACAGCAAGAAAATGTGGGGAAAAAAAAACCATCTCGAGTACTGTCAGTGTTGTGTGGAAAAAATTGCAATCCTAATAAAAACTGTTTGTTCTAAAAAAAAAAAATAATTAAAAACTGAAATTAAAAATGAGCATTTAAAAATTTGCAAGACAATTGAGAGAACTATCCAGAAAGTTTTCTGATCCATGTCAACAAGAGCTCTGTTCCTACAGTCTGTGCTGTTGATTTAGAGAGCAAACAAGGAAAGTTGCCACATAAAGTGATGAAGCAAGTGAAAAATAATGAAATTATTCTGTTTCAGTTAGAAACATAAACACCAAAAGGTCTGTAAATCTGCCCCATAATCCTTTAAAGACCAGTCTTATGGTCATTTTGTGGAGGCTGAAGCAAAGGAAAAAATGTGGAAAATTAAAAATAGATACCTTAAATTAAAATTAGAGACTTCTGTATTAGCAGACATTTGAGCCTGTGGTTTAAGTGAGGAAGAAAGTGCCAATGGATTTGTTCAGCAATCTTAGAAGTCTTCTAACCCTCCTTTTGCGAATGCCACGACAGAAGGAAATACCACTGCCTGTCTACACTGCTGTAGACTGTAAGGATGCAGCATATTCTGTAAAGACTCAGTTAGCTTCAGCTGATTATGTCAGGAATATTTTTGATGACAGTGTCATGTCAGTCCTCTAATGTGGACTAACTAAACCTGTGTTTACTCTCCTTCCTTCCACCTTTTCAATTGTTCTTACATATAATGTGAATGGAAAAAAAACCAAACAAAACCCCACAAAAACAACAAAAAAAAATACCACCCCCCNAAAAAAATACCACCCCCCCCAAAAAAAACAACCCCCCAAAAAAACTCCCTCAAAAAACAACAAAACAAAAAAGGAGGTGTATTGACAAGGTAGTAAAAGGAATGGATCTGAAGTAGCTGTGTGATTTTGAAAGAGGGGTGCAGTGATGGGAAGGGGAGGAAATAATGTCTTGCTTCTTCTATCTCGCATTTTTCCAAGATTTCTAGTCAGAAATATTAATTTTTCGTCTCCACGTTGCATACTTAGCCCTCACAAAATTTATTTTCACATGCCTTTCCTCACTAAATTAAACTATTCTGCCATGAAAATACCTTTCCTGAGCTACATTCACTGTTCAGTACTGCTGTGACTCCTGAAACATCCCTAATGTTACCTCTGTCCTGAACTAAATTTCATTCCCCTGCATGTTTCCTCACCCAGCGATTTCAGGTCCTGCCCTTACTGTGCATTGCCATCCCTCTTCCATGACTCGTTTCCAGCATCTTTTATGTGATTACATTGGCTCACACACATCTGGTCTTTCCCCTGACCCTATTTAAGGTGACAGTTACTTATCTTCATTTGTGCAAAAGCAGTGCTTTTGAGTTCCCATTAGAAAAAGGTAATGGCGGAAGGAAGGAATATTTTCATAGAGGAGCAGCCAGGCAAGCTGTGTGTTACAGCAATGTGGAGCAGGGAGGAGGAGGGATTGAGTGCCCTCAGGGTGACCCTGAGGGTCCAGGTTGGCCCCTGGACCATTGCAGCTAATGGCTACTGGCACTAGCAGCAGTCTGTACATTTTAGGGGATGTGTGGACCACTGTTGTTCTGCTGATGATCCCCAGGAACACTCAGGACAGGCTGAACGCCCCTCTGAGGCCACAAACCCATGACATGTTTGATGTAACCTGGAGTGACATAGTCTTGACAGATCTAGAGCTACACAGAGATAACGAGAAATCACTGCAGGATGGGGAACTGGACCATGGAGATGCAGGCTCAGGTCTCCAGTCAGATGCAGTTTCTTGCATAGTTCTGAAAGCTTCCTGACTTTCTGTCTGTCAGTTTTACCTGGAAGCCCGTGGTTTGAGGAAGGTAACTTACACTGAGTTGGGAGAGAAGTATGAGGTGGGCAACAGTGCAGGAGCTCCCTTTGGTTGCATATAACTTTGTCCCAGGGTTAGCTCCACCACAGGAAGCTTGTATGAGATCTTGCAGCAGTTATGAATCTGCCTGAGAATAATATCTTTAAATCCAGTGATGACTATGCTTTCATTTCACCAAATTAATAAGTTTTATATACATAAGGTTTTTAAATTTGCTGATTCACACTCAGTGAAGATAATTAGCGAGCATCTCTACTAGCAATAAAGAACCCCTCCTGTGTAAGTCCCTTTCATGTGACTTGTCCCATTAGCCTTTTTTTCATGGTTTTTATTTGCTACTAAAGGAATAGCACATGTGAAGTGATGTTTGGGATTTAGAGTATTATAACAGCTGACTGCTATGTGACTACTTTTCAAAACTAAGTCTGAGAAAATCAGAGTGCGTGAAACCAAATTGTAAAGATTCTGAGTAGAGACACTAATCCTCTACAAAGGCAGGGCTACTGATAGATTAAGTCATTAGACTAGATGCACACAGTTCAGAAAAGGAAGCTGTAGTCACATCACTGGGCAGGCTTTCATATGATGATTTTAAAAAATCTGCTTCAAATGCATGGCAGGTGGGAAATGCTCTCCTCAGAGTCAGTCTTGTTACTTAAGGCACAGCTTTGCAGTCAAACTGCAGAGAAGTAAACATAACCGAAATTGTCAAATTGGGAGCTCAAAAGGATTTCCTTTTCTGAGTCATCGCTCTTCCTCTCCTTCCTTGCCTTATGGCCAGTGCACACAATCCAAAATGGTTCAGTGTTTTTTAGTGTTTTTTACTGCATCACATCAGGTCTCCATTGAAAAAAGTTCAATACAAAGAGAAAAAAAAATATAAAAGCACCCTGGTGGATAATTCTACAGCACTCAACATTTACTTCAGATACGTCACAAACGGTGGTTTTTGGAATACCTGTAAAGTGAGACATTTATATAGATCTCATTTCCTATTTCGAGATTGAAAGGATTAAGAACTGAAGTGTCTAGGCAACACTAATACTGTGTTTGAGACATTTCCAAGTGGGCTTTAAGCTTCCTTTTTGTATGATGTTTCAAATATTTGAGACCGTGCTCCCAGAGTGTTCTGTTACAACTGTTTGGTTCTCAGCACACCTTACCAGGAACACCTAAAGCTATGTATCAGTAGGAAACACTTTGAATGATTTTGCAATTATAACATGAAAACTTTAAGACACAAAGGAGGGACACAATAAAATTTTAAGCAAATATGAGACTTTTCTTTTCATTGTGTATGTGTGTTCTACTCATTGCTTACAGAAGTCAGCAGCACTCTCTCCTCTAGCGTGCTGTTGCAGTTTAAGCCTCAGCTTGGGGTAAATGAGGCATGGACAGAAAATGTACAAAATAGGGCATGATAATAATCGTTTTCTAATGTATTCATAAGAAATTCAAATTATGCTGTACAGACAAGCTTGGCTTTTGTACTTTTGACTTTTAAAACACAGTAACATTTTACCTCTGATGTGTTTGCAACATTTTACTTGAAAATCAAAAAAAGACCCTCAAATCAGAAAACAAATCGAGTATATGACACCCTAATTGTATTTATGAGTGATTAGCAGAGCTCCAACTGTTAGCTTTGGCATATAGATCTGCTTCTTAATTAAACCCATAAATGGCAAATAGCAATCTAGTTTTATTACAAGCTGAGCCCAGAGCAGAAGAATAAGGGCACAGTGACAAAAGGCTTTACAAATGTTTCCTGACAATGCAGAAGATCAAGCCTGCAGCCCTGTGGGGAAGCCTGCTCCTTTGTGAGCATGTGCATCTATCTGCCTGTTCTCTCCAAACCTATGTTTCTTAGGGACAGCTACTGTCCTGTACTTTTCCTTTTCTTGGCTGTCATTCTCATCACCCCGTTGTTCCCTCTCTTTGCACCTTACTCTTGCTCCCACAAACAAATAATCCAGCCAAGCAAACTCAGCTTTCAACATTCTGTATGGACCTCCTGCTTCGAGAAACCTTGGTTGCTCTTCTGATGATCCTCTACAAATTCATCTCTATTGCTCCTCCATCACTTTGCCCATGCTCTTTATTCTTGTTTCTATCTACCTGCATTTCTATTTGTGTTTTAGCTTATTGTGATACTCGCCAGAAATTTCTTTAGAATTAGTTTTCTTCATGTACACAGACTTCATTCCATGTACTATCTTCATCTTTCTCCACTATTTTTTTCTTAGTTTCCATCTCTTAAGACAGTTTCTGTCAGATTTCCATACAAGTTGGCCCCACTCTGCTCTCAATCTCCTCCATCTATGCAGTTTTATTTTTCTATCATAGAATCACATTTTCAAGCCAGTCCTTATCATGCTAGTCTGTTTTGTTTCTCCTCACTCCTAAATGAAGAAAAAAAACCCAAGGGCTTATATTGTTTCATCATGTTTTTCCCACTGTGTTCAGATCAAGCAACATTTTAACAGATGTCAATCATACAGACTTGTCTTCAGATTAAGTAAAACCATAACAAAAGTGTTACTGACACTGCTGGCCCTGAAATCTTTTGCACATGAAAAATGAAAAATTTTCTATTGTCCCAGAATTGTCAGCTTGAATTTGACAGCAAACCTTGTTTTAAAATAATGAAAAATGTTTTGACAAATTAAACTTCTGCATCCAATGTGCAATGTCTTCCTTTTGTCACCTGATGACCACATTCTGGTGATGACTTGTCATTGCCAGAGATGCTTTGCAGAAGGTGGCTGTCACACTTCATCAGCCTTTTCAGAGGAAGGGGAGATTATCCCCTTTGATATCAAGAAAGCTGAATTTGGGCAGCCATCTCCAAAGATGGGACTCAGTCAGAAGGTACTGGGTACAGGGATCAACTGAGCAAGAGGGAAGGAGAAGTGGAGGAATACTAAAACAAAAGCCAAGCCAGTGTCAGGAGCTGCAGTGGCAGGGAAGTGAATGTGGGTATATACTGTGGCAGATGGGGACAGAATATGAGATAGGAGCCTGAGGAAAAAGAAAGGAGACTAGGGAATGAACCTCCTTTCTCATCATCTAGTGCTACATCTGGTAACAGAGCAGTTAACATGCTGGAAAACAGTCTCACTGTGACTCATGAGCACAACTGTTGGTAGACATCTGCTCTACAAACACACAGAGTGGCATGTCCCTTGTTCATTTTTGCTGTTGTTTAGCCTTGATTCACTTCCCCAGTGGCTGCTTCTATCCAACAATCCATCCACCCTCTGCACAGTTCTGCAAACAGAATGGCTGCTAGGTGACCAGTGACCCACCTTCACCTGTCTTGCTACTGCTGCCATTCTAGGCATCATCTTTAAGTTCACTTATTTCTGCCTGTGTATCCAGAAGAAAATTTTAGTTTTAAGTAGTTACCAGCTACCTGGCCAGGTGGTTACAGTTAGACATCAGACTTCCTCACAGCCACCCAGTATGTTTCACTTCACTTCGCATAGTGAAAAATTGCTGTTTGAATGTTGTTTTTATGGTGTAATGCTGAAGTTTCGTAACATGACCTTACAGTATAGTACAGCTACATTGCAATGAGAAAATATTTTCCTTATAATATATTTCATGCACTTGTTTTTCCTCCAAAAAGCTAGCAGCATTTAAAGACATGCATTCAGTTTTATAGCATGAAATTTTGGGTTTTAGAAAACGTATTTCTTGCTACTTACTTTCACTGGCTGAATAGTCCTGCGGATCGAGTATCCCTGATTCCTGCAGTGATCTAATACAGGAGTCCACCAGCTCCAGACCAGTGGTGAGTTCATCTTCTATATCCTTCTGACCATCTGTAATGAAATTAACAACATAAACATGTAAAAGGAGGGCCAAAAGGTAAAGCCACATACAAGACAAAAGCTAAAACCAGTTAGTTATATGTGACTAAGCATTCACAGCTAATTAAGGAATGGAGGCCACACATTCCCAAGGTGTTTGCCATGCTGAAAATTGTGCCATACTTTGAAAATGTGGCCTTGGATTAATAAAATCAAAATGAGAATATTTAGGTCTAGTAGTAAAAAAAGCCAGAGACACATTTAGCAATGCCCCCTCTCAAAACTCTACATTCGTTTCAGTGTACTTTTTGTCAACCCTAACAACTTTTGCCAAATCTTGTCACTTTTTAAGTCAAGTTTTCACACACTAGCAATGAGAAAAAACACACAAAAACCCCAATGAAAACCTCCACATACATCAATGTGCTTTTCCCCTCCATCTTCTTTAGGTAAAAATGATCCCTCTCAGAGAGAATATAGGTAATACATATATGTAGGTAAGTACATTACCTTGTGTTTGCCAGTGAAACTGCTCTTCTGTTGAACTGGAAAAAGAAAGAAAAAAGTGACCATTTTTAATTAAATTGTTCTGTAAAGTGTCATGAATATTCAGATATAAATCTATTCTGAAGGACATGATTGAAGAGAAGCACACACTTAAGAATAAATGCGTATTTAGAATGCATAATTTTATATATGTTTTTGATTAATGACTTGTACAATATTCATTCAGCTGGAGGGAAGTGTCTTTATTTCTTTATCAAGTAATTTGAATCATACATATATAAATTGGCCTCTTGGTCTTGATATACAAACTATACTAATTCAAAGCAAAAACATTAGCATTCTTCAACTTTTCTGGATCCTTCCATTTGTCTGATTTTCCATGTTTACTGAGAAAATTATAAATTGCTTTCTTGTGTGAATAGTTATATGTGATTTCTGAAAGAAATTATGAGTATGATTCCTGGTTCTACTGATCATTATGTGCATTTTTATATTATTCAAATGTGCAGCTAAGTTAATTCAATTGGCCTACACAGGAGAGTAAATTTAGATGTGTTTGTGCTTCTATGTACAAGCACTTAAGCAACAGAAGGTCTTAATTTTAAAATAATGAGCATGCACACCAGAGGATGGGTTAGGTTGGGTATTTTTTTTTTTCAATAAAATGAAAGATACATTCAAATGAATGATAAAATCAATTGTATATTCAATTAGGCAATGACTACACTTTCCTCCAAGGCATGTTCTGTTTATGCTTCAGTATAAGTCTTTCTCACATGACAGGAATACAAAAAAGATTGAAGTTACTCAGTATTAACCATTCTTTTGATAACCGTGAACTTATTATACTCATGCCTAAAATATTTTTCTGTGCATTTTTATAAGATACTTATAGGGGAGAACAACATTATCTATTGCATCCATAAGTTAAAAAAAACCCCAAAGACTGAAATTATTTTAACTTTTCAAACAGTTATATTTATTTCTTTATTTCTTTATTTATTTTCTGATGTT
This sequence comes from Cyanoderma ruficeps, assembly GCA_008694505.1. Lineage (NCBI taxonomy): Eukaryota > Metazoa > Chordata > Aves > Passeriformes > Timaliidae > Cyanoderma > Cyanoderma ruficeps. Next base: position 41,652,346 of record VZDJ01007755.1, read on the forward strand.
GAGATTAAATGCTCTTTTGGATGAGTAAATGGATTTAAATCTCTAATTATTTTCTCTTTTGCCAGCAGATGCTGGATCACTTATGAATATGCCGGTATATCTCCTAGTAGCTATGTTCTGAACAATAGTAATGTAAATGAAATTAAATGCTTCCTTGTGGAGGTCTATTTTTTCAGTAAAGAACTTGTGTCAAATATTTACCCAATTTGATAGCATTAAAAAAAAGAAAAAGAATATTTGTCTAATTTTAAAAAAATATAGTTCTAAAAGGACTTTTCATTTCTACCTGGCATCATAAATGTAAATCTGGCAAGTTCAAATCTATACATCATCAGAAATTCCCCAATATCTACGGTCTGTGGTTTATATTAACTCACTGTAGTGAGATGTCATAGATTAAGAAGCCAGTCCTTTGATGAAATAACAAACTAAAAATCTTGCATTCAAGTCCTGAAATTACCAGGATTGAAGATAAATGTTGCCAGAGTCCTTGGACAAACAATAATAACTACAAAGGGCTGAACTGGATGAAATAACTTTAATTTAAATTACCTTTAGAAATGAAGTCCTAGTGGTGACTGGGGAGACTGACTCTTTTTGAAATAACATTTTTTCCAATTTTACATTCCCTTTGTCTGATTTTCAGATTTACTAAATAATTGCAGCTTCATCTGACACACTGGGACTTGAGAGATGTATTCCTTTCTGTAATTAGCACAATCCATAATAAGTAATGTACTACTTTCCACTCTAGAGTCCCTCTTCCAGTATCTAGATTTCTATGTGATAGATATCACCTCATCAGCCAGAAAAAAATGTAATATCTCAGGTGGTATTCTTGCTGGCAGAATGAATTACTAGATGTTGCTGGCCAGAACACGATGATGTAAAAGCCTATGCCACCCCATCCAAACGAGTTAGGGAAGAAAATCAAGTCATGTATAAAGAGTGAATTCCTTCCAGGAATTCCAGTGTAGCCCTTTTTAAGTCGCATACTTGTACAAATTGTAACAAAGTTCATTATGTTCAATGAATCACTTGTGGTTGATTAGTAGTAATCCACAATATCACTTATCTGGCTTCCACAGACTGAACTGTATCCATATTAATCTCAGGATCACAATGAATTTTCACTACATTTTGACTTTTCCAATTTTAGTCACGCTTCTCCACACCACCACTGTAATGATCTTTCAATAAATAATTAGCTCTTAGAGTCATGATAGCAGATCCACCATCAGAATTTTTATCCTAATGCTACCTTCTTTTTCAACATGTGGAACATGAACCAGGGGCTGCACAGGGCAGTGGTGAGTCCCCATCCCTGGAGGTATTTAGAACATGTGCAGATGGACACTTGGGGACATAGTTTAATGGTGGACCTAGCAGTGCTGGGTTAATGCTTGGACTTGATGGTCATAAAGGTCTTTTCCAACCTAAAAGATTCCATGATTCTCTATTAAAGTTGTGTTTGCTCCTACAAAGGTATCAGTATATTCTGGTATGGAAAGAGTGCTCTTTTCCTTAAATTCATGCTCTTTAGCTTTTTAACAATCCAGTTAGATTAGTAGTTGGATATTAAAGCTGCCATTTCTTGGTTGCAAACCAATCCAGAGCCTTGCAAACAAACATTTAAAGAGTTTCCCTAGAAAACTTTATTAGAATTTGTCACAGTTTTAATTTTGATATTCTTTATTTTTTCCTTTTTCCCTTTTTTTTTAAACTAAGCTTTCCCCTGCTTTTTCAGATTCCTGACTGAAGCAACCTGACCTGTTTGTGCAGGAAGCCTTTAGGCTGTCACACGACTGTGCCAAATCTGCTTGAATGAATAAAAGGGCATGCTTTTTTGTCCTTCTCTTTCAGGTGTTTCCCAGCTTCACAAGAGATCAGTGTAACTGACTGCATAGTTACATCAAATACATGAAAAGACAAAAAAACAATAATTAACAGAATTATTGTCCTAATAAATTTTTCAGCATGTTCAGCAAAACATATTTTTGCTTCATATTTTTTCTAAAGAAAAATGCATTAGCAACCACTTTTCTGCATATTCCTATGCCTCATTATATAAGTTTGCAAACATTAGTATCTTTAACTGATGCAGATGAGCAATAACATTCTTTATCAAGTTGTTCTGAACTATTGTAACCTGAACCCACCTTAAGAGTTTGAGGAAGGGATTTTAACCAGAACTGCATTAGCATAGTGTTAGAAAATCGTAGCATAGAATATAACCGAGCTGAGAACTCAAGCAGGAAGAATTACTATCACCCTTAACCCAAATTCAGAAGAATAACTGTGATGTATTTATTCTTCTTTTTTTTTGGTAATCATTGCATCCTGTATATACTTCAAATGTTCTAGGTACAAATAAGATTACTGTTCTACTTAATTCTACCTGACTTACAGAAAGAATCCTCCATCACTATTCAACTATGCAAAACTTGATTCTTCTATGCTTATACTGTCTTTGGAAAAATCAATGTATTGAAGGAAAATCACATAGAAGCTGAATAACTTAAGAATGAGAAGATAATGCTAAAACTCAAACAAATGAACCAAACACTTGACTAAACAAAATAAGAATACTGTTATATGTTTAGGTCTTGATGTTAATGTTTATGCTAATGACTAATTAATTAAGCTAACCTATCTTCTGTAAGGATGCACTACACTGTGCTTAACGCTTTACCTTTAATAACTACCTAGGAAAGGAGCTATTCCAGTAAAAACTGTTTAACCTCCCTAGGCAAGAATGAGCAAAGTAAATATCCACAGAACGGTCATGTTGATTCCAGCTGAACTCACATGTTCCCATTTCTGCACGCATGTCATGAAAGCACCCAAGGAGTGAGAACCCTCTGTGTGTGACCTTGCACATGGGGAGGGTGAAAGGCAAATGTGCACAGCACGCTGCAGGGAGCTCGTTTTGGGGAGCCTCACCTGGGGAGCTCTACCTGCCTCTGCACAGTAAGGAAACAGCAGAAGCACAGAGCACTGCCAAAATGCAGATTTTCTACAGCCAGCTGAGGATGTTGTACATCAAGTTTATCCCTTTTCAGGCACAAATAGAAAAATCTGGGACTGACCTACAGTTTGTCTGTAAACAAGCAACCAACCAGGCCTTGGGGAGCCTTCATTTTTTCCTGTATCTCAAGTCAAGTTAAACAAGAAGTGGGTGCCCCCTCATGATGGACTTGACAGGAATCCACCATGGTAAGATGGACTCTGTGCAGACAGCCAGCACCTGCATAACAAGGTGAGTCACAGAAGACCATCAAACACCTCTCCCAGCAATTTATGGGAGTCAAAAGCAGTTTTGGGGGTATAGAAAGTGAATGCTCCATATGACACCAAAATAATGCTTTCCTGGACAACATTCACCAGCCATATTTCTATAAAACAACCAAAGCCCTCAAGGGAGGTAACCCAGAGATGGGGAATGCTATTGAGTACTTTGGCAGAAGAAAAGCTGCCTGAGACATGCTCAGACTGTGCTGCTGTTAGGGGCTGTACAAACACCCAAAGATCCCCTTCCAAAGCAGGTGCTGGGAAGCAGCAAGGGCACCTTGGACTCAGCTGAACTCCTAGAGGGTGGGTGTGTGCCTGTGGCACTGGCAGAAGGGACAGTGGTAGGCAAAGGTAGGTTACACCACAGCCCACACTTTACACACTACCTGGACACAGCAGTACTTGCAGCATCACTTGGGTTTAGTTTTAGACATTACACGGCCTAATGTGAGACCCAGCTCAATTCAGAGGAATGCCTTGATAGGTTTAGAACCTTGCAAGAAGGAGCTCCACTGCCCTGTACACACTTCTCCAGCAATAGTATTTATTATGCAGCCTGCAGAAATTCATTGGTTTTTATCCCATGCACCAAAATACATCGGTGCATGTGCACAGCAGGCCAAAGCAGCTGGTTATTCATTGCCTTGTTGCTCCCCAGAAGAACATCACAGCAAAGAAACTCACTCCTTCCTGGAAATGGAGGTCAGTTTTCTTTCATTCACTGTTTCTGGCACACTCCTTGCTTTATCACTGAGCCTCCATACAGGCTGCCAGGGCAAATTCACACTTTTGTATTCCTCTAATTATCCAAGAAATGTTTGTGTGCCTCTCCTTTGTGTGAACTCATTCAGTTTACAGTTGTCGCTCATTTTCTGAGAAAGTGATATAGCTATCTGCTACACCAAAATATTTTTATTGTTTTCTAAAACAGTTAATAAAATTATATCTAAAACAATTCATGAAATTATATGTAACACTACTGTAGAAAAGCTATGAAAGGATTTTATAAGGAGTTGTATCAGCACATGATCTTTTAAATTATTTCTATAGTGAAACTACACAAATATTGTTGTGTGTAATAACAGGCAGATACTGTCTCACTGATTTTAAAATTTTTCACTGATGGCTGCTCTCTTGTACCTTGGAAATTTCAAACTGACTTTTGAAATGATGAAAATATTCTTCCTTGTAGATGCCAGAAAACCATTCAAGTGGTTAATTCCCACCTTTATTAGAACAGCCTCGCTTCAAGTTTCTGCAGGGAAAGAAAACTGTCTAATTTTTTTCCCAGAAAAATTATTGTTATTCCCTAGGTTTTACAAAATCAATAGCAGAACTTTGTGGCTGTGCTGTGAAAGTTTTGTACTTCTTTCCAATGATGCAGGGAAATATTTGCAGCGAAATTTCCAAACAGGTCTCAAAAATCAATGCTTTCCTCTGCATTTAATACTTGCAGAAATCTGCAGACATGATTTTCCTTTAAAAACAAGTTTTAAACTGCTTCAGTCCTATTTATATTCAATGTCCCTATGCTGATTGTGCTTTAAAAAAACCTGTTCGGTTTTTTCTTATTTAAATGTGATTAAAAGTTCAGGTGCAACACCACAAAGAACACTGTTGAAGTACAGAGCATGCATGGAAAGGCACAGCAGCCTTGCATTCCACACAGCACGGCTTAAGGGCTTGAAAAGCACGTGCCAGAGGCTGTCATTTAATGGACAAGGCATAACACAGCCTGTTTTCCTGTAGTTTTTGACCATCGCTCCTGAAATGGTCCACAACAGCATCAATTATAGTAAATTTTATTTTGTCAATGAATTAATTTCACACAGACCAAACCCCTAAAACCCATTTACTTCAGTTTTGAATGAACTCGGTCACCTAGGGAGAGAATACTTGCTAGTTTACTTGCAACCAGGCAGTTTCCTTTAGCTTTAGTTCTGCAATTGGCACGACAGTGAACACAGAGAATTCTTTCAGAGTGGAAGCCTCAGAAGCTCTGCTGTTCCAAGAAGAAGAATTTAGAGGGCAATAGGTACTTTATGTATTTATTTAACTTCAAATTTGGACACAATAACAAAGGGAAACAATTACTGTGTGACTGCCCTGTTCTCACTCTTCCCCTGATGTCCCTCTCATGCCCTTATGCATTCCAGACAGGATACTGGGCTAGACAGACCCCAGTTCTGAATCAATACAACTACTCTTTTGTTCTTATTTAGAGAAGGCAAAATCAAACCAAATTACTTAATTTTGTAATTTCCTATTATTAATTAATTAAGGAAAAGGATGATGGTTCACAAAAAGAAGGAATTAGCTCAAGGCTGGATTTCTGCTAATACTGTTGTTAAAACTTCTGGTTTGCTTCAAACCTATTTTTTGTTTGAGAAAAGAGCTCAATTCCCAAACTGAACACAGCTACACAGGAGCACATTTAGAAGAGAATCGGATTAGAATATTTCAATTGCAAGGGACCTACAGTGACCATTGAGTCCAAATACATGACCACTCCAGGGCTGACTGGAAGTTATACAGCAGGTTATTAAGGTCATTGTCTAAATGCCTCTGAAACACTGGCAGGTGTGGGGCCTCAACCACCTCTGTAGGAGCCTGATCCAGTGTTTGACCACCCTCTTGGTAAAGAAATACTTCTCCATGCCCAGTCTGAACGTCCCCTGACACAGCTTTGAACTGCTCCCAGGTGTGCCGTGTCTCTGGATCCCAGGGAGAAGAGCTCAGCTCTTTCCCCTGTCCTTCACCTCTTGAGGAAGCTGCAGAGCAATGAGCTCGCTGCTCAGCCATTTTATATTTCAAATTTTGCCACTTCTACACAGCAGAACAGTTTAGATAGCAGCGTACTGTGATATTCCTTCAGTCCCAGTGGTGGCATTTGGATCTGATGCAAACCAAACAGGTATCTAAAACAGAATCAAAAATGGCAAAATAGAGAAATCAATAGTAGAGAGATAGAATGACCTCTGCCCTAAGGCAATAGACCAGTGTGGTGCCTAAATCACACCACAGCCTATCAGCAACCATAAAACTGTGTTCTTCCAGCATGCCTTATTGACACCATTGCACGAAAAGTAGGACAGTGGTTGCCATGCTTTAAAGAAACCAGTACAATGCCCTAAAAGTGAGGTGTAGTTTCTTCATTCCCTCCTCCCACTTATTCCAAAAGTTTAGCTATTAAAGCACTCGTGCACAATGTGATGGAACTAGTTATATTTTGTCAGAAATCACAGCAGTGACTAAGTTTAATGTAGCCATTGGGCTATTCCCTGTCTTTCCTATTGAAACCTCAATTCTGTATAGAAAACAATGCATTATTTTAGTTAAGAAACTCCATTGTAAAAGACACCACCACAGCTACATTTTTTTCACAGCAAGTTTTGAAAGATGCCTTCAGGGAAAGTGTGCAGACAGTAGCACTGAGGAAAGGTATTGTCCCAGTGAAGCAGAAGGTACTGAAGAGTGAGGAGTGAGAGAGAATTTCTTGTAAGGTGCCTTTAACAAACTGTGTTTTGATGCTGGATAAGAAACATTCAGTGACTATGAAATCAATTCTTTTCTGAGGCACATAGTTCCCTATGCATTGTATGAGCACTTTGGTTTGGGTGTTAACTCAAACCATGGATGCGTGGAGACAGTCACCTAAAAATAAGAATTACAACATTTTTTTCAGTAAATTTTTGGTTCTGGTCTTTGGTACCATAGCATTCATTTCCAAATAAACATGGTGTAATATAAATGAAATCCTTTCAAGGAAACCCTTTTCTGTAAATGAAGATAGTGCAATTTTTTTTTTTTTCCTAGGGACAGCTATTAGCCGGTAAAAAAACTCAGCACTAGTAACATGAAGCTCCTCATCTTCTCAATACCTACAGATTGCACAAGGATATCCCTTCTGCAGAAGGGTTAATCCTTAACATGAAGATCAAGCCAAGAGTCTCATGCTGACCATTGTTTTAGGTAAATTATGTAAAGTATGATCACACTTTATTGACTGTTCCAACCTACAATATTTGTTCTGTGTTGTCCTTGGTAAATAATAGAAAGGGATTTTCTCTATGTTTTGAGGGGATGATTCATTTTAAATTCAGCACTTCCTTGGGGAAATAATGGAGACAGAAGCCAGACGGCCTCTACCTTGAAGAAAGTGTATTTCCATGCAGGAAATTCCCAATACACACACGCAAAGCCTGTCACTGTGTGAAATTGCACATCACAGCCCTTCCCCGTTCTTCTCCCTCACAGCCTCTCCACATTAGCTTCACTCAGCTGCTTCCAAGAAACCTCCCTTCACAGGGCTCCTCACCTCTCACTGCACCTCTTTCATTGTAAACAATTCTTTCCTTTTCTCTGTATTCCTTTTCCCCTTCTACAGAAAAAAAAAATATATATATATAGAACCAGGATGTTTCTTCTTTTTATTTAGCTTTTATTTAGGTAGGAGCCAAGAAGCAAACTCCTCCTGTGCTTCCACAGTCGTCGGAAGGCCTCTGTAACTAACACAGAATAGTCTCAATGTCAACATATTGTCTGAATTTGGCACTGAAGAGATTGCATGGTGGTCATCTGTAACTTATAGGTTGTCTTTTGTTTCCGTGTTCTCCACCACATGTGTGAACATGAAACCCTCCCATCAAACAGAAACAGCTCCTGCAGGAAGTAGGAAAGATTTTCTAGATCTTTGTTAGGGGAGAATTTGCCAACATTTAGTCCAGTCCCCACTTAAAGCTGGGCTACTTTCAAAGTACTGTCCTGGACATAATGTAGCAAGGCACACGGGAGACTCTGTAAGTATTCTGCAGTTCAGGATTTGTGCAGTTAATTATCTTTTTTTTTTTTTTAATAAAGAAAATAAAGACTGATAAAAGGTGAAATTAGGAGAGTTTGGTGAATTTAGAGGAAAGAATTGAAGTCTGAGAAGGGAGTGCAACTGGCTCTTATAATTTAGCAAGGCTGAAGAACAGGAGAAAAAGAAATAGTCAGAGGAAGCACACATGGGACAAGGACAAACAAGTTCAAGCTGGTCGCTGAAATTTTTGCTGGAACTTAAAAAAAGATATTAAAACATCATGGAAGCAGACAATTGTCGCAATAGGACACGAAATAAAGATGCTTGACTCCAGTCAGAAGGTAGTAGAAATCAGAAGGCTTTATTTACAATTCCTTCTGCCCTTCTATAACATACTGCGCTAAAAAACCACGTTATTGGTCCATAGGACTGACGCCTCTCCCATTGGCTAAGTAACAGAAATAGCAAACAACACCTGTTGTTATAGGAAAGGAATATTGTTTACACAAGGTTGTTTTGGGAAAAAGAAAACTGTTGAAAAGTTTCCTTTGGGAAGAGCTAGCAATTCTCAGGCTCAGAAAATATCGGGTCCACAGCCAATCCCATGCAATTCGAGTTGAGGTGTCAAAACTACACTCACTCTGCTCTTAGAAGGTTGGTTAGTAAGTTTATTAGAAAGAGCTGATATTAGTTACAGCTTCAAGGAACTGGAGGACAGCCCAGGATGGTGCTTCCAGTTCTGTATTGGACATGACCTTAATCTGTGATGCTGGCAAATTGATGATTGTTACAGAGCAGTATTCACACAAGTGCATAAAATAATAACTGATACCATCAGAAACACTAGGCAATAGTTTTCTAGAAGCAGCCAGTACCAAGAATAATGTCTGTAAGAACTGATGAGTGTTACATTTACATTTCAGTGGATGAACATAAAGGCAACAGAAAACTTTCTAAAAACTACTTTCTAACCTAAAATGTTAGATGAATGTAAAGGTAATTGTGTCTGTTAGGCAGGTGATAAGCAGCTGGATCAACCCATGAAAAATTGCTATTCATTTATGATTTTAACTATAGGGGTGAAAGTTCTTATTTGTAAACTGTCTGTTTGTATACAGAGTTGTCAAATTATCCAAGTAACTAAAATGGCACACGGTAATAGCAGCTATTTAGCTGTATGGATAAACTTTAATCACACATTTATTACCGAAAATGACCAAAATTATATTAATGTAAACTGACAAAAAGTAAATATAACCTTTATACGGTTTGGGAGCATTGCTGTAAGCAGAATTTTTATTCCAGCTTTTTCCACCACTAAGGTGCAGAGGGGAAAATGTGAATCCGTTACTTATGAAAATAATATTGCTTCCATTATTCGTTGCCTACCGGAAGAAATACAACACAGGAGACACAACACAAGGAAAACCAGGTTCATAGGTCAGACATTAGCAAAGACAAATGTGAGAAATATGCTGTATTTTTAAAAATTATATGCAGGTATAATAAAGAATATTCCTAAAGAGTGAAAGGATGTTTTTTTAGAATTAAGAAGGAAATATCTTAGAGATACCATACTAGTGATGCTGAAACAAAAAGTTACTAGACAACTAAACTAATCTTTTGAAATTTGTTAACAAAACGATGAAATCACCTTTCTGCTTATATATTCTTTACATCCAGAATATGAAGCCTCACAAAATATCTACATATTGAATCTTTTCATTTCTATATTGAATTACTTCTGTTGCAATTACTTTGCAACAGAACTTTATGTCCTGGTCCAGTCCCAAATGTCTGCCAACAAGGTAAACCACGAAGGGATGTACTAGCAGCCAGAGTTAGACTAAAACTCTGATCAGATCCAAAAACAAGTGTTCAGTCCACTTTGGAAATTCTACATGCACCTTCTTTGTTCTTTTTGGCTTTTCTATAATCCCTCTATTGCTCACTGTCTGCATATTGAGGCAAGTACAAAATTCCCTGTCTGCACCTATTACCACACAGCTGATATTGCCACAGCTGAACTGCAGACTTTTTCTTAATTCCTGTGGCCCGTTTTGTGCAATCTTGCCAATACTCACAAAAAACAAAAGCATACCCCCGAATTCCACGTTATTGTTCCATTAAGCTGCCAAAAAGACCATCTTTCTCTCCACAAAATGGGGAGGTCAAAGCTGAGAGTAAATTGGATAAGTAGTGAAAGCTGTCTGTTACTTACTTATTGCAAATTTTTCCAATGCAGATGTGGCAAATGCTGGAGAAGTGACTTCACAAATATTACAGGTTCTCATGTTGTATTGAAAAAAAAAAAAAAAGCGGGAGGCTTAGCTACATGCTTTTATCACTTGTAAATATTTAAGAGACCGATTAACTCTGTCACTTATGGTAGCACTAAATTCATATCTAAGAACCTTTTAATAAAAGAATTCAACTGCTGAGATGACTTGTTTGATAAAAAAAAAATCTACCTACTGCGGTCCTCAAAGTGCTTCAAATTTGAAAGTTGTAACACTTTAAAGTATTAAGACAGGGCAATGATTCTCATCCTGTGCACGGGACTGTCTAGTACTTTCTGTAAAGTCTGCAAAATTATGCAGAAAAATGTTAAACTGTATTTGGTTAAATAAAAGCACTAATTTTCTCTGCTGACTCTGCTGAAACAGCAGACAAGGGAAATGAAATCCAGATCTCAAGTAACTAGCTGAGCTTTACATTGGCAGATACAATTTTTTGAAAGTCCTTTGTTTTGGTGAAAAGGTTACTGAACCATAAGAAAATCGAATTGTTGGCTACCTATGCAAATCCCTCTCTAGGATGCCGCAACATCACTTGTTCAAAACAATTAATTAAAATTCTTTCTTTCCCATGCCTGGCAGATCCAGAATCCAGTTAGTTTTCACTAAATCTCATGCCACTAAGTAATATTTTCCCCTTCGTGCCCATCTAAATCACCATTTCCATATTCAGAAATATTACATATACATGAAAGTCACCAGGTTTGCATTTGTTTTAGCCTTCTTTTCTCTAATTACACTAAATGAAATTTCAAGGGGTTCTCAACTGAATTATGCCATGATTTGCTAACTCTCTTAACTTCTTTCTCTTTGAATATCTTAATCTAGGCTTAAAGGCTGATTGTAAAATTGAGATTTTATATTACTTGTTCAGTGCATCTTGGAAATAGTCCAATCAAAAAGCTAAATCTGTTCTCACTGCAAAACAGAGCTAATATGAAAAGCAGGGAAACTGATTTATTTTTTTTCCTCCCTGAAGATGAATCACATAAAATCTGTTCTAGACTTCATAAAATTAATTTTTCACAGTACAGAAATGCTAAAGCTCCAAGTTGAAAACAATAATTTTGCTTAAGAAAGCAATGAGTTTTGTGGCCATTTTGAGGAAGAACAGTATTTGCAAGTTAGCTTCAGGGCTGTCAGTGTCAACAGCAGAGACAGATTTTTACTCCTCGTCATGTAGCAAAACCCCTGCTCAAACCCAGATCAATGAGTGCTGGCTGGCAGGTATTCCGAGCCTCCAACTGTCAAAAGGTGTATCCAGATCTTAATGTGTTTTCTGTTTTAAAAAAACAATGAGTAAGCAAAAAGTTTATAAAGAAAACATGAAAATACCCTGATAAAAATACCCACTGATTAACAAAATTCTAAGAATCTCAATTTCAAGAATTTCTTGTGTCGAGAAATATAGTTCAAGAAAACCCTGTGCGTGACAACTGAATAGTTTTGACTTCAATACAAAACAGCTTTGCTGTTAGGATGGACTGGAACAGAAGTGACCTGTACAGAGAAAAATACTATGTCTGGCCTGCTTTCAACAAGAATGATGTTCTACTCAGAGAATTTGAATAATATGGTATACTCTATGTCCCATGACCAACTATATCGTGTCCAGTCCATAAGTGAAATAAACAGATGTAATCACACGTTTTGTTACTCCATCAAGCTGGGAGTGGCAATTTCTAAACTAACATTACGAAGTATCACACCTATTTAAGAAAGGAAGAAAGAATCAAAACTAACAACTCAAGCCTAGGCTGGCTTCCAAAGTTAAAAATGTGCTAATAATTCAAAAGGAAAATAAGTAAATGCACTTGATTTTATTAAGGTTTCAGAGAGCACAATTTCTTTCACAGAGTAAAAAAAAAAAAACAAAGAAAAGTAGATCTAATACATCTGGAATTCCATTGGGCATTTAACCCATTATCAGATGACATTGCCAAGTTAATAGCTTCAAAAAGAAAGTGGGAAACAGTACAAGATTTAAACACTGAGCATAAAGAGAGCCAGACAAGAGACAATTGGCAGTGTTAAACTGAAGCTGAGCAAGAGAGACACAACCCAGCATTTCCCAATAGTCAATCTTAGGGGAATACAGTTTTCCACAGAAGTATGCAAGACAATTCAGGCAGCGTGAAAATGAAGCAAGATCAGTACCTGAAATGTATTGAAACAGTCCTTTAGTATCAGATAAGACTGGACTTCTTGACCTCTGTCTCAAACTAAATTCTACTAAAAATTGCATGCGAAATGTCAGTGACACACACTAATAGTGGCCAAAATTTTCTGTCCTATTTTTCTAAAGTCACTGTTTTCACCACTGAAGATAAGAAAAATTTGAATACATTTTCTTCTGCAGCACTGTGAGCCCACAACACCTTTAAAATTTCCATACTGCAGGTAAAGACTGCCTTCTCAAGATTGACATATTCTATGAAGTCCTCTTTACAAGAGCAGAAGCACTTTCAAGAAGTCATACATAATTAAAAAACTCTGCACAAGAATCCAGGTTGCACTCCCCCACTGAGTGACTTGCCAGTGTGCCAGGTCACTTGCAGGCAGCTGCAGGGCACAGAGCTGGAGACACTGACAAGAGGTGACCTCGGTGTGACAGCCAGCACCCTCACCTGCCTCTTCACAGGGCGAGCTGACCTGGTGCTGGGCGGAATCCAGAAATCCAGAGTGCATGAGTAAGCACATCATCAGCAGCAGGAGAAAAAGATCAAGGATTCCCTGGTGTATGTACATGAGGAAAACCTCTCCTACAGCACATGGTGTTTGTATACATGGTGGGTGGCCTGACTGCCTAGTTAATGCTTCTCCACTCCAACCCAAAACTTCAATGTTGCTGCTACCCAGTACCTGTACTCAAAGAGCTGTATTTCTGAAAACCTTTAACATGAGTTACTTGGGGGGATGTGGGGGGGATGTAGATTTTTTTCTGTTTCCTTTTTTTTGGCGTTATTATCTCCTCCTCCCATCTCCTGCCTATTACAATAAGCATTAATGGCACCTGTGACAAGACCAAGCACACTGGAATCTCAAATAGTATTTATCCAGCGAATAAATATATTTATTGCAAACAATAATGGATCCTTTTATTTCTTCCTAAGTAGATTTTATGTTCAGATTTTACTCACATCAGTGCAAGTTGAAGAAGGTAGATTACTATGCAAGTGAGGCTGTCCATCAAACATGAGATTAAAAACATTGGCATATTAAGCACCATGATTCCAAAGGTATATTTTGCACATGCCAGTACTTAGATTCAACACATAAATTTAACTCTTGCAAACCCAGAGCCAATGCTGCTTAAAAAAAAGCAGGTGGTTTGTTTTGGCTTGTATAGAGTGCTTGGCATTACTGTTGGTGTCCTCCTAACAAGGACATCATATATAAGAAGTTCTGGCTGCATCCAGTTTCAAATTGCATTGAAGACAAGAAAAAGAGAAGGTGAATGCAATCCTCATGTTTGCTTTGAAACTGTGAAAGTATAACCTGGAATCATTGAGACAGCAGAAACAGCAGGCCATGATATCATCTTCTCAGGGCTGAGTTACATTTTCAGAAACATTTGAAGGGAAAGGATTCTTTCCATAACTTTTTCAGCCAATGGTAATGAGACATAATATGTGGCATCACCTGAAAACCAACTGAAACTCGTGAGCAGAAGCCTGCCTTCTTGGCAATTCACTCTTTAGAGCTCTGACCAAGATGTGCATGCAACAGACATGGCAACCTTTCTCAACAGCTGCAGAAGAACAACCTGCTAAGCAAAAGTGTGGCACCAGCTGAAGTGAAGGGCTATCTGACATAAGATGGGCACCTTCCTCTTTCTCCTTCAAGCCCTCTGTAAGTTTGCATTTGAGCAAAAAATAAACTCTTACTTCTGGGAAAAAAAATTAATTCCTTGTCAATGTATAACTGGCTCAAGACATGTGACATAATTACTCTGTGTGGCAAATTCAGCTTTATGGGAGTAGTTGACTGCACAGTCTGTACTTTTCACTTTCTTCCACGAGGCTCAAGCTTTTCCGTCAATGCAAATAAATTTGTAACAACTGCCCCATTAATTATGAAAGCCTTGACCACCTGAATGAGTCCATAAAAAGCTGAGCCCTATGAATATGTGGATTACACCTGCCCTGAATTCAGCCTTCTTTCTCCACATCCCCCATTGCCCCAATCCTACTTTACATCTCAAATGCCCCCGGCAGGAATCTCCAGATTCCATATTGCTCCACTGCAGTGTATGTTACCTGTGTCTAACTTACTGTATCAGAGCCATTAGCCAAGGGTGACCACAGCTCAGATACTCCACTACTGCCACTACACTTTTTTGAGCCTATCACATTGACTTCAAGGGCATTTCCATTTCCTTCCTGCTCAGTGACAAACTGAACATGGATAAAATGCTCTCCATTGTCGTAGCCAAATAATATCTCCTTCCTTAGGAGTAAAAACCCCTTTAAACTTCTCAGACAAACAGACTAACCAGGGTCAGCACACCCTGTTGGTCTCACTCATGACCTGTGTACCAGCAGGTGATCCACCTGACAGCCACATCTTTGGGTATGGATGTCGCAGGCTACTAGACCTGTCAGACATTTATTTCCCCTACATATTGGTCATGTCTATGTAGTAAGTTCTAGACACACTTACAACAGCAAAAATATTTGAATAATTCTGCAAGACTAGAATATGGTCCAATCAGTAGCTAAGATGTTTTTTCTTATTTATTTATTTAAGCTACCCTCACTCTTCATATCACAATGTGAATCACATTCAAAATTAATTTAACTTCATAAATATTCCAGTCATAATTTTTTTTTTCAATCTTTCTCTGACTTCCATGTTCAAATACTATTCCACCATTTTATCAATTTTCAGCTTTAAGGTTGTGAGTAATACTTTGATTTTTATACAAAGGGATTACTGGATCCACAGCTGTCAGTACAATTAGGGCCAAGAACTTGGTAGCCTGAACAAAACTACAGAAACATTTGAATAGAGCCTACTTAAATGAATAACCAATAAAACAATATTCCTGGTAAAAATAACATATTTCCAGGGAGACAGCTATTAAATATGTTTGTTTTTATTGTCCATTAAGTATGAACTTTGAAATAGTGAGCTACTATGTATAGACATATGTAGAATACAGATTAGGTACTGCAGCAGTAATTTTATGATGTTATTATGTCCTAAAAATTCGATAACACAATACATAAAAGGACATTTAAACAGAATGAGCTATGTACTTCAGGATCAAATAGAGATACCAGTAAATTTAGGAGATGCTGCATGTGTGAGGTAGAAGAGGTATAGAGTAAAAATCAGAAACACATGCTAGAGGTTATCTCCCTTCAGTAAGACAGACTCAAAAATAACACATTTGGTGCTGAAAATGAAGTAAAAACGAGGCCTTGCTTCTGAAAATCCTGCATTTCTATAGTATTCCTAACTACACTCACCTAAGTGTCCAAGTCCAATACCCTTTACATCTGAACTGTTGTTTTGTAGCCCCTTGTGAGGCTACAGGAAATTAAGAAGTGGTCTTTTGTTGTTTGTGTACAGCACATCTATTCCCTAACATATATTGCCTGTCTTCATCAATTCAAGGGAAAGGCAGCTGGATGAAAATACCACATGAATTATATCAGGGCGGAGATGAGCATTTTGAGCATCATAATTTAACTGCGTAGATAACAGGACAGAGTGCAGCCTCAGCAAGTTTAGAGATTATACAAAATTGTGAGAAGTGTTTGAGACACCAGGGGATTATGTTGCCATTCAGAGAGATCTCAACAGACTGAAGAAATGGGCCAACAGAAACCTCATGAAGTTTAACAAGGGGTTAAGGAGGAACAGTCCCACCAGCGCAGACTGAGGTCTAACCAGCTAGAAAGAATCTTTGCAGAGAAGTCCCTTTGGGTAATAAGTAGCACATAAACCAACAGTGTGACTTTGCAGTAAAAGGTGGCCAACAGGACCCAGATCTGTATAAAGAAAATCATTGCCAGTGAGCTGAGGGAGGTGACCCTTTCCCTGTGCTCAGCATGGGTGAGGCCACACATTGAGCACAGTGGGCAGTTCTGGGCTCCCCAGGACATCAGATACAGAGACCTGGAGTGAGTCCAGTGAGGGGCCACAGAGATGACATCTGCATTTGAGTCTCTGCCATCCAAGGAAAGGCTGAGAGAGCTTCAAAGGCTTTAAGAAGGAAAGGCTTGAAGGGATCTTATCAATCTGTGTAAGAACCTGATGGAAGGGAGCAAAGAAGCGCCAGACCTCTTAGTGGTAGTGAGTGAGAGGACAAATGGCAATGAGCTGAAATTAAGACTGAAGAAAATCCGCTTAAACATGAGAAAAATTGTTTTACCATTAGTGACTAGAACAGGTTGTTCAGTGAGGTTGTGGAGCCAACCCCACTGGATGCAATCTTGAGCAACCTGCTCCAGGTTGACCCTGCTTGAGCTGGCACCAGACACCTCCACAGGTGTCTTGCAATCTTGACTGTTCACTGCTTTTACATCAGAATGTCAAAAAGATGGAATATATTGGGATCTCAATGTGATTTCAAAAATACTCGTGGTTTTGTAAAGGAATAGGGAAAAAACAAAACACTTTCTAGATTACCCTGAGACAATGTTACCAAGATCAGATAAATTATAAACCAGAACTTAAACCCAGGTATGCTGGAAACTGCAAAACATACAAATTAACAAAAATGCTAAGAGAACATGGTCTTCAACTTTTACATCCAACTTTGTGGCCATGTGCCCCACAGAGAAAGTATGAACTTTCTCTGTTGAGGAAGTAAACCGTGAACTTAAAGCAGTTTTCAGCCCTTAACCACAGTGGTTCCCCTGGCTGAAGTGATGTCTGTCCCATCCAACATGGCTGTACATCACAAAGAGTTAATTCAAAATAACACACTTGCTTTTGGAAGAGAAGGATGGTACCAGCAGGTACAGCACTCTCTGCTTAACAACATATGGCTTCATTTTGATCTAGACTTGAGGATGCATACATGGGAAAAAATGTCATGTAAGTTATCCTCGTAAGCCTCCTCCCCTGCTGTGTGCTATCAGAATCAGAGACCTAATTAAGAACCCTCTGTATCATTATTTTTCAAGTTAAAGGTATTTTGAAGACAACATAGACACATTTTTTCAGAAGACAGAAAGTGATTTTTGTATTTGCCAAATAAAGTATAACTACAAACAATTTTTTAAAAAGAATCTTAGCAGAACCCCATTGTACTGGAACTCAGGTTCTTATAAGTTCCAGAACTCAAATGGATTATTGTCCCATCATCTAACAGTCAACTGGAAGAAACTGAGATTTGATTTAAAACTGAAAATAAGAAATGTCTGCAGCTCCCAAAACCCCTTGCCAGCACATATCAACTTAGCTGGATCATAAGCAAGCATCGGAAATACCACTTCTATTTTCAGAACATCATGCATCCAGGATGAAAGCTGGGTTCCTCCCACATCTAAATTGCTCAGTAAATCTTATATTTCAAGAACAGTCTCATGATAAATGTCAATTTTGTGCTAACTTCATTCTGCAAATATTTAAATTGAAATGTGTACAAAAAAACCCCCAGCTACAGTTTTTTGAACTGAGAATGCATCTTGGCCAGGCAAGAAAAACATTTAAGCCATGAGCTACAGGTTAGCATTCAATCCAGACTGAGTTGGGAAAAGATGTTTTTGTACACCCTTAAGATGAGTTAAAAATAAACCTTCTCATACAAGTGGAATGATTAAATATGAAGGTATGTGATACTATAAAATAATTACAGTTAGAACTTGGGGAAAAATTAATACACAGATGGTCTCCACTTACTCTGAAAAGTTAAAAAAAAATTATGATCATTCTAATCCCTCCACAGCAAACTATTTTTAAATTCCAGATTTTTGTGATGTATTAAAACATAATCTGTTCAAATCAGATAGACATGGAAAATGAAAGCCTTGTCCAAATTTTCTGCCAATGTTGATTTCAATTAAAATTATTATTACTTGACACTTGAACTATTAGAAATCTTTTCTTTCATGAAAAGTGTGACAGCAGTGCTCCTTCTAATTAGAACAGGGATTGCTACTAAATAGCCTCTTTTATATATGAGTTATATCAGTATAGAAAAAAAATACAATTCTGAGACAAACTAACTTATCATTCAAAAGAATCAAAATGTTCCATTACTGGGTTCTAAATCTCAGAACTGAATAAATATCATGACTACACCTCTAAAACTGCCAGATTTTTTATAGCTATGCTCTTTTAGTGCACTCAGCAGGGCACGGGCAGATGATAGGATAAGGATCTCTTTTTATTGTCTAAATTGGAATCCAAATTGGAAAGGCTGCGTCCCCAGCTAGCTGGTGGTCTATGGATTAAAATTGAGTGGGTAGATTCAGTTTAAATTTTCCACAGACAAAACCAATAATAATTAAAGAAAGACAGCTTGGTTATCAGTCTTAGTGCAGTACAAGGCAGGCCTGGAGATGATCACTATCTCTATAATGTGATATCCTACCATGTAGTCTTGAAAATAGGTCTAAAAATTAGTACCTGAATATCCAGAGCATTTTAGTCTTTCCTGTACTTAATATCCTCTTTATGAACTCAATATATTTCACTTGTTTCTGGATAGTTTTAATGCATTAAGAGAAATCAGAGGCACTTACAGCAAGTACCATCTATGCAAAATTCTGAGTTTGTAGCTGTATCAGATAGCAAAGGGCAAAATCTGAGCAGTACACAGTAAGCATTGCTGCTATAAAGGCATCTCTAAGAAGTCTGGATAAAGTTACTGAAAATGCAAATACTGACTTTCTCTCACTTGCAAAATATTGTCAAATCATTGTGGCAGTGCATGCACAGCTGTACATAAATGTTTAGTAATGATGATGGTACCCTTGCAAGAAATGAAAGAATAAGGAGAGAATAAGTGGCTCCAGAGTTAACTTGACAGAAAAAAAGGCTTCTTCTGCAGAGATCTATAGATAGTAAATAATATAACTGGTTATTGAAAGCTATTTTATTTTTAAAATATTTGAAGGCATTTTATAATGTAATCATTATGAGAAGGCCAAAGAGAATTTTGGCTATAAAAATTCAAACTGCATAATCAAGTGGAGAATAATATACATAGATTGAAGGAATGTTTCTAAATGGAAACATCATGGGAATATATTTTGAATAGCGTTACTTATTACTCAATGTTTCTTAAGCTCCAGCTGCAAAAATCTGTAACGTTTTTGTTTAATAGCTGAAGCTATTGCATTTTACTTTCTCTACAGAACTCAGGTCTCTCCCTGGTTGTCACTTCCTGGAGTAAAAGACAAAGCTAAAAAATTAGTATTGAAAATAAATGTTTCAACAGGCAACTGTGTACAGAGTATGAATCTTGTACTTCCTTATCAGCTAGAGAGAACAAACTCCTAGAAGATGCCTGAAGTAGATGAAAATTTTGAAGGGAAGAAGCCAAACTCTGCCAGTGTTCAGAAACGTTTCCTCAAAGCTACAGAACAGTGAGATATATTCTCACTGTATGGGACATCCACAAAAGTCACAAAATTGACACTTAAAAATCTACATGCTGTTTGACAAAGGCACAAGGTCATTCACTGGACAGTTAACAGTAAGCACATATGAAAGGAAGAGAGCTGTTTTCTCCTGCTGCTTTCACTGAATATCACATACTTTTAAATTGCTCATTGTGAGTACCATATAACTTAATCAGGCTAATCACCATCGAGTGCTACAAAGTGCTGTGATGCTGTATTGTTCTTCCTTATGAGCACAGTTGCCAGGAAAAATGAAAGTGATTACATGTAGAACTCCCAGCAATGTTAACTATATGCAAGCATAAATACTTTAATTTTCATATTGTATTTTTGCTAGAACTATAACATTGGCACATGCATTATCTACATGCTCCTGGTTCCTTAAGCGTTTTGAAGAATTTCACATAAAAATAAGGGCATTTCATCCTGTAAAACTGACAAAATTGTGAGGCTGATTTTTTTGATGCTGGACAAAAGAATTTAATTGAAAAAGAAGAACAAAAAGGTCTTAGCTTTATTGTAAATGACTGTAACAACTGTTAATGTCGAATACAGCATCACTCACCAGACTTGGCAAAGAGATGCAAATCTTTGTATTTACTGTTTGAGGGGATCATCCACCCCATCAGCAGGCTCCCAGAGGAGTCCCTGTATCCTTTCATCTCTAGATCTTACATTGTGTGGTAATCCAAGCCATATGGCTCCTACCTACTTCTCCTCAGCTGAACCCCTGAACGGGGCAGTCAAGTAAGGAGAGCCTGCTTAGGTCCCTGAGCCCTTCACAGCTGATTGTCAAGTGTAGCTCAGCCACCAGTGAACACTGCTGGAGGTGGCAGGAACTGCTGAACTCACTGCTGTCTCTCTGTCAAGCCTGGTGTAGAAAGCCTGCTCTCCTGATACTCTGTCTGATGGCTAAAAACCAATAAAGAAAAAAAAGGCAAAAGGCAAGCTGTCCCCCTTTCCCTTCAGAACCAGATACTGTCACAAACACTTTGAACATCCTGCACACCTGCAGGCATATTAAAAGCTACAGAAACAGATGTGTCTCAACTGAAAAGTAATCTTGACATTGCTCTGATTTAAACCTGAGAATCTAATATATTATACAGTCCAAACTACTTAACAATTTGAATAATGGAAAAGAGAAGATTGTGGATTTTCAATGGAAACAAAAATTGAATACAGAAAACCCTTAATAGGTTAATTTATTCCAGGATCTTATGAAAAGAATGGTGAATTATTTACAACAGATAGCAAATGCAACACCTAACAAAGCATGTGAAGGGCAGTTACAACAATTCCAATACTGGTTCATTTGCCCATGACCTCAAACGCTGACTCCAACACCCTTCTGTCTCAATGAATTTAAAAAAAGGTCAAGCTTAATCTCTTGCACAATTTACACTTAGAAAATGATGAGATTCGCAACAAAGTCACACAGTTATATAAGTCTGTATTCTAGTAAAACAATTAATTGTAAACATACTGACTGGCTGGACTATGCAAGAACATCCAGGTACTATTAGGTAGTCTTGCTTATTTTCAAGAATACACCGAATACTAGACTATGTAGCTACTTTGTTCACATCACTTGTAGTCCAGTTATCAGACTATGTCTTGGTTCAAACTGCAAAATGCTTTAGAGCACTCTGGTCAAAAAAAAAAAAAAAGTATATTATTCTAAGCATAAATCTGTAAATAAATCATGCCTGAGTAACAACCATGGAAGCTGGAATTCTGTTGAGGGGTTCTACAGTAAGAGTCAGGAGAAACAACTTTATGAAAGTATTTTTATAATTTTTGCTTTAGTCTACCTAATTATTCTTCCACTTGCTGAATCCATTGGTGGGACTATTAAGGTATTTCCTCTTTGCAGTGACCAAGAGCTGGTTCCAAATGTCAGTCAATAACAGTTTACCAAGAATAGTTATTATCAAACCGATTTGATTGCTATCCTAGATCTAAAGTTTCACTTTTTAAAATTAATGATAGATACAGTTTACACTACCATTCTGCATAATATTTTCAGATAAAAAATAGGACTGGGCAGAATCAAAGCATATGTAGAGAACTGGCTGACATCTTCTGTAGCAAATGGGGACAGTATGTAGGACACCTAACACCATTTTCCCTGATGAGCTGGAAGAAAGTATTACAATGACTTTATAAAGCTTGCTGATGACTGGGATTGGCAACATTATTAGATGTGAAGGAAACAAGTGGAAAGACAAATTGTGATTACTTTCCTACGTATAAATGTGTTTTATTACAGTCAAAATAAGAGCAATTCATTTAACAATAAGGAGGCCTGTTTTTTTCCTGAAGAATGGAGAATGCATCTTGGAAAAACAGTTAAAGAGAGTTTTTAGTATCATGGTTAAATATCTATCTAGTTATGGCATATGCAGGAAGAGCAAATTTAAAAACCTTGGATGTAAAAAGAGCATAAAAACAGTGGAGAAAATTCTATTTTGGTTAAAGGCCTCCAAAAATATTCTTGATATTTAAATATTGCTTAGAGGAATCAAATTCAAAAGGAGTCATTGAATGAAATTGGAGAAAAAAGGGAAGAATAATACAATTTAAACTGATGAAAATGCTTCTGTATGCCTCTGTATGACCTATATGATTAAAAGGTTTCGTTTGATCAGTTAATCAAGAAAATTGAGAGGGTTTCTGATTACAATATACAAAACTTTCTCCCAGTCAAGGCATTAGGGTTTTCTCCTGGTACAGAAAGCAGAAGAGGAGAGCATTACAATAGCAAACCCTTCCTTTGAATAATCAGATACAAATACTCATGAAGGTATGTAACCACTAGAGCTGCAAACTACCAAGGGCACTTACAGACTCTCCATCCTTTAAGGCCTATAAACCAAGAGTTCACATTTCTCAGAAAATTATGTGAGGTAAACACATGTTATTCAAGAACATATAAGCTGGCTGAAATTAAATGGCTTAAGGTGAAGGAAAGGTCATATCTGAACACTCTCTGGATCACTTCTGTCCATGATACTTTTAAAGACTGCGCCCAATTTTTATCTCCATAACGGGGAAAATAGTCAAATCCATACATAGAAGTTAGTGATTATGTTGAAACCAGAAAACCAAGGGCCAAAGTTAGACATAGATTTAACTACTGATATTTAGTAAGTAGATTCTTAAACTCCAGCAGCATCTAAAATGTCCTGATGGCCATGGCCTAGACTTCATATTCAACTTTTCTCCAGCATCTCCTCTACCCTATCAGAATTCTGTTCCACTTGAAAAGCCAACAGCACGAAACTCTGTCTTTAGAATCAACTGCATAAGAGAGGCAATTAGTGTGTACAGCATAGTTCCCAAGTGCTCTACGAATGCCAAAACAAGCTAGACTTAGTTTATATGAAAAGCTAGTTTCTGCTCTATAAAGTACCCAAATAATATGATGGTGGGTGAAGCAGGAGGCAAGAAGTGGAAGAGGAATGGGTGCCATGAAGTGGCCTTTCTTACATCACATGGGCTGTCTTCCAGCTCTGACAGCCTTCCAGTCCTCATTATCAGCCTGTTCTGTAACCATCAGAGAATGCTTTCAGCTTTATTCAGTGACTCTGACAGAGTATATATCTAACTATTGCAGCCCCCTCACAAACAAAGCAGATATCTGATCTGACAACTAGGTGAGCTAAAAATTGACCTTGGACCTTAGCAATCAGCTTGTCCTATTCCCTTGCAAAAAGTCTCACACAAACATTTTTAAAGGACAAAAGTGCAACAATGCACATGTTGGAATCGTTTAGGTCTTAAATGTACTTGCTTAAGACATTCAGACTATTTGCATCAAGTTTTCTTAATTCTCACTGAGATACAGAATGAATAAATGTTTTCAACTGCCACAGGCAATTATGAATTGATGGAAAATCAGGAAATAATGAGCAAATGAGGTTCTGAAATTCATAGCTGCAGATTAAGTGTTTATTCTTTATTTCTGATTTCACCAAAAGCATTATTATAATCACAAACACACACGTATGCTTTTCCATGTAGCTCATGAAATTGGCTGAATGATTACAAAGACATAAAGATGAAGTGCACTACAACGGATTATTCTAACACTTGATTGGTTTCAGATAGCTGCAGGGCTTTGACAGCTGATACTTGGCAGATGTGCTCCCATTTTAATACTGTTTATCTCCAAGTGATCTACTTCAAGGCATTTGATCTTTTATTCGGAATGTGTGATTGTCTTTGGCAGGATCAGGCTAACCCTACGTAACCACTGGACAGTATGCACTGAACTAGAACTGTACAAAAAACTGTACACTTAGCTTGTAAAACCTTAGAAACAGGACTCATAAGGATAATTAATCTTATGACATCTCGCTCAAATGCTAAGGCTTAATATTTTTTAAGCTTTATTTCTCTTTGTTCATGCTAGAGATTTGTGTGCTGTCACATGAGCATTCTTCCTTTTGATGTTCTTTCTGTGAAAGCTACTACTAACTTTGTGGTTATACTTCTTCTCAATGTAGAAAAAGCTGGTGGGAGAAGGAAATTACCATTCCTTCTCATCAGCCTTCTGCTCTCTTAATCAACTAAAATAATTTCTTAGTTAATTTATTCTTACAACCCACACAAAGTTAGGTATACTTGCAGGTAACGGGAACAGCTCTTGTCCCGGATTTCAATAGAAGACGTGGTTGTCTAAGTTACAGTTCCCTATTTTTTTTCCCCCCCTAAGGTTCACAATACCACTGGGATATTCTCAAAAAAGAAGTACTCAAGGTTGCCACCAGCACAGTAGCAATGATGTGTAAGAAAGACCGTATCCACAGTTCCATGGGTGATGATTACAAAAACAAAAACCACAAACTTTTTGAACAGAAAGCTTGTAACTTTAAAAAAAGCCCACCAAATCTGACAAATATTTTCACCTCCCTGTGCCATTCCTACTGAATAACCTTGAACAATTTCAGTTACACAGACCTCACCTTCTCACCTTCTCATAATAAAAGACCCACTGCTTTTTTTAACGCCAAGGAACACATAAATGACAAGACATCTTTCCATTTATGTTATTGCATTTGTTTACCTTAAAAAAAAAATCACTCTTAGCAAATGAGGCATGTGGTGGTGATAAAGGGAAAAAATAACAATAAAAGCTGTATGTTTTAAAGGCTGATATCTCAGTCCTTAAAACCACAGTACAGAAACAGTCCTGGAAGCACAGATGGGAATACAGGTACCTCCCCAGCTGTCAGAATAATGTTCTTTGACCTCTTTCCACTCTAATGAATCTTCAGTTCTGTGCACAGTAGAACAGCCATCACAGGAAGTATAAAAATAAATCTCAGCCAAAGTAATTTATATTTCTTGTTATTAGAAAATTCTCCTCATTGGTTGGGGAAACGAATTGAACGTAGTTTTCATAAATTTTCTACCTAGAGCATCAAACACCTTTTCTGGTGGCCTTTTGGACATGAGTGGAAAATACCTGGTACATGTTTTTGTATACCAGAAAAGATTTAGGCCAGCATGCCTTAGGTGGACAGAGCTGACCTCCTGAAGCTTGCAGTGATGACTGAAAATGTGACCAGATGTGTACAGCTGTGTTGTAACATGCTGTGGATTCAGGTGGTGCCACATTCAGTACGCTGGTTGCTTCACGTCACACTGACAAGCTCCTAACCTCACGTGGTTTAGCCCACAGTAACACTAAATCAAAGACAAGTTGTGTCCACAGTAGCCACCATTTAAACTCTTTGGCGCACAGAGCACATGAGAAGAACTCCAGGCATACCAAAGGACACTCAGCAAATGCCTGAGAGAGCAGTAACTTCACTGCTCTATGCACCTACCTGTCCAAACCACAAATGCCAGAGATGAGCTCACAGAGCCTTACACACATGAAATTGAAGTTAAGAACGTAAACATGAGCTACAATCAAATATAACCACATTAAAAGCTGTGTATCTTTCCAGGATTATCCAAAAGAGAGGTTATGATTATTACAAGTTGACCTTAAAAATATTTGGCTACAGGCCTTATGATAACAACTCATCCTTATTTTGAATTACACTATTTTTCTGTACACTGAGACTCAAAAGGAATCTGTTTTAATATCCTTCAGGCATTTAATGATAAATCTTGAAGCCAAAAATCCATTCCTAGGGATCTAAAATTCCAGTCGTCCCCAAAGATTTTATCAAAGCTGTAGGATTTGACCCTGAGATAACAGATGTCAGAAGAGATACGTGCTCAAATTTTCAACACGGGAAAAAAAGATAGGTATGTCCATGATGGCTAGGCACAACCAAATAAACAGATTGTCCCTTAAAAGTACCAAAATGGAAAAAGAAAGAACAAAACTTTTATTTTGCTTTATCTTACAAGTTATTAAACATTACACTTTAGTTTATGAGCAATATATAATCAGCAACCACACACTTTGAGTCAAACTTGGGGGCTCCATCGGTGCGACAGTTCTTGCATCTGCTGCTTATTGTTTTTAATGTTCTGTGTCAAAGAGGTATTTAGACAACAGAAGACTGGTCATTCAGTTTATGTTAAAGGAAACTCTGGGAAGAGTCAGTGCATTTGATTTCATTATTCCAAACCCATATTTTGGCATTACTATATATATTTTGGATAACGCATTCCTTTTCTACCTAAAATTCCTTTACAGGCGGACCCTTTACCACTTTTACTTGATTTTCTAGTGTGGTAGAAATGCTATTTAAATTTAAAACTGTAGCAGCTTTGGCAGTCTAGACAAAAGAACTTTTTACTTTCTGAAACATAAATGCATGAATAGGACACACTGTGATTTTAGTCATCAGCACACAAATATCCAAAGGTCCTGCACTTGAAATGGTGCTAAAATGTGCTCTGAATTACAAATCTCCTGTTGATTACAGATGGTTGAATGTAGATAATGAATATTTGATTCCTATTTAATGCTTTATACTAGGCATTCACCTGATGCCCAGTTATTTTATTTCTGCCAAAATGATGCTTCATAATATCACCCCAAACTGAAATAATACAAACCTTAAAGCAATTACTAATGCTGCTGTCACTTCTGTGTTTGCTATAGAAATTAAAAGTTGCTATATATCTGTTCTCCTAGGTAAACAGGTAGGAAAGTTAATATTAGGAACTAGTGCTTACCAATAAGTATTAAAACGAACTTCAAACTAAGACTTTCCCCTGGTTAAAGATGATTCTTTTTTTTTTTTTTTTAAGAGAGAAGAAAAAAATGGATTTGAACCAATAACTCCCAAGAGATGTAGTTGAGGATTTTTTTGGTGGTTTTTTGTTTGCTTTGGTAATGAGAAAAGTCACTCACGTGACTTTAGCTAGCTGCAAATAACAACAACCTCACCTCAAAGAATCTATTTTTTGTCTCTTCGCATGTCAGTTCTAGAGGAAAAACACTGGACCTTTGATATAAAGAGAAAAAAATACCCATAAGCCTATTGCCCTCTATACTTTAGCTGAACTTGAGAGTTCATTTCCAACAAACTTTCTTGCATCCTTCTCCATCTTGCAAGTCTTAGACCCCATCTTATCCCTACATTTATAATTAATTTAGAACTGTTGTACCAAATCTTTGAGGATTAAGACAAAAATATCAATATAGACATTCTACTAGCGCGATTTATATCTAAAGATTTTAATTGTAATGGAATATAATTGTACCTTCCTGCTTCTCATCAATTTACTATAAATACAGAGTAATGTAAGAGAATTGTCCAATAGGTAAAATATATAGAAGATAGGACTTCCAACATTTTCAACATGTGAAAAATGCACCTTTCTATCCAATAAATTAGTAAGAAAATATTTAAAATTAAAGTACTATATTGAGTAGAGAATTAAGCTTTTTTTTAATGCAGTAGTTTTTATGTCTGAGATAGCTGGATTTATAGAACCATGGAGCAGGATTGTTGAAACTGGCTTGTAATAACAGTCAAATAATGCCAACTTGATCCACCTCCTTAAATAAATTACCATCTTCCAACACTACAAAAGAGAAAGGTTTAAAAAGTGTTTATAGCTAATATTTCTCACAGGAAAGAAAGACCACAGAAAGAAAGCTTGATTGGCATGTACCAGCAAGGTTTTTGTTTCTGTCCCTTCTAATAGCACAGTGGCCTAGCATTCTTACATCTTCTGGAAAGTCACTATTCTCCCAAAAATACTTTAAGCATTTATTCCCTCATTAACTGCTGTTCCTTGGACTTTAGAAACAGAAAATCAGATCTGAGAGCCCATCTCCTCTTGCTTTAAAGCGACAGCATTCAGACACACCAGATCACAGTTTCTCATTTCTTGGCTTATTCAAAGAATAAGAATAGGTGATAACTGTACCTTAGACCTAGTGCAACGTTTTTCATTAGAGAAGCAAAGTAATTTCCAACCAAAAAGCATTTGGCAGCACAGATATTGTACTGCTTGCTATGCTGTGGTCTCTTCTATTAACACAAGGGACATCTACAGGCATGGCCATGAATATGCAGTGTTCAATCTCAACCATTTTTATATGTTATGAAATGGAGATTCCCAGTTGCAAACAAGGGAAAATTAGAAACCATAACTTCTTTCCTTCGCGCATTTTCCTGACAAACGTCAGTGCTTGCCTCAGAAAGTGAAAAAGTGACATACACTGCAGCAAAGTAGAGCTGGTAAACCTCAGAGCAATAAGGTTTGTTGTTGTAGTGCAACTTTTTTCCCCTCCACTTTTTAAAATTATTACCAGGCACGTAATCAGCCTGCCACTGCCACCACAGAATTAACATGAGCTGCAGCCTGGGGGGGAAAAGTAACAAAAAGAACACAAGCTGACAATGCAAAAAAGCCACAAGAAGTGTCGCCTGGAAAATAACTGCTGCAAGTACATGTATGAAATATGAAGTCACAAGGGTCAGAAAATTAGTGAAATTCAGATCCTGTTTAAGCCCCAAACAAGGTGGCATCAATTTGAAATGCATGTTCACAAATGTGGAGGGAGAGAAAATGCAGTATTGAGGTTCTACAGCTTTTTATGTCGTTACTCTGACAAATACTGTATTTTGTGATTTAACTGTAATAACTGTATGGCTAAGCTTGAAGAAGAAAATGTTTCAAGGGATACCTCACCATTGTACCAAGTGATGTACCTGCCAAAGTAAAATGTATTGAGTATGAAGGGAAAGTATGAATGGAAAGCAGCAGTAGTTCAGGAAGCTTCAGAGACCATATTCAAAGTGAGTGACTATGCAATTACCTTTTAGGGTGTGTAAGAGATGAGAAGACTCCCATGGAAGACATAAGACCATCAGCTTTTTTGTCAATTCTTGACATAAATTTCATCCTCTAAACCATTCAGATCCTACAATGCCTGGTTTTCTGTATTGCAGCAAGGCATGCTTTGAGAGGAGAGGCAATTTATCAGGACAGCCATTGCAGATGGCACACAAGCCCCTTCTTCAAATCCTACACGACCACAACCATATTATTTTTTTCTTCAAAAAACTTTCATGTTTCTGGTAGTACTACCAGTTAATAATTGTCAACAGAACTTCAGCTGAGGACTGGGTGACTTCACTGACAGAACTCTAAGATCAGAACAGAAGGATACAGGAGATCTTAGATGGTCTTCACATTTTTTGACACTTCAGTCCTTAAAATTGGATATGAACAGTAAAATTCTAAGGAAAATAATTTTGGGAAACTCCCAAGTCTCCCATCAGCTTTTTTAGACTGGACAGAAAATTGTTTTAAAGTAAATAAAGATTAGGAATTCTTGAATTTTCATGCTAATTGACTTTGAGGATGTACTAACGTTTGTCAGCAAATCAAGGCTTAAGACTAAATCACACTTTGATACGCAAAAGCCAATGAAAAATCCAAGAACTTGCTTACTGCTGATCACTCTTCAAATTTCAGAACAATTTTTAAGCAGTGTAAGGATGAAATGCAGTAAACTTGAGGGAATCTGGTGAGGGGTAAATGCAGTCCAGTTGTTTATTGAAATAAGAATACTTATCTAGTTTTTAACACAGTATATTTCCCTTTGGGAACTGAGTACATCACTAACCATGATTACAACTACTGATCATCTGTGACTGATCACGACTGCAACTATTATAAATGGTGATATATTTGCTAAGAGAGAAAAAATTACTTGACCATAAAGTCCATGTATGATGTTTTCACCTATGGCTGAATTAAAAGAGGGGGATTTGTTGCTCAATTTGCTACTAAATCTGAGACACTGGAATGCAATACTCTGAGGAAGTGATGAGTAGTCATAACAGTATCAGATCATGTAGTAAACAACCTTACTACTACTAAATTGATAAGGGTTAATAATTACTTCACTCACATTGACCTAGTGTATTAGTTGTACCAGCAACTATTACAGTCAGTAGGATCTCCCAGCCCATTAAAAAAATTATTTTTAAATGTTTCTTTCACTGTTTGCATATAAATTACAGGAAAGAGAGAACAGATTTTTTCACTCTGTAACAATTTCTGGATATTAAAACTTGTAGAATATCCTGATAGTTTTATTGCAGATACAATGTTAATGATTTTCTGAAGTCTACTTAATTACTCTTACAGTTTTTTCACTCATTTTAAAGAATTTCTATGCAAACTTAGTGTTTCCTCTATCTTCATTTTTCATAAATTCCTGTTCTCAAATGACTTTTTTTCATTATTTTTGCCAATTTACCAACCCTTGGATTGATTGGTCTTTCAGGTAGCATCCACATCTGTGGCCAGTTACAGGATTTAAAGGCAGTGTCCTTAGTTAAGGACACTGTCCTTTAGACAGTCAATGATGAACTTTCCTTAGGAAAGGTAAATTGGATTATGGATTATCTAATCTCCCTCAGGACTAGCCCATTTTATTTCCATAGTGAACAGATCAGCAATGCTTCCCTGAGCCCAACTCCTCCAGTTCAATTATGCCAAATTAAGAGTGGAAATTACACCATCAGACAATTTGTCACCTAAAGCAATACAGCCTTCAAGAAATTTCCTTCTGAGAGACTAAAGCTATGTGAGGTTTGTTTGGCTGCTTGTTTTTCTCCTTGCTATCCTTTTTTTTAACAGAATGGAAACTGTGTAGCAAGACAAACTCCTACCTGCACCAGAGAGACATTTCCTTTCGTCAGATGACTCCAGGAAGCTCTCTGAGGAAAGTGTTACAGGCTGCTACCTTCAAAGCTTTAGGAAAATGTGCAAGAGGCCTTCACATTAGCCTAAGGCCTCAAATCTTTGACCGGCTTTTTCCCTGGATGGATGGTAGCATTTCAGTATTCATCTTCTGTCTGTCCTACTCATGCTTTACATCGCTTTGTGGACATACCATGTTACAAATAAACCTGCAGCTTATCAGTTTCTCCTGCAAGACACCTAATTTCTACCTTGGTTTGCACCCCCATTCCAGGCTCTCCCCTCAGAATGTTCCAGTTATACCAAAGCACAAGGATAACTTATTGTATCAGCACAACATTATGCAGGTCAGAATTTCCTGCATCCCTCACTGAAACTGGAAGATGAAAACAATGCAGGAGAACCCATGGCAGTTGCCATGTCAACTTGAAAGCCGAGTGAGGAGAAAAAATAGATTAGCAATTTCAGGTAAAAAAGTAATGCAGTATTTTTTTTTAGAATTAGTTGGTTATGGATGAATTTCTACAGCTGTCTATATATACATATATATATATTACAATAAGGAGATTAATTATATGTGATGGTTATATATATATATATATTATATATATAAGCATCTCTTTTATGTTATACAACTGATATCTACATAACTTAATGATGACTGCTCCATCTTAGCAAAACATGTGCATGTGAGTGTGTAACTGTGTTTTCAAGGCCTGTCCTGATTCTACAGTGAAAAATATGCCAAGCAAATCCTGCTCCATAAAACACCAAGAACCTACATTCACTTAATTTCACTCTTTGCTAAAGCTTCACAGCTGAGCTACAGTAGATGTTAGACATCACACTAATCTAAATCAAAGCTACTTAAAGACTTTTGTAAGCCAGGAAGAAGTAGACAGACCTACATAAAAGCCTTAATTTGGTGGAGACCTGCTTCCTGCTGTTAGCTTTTCCCATTCTTCACAAAGGTGCAGGGAACAGAGGTGGTTGACAACCACTGAGTCCTGCCTTAGGATCCGTTTTGTCCCTGCAAAGGTCAGAGCTTACAGCTGCAGTGAACAACAGCAATGCCTACTGAAGGATTGTTACTAGGCAATCCAAAATAGTGTGCACCCAACCAACTTTACTTACTTTATGATCATGAAAAAACAGGTGTAAAACCAAGACCCTAAAGACATCATTCCCTGAATCCAACATGCATCAGCCCAATACAAGACGCCCCAATTTTTTCACTGGAGTCAATAACAAAACTTTTCAAAATGTGCAACAGTCTGCCTAAAGATAAGGAAATCACAGCACATCTTTGTATTCTGTAAGATTTTGCAAGTTACCATATTTTTCTCACAATTATTTCCCTTCAGTCATGGCAGCTATTAAACTTAAGATAAATGGACTTTGTGATTCCAAATCAGCAGTATCTAATTTTCATGCAGTTACCTGCCATGAAATTCAAATATTAAACATTTTTGTGACACCACTGAGGAGAGTGACTTTATATATATTTCAGAAATTAAAAAAAAAATCACATGTATCAACTCAAATATTTATTTCTGTACTTCGCATCACAGATTTTTTTCTGTTTACAGTCCAGGTATAATCCATATTTGAATTCTTAACTATGCTCTGCAAAGAAGCCCTAGAGCTGCAAGAGAGAGGATGGTGACTTCCTCTAACTACAAATGAAGTGCCTGAAAACAAAAGGTATATACCAGGAATAAAAAGCTACTTGTAAGGGAAGTCCAAGGTCATACATACATATATACAGAGTTCTTAGTTCTTTCCATTCACTGAGACCGCATTACTGAGTATGCTTTGCCAAAATAAAATAATAATAAAAAAAAAAAAGGCCAAAATAAAAAAAAAGCCTATTACAGATTCTGGGTAAGTAGCCATGAAAAGCAAAAAAATATGAGGAAATAACTCCAACTTATTACTGTTCCTCATAAGGGCAACATACAGTTTTCTGGACTTGCAGTGAGAAAACATGAACTGGAAATTATACTCTTGGTAAGGAGACACTTGAGAACTTGACTTCCCTAAAAAGATTATGCATTATGGCTGATTTAACACATAAGATTATGTTTAGAGGTGTTACTATATTTTTGTTTTAATTATAATTATTTATTTTTAGACTGTCTGGCCAAAAATTGCAAGGAGTGCCTGAGAGATAGAAGGAAATGTGGCAATTCCAAAGGCATCCAATAAGCTTTTTTCTCTCAAATAGCATTGTTCTGCTAGAGTGAACAATACAGCACAACTGGATTAATAAAATTTTAATATGTCAAACAACTAAATAACTTATATTGAAGCTACATTGTGGATAAATGTATTTCCCACTGACTTCCACATTAGTTTATGTTGAAATTTCTTTAGCCTAGTGACATTTGAAAGCAGCAAGTTTTATTTCTGAGAGAAATTGCCTGAGCTTACTCCATTATGACTTGACATTTACATCGCAGTCACAGCCTGCAGCTCCAGCCAAGATCAAACCCTCACTGTTCATGCTCATATAAATGTATGGTCCCTGCTCCAGGGAATTTAAATCTGAGGTCATCTGCTAAGCCAGCTACAGAAAACCAGAGAATCTAAATAAAAAATTACTAACGCAGCCATTTAGACAACTACAACCCTGAGGTTATAGTTACTGACATACAAAAGCCTGAAGGAGGATCTTTGTTCCCCACAGCAGAACTACTTTTTTGCATGCAGCCCACATAATCTGGGTAAATATGCTTTCTACGATGGAAACCAAACAACACGGATTTGTTGTGTGGCCTAGTATTTGAATATAGCAGCTTTTCTTGTGAATTAACATCGTGCTATGATTCAGACCACTGAGAAAGAGTCATTAATTTAGAATTCAATTTATTTTACTTGTACATGAAAGGTTTGCCTTACCAATTTTGCTGAAGTTTTATTATGCTTGCTCAGATGAAGGCATACTTCTTAGAAAGGGTTTCATTTTCCATTTAAAAAAGCAGACCTTGTTGAAGTCTGCATTTGGGTCTCACTTTCGACTGTGAAATGCACCTTAACTTGATTTCTATATCACCAAAACTGGACAAATTTTGAAGGGTTATCTGCAAGTCAAAGACCTGGACTTTTCTCTTAATGCAAGGCAACTAAACAGTGCACTGTTCAGCTCTACTTCTCTAGTAGTTGCTCTTAATCTCATCTAAGATTCCTTTCTCAACTCCTACCCTATAATATTCTCACCTACATCAAAAAATCAAATTCAAATATAGATCAGTAAATATATATCAAACACACAGCTGCCAATGCTTAATCCTTTAAGTTATTTTACCTGGTCTAAAGTCTACTGTTTGATGTAACTCTGCAGCCTGCCAGTTCACAGAGAACTGTGAGCACGTGGCATCCAAATTGCAATTTGGGAAGCTCACACAGCGGGATGCTGATGAGGTTTCTCAACCCTCCTTCATTCTGTCTTGCCTTCATAGGTGCCTTTAGCAAGAAATTCTCTGGTGCCAGATAAAATACCTTCAGGCACTAACAGCATTACAGAAAGGGCTTTTTCAATCAGTCTTGCAGCAATTGCTGGTGACCCAGCCTGTTGTAATTGTGCAACTAAAGTAAGACCCATTCTCTCTTACATGGCATTTCCTTAAGCATGCTCATGAAAGATTTTGCTGTCACAAACACTTTTTTAGGCAAAACCTATTGAACCTATTGCTTGTCTCCCTGAAAGCATGCCTCATACAGAGGTTCTCTACAGTGTGTGCCTCCAACTGTTCAAGACTGTAAGACTGCCACTATATCCAGTATTTTCTTCTATGCTCAGCTTCTTGGAAAAGTAGTGAGCTTTTTTCACGACTGTACTAATCTTTTGTAATTTATTTGAAAACTACTTCTTTGAATACTTAGGAAAAACAAAACACACTTGGTTTTTGTGGCTGGAGAGTTTTCACTTTAAATTTCTCTGTCTGAGTAACTTCCTTCATATGCTGTCTTTGACATTCCTTCATGACTTTGGATCAGACAGAGGAAAATTAAAAAAGGCAGACATTTTGCTCAAATATAATTTTGTAAGGGTTTATAATTTTCTGGAGGGAAGAAGTATAAATATTAGAACTGAATCTTAGTAGCTATAAAGCCTAAAAGACTAAAAACTACATGGCAGAGTACACAATGTGAATTTCATCCTTAGAATTTCTTTTTTTTTTCATCTTCAACTAAGTTTTCAGATCTTCTGTTAAAAGAATGCTTTCCTGTTAATCCAAATCTGAGTTCAATTCTTGAGTTAACTTTTACTATTACACTTGGAATACTTTTTGCAATGCTATTTAAATTCTTTTACTGCATGACTGCATACCTCTGTTATGAAGAACTTTATTGGTTTGTTGGACATACTTCAAGTCCTATTAAAGATTACTCAGGATTCTGTTTCACTAGTTATTTTCCCACCAGTGAACACAAACTATTTTGTTGCAACTTTCACCAATCTTGATTTGATAAATTCATGCTTTCAGAGTTGTTTTTTTTTTAAAGTCACTTGCCAATAAAGTTTCTCAAATACCTTATTTATTAAAAGTGGCTGCATCTTCTGCTTAGTTAGCAATAGTGGATGAACCTCTTAGGAATACTTAATGAATTAAAACAACGGCTGAGGTAATAATTTTCTCTGATTGAGATTATATCAACCTTTATACTATTCATAGTGGTATCCTTTGAACTCTGAAGGTGATGAAGAAATTGAGATGCCACTTTCAAGATAATGAAGTTCTAAAAGCTTTTAGGCTTCATGAGGAATTTAAAATTCAGTATCACTATCACAAAGCTCTTTTACTGTATGGTCTGGATACATTTCAAACAGAGCCACCGACAGAACAAATGTCTCTGTCCCTGGCCCAGCCTATAGACTGGCCTGTTAACCATCACTCAGATAAACACCTTCCAGTGCTCTCCCACTTCTCTTCATTTGTCAAAGTCTGCTGCACTGTGAAGTCTTTCAAAAGTTTTGAATTCTGCCAAGGCTTCTACTTCATTAATGACAGGATCCTCCCAGTCACAGAAGAGGAAAGGGAGATTTCAAAAACAAAGTGCAGGAAAAGACAGCATCTCTCCAGCTCAAGTAGAAACAATTCTTTTTTGAAAATTACTGCCATTTTGAAAAAAGAAAACACATGTCAATAAGGAAACCAGAGTTGCTCACTTCAGCTGGCTACCCTAATTCCATCCCTGTGATTTATGCCACTGGACTCTACACATACCCACAGAAATGCTAATCCACTGTCACCTTTCTTTAGTGTTGCCACTTAACAATGCTGATTGCATAACAAAGTTTTTGCTTCATTTTCTCCTGTAGCTTTTGAAGATATGTCTAAGGTGTACAAACATTTTATTGTAACGCCTGTAATATCTACTTGCAACTATTTGGGGTGTTTGCTTTATTTTTTTTTTCCCCTAAAAGATGCTACCAATAAAGACTCCTTTTATCATGCATGATCAATTCATGAGCTGCCCAGACATGTCAGGAACCCAAGAGCCCTGGCCATCCTTGCCCAGTCTTCCTTGGTGCTCCCCAAACCTAGCCACAGCCCAGGACCCCAGGTCAGTCCCCCAGGGCTGTCAGCCTCTACCCCAGTGATGCTGTAGCAGGGCCAGTCTCCGGCTCCCCACAGCCCTGCCCAGCCCAGGGATGGGCCCAAGTCCCAGCCTGACCTTACCCCATCCCCAGGGAGGTGCCCAATGCCAGGGCTGCAGCTGCCCCTGTGCCTCCCTCAGCTGCTCTGCTTGATCTGACAACTTCTAAGTTCAACAGGAGCCCTAAACCATTGCCTTTTCTGCTGCCACCAGCACCAACCCAAGCCTGCCACAAGCAGCTCACGGGCACTGTGCCTCTTACCGCCATGTGTGTCAATGGAAATACGCCTGATGCAGCAAGGCACAGACACAAGCAGTTACTTAAAAAACAACACAAAACTTGCTAATTTATATGCTTTGCCTTGGGTAACACTCCCAGACACACACAGATTTCACACAGAGCATGCCCAGCTGCTGTCTGAGTGGCAGCAGCAGCCTCTGCAGCAGTGGCCGCACAACTTGGCCGAGATCTCCAGACTGTTCTGCTGGATTCCCAGCACCTGTACATCATTTCTATATGACAGTTGCTCATGTCTAGCTCTGTGCCATCACACAGGCACCACATCTCCTAGCTGCCTTACATCCTGCCGTCACCATTTCTGCATCCAAAGAAATGGCTGACATGGATCATTTAAAATTATCCACGTGCGGCTTGGCAAATTTGATGGTTGAAGCCTCCTGGTGATGGCCACTTCCAGAGCAGTCGCAAAGAGAAATGCTGAAATGACACAACTCTAATTCTGAACATGGATTAACATTTGGGTTATGAACTTGCCATATAAGAAAAAAACCAAAGTGTTTATTTTAAATTAATGATGCTCTATTCCATTCAGCAGCACTGCTGTAATACCAACCCAGGTGAGTTGATATTACAACTCTGGACCTAAGGATTCTTTTTTATTTTGGATATATCAGGACACAACCTCAGCTAAGTTTTTGGTGACAACAACTGATTTCTTAGCAGAAACATGGCAAGCCATTTTGTCAAATATTGTAAAAAATCTTGAAGTTCAGGCCCATCAGCTTTTGCTTTTTTTTCTGAATGTTTAGGCACACATGGATAAGCAATTCTATATCACTCTGACTCATTGAATGGTTTTGGGCTGGAACATGTATGTAGTCTACATGTTATGGAGTCTTTCTTGGCAAGACTGAAGGTCTTAAAATGCGAATCACAACCCACAAAAACCAAAAATCAAGCAGCACATTACCAAATCACAGTAAGAGCTAATCTGAAAGTCAGTTTGCTAGAAACAGATGTTGATTCCAGGAGGATCAAGCTAAATTTTCTTGCTTTTCAACATGATCAAATCATTTTGACACTGCAGCCAAATATACATCCTTGACTTGTTTAAATACAAAATGAAAAATGCCCACATTTATATGCAATGTATCAAACCTCACACTGTATCACAACCTATTTCACTTAACAGTCAAATATTTAATTTGTAGTTTCAATCACTGCATTTACACTATGTCATCTTTTGCAGATGTCTAGTTGCTAAAAAAATCTTTAAAAATACAATATGGAAAGAAAATTAGTTCATTAAAATTTTTTGAGTTTTTGTATATACATAGTGACATAACGTGACCATTACAGTGCAAAAAAACAAAGTAACACTATACAGCCCATAAACAATTACTGAAATGCTAATAATCTCCTGACAATGTTAATAATTCTTTGATGGCTATGTCTCCCTAGGGCTTTCTTTGGATTAAACTGAAGTGATTGATGTTCACTTCAGAAGGGGAGAAGGTACTTAACCACACTGGTAAAAAGAAACCACTAAACATGGGCAGTTAGCTTAGTATCCTATATTCCAAAACACTTTGTCTGATAAAAACAATTGTTTTCTGGAATAAAAAAGAAACAGAAATCATTGCAAGGCAAAAAAAGAAAATTATGAAGGAAGATTGCTCAGTTACACTGACCAAAGCCACGCTTTGGCACTTAAATATTCCCAGGAGTTCTTGTGTCTGTTAGGCTTTTCCTGCTGGAGAGATGAAATAGCATTACGCAAATTTGCAATGGGAAAAGACAATTTCCATTAGCAGTAAGGCCACTAATTTTAACAGGTCTTCTGTAAAGAAAGAACTACTCACTGACTGGTGAAAGCATGTGCCAGGTACGAAGGGAAAAGTTCAAAAGTATTACTGACAGATGTACCACTTAGTGCCGATTGTGCACACAGAATATTAAAAGCAGTGCTGCCATCTCTTGGTTGCTTTTGGCTGTAGTAAATACTCACTGTATTTGCCACATATGAACAAAACAAACAGTGAAACCGCATGAATGAATGTCACAAGGCAACACTGTTAAGCAATGTCTGAATGACAGGACATCAAAGGGTGACATTCAGTTATTTCAGTAAATGGGGCTACCCCTACAGATTAAGTTTGTGCCTCCCTATTTGCTACACAGGAGACATACATACAGTAGTGGATGTTTTTCTCCTTTTTCTTTTTGCCTTTGGGGTAATTTTACTTCCTGAGGAAAGCTCATATTTGTATCAGCCAGAAACACAATATCTCAGGGAATATTTAGGACGTTATGTATTAAATCCTAAGCCTTAAAAGTGTATGAGTCCTGAAGGGAAGATTTCTGCTGGGTTTCAATTTTTTTACTCAAGAGAATACGTGTTCGACATTTCTATTTTTTTATATGTATGCATATAAGTTTTCACATATATAAAAGAATGCATAAGTGATACAGTTGCCCTGTTACCTTGGAGGAATAAAAATCCAATCATCACTATTGCACAGATGTTTGGTCTTGCCCTTCCAGCAGAATCCAAAAGGCAAAAATTCCCAATGAAACAT
This sequence comes from Cyanoderma ruficeps, assembly GCA_008694505.1. Taxonomy (NCBI): domain Eukaryota; kingdom Metazoa; phylum Chordata; class Aves; order Passeriformes; family Timaliidae; genus Cyanoderma; species Cyanoderma ruficeps. The sequence continues at coordinate 41,691,888 of VZDJ01007755.1, forward strand.
CAGAGTCATACCCCTGTCTTCTCTTTCTTTCTACACTTCAACTCCCTTGATTTGTAAACAAGGATTGTATTATATTTCCTTCCATGGGAAAAATACAATAACTCATGGTGCAAAAGAAATCTTCACCCTGTCTCTCTTCTAAGTTAACACTCCTAATAATCTGAAAAGAGATGCTTACTGCCGTGGCCCTATTCACCTAAGCTTTTGCTTGAATCTAAATTTTTGAGACCTTGAAAATAGTTCGGTCTAACTTACTTTTTAAGACACTCTAATGAAACAGAATTTGTGTACACATAACACTTGTGTGGAGTATTTCCTCCCTACAACTCCAGCCTCTCATAAATCCTCAGCTGAAAATCTAAAACTTGAGTCAGTCACTGGTCTCTCAAAAAAAACAGGTAAAAATGTTGTCCAGAGTAAATTCATTAGACATAGTAAAAGTCACAAAATTCAAAAGCACTTTCTGAAAAATGTACCTCATTTAAGTTTGATTTTTTTTTTAGATTGAAAATTATATACATGAAAGAAAAAGACATCATTTGTTATTCCAAATTCAACAATGAAGTTGCTTCATTAGGTACTCTCTTTTACCCTTGGACAGCTCATCCTTTCTTATCATGAAACTATAGAGAAATTAAGGTCACAAAGGACCTCTGAAGACCATTTAGTCCAGCTGTCTGCCCAGAGCAGATCCAAGTACATCAGGTTCTCAAAGTTGTCTTTGTGTGGGGATTCAATATTTATGAGGATGAAATTCCACAACCAAAGTGTGCACCTGTTCCCAAGCCTGATTGCTCTTGTGATGAAAATAAAAGCCACAATATTTAATCAGAATTGGCTGTGCTGCAGTTTGTGACTGTTGCCTTTCATTCTGTCAATGCTGGTTCATGTCTACTGTACACCAGGGCCCCTGAGCTGCTTTCCACCCAGGCAGCCCCAGCCCTAGAGTTGGATGGGGTTATTCCATTTCAGATGCAGAACTTAAATTGTGTGTAAAATGGAAAGAACTGGAAGACATGAGACAATTGTCACGAGTGATTAAATGAAGTAGAGGGTGGAAAGATAATAATGAAAAATATCCTTTTCAATGAGTACACACCTCCAGGGTTAGTTTTGTTTTGGGGTTTTTTGCTTGTTCTGTGTTTGTTTTCATTTTGTTTTTGTTTTGTTTTGTTTTGCAGCAGCTATTTGGCAGCTAATTTCTTTTTCACCAGGGTACAGGTGCAGGATGGGAAAGGCATCAGATTATCAATTATCTGATGTAGCAGGACAGCCAAGTAGCGAATTGCAATTTATAATATAACTCTGTCACACACAGCTTCCTGCTGCTTTGCTTCTGCATGGATAACTCATGACAACTCAGCTGCTTTTAGATTTGGATGGAGGTAAGCACTCTGTGGTATTGGGGCCCCTCTGTAAGTACTATGGGAAGAAAAGGAGAAAAATGAGAAGCCAAACACAGAAATGAAATTTAAAAAAACCCCATGATAAACAGAATTTAAAATCTGCCATAGATCAAACTAAGACATTCTGCCTAGAGCTGCAAAAGTATGCTAGTAATTAATATGCCAGGTAACACATGAGAAGAAGAGAAATGCTTTGGTACTAAGCTGCATGGAAACAAACCAAAAACTTTCAGTACACTGTAAAAACTTAACTGATTAAAATTATCTCAGTATCCAGAAGTCCTGTAGTATTTATCAATATTAATATAGTCAAGCAATTCAAAAGGTACACTCAGACATTTATTTTTTTTCTTTCAATATCTCAGCTTTTTTGTCTACGGGGATATAAGTGAAAATAACCTCTGGATGAAGAAACTCATACTTAAGGCTGAATGGTTATCTCCACCTACTTACCTGGGGCTTTGACCTGATGTGTCCAAAATAAAAAAGAATCCTTAAGCCCAAAGTGTGCTTAATTATTTAAAATTGGAGAAGCTGCAATAAAATCAAGAACCACTAGGATATACCTTCTTTCCTTATATTACTGAACCAAATGTTCAACAATAAAAATGATAAATGGTCCTTCATCAGATTCTTCATATCACAAACATGACAAGAGAAACAGGCTGTGGGAGGTGTAATATTATGTTATGCTGCATAACATATTATTTTAAAATTTTACCTCTCAGTGACATCAAGAAGAATACAGAGTCACCTTTTGTACTCAAATAATGCCAGTTAGGATTTTTTAATATAACTTCTAAAGAAACCACAAATAATACTTTTTAAAATATTATATGCCTGTTGCAGTATTTTACCATATAATTCAAGCATCATTTGCCTTGCAAACAGTGTTTGAAATTAACTAGGGGCATCCAAAGGGCACCTTGTAGTATGGAAGCCATCAGATGTAAGAGCTCAGCCTGGGGAAGAGAAGGCTCAGGGGGGATCTTATTAATGGCTATAAATGCCTGTAGGGAGGGTGCAAAGAGGATGGAGCCAAACTAATCGAAAGTGGTGACCAGGGACAGAACAGGAGCCAGTGGGCACAAGGTGAAACACAGACAGCACTGCATGAACATCAGGAGACACTTCTGTACTGGCCAAGTAGTGACACAGCTTGTCCAAGGAGGTTGTAGCACCTCCATCCCTGAAGACATTCAGGAGCTGCCTGGACATGGTTATGGACAAGTAGATCTAGGTGGTTCTGCTTGAGACGTCCCTTCCAACATCAACTATTCCATGACAGCCAAGTAGGGTGAGAATAGGGTGAAATTCTCAAGTAGGCATGAGAATAACTGGCACATAATACGGCATCGGTGTCACAGCACCAAAACCAATCATCATGTACCAACTGTAGGAGCTAATGACCATATGTAGCTATCAAAATATTTGAAGACATTCTCCAAAGTCAAAAGCATAATTTCTGTATGACAGTTGCTCATGTAGTTTTCCAGGGCATTATGTTTATTACTTCCAATAGCATTTGGGTCATAAATTAACCACTTTTCTGCAGACGCACACTATATTAACAAGAATGGTAATTACTACAGTGTTTTATGTACTATTGACCTTCCACAAGTATATAATCTACATAACTATGAATTTTTATAACACTACCAGTCTCTGACAAGGCTTTTATTTATCACTTCTTTAGTTACAATATCTAACCCTGGTAGTTTATCTGATGGATCCAACAATAATCTGGAACCAAGTTTTCTACCTTTTCATGAGACACCTCTACCCTCATCAGTGCAGCAACACACCGTTGTTATTGTGACTGAGGGACATTGTACAGAATTTTATGGGTGGGACACTGGGATAGAGGCTAATGTCATAACCACCTGTGACTTTTTCTTCAGTACCATTCCATTGGGTTTTCCAGGTGGCAATATGGGAATACCTGTTACTTAGTATTAATCACTATTTTCATGGAATCTCATTTCTTATTAGGTATTTTCTTAGGAACCTTATTGATACTATTTCCTAGCTTTATTTAGAAAAAATAGAAAAATGAGGACAGACCCATAATTCAAAGGACATTTTCAGAAACTAAATTATGAGATTTACTTATGTAAGACAAACAACCATACGGGCTGGGGGCAGAACTGTTGAGAATGAAATGGAGTACCTCTTTTACTGCTGTTTCATTCACAACAGGTACTACCTCAGTGCTCTTTGCTATATAATATCTATATGCATGGTTTTCTTATCTATGTGAACTTGGATTGCCCTGCACAATGTATGAAGTTCAATTAATGATGGTTTTGTCTTGTATAAGTTCAGAGAGAACACTGCTCTTCCTAAATAAACATGACAACAGTGAGTTTAAAGGCTTAGACAGCAGCACTTTAATCATTCATGAAGTGGCCAATAGTAGTGGCTTAGTTATTGAAATGATTAACACATATGAGAGAACAGACAGAATGTTATCTTCACGAAAAATTTCTCAGTACAGGCCATTTCAGACCTTAAATTCACAAAATGTCCTATTTTAGAAAACCAGCATGACTTCCAGCATTCAGAACAGCTCTTGGCTATTCTGTAAACTGTACATTCACATGCAGTGTCTGAAGCCTCTGCATCCTCCAGTGTCATGTCTCAAAGGAATCCAGGCACTATCAGTTCTTCCTAACTGTCTGTTAACCATAAGACCTGCCTTAAAAAGAAATCAGTTGGTGTGGAGACAGCTATAGAAAAGGAAAATCCATCCCAAATCTGTCTCTTTCTTTCATATTGCCATTATAAAGATAATAGACAGTGGTACATTCTGTACTATTTATCTCTATTCCCTTCTACGAACTTCTCACAAGAGAGCTCCCTACCTATAATGAAGAAAAAAAAATACATGCTCTTAAAAATTCCAAGATTAAAGAGTTTGTTATGAAACTTTCTTCAGTTTCCAATGCTAACCCATTACAATGTACTATATGAGGTCAATTCACTTTCCTAGAATACCTGTGAAGCACGTTCCACAGTTAGAAACCTTTTGCAGACAAGTTTCCACAGGCTCACTGCCCCGAAGGATGAGCTGTAAGCTTAAGAGCTCATGTTATCCACAGCTGCGATAAGGATAAAAGCAAACTTTCTAACAGCCAGGTACCAGTCTTTGATAGTGGCCCAATGGTAGATTTTCTCCTAGGGCCTCATTTGAAAAAAGATCTGAGCCTATCTCAGACAAAATGGTTACCTGGAAGCCAAAGAAAATCTACAAGGAGGGAACTGAAAACATTTTCAGTAGAGTGAATGAGGCCCATTTTACAACATGTGCCTCCTTCATCGTCCAAGACAGAGAAGGGTTTGCCATGGATGTGGCAGTGATTTTAACATATCAATTCATTTTCAACATTTTTCTTCTACATCTGTCCTGTCCTACTTGCCTACAATGCTAATGTAGGACATTCATTTTCAAGAAGGTGTATGTGTCCAGATCTATGAAGCTTAATTGTAACTGTGAATCAAAGATGAAATTATAAATCAGTCATGGCTGGGTATCAGGGGTTTATCTATGTGCACATCCAGGATGTCAGCCATCAGTTCCCTGGGTGGACCAACACCTGCCATGCTTGGGAGAACACAAGTGACACCCTGGACTGATCTGAGCCACTGGACTAAGCGATCTCCATGATGGCTGTTTTTCAACAAACAGCCTATCAGTGAGCACACGCTCTGTCCAGCTGATCAGACACTCTGGAATCGAGGAGGAATGTTTCTCAGTTAGGGTGAAAATTGATAAAGGCTATTTTCCCTGTCACTACCCCACCCTTCCTGAAGAGCAGAATGAGATTCAGGTTAATTAACAGATATGTATTACTATGTTCAACCAATGGTACTGCTTACACCCTGTACAGAAAAAAATATTTCTCAGATGAAAAGGCTGCCCAGAGTATTGCTGAGAGAGCTCTCTGACTATCCAGAGAGAACTTCAAAGCATCACATAGTGGGGACTTTTTCATTAATCAAAAGGAAATCAGTCAATAAAAGAACACAGCACAATCACATTAAGTTTGATTTTGAGAAAATCACAATGCTGCTTAAAACCTGTGTTTATCTAAGCCTTCAAGTCTCCCCAAGTCTGGTACAGACTCACATCCTTAAATGTAAATTGGGAGTCAAGGTAGAACCAGGAACTGTTGTTCTTTACTGAGGAACTGGAATGTGAACTGGTCACTTCAGGTACACTTCAGATACAAGAAACCCACAGCAAAGAGCAGTCCAGGCAGAAGCTAAGGATCTACTTGAGGAGTCTTAGGCTATAATTTCCTTAAAAGAGATTGTTCAGTAAAAGCAATACTAGGTGAAAGACGAGACCTAAACCAATATGTTATCCAAGACACAGCAAATATTATGTTTACACATTTTGTCCAAAAGGAGTTGAACTAAGGCTGTTTATCAAGTCAAATCTGCCACCAAAATGGCCACATAATCAGTGAAGAAAAAAAATAATGACATAATCATTAACGAGAAGAAGTTAAAAGAATCTCTAGACTGGTAAACTTTCCTACATGCAGCTTAGGTTGTGTTGATAGCATTATTAGGCACTAACCTAAACAAAGAGATCCTCATTTGTATCATCCTCCACTGTGCCAGGAGCTATTATATCTTGCATGTCTTTAATAGGTATTGTAATCTTAGAAGTCTTCATTTTATTTCTGCAATTCTAAAGGGCATGTATATAATTATCTATAGTGAACCTATTATGAAACAACTTTCTTTAATAAGCCCTTCCATTTCAATTTCTAATAAACCATTTTTCTTTCATGCTTTACTACTTACACATCATCCTGGATCACGTGAGATGCTTCTACTGTTTATTAGATATCAATTGACCTTGGCATAACATCCACCCCAGAAAAACTTCCAGTGAATGAGATTATGTTTAGGTATATGTGAAAGACCTAGACAGTTCTGATGAGAGTATATAGCTTAATAAAGGTCCAGGCTTTGGGAATTGCATTACCACTTGCATCAGCCTAAATGATCCTACAACAACTATCTCACATTGACACAGCTTGCAGATTTATGCACTGTGTAGCAAAGAGCCAGCCTTATCACAGCTCATCCACTATCAAGTGTTTGGAAAAGATAAGAATTCATTTGCATTTTTAATGATGGTTCAATGTCTTGACTTCTTTGCAGATGCTACACTGACAAATATAAATTATAGCTGCAAAAATTCACTTCCTCTAGGCTTACTACATGTATTTTGGGGATGCATTTCTTCAATAAAGATCAAGTACTTGTAGCATGGCACCAACTGACACAGGTGACTAATTATGCAGTATTTAAAGCTATAATAATTTTTGATGGAGTATTTTAGTGTAACCTACAACCTCCCAGATCAGATGATGGCAAGCCTTATTTGCATTCCAAGTCCAACCTTTCAGTATGAAAAATCACTAAAAATGGTTGCCAATTGATACACACAACACAGAAATTTTTTCCATCCCTTATTTTCATCCCTATTCTGCCCTCATCAGGAGAATATACATGGAAGACTGAAACAATCCACATTAATTTGCTAAATTGCATAGTTAATAATGATAGGTGTTGGGCAGACTTTGATAGAGCTTTCTCCTTCGTTTAGTTTTAACAGATACATGTTGTTTCACCAATGCCCTTGCTCAAAAAAAGTGTAATTAAATGAATGTATGACATCCCGATAGTAAAACATTCACAAAAAGACAATCTAAGATACTGTTAATGAGCTAAGCATGATGTATTTGACTTCAAGATCAGCATATGACCTTCTTACTACAAGGGTTTTTAAAGAGTGGTGTAAATCTCCTGAGAAGATAAGGTGAGATGAAGAAGAATTAGCAAACATAACGTAAGCCACCTTGCAAGTCCTTTAATTAAACATTTAGTTCTGATACATTTCTAGGAATGTACACAGAGTTTATATGATTTCTAAAGTCTGTACCCCAGCTCTGTACACCCTGAATTAAACACTAATCATTCACTTTCAAGATGTTAACTCCTTATACCATGTGACTATGGAATATAAACCATCCCTTCTCAAATCTCCATTGATTAACAAGGCAGCAGCACATCTTTTGAGGGATTTGGTAAGGCATGATAGATAAAGACATTTATCTAAATTCCATGTTGACACACATAATATGCAACTTCACTGAAGAATTTGTATTTAAATCAGCTGAAGCAGCTTGTATCATCACCACATGTGTTTTACAGCAGATATATAAAAAATGCAACAGCAGTTTCCTGAAGGAGCTTCCATGGGAAACAGGAACAGAAGAGAGAGCATGCAGAGTGCTTCTTCCACAGGGTTCACTTATTTACAATTCCATACACTATAGCAGGTTCCACTGTAGGGACAGTTATAGGCAATTTTCTCTCACACAGATGCTTTGGTTATGTACAAAATATACAAAAAGTGGAAGTAAATCACTGTTGACAGTGAATACACTGTAGGAGACTCAAATATGTTTTGCTGTAACATTGATGGATGGACTGTTCAGTGGATAAGGAATTGCTCAGATGGTCATATCCAGAGAGTAATGGTCAATGGCTCAATATCTGAACAGAAATCAGTGATGAGCGGTGTCCCTGAGGGGTCCATACTGGGACCAGGACTGTTCAATGTCTCCATCAACAATACAGACAGAGGGATTGAGTGCACACCCAGCAAACCTGCAGATGACACCAAGTTGTGTGGTGCAGTTGACGTGCCTGAGGAATGACATGCTATCCAGAGGGACCTGTACAAACCTGAAAAGTGGGTGCACGTGAATCTCATGAGGCTCAACAAAGCCAAGTACAAGGTTGTGTGCCCGGGTCAGGCTAACCCCTGGTATCAACAGGGACTAGGAGATGAAAGGACTTGAGAGCAGCCCTGCCAAGAAGGACTTTGGGCTGCTGGTGGATGAAAAGCTGGACATGGGCCAACAATGGGCACTTACTTGCAGCCCAGAAAGGCAACTGTATCCTGGGCTGTATCCAAAGAAAGTAGGTTCTACCCCTCTCCTCTATGCTGGCGAGATCCCATTTGGCGTATTCCATCCCCCTCTGGGATCCACAGCACAGGAAAGACACTATCACACTGTAATAGTGTCACAAGACAGTCACAAAGATGATTACAGGACAAGCTGAGAGAGTTGGGCTTGTCCAGACTGGAGAAGAAAAGGGTCCGAGGAGACTTTATTGTGTCCTTCCAGTATTAGAGGGTGCTTCTAAGAAAGATGATGACAGACTTTTTACTGGAGCTTGTTGTGATAGGACAGAGCTAATGGTTTTAAAGTGGAAGAGAATCTACTTTTAAAGAGTAGATTTATATTAGATAAAAGGACGATATTTTTTATTATGAGCCTGGTGAAACAATTTGCATGGAGAGCTGGTAGATGTCCCATCCCTGGAAATATTCATTCAGGTTGGATGGGTCTCTGAGCAACCTGACCTAGCTGAAGATGTCCCTGCTCTTCGCATGGGGTTTGGAATAGATGAACTTTAAAGGTCCCTTCCAACACAAACTATTCTATAATTCCACGACAATCAAAACTAATAGCTGGATGTGACTCATGAAATTTAAGAAATTTTCTCAACATGCACACATCAGGATGCAGTATTTTATTACAGTATGAAACTTTTCCTTAGTATTACCTACTCTCTTACTAAACAATACTTTAAGCAACAACAGTGCTATTTCACAAACCCACAGCCAAATGGAAAACTTGGCAATATCCAGTTAGGCTAATTAATGTGTGTCCATCAAGAGAGGATAAAAACAAGTATGCATTTGTTGGACTGTATATTTAGTACTTGCTAACAACAATTTTGTTAGTAAATAGTATACTTGTTTTCTTAGACTTCTATCTCTTAATTACTAGATTTTTCCTCAGAAGTGAAATATTTGACTTCTATTTGACACCCTTTAATCCTACAATACAACTTTATTTATAATTTTATTTGCACTCTCAGACACTCATATTTTACATTGAGAACTTAATATTTGTACAAGTATTTTGATTTTTTTTTTCTCATGAGAGAATCATTTGCATCTAAGATGATACATCAAATTCTTCAGCTTTGAAAGAGGTTTAAAGTAATTAGGCCTGCAACTCTTCCTTATAACCAACAGGAATTGATTACTTTGTTGAGATTTTTTAAAAAATCTTAATCAGAAGATTAACTTACTAAGTTTTAAAATTTTTCTTCATTTTCCTAATGTACATTGTACATAAAATTTTAACTTCTTGTTCACAATAGCCATAATCTTTCCCTCCCATATTTTTACAACTCTTTGTTTCTATTTTACATAATTTTCTCTTTGTGCTGCCATGTATTTGCTACGTTCACATTCCACTTAGGCCCAAGACACAAGGGCAAGTGTAGATACCACTTGTGTATGCAGCACGTGTGTGTGTCTGTGTGAGGCACAGAATATGCTCATGCTTTTTAGGATAACTGAGAGAAGCATTCTTTGGCTCAGTGCTCTCAGCTCCACACAAAATGAAATCACAATCTAAGTCTTTACCCTTCTACCTCTAGCAAGCAATGACTGGACAGATAACTTATTGCTGTAATGAAAAATGTTTCATCCACAGACACCCTGCAAAGAAAAGAAAGAATGAAAAAAAGGCAGGTACTAACCCAGGCCCACAGTGAGTTATAGACTTGGCACTGCAAAACTGAAGTCAAATTGAAAAGTTAATTCCATCTTGTGAAACCAGTGAAGCAAACCCAGATGCTTTAGGCGTTTTCTTCAGTCCCACACTCCGTCCCCTCACCCTTTGGACATCTATCCTGCTAGTTCACCTATTCTTGATTGCTTTTTATGACCAATGCACTTAATTTTACTAATTCAGTGAAATCTGAGACATTTTCTATCGGTAATTTTTGCATCCCTTTAGCCTGATGTTAAATAAAGATGACAGACAATATCCACAATATAGTACATGTTACTGTATGCATCAGAAAATTTTATTTGTAAACTATTCACAATACACTACAGACCATATAAACTAAATCTGAGTCAATGAAGCAATAATAGCTCCTTATTGTGGTGAAATTATTTCCATGCAACATCTGAACTATTTCAAAAATTCAATCAAAGAAGTCTCCATGCATGCTGTAAAAACTCTGGGCTTTTAGCAAAATACAGATGCAGTCATCCATTGCCATTTATCTGACCTGACAGGCAACAAAATTACACATTGTTTTGGTGTTCCAGCATTCCTTTATGAGGAAAAGGTTGCCCTCTTCTGCTGAAGACTTCACACCTACCACATAGTTAACTCATAGGTTTAAATAGGATTAGCCCCTACACTCCAGGAGCTCTTTGAATTAATTTCCTCCCTTTGACCTCCATGATGGAGTATTAGTAAGTCTGCAGGTGGTAAGACAACACATTAGTATTGTTCACTGACCTTTTTTATTTTTTAAGCAATTTTAGATAGGCAACCTTAAGACTGCAGTAGCTCATCTTTTTGCATTCAAATACAAGCACTGTACACTTTAGTCAAAAACGAAAGGCATTCTTCATAAATATTAATTTCTCCTCTCTTCTTTCTTTGTGGAAGCACCTCAAGTTGTGTGACTTACAAAGTTATTCAAAGTCATTTTATAGTATCAATGTCACACACTGAAAAAACAGGCAGCTACAGGCAGCATAATTTTGGGCTTTTATCTGCTGCTATACTGTAGCCATTTTCAGGTTTTTCTCCTCCAAATATACGACTGGAGTCGCCATCAATAAATACTAAAGCTATTTGTTTGAACATGCAATAGAGACATACACAACTATCCCAACATTTTTTCTTTTGAACTAGACTTTTTAATGAACACTTTTTCCTCTCAAGTCAGAAAAAATACTACAAGCATAATCTACGAAGTATGTAATTGCAACCCTTTTCACTAGTCAGGATAGTTTTCTATCAAAGGTATCTTACTCATGTCATAGAATCATTTGGGTTGGAAGGCGCCTTTAAAAATCTAGGTGACAATGAGATGGGCTAGATGTCCAAACTGATGACAACTACTATCGTCAAAATTACATAGATGGATATTTGCAGAGATTTAAAGGAAAACATTTTAAAAATTACCAAGTAATATTTCCAAAATAAGAACTCTTTAAAAATGGCCATCTTCTGTCATATTTTCCTTTCAATATTGCTTGCTTATCTCTTTATCTAATTTTTTTGCCTTCTCTACTTCAGGTTTTTTGGGGGGGATTTTCTTTTTTTTTTTTTTCCTTTTTTTTTT
>VZDJ01007755.1:41703574-41842498 GCA_008694505.1 Cyanoderma ruficeps
TTTGGTTTCTGCATATGTTAGTTCTGATTCAGTTTAAAAATGAGGTTTATTGACATACATGACCAGATGAAGTCTGGTCCTTTGCTGGTATTGTCAAACAGAAGGCAACCTAATCAAAAAAAAAAATCACCATTCTTCATAAAGGTGAAATGCTGCAGATTATATGCATGAGAGCCTCCCTGAACCTCTACTGGCATGGAAGAAAACATGAGCACTAGAATTAAAATGGCAAGAACTACTGTCATGGCGTGACACACACGTTAGTTACTTCTAACACGATACTTTTTTTCCTACATGTCTGTAAACACTGATGTTTTTCTCTGAAAGAAGGTTCATAATCACAGTTTAAGATGACAAATCTGATTTGCTGTTCAGCTGTTTGCTGAAAAATCCAAAGAGCATAACCTGTTCAGAGTGCTTTTGAAAAGACTGGGCCCCACTATACAACAAGCCTATAGAGTGTAGACTCGACTTCATGTATGGGGATAGACACCACGTGTGACCTCCTCGTGATGAAAAGACAATAATGCTAACTAAACACAGGCTCAGTCACTGAAGCACAAAAAAACATGAAATGTGCATTCTGTAAGCAACAGCATTATCTTTCCCAAATCAATGCAGGATTCTATAATATGCAAAAATAATGAAGATTAAAAAGCTGCAAAAAGTAGCAAATTTTAGTGGTTCATGCCTATCATTGAAATATTTAGTAAAAAATTCTTCTGTCCTTTGAATTGCACTATGCCTTCATCTTTGCATTAATTTCAATATTGGCCTTTAATATCTTTAAATCTTAAGCAAGTCCTCAATCTACTACAGGGCTACAGTGAGTATTTAATTATTAATTATTTGTTATTATACCTTGGATAACCATTTGTGCAAATAAAAGTGGCACCAAATAAGTTTGTTGCATCCTTCTAAATTTGGTGACTGAAGTGCAAACATGCCAATCAACAACTATTTCCCAATGGGCTTTAATCTCTTCCAGAGGATGCTGTCACTTTAGAAGACAGTTTTTGAAAAAGCAAAAACTGCTTTGTTAATAAAGCAGGACAAGGGGAAAAAACTGGGTAGAAGTGGCCTAGAAACCCATGTTATTAAGTGCAAAGCCCAAAGGCTCAAAGCTGATCTGTATAGTGGGGAAAGGTTAATTTCTTCTGTATATTTTGTATCCCATTTTTTCCTGGTCTAGTTTCAGACATCACCTCAGGAAATATGAGCTCTATTTTTTTTTAAAATACAACTGCTGCCTTCAAAGAGTAGGCTGGTGTCTCAGTTTCCACTTGGTCACAAATACCTGGACACTTCTTAAAATTTCTAGTTAAAAACAATATCAAATAGCCGCTAAAAAACCAAACAATAGAAAAACCTTACAATCTATCACTTGTTTCAACTATGTAGCTATATACGACTTCTCCTGGACTCAAGAAACCCTTTCTCTTGTACCTTGTTTTGGAATGAGCTGGGATTATTTGATACTCAGCAAGGCATTGTAAACTAAAAGTAAAAAGAGGCCATTGGTTTTAATCTGCTTTTGCAGCCCTCTCTTTAGCTCAAGATTTTATGCATGTAAAAATTGTATTTTAGCAGAGGAAAGAAAAACAGTTATGGAAATTTCAACAAAACATTTTTAGACATGTTTTTCTTACAGTTTTCCACTTAGCTTGTTCCCCTTTATTTGCCTATTCTTTTGCACTTAGAGAGTCCAGCAGAACCTTCTTTTTATGGAAAACTGTACCCAGGAAATTCTGATTTTTGTGTAGTCTCCATGTGTTATCAAGGTTAATGGCCACCCCTGTAACCCTGGAAATTTTATACTTTAGACATTAGCAATGGGAATACCAAAATATTTTGATGAGACAGGAAAAATCAATCTAAAATAGGGCACTGAATCACATACTAGTTTGAATAACTAATTTCTTGTTCAGAATACATAAAAACCAGTCATACGGCTCATTTACCATCAGTATTGGACACACAGTCTCTAAGTGAGAACAGAATGAAGGAAAGAAGCAGACAGATCAGGTGTACAGTGCACCTTTAAAAACAGATACTTAAAATTAATATTGTGGTAAATAAGTACATTTTTACTTCAAGAGTTACCAATGCTAATTTCTTTGGATATACAGTATCATTTAACAGTGTCATATGTCAGAATTTAAAAGGATCTGTTCAGATTTGTTTTAATGTTCTGTTTTCCAAACATTTTGGGGGTGGAGGGCATAGGCAAGGAATGGGATAGTGCTATAAAATAAGGCTTGTATTTTATTTTTTTAAATCATATTCGGATATGGAGGATTGAATACGGAGGATTTCAGCAACAGGTAATAAGATTTCTAAAGTTAAAAGAACATTGACAAACTGACAATTTGAAAATGTGCAGACAAAATGGGGGTACCAGCAGTCACTGTCAACAGGCAACTGTAAACTAACAGAAGTTAATAGAAAGGAAAAAACCAGACAAGCTAAAAAGGCACGTCACTTGGAGGATTTCTACACATTATTTACTGGATATATATTTGACAAATTCATCCTACGCAACTTGTGAAGAAGTCCAAAAGATTCAAAGCATAATGTCAGCATCAGCTTTTTAGTGAAAAACCCATCAAGCTGCAGTCCCAAGAGCCATTCAACATGTTTCTGCTTGCTCTGGTGTGACACTTGAAAAAGCCACTCGAGCAACCATTTAGTAAAGGGCACCTTTTCTGGTTTCTCTGCACTTTGTATCACACAGACCCTTATTAGCAGGTCTGGTATAACATCACAAAGAAAACTAACACAGAGAAAAGGTGCCAGTATTACTTTGAGATGCTGAGGAAAACCTCCTCTAATCCTGTGCTTGGAATTAGGAATTTTCCTCACTCACATATTGTCTCCAGAGAAGCAGTACGGAATTACACAGAAACAAGGGAAGGTTGCTCAAATGAAGAAATATCAGCTTTCTTAAGTCCTGGTTAGCAGCAAACCCATATCTCTAGTAGCATTAAAGCATTCTTCCCTTTGATTGTCTACTGCTAACAGTAAGCCTTTAAATTCCAGAATAATTAAGGCTGCAGCCTGCTATTCCTTAAGTCAAGGGCAGCCTTGTTTTGCCTCTGCCTGAACTGTGATTTAGCAATTGCTGGAAAGCAACAAGCAGCTGCATGCTGAGTAATTCAGTGTCTGTTGGGGAAAGCTCTCATCATACACCTCGTGAAGGCCTGGGCTCTCAGAGGTACGCTCTGCTCCCTGAAGGGACCCGGCTGGAGGCTGTGCTTCCCCTCTGGGATGTCCAGGGATGCCACTAAAAAGCAGATTGCCTGGTGGGGCAGGTGGCCATGGTAGGATGTGAGGTGTGGGGGCAAGAAGAGAAGCCAGAGGAACTCTGGAGCAGCTGGACATCAGGTGTAGGCAGAGAAGAAATGCAGCAAACCATGCCAGGGGCGGGAGGAGGGGGAGAAAGTGTTCACAGTTTACAACTCAAGGTCACTAGCTGGCATAAACAAGCCCAGAAGGACTAAATCACTCTACCATAGCAAAGTAGGAACCACTTTCAACTCTGTGCTGTTTTCTTAGTCATTTAGAATTTTTCTGTATTGAAAAGATAACTTTTCTACCTCCTTTTCTTTTCCCTTCTGCCCCTTCTGTACTTAAGAACCCTTTTCATTGTCTTTGGGAAGCTTATTTTTAGGAGGAAGACCAGACTTACTTATCTCTCTTGAGATCTTGTCACAACCTCCCACATCTTCTAGCAGCAAGATAACTTCAGTAACGTGTTGGTCTGAGGAATGCTTTTCAAACCAGCTACCACATAATTTTTGCTTTAGTGCCTTTTCCTCTAAGAAGCCACAAAGACAGAGTGATGGGTTTTTCTGAAACAGAAGTTGGAGTACTGGAGTGGTATCGTCCCATTGTCAGAAAGTCTTAAAGACTATATTCTGTATAGGTATTTCAGATCAATTATCCTTGACAATAAACTACTATATCTATAAATCATTGGGGTGTTCTAACACTTTCAGATTTTGTAGCATTTTTTCCAAAGATAATTGAGGCTGCATATCCCTTTTCACAAATTAAATTCAACACAATGTTCTTTATTAACTGTACAAATCCAGGAATTTGGCAGCATTGCTTGAATGCACTTGCCATTTCAAAATAAAACTTTCCAAGTGTACTTAAGTTGAACAGTTAAAAAAACCACACACTGCAAAAATATTTTAATTTTGCATACAAACGATGTACTATTCAGAACAAGAACCTACATAACAATTTTACAACCACAAGTAAGATTTTCTCATGCTTTTCTTCGCCTCTGGGGAAAAAAAGACTTCCAACTTTTATTTCTAACAAGTATGTATTAACTTAGGTACCAAAGTAAATTTTCCTTTATAAATATCTTGAAATTATTTTCTTTACTACAAAACCTCCAGTTTTGCTACTCACTCCTTCCCAGTTCATCATTAATCTAGTAAGAAAAATAAACAAATAAAAATGAGTAAACAAAAATTACTGACCGCCAAATGTAGTCTTCCCTAAACATACACACAGTTTTGATCTAAAGGACTTTGTGTTTTTCCTGAATCACTTTTGCTGTGTCATTGCTCGATGCTGCTTTTGGCCATTTCTCACTACCTTTCCACACCACAGTAAATAGATCCTGACACCTGTCAGAATTCCCGTTGATCACAGAAGTTGAACAATGTCCCAGAACATTACCAGAATAACCAGAAATCTCTCATTAAGTTATTATTTAATTGCAGAGAAACAAAAGCAGAGAAGGTAAGAAAAAACAAGCCTTAATAGCAGCTAGGGCCTTTAGCTGGGGTTAATGCCAAAGAAACTTCAAAGCACAAAAAGCCCTCAGCAGTTGCCTGCAGACTCCCTGCAGAATGTCCCCATTATGCACAGAAAGCTTTGCATAGGCTTTACATAAAACACTGCCTTGATTCAAGTAATGAGGTCCACAAAAACATGACACTAAATATCTATTCTGGTATATTCTGCAGGCAGGTCACAGTTGTCAGCAAGTGCCAGAAGAGATAGCTTTCCACTTCCTATAGTTTGCCCATAAATTGTGCCCAGGACCCCATAAATCTTCAGCCAGGAGAGCCAAGAGCGTTAAGCTCATAGGGACGTGTGAGCCTGCTCCAGCAGGGAAAAAAATCCCCCAAGCTTCACGTTTATGGAAAGAGAAAGCCCTTCCCAATGGTAGTGAGCAGAAGAAATTCCATGAAAGGCACAGCTTGCTCACAAAACTGCAAGGCACCACAGCTACCTTCTTGCCTTGGCTAAATAGCCACGAGACACTGAAAAATACTTCCTGCTGGTTTTGCTGCTTCACAAAATTTGATACTACAATGTTGGACTAGAGGGGCTAGTCCTAAGACAAAGAAAATGGAGGGAGACTTCATTTATCCTTTTAGTATTTTGTTTAAGACCACATGAATGTTGCTGTCGCTTATGCTGACCATAAGGTTAGCATCTGTGCTAGGTAAAGTAAATTCAGTATTTGAGCTCCTGTGAATGATTTACAGAAACTTTTTTGTTGGAACTATGTGGAATGTAAATAAGGAGAGGAGTCCCTCCCTAAGCTGAGCTTTCCTGGGTTGACATGACCTCCATGAGTCAGGGAAGTGATGAACAGAGGCTCTCAGAGAGATCACCTAGCTTGCCTCCTATCATTCCCCACCCACTACCTTGCTCATGGCAAAAGAGGAAGAGATGGTCTATGGATGCAACTTTCTGTAAGAAAATTAGATACTCTTGCTGATAAAAGTACATCTGGGGGGGGCCTGAAGATCTTAAAACTATTTCCCTTAGATTTGCTCTGTGGCAGGGCTAAGCTACTCTGCCTACAGGTACTTGAAAGAAAATGGCAGTCTCTGAAAGCAAACTTTCATCTCTGCCTCGTCACTAGTTGACATGTACGGTCTGCCTCCAACATTGTCCAGAGCAGAGATTAAATGCCATAGATCTGTGGATAAACAGTATGGACAAGCAGTCCTATATTGTTGGTTTAAATTTTTTGATAGTTCATGACCATTTCATGTGCTACAGAAGATATTCCAGTAGGTTGTCACTAGAGGTGCATCAGAAATATTCTTACTTTGTTAAACATTGATCAAAAGAGAGTATGTTCAAGTCACTGTTATACAGGAGACAGAGATGAGACTTCCCAGCGATTCTCTAGACTGCAACACACTCCAGGCCAGCTTTGTGTGGAAAAGCCAGCGCTGAGACGCCCTGGGAAGCCTCAAAGAGCTTTTCAGGAGGAAGCTGGAAGAAGGTTTGGTGGCTGCCCACCCTTTGTGCAGGAATGGCTGCAGAGCTGAGGCTGCCACACTTGACCACAGCTCACTTCAGCTATGCTGTCACCACACTGCCCATGCCTGTGCCCAACCACGTACCCCAGTGACCCAGACCCAGGGTGACTTCCTAGCCTGACACAGGAACTGCCTCATCCCTGGGATCTCACCGGGTGACCTCTGCACTCTGGCTGACCCAGCTACTGCCTCTGGGCCTGCCTTGCGCAGGAGTCACTGATGTGTGTTCTGGATTCACCCCGGCCCTGCCTCATCATCAGGAACATGTCTGACCTCTTCACCGAACCTGAGGCGAACTCCATTCTTCTCTGAACCTTGTTCCTGTCTCCAGACCCACCCTGCTTGGATCCTGAGCGATGGGGCCCTGACTGGCCAGCCCCCCATGCTGCCAGGCTTGTTAGCATGCTCTGCCCTGACTCGCCAGTGCTGACGGCCAGCCATCCCTTGCTGGGGCTGACGGTCATGCTGGAACTGGGAGTACAGACCGGATACCCACAAAATAAAGGTCTGGCACCGTGTTAGAGCCCTGCTGAGTTGGAAAAAAGAATCCAAGAGCATCCTGTTAAGTGGTAAGAAATACTATTTTGTACTTGAACACTGTAGCCTTTGTGAGGGATGCTGGCACAGCAGCAAAGTAAAACCTCTTGAACAGTCATTTCAAAAGCAGAATTTATACTCCTTCAGCCTGACACTGGGCAAAAGAGAACCTCAGCTCCCCGCAACAGTTTGTGGTGTGGGATGATCCCACACAACAGGAACAGACTGCCAATGTGCTGACTAGCCTGATCACAAAGGAAGTCTTCTGGCCATCAACTTTTAGTGCTGGGCCAGTTAAACAGCAATTGAACATAACCAGTAAATTACGGCATCACCTCTAGTGATATTAAAAGCAAAGTCACATATAAAAGAAAACTGTCCAAGGTTTCCAGCACTGTGACTGAAATCTAACATTAATGAGAAAATACACCAATTTTGACAAGGAAACAAGTGATATGCTGTAATACATATACAGAGATGAAGACAATCACCAAAATGCTCAAGTGTTCCATACAATCAACATATTCAGGACACTCAAAGTTCTTAACAATTTTTTTCAGTAGAATCATCTAGAGGCAGTGTGATCCTGAACATCAACTGAGAAGACTCAGTGCTGTGCTGTATCTAACAGTTATTGTAGATTATAACCTATATCTTGACACTGATATTTGACAAGTGAGCAACTTTATAAATTTGCATTGTCTGATCTCAACTTGCCAGTTTTAAAGTTGTCCCCTAAAAGATAATAGAATACATTATTTTCTTCCTTCTGTTAATTCACAACTTAAAATAATACCATCCATCAAATCCTGATACTTGACCTAGCCATCAAAACTTGCATTTCCCACAGTGGTGCACCAAGTTCTTAGAAACATGGCCTGACAAAAGAAGGGTAAAATTGATGAAAAGAAAAGCCAACTAATCGTCCTTCATATTTTTCCACTGCAACACATTTAAGCCCATTAAATACATCACTCAAACCACTCTGGTTACATGAAACCAGTCAGAGCCAGAGGTGCAGAGCCCTGCAGACAGTTGTTGCTGAACTGATTTTGTAAACTGCTTCTAGCACTCCCATCCCAGAATACTCTGTGTCTTCTCCTCTAGCCCTGCACACAACTGCAAGTACAGCAAAACACAGCACACAGAAACTCAACCTCTCTGAGTGTCTTTATAGTCAGGAAAGACATGAGAAAGCCCAGCTAGATCACACCAAAGGCACAGTAGTCCCCTGGGTAAGGCGGCCCCTTGGCCCCCAAAATGCATGCAGTTCAAGTTCTTGGGCAGAAGGTCAGGAAAAAGGAATGTGCAAACAATGCCACAATAAGTTTTGAGTTATAATTTAAACTTTCTCCTTCCCCCAGTCTTGGCATTTCAATTGCAGCTCAAAAGGAACTTTTTTTTCTGCAATTCCAGATCTGAATTACTCTGCCTGTAATTTCTATGCCCAGAGCAAAAAGACCTAGACAGTGGATGAGCCACTATGTGCAAGGTACATGCCCTCCTTTGAATGTTAAGTATTGAGTTTGAGCAGCAACCCCTGAATCACTTACTCTGCCACAATAAGAATCCTGGAGATTAATCAAACCATCAAAAAGAAAGCTGTGTATGCACCAGGCTTTCTTCCCAAAAGACGCAGCACTGACTTTTTCCAAAAAATAAAAATCAAAAGTTAACAAAGCCTCCCCATCAGTGACACTTACATTTCTTGGTATGTTCAAGAGAACCTAAAATATATGTAGGTACTGAGTTGTATTTTTTGAGCTCAATTTACCAATAAATTAGATTGATGACTGGGTTGAAAAATGAACCTTTTCTGAAACATAATAAAAATGCATCTAAGCTAAGCACTTACTTTACTGTACCGATAACAAATAAAATTGTTATTGCTTTTGCCCACCATTTAATACAGTGGAGCAAAAATCCCTTATAAAAAACATTACAGCCTCAACACACAACTTGATTCTCTCATTATAAATACATGTTTTGGCTTCATCCTCATCTATTATTTTTGTTGATAAATTCTCTGCTCCTAGAAAGGAAAAAGCAGGCTATTGTCAAAGACTGAATAGCCAATTCAACTGCTTTCTCTTAAGTATATCCAAAATATAATAAAAGCACAGATTAAATATGTTTTTCCATTAGACTGTAACTGGCACCTTGACATGATACAACAAAACTATTACTGCAAGTGAACAGAAGTCTGCATGCTTTCAGAGCTATATATTATGTGTGTATGAATATAAATATAAAAATATAAATATAAATATATAAATATAAATATAATCTATTATATATAATTAGGAATTTATTTTTGAGAATATTGAGCATAATACAACCCATTTAACTATTTTTATCTTTAATTTTTAATACCTCAGATAATAATTATGAACCATTCTTTGAGCTGATCCATCCTGTTTGCAGAATGACACAAATGATTGTAGAAAAATACTCCTGATGACCATCTTAAGGATTGTATCTTAAAAAATAAAAAATACTATTAACCTTGAAAATCTTCAACACAGATACAAACTATTGCAGAGTTTTCTTCATAAATATGGCATCATGCTGAGATCCATGCAGATCAATAGTTTGATGAGACTTTCTCAATTGGTTTTGCAATCTTCTGTATTAATAGAGTAGCTGGAAGGTTTGAAGGCAAGTACGCTTTGCCTGTAACAAGACTGGACATACTTCCCAATAGACACCTGCTGACAGCAAAGAATGGGAACACGCAGGATCAATGCTGAACTCAAACCTACTTTCCTGGAGGACATGTGTTTCTACTCCATAATGCTACCTTTTCTCCAAGCCTTTATAGTGCCAAGGCAGTTTTCTCAGTCCCATATCCACAAGGACTCAAACATAACTCTGACATCCCTTTCTTGGGTTGGAGGGAGTCAGACTCCATCTCTCTATACAGCGACATGTAGCTTCTCTTTTTCCCGTTTAACTCCAGCATCTTTGTCTTTTCCATCAGCCTTTTTCCCTGAGCTTTGTAAATACACTTTTGGCTATCACTAGCACAAGGTCAGAGGTATGTTGTTCAGTCAGCAGCACAGGATCTCCGAATGTGTCTGGCTCTGTCTTGGTGGAAGCTGCTTTTAGCTGTAGCCGCACTTGTCTGATGGCCACATGCCTGTGCTTCCCTACAATGACTTCATTTTTGGGGCACTCAGAGCGGGGGGCTGGCACTCCTACATAACCACTGTGTGACAAACAGCCCCTTCAGCATAATGGTACTTGGGGAGACAGTGTGCAGCTCCCCAGCTTGGGAAGCAGGGGGAAGACAGGCTGTGGTAAGACATTACATAAAAGTATCCCCAAAAGAGAGCCAAGACTGAGGAGAAAGGGACCCCCACCATGAACATTGCTCAGCAAAGCCTTACACTGCTGAAAACCTGTTCTAATTACCCCTTTCCTCTTCAGAAAGACTGACAACTCCAGGATCCAGAGGAACACTGAAAGAATACACACAGCAGCAAGGTGAAGGGGCAGCCACTTCAGTGTCTCTTGTATTTAAAATTTAAAAGCTATTTCCAATGAGGTTTTCCATCTTTTATTATTTTAACTTCTAGACAATGTAAGTATTTATTTGCATTGAAGAGTTCCTCTTCACATATATATATGGTGTGTACTCCTTTGTTGATAATGGAATTTTGAGTCTAATTCATCATTTTGTGCTGAAACAGGTTTTCCTTATCTTGAAACTGTCTACCCACTTCCTTTGGCTCCCATCGACCTAGCCTAGTTCCTTTTATAATCTCATGTTACTCTTTTCTCAAGTTATGGTACACCATTGCCTTCCTGTGTTTGCTCAGTCAGTCCCAGCTTACCACTCAACCTCTCCTGCTTCTAACTTACTCTCCTCACCTTGCTACTAAATTCCTGAGCCTCTCACCATTAAACATCCATTTAAATTTCTCTGCCACCTCCTCATTTTTTTTGAGGTCCTGCTCTGTTCTGTTCCTATCTTCCCCTTTCCTTATAAAATAGTAGCAAAACACGAGGAGAATCTTATAAACACAAAAGGGAGAGGTCTGGAGGCTTATGCTCTCTACACAGAGCAGACCCTTCTGAAAGCCAGAAGAGTCAGAGGGTGTATCCACTCTCCTCACATTCATCAAGGGCATGCAGAGAGAAGGCACATTTGCCAGCTTCTTTCAAGATGCCATAGCTATTCATGTGGAGGTTCAGGAGCTGAGGCAAAAGAGACTGACTTGTTTGCTTAGGTGAGATGTACAAAGGACTTAGGAACAAGGAATTCACCAATTCTGTCTCGTAAGTTTTTAGAAGATGAAATTTACAGAATCGTGAAATATTCTGAGTTGGAAGGGACTCACAAGGATCACTGAGTCCAATTCTTAGCCCTGCCCAGAATCACACCATGTTCCCGAGAGCATTATCCAAAACGCCTCTTGAACTCTTGTGGTTTTGGTGCTGTGAACACTTCCCTGGGGAGCCTGTTCCAGTGTTCAACCAACCTCTGAGTGAAGAACCTTATTCTAACATCCAATCTAAACCTATAGTGACACAACTTCAGGCCATTCCCTAGGGTCCTGTCACTGGTCACCACAGATAACAGATCTGTGTTTGTTCCTCCTCTTCACCTCACAAGGAAGCTGTAACTGCAATGAGATCATGAGATCTCCTCTCAATCCCCTCCAGGCCAAACAGACCAAGTGACTTCATACATTCCCCATGCAGCTTCCCTTCAAGGTCTCTCACCATCCTTGTGGCTCTTCTTTGGGCGCTCTCTAAGAGCTTAAAGTCTTTTATATTGTGGCATCCAAACCTGCCCCCAGCACTGGAGGTGAGGCCTCCCCAGTGCAGAGCAGAGAAGGACAATCCCCTCCCTTGCCCAGCTGTGATGCTGTGCCTGATGCCTCCCAGGACAGGGTTGGCCCTCCTGGCTGCCAGGGTAGAGTTGCCTGAGATTCAACTTGCCATTGACCAGAATCCCCAGGTCCCTTTCCATAGCACTGCTTTCCAGCTTTTCATTCCCCAATCTGTCTCAACATCCAGGGTTGTCCCACCCACCTACAGAATCCAGGGCTGCCCTTATTAAACTTGATATGGTTGTGCCTTGGATTAGTTTTTGTCTTGGACTATTCTTGATTTTCTTATGTTGCTTTTTCAGTTGGATGAAACTCAGCAGTGCAACCAGAAGAGATGGAGTAATTTCATCCAATGTTATGGGGACAGACAGATTCCTTGGAGGACCTAGGCAGAATGATGAAGGCACCAGGGGTGAGGAGCAGAGGGTTCTGTGACAAATAGAAGTGGGTCCTCCTTGAGGTCAGCAAAATTTGTGATAAAATGCCATGTATGCAAATTCTCTGTAAATGACGACTCTAAAGCTTGTTCTAGCACAATCCTTAAGCACTCTCCAGAAGCAATGCCTTGGTAATTTCTGTCTAAAGCTCCAACCACAAACTTAGATACTTCAATATATCCTATCACAACCTTGCTGCACTTATTCACATGAATATTTTTCCCAGCAGAAAACTCATTCTGGTTTCATGAATGGTAACCATGGAACTGTCAGTTCAGCCAAGGTCTCCAAAGCTGGATTTGTTCATCACACTTTGCTTTCCCAAAGCAGGCTTAATGTAATGGATATAATAAATATCAGATACCTTAAATTGTTCAACCAGTTAGAGCCATTTGACACACACCTAGTGCTAAACCTGGACCCAGCTACAGGCTCACAACAACTGCAGGATCTAATTAAGGCCAAAGGAACTTCCTTGGTATCTTCTTCTATCTTCATATTTTAAGAGTCTGTTGGGCATATTGTGCTGTTGAATGTGATGCACAAACATTATCTGCTATTGTTTCTAAAAGTGTGTGTGGTCAGCTGTCTTTCCTGGCTGCTGCACTCAGAACAATTATCCAGAGGGAAGAGGAAGGGCTTCCAGGACGAGGCTGAAAGGGAGAAATGCCCAGAAGGGAGAGGCTCTGCTCATAGCAGAAAGCAGACCTCAGCCATACTGCAGAGCAATCTCTGGGGAAAAAAGCCCAAACCCTTAAAAACCTAGGAGGAAATGTATGGTACTTGTTCAATCCAGAAAAATCTCTGAAAGCTGCTAGTTTACAAGCAGCAAGAAACAACTTACAGTACAAGAACACAAAAGTCAGATTTGATTTTAGAACTTTCACCTGAATCTGTCTATGCACCAGCACTGAGACTTCCCAATTTCCACAACTAATATGCTCTAATTAGATAACCTTATTTCTAATAAAATGTATATTTAGGGAATAGAATACTCTCCCACTGTTTTCATTCAGTTTAGTTCAAAGTGAGATGGGAGTAGCTCCAGCAGGAGGCTCAAAATTCAGTCTTAGACTGAGTAGTGTTTTAAAATGGCATTTAAAGAAGGGTTGTTGGTGGTGTTTTTTGCTTAGAAAAATATAAGTAGATTGTAAATAAAGCAGATGATATAACTCCTGTTAATTATAGATAGAAAAATACAACATAAAATTTTTAGTTTTATCATCATCAGGGTACAGATACACAAAATCAAATTAACATTTAGAAAAATACCGACCTCATACTAAAACTGATTTTGGAAAGATTAATAAAAGAAGCATAATTTTAGTGGTGCATTAGTTACTGTATCTACCTATGAATATAACACTGATTATAACAGTTTGCTGTTACTGTCTGAATTTTTTTCATTCTTCTGAGGAGGTCAGAATAAATGAAGAAAACCAAACACATATCCACTATTTTTCTGTTTGCCAAAAAAGACCTCCACAAGACATCTGACAATGTTTATTATCTGCTGAAAAAAAAACTCTCAGGGATTTGGGGAATTCCACCACATTTTTTAAATGGCAAATCTTCAGCTGTGTGAATTCTCAACCAGCAGCAACAGTGATAATCTGCTCTAAATAAACTCACATGCTCCTCCTTCAGGGTGCATTTTAGATTAGACTTAATTCAATCTAACAGCAGGCAAAGGCCAGAGGGGGTAGACCCGCTTTCTCCCTGCTTTTCTGACTCTCCCCTTAAGTTAAATTTAGTAATTGTGCAACCCTCTAGTTGCTCTCCTCAGCTTGCTGATCTGAGGGAAAACTCAGAGGTTTTCATGAGCTACCTTTCCCTCCAAGCAGGGAACATTTAGTGTGACAAGTAGAACCCAAAAGAGGAAGCAGAAGGAGCACACAAGAAGTGATGTGAGCATGAGACAACTACTGCTCCTTTCAGTGACAGTCAGTCATCATAAGATGAACCCATGTCCTAAGGCTGCATCTATGGTACTCTTTTCAGTCTTAAGCAGTAATATCATTTTCAAGCAAATCCATGAAGTAAAAACCCTTTGGAATGTCAGTTCAGTTAGCAGAATAGGTACAGTGCATGCTAACTAGATACTTTTAGTACGAAAACAAACTGAAAACATCATTCCAGAGGTACACCAAATACTCACTAAACATTCATATGCCACCCAAAAGGCTCTTGAAAGGCTTAGGGCCTCAAAGCTTCTCTCCAGTGCTTCTTATACTACACTGCAACATGTGAGCTGACCAGGTGCTGCACTGTCTTCATGAAAATGAAAACCTTAGTCTTTGAAGACCCTAAACCACCACCAGACTTTGGAAGTAGCAAAACAGACATGTCTCTGTTACAGAGATCCCGAGCTCATTTTCACATGGAAACACAGCACTTGAGCCTTGCACTCATTTGGATACCCCCACCCACAGAACCAGGATCATCACGTGGGACATTCCTCCAGGATAGAAGTCTTCAAGCTCTGGACAGAACAACATTGTGAAGAAACATCCAGGGACACATCTTTGGACTGCTCAGTGCCCCACACTGTGCTGTGGATAAGCTCCTCAATCCTGCCAAGGAATTGAGCAGATAGGGTGGTGGTATCAGTCTACATACAGTTCCCAAAACAGTGAAGTAAGTGATCAGGTCTAGAATCCATCCAGCAGCTTGAGTCACGACCATCTTGAGGTAGCGCTGGGGACAGACCTGAATACAAGCTGCAGTGCACGTCCAAGAGGTCCATCCAGGAGATAAGTTACCCATAATATACATTCAAGGTCCACCCAGGTGACTCATCAATGCACAAGGCTGAAGACACGGCTACCGACAATGGACATCCAGTGCTCATCATGGAAACGGGATGGCAAAGGTGCACCTACAAACTGGCTCCATGCCCTCAGGACAGTGGCATTTGGTCTCAGTGTCATACATTTTCTGGCTGAAAGCTAGTCCACAGGACAGACATGGGAAGTTTTCTAGAAATTACTGAGCATCATTAGTGCACCATTCTACAAATTTATCTTGCAGGGGGGGCACAGATGTCCACACTCTTCATTTATTTTCCACTGGCCCCTGAGTGCCTTACCAATACTATGTTTACAGCAGACAAAGAATGCTATCACAGGTAACTTAAATTGCTCGGGGTAGGGTAATGAAATGGAAATGACATTAAGGATACCAGTGTATAGCAAAGTAATGGTGACACATTCATTTCAAGCATGACCTGCCTATACATTTATGGAATAACATCAGCAAACTGAAAAGCAAGTTCTGTGTCACTGTCACTCTGACAGCCAGTCTGCAAGTGCAGTCATCTTGTACATATCTTAGAGAGAACAAATATATTGCCACTTGACTGCAACACTTGGTAAAACTGACAACACTATCTATCAGAGCAGCAGTACACATTTGCTGCAGGTAAAGCACTGGAATACATTCAGAAAGGATTTTCAGGTATAATTATTTCAGGGAATGCTTAAATAGTGCCCATTAAATAATTACTGGCCTTTTCATTTGCTACAGCTTTTTTCCTTTACAGATACTCTCTAAAAATGTGTCTGTGAAAGCCTTACATATATATTTATTTTATAGCTTTCATGGAAATGGGATCATTCCTTAACACCACTGACATTTCATTACACAGTTATCCTGTGCACAAGGGAGCAGTGAGAGGTGCCTTGCTGCAGTACATCAACTGCCCCTGGTATGTCATTACTGTGACACAAGAGCAAGCATAAATTAAAAGTTTCAAGTGCAAAACAGATTAAAACAATGAAAAAGTCTTAACTGAAGTAAGAACCAAAAGGCACAGGTGGCTTCCACCTGAAAAGAACTTGGCTAAACAGAGAGTGAGGGAGCTAGAACCAGACACTCAAAACTCCATGTCTGGATAATGGGTGGCCAAGCTCAATGAGATTGCACAGGAAGCCAGTCGCTACAGACATCTTAAAGTTGCCTCTATTCCCCAAATACCCATGTAACAATTCACAGCATCCAAAATACCACCATTTTGAATGTAATTGAGCACTATCTTTAATAGCTATGAACTATTTGGAACACTTAAGCTTTTAGGGTTTTTTATTTACAACATGTTAAAAATCTCAGAGAAAATCTAGAAAGCAGTGAAGGACTCACAATATACTTTTAAAGAATTGCTTGATATTATTTTCATTAATTGAAAACGTAATTTTGATTCTGAGAAAAATAAAACCCCCATATATTTATGGAAAATATATTTTGTGCAGTAATTTTTCTATAGCTCATGAATTTATATGGAATATGAAAATCATATGCTACAACATTGAAAAGAAATTAATCTGAGCAGTAAGGCATTTCTTTTCTTATAGTAATAGTCCAAAATCCAGATGGTTGCAATAACTTCTAATAATGTAGTGAGCTTGTTTAATCTTATTTTAAAATATATATATTGAGAAAATCATCACACTATTTAAAATAACTGACGCAGTCAAAACTGGCATTTGAAGGCATTTTGAACTGCATTCAGAAAGCAAACAATGCCATTTTAGATGCTATATTTCCCAGAAGAGACTGTGTGTCCTCATGTATTTGAATCTTTTTTTCTTAATGTTAATAGTTCTGCCCCCAGATGCTACCAAAAGACCATCAAGATGACAGTGGAAAAGATAAGAAAAGTCACACTAACTGTGCATAGTGTCCTATCAAATAAGCAAAGTAACTTTATACCACATTCATTGCTTCTCCTCTCTGTTGCCATTTCTTTCACTGCAAGCTTTCTAGTCAAAGAGAACAGGTTAAGCTTTTCCAGGCAGTAGTTCCTGGTGAATATTTCCCATCAGGCTTCATGCTATCACGCTGCAAACCCATAGACCTAAAAGATCCTAGTTTTAGAAAGTCTCCAACTTCAAAATAAAGGAGGTATCACAGTGTGACAATCTTGGCAGAGTACTGATGGCACAGAAGAGAATGGCTGCCTTGGCAGAACTGAATACTTCATTCAATCCCTGCCCTTCCTCCATGCAAATAAAGGTCTTTTTTCCTTTTTTAAAAATTTCTTCTTCTTTTTTCCTTTTTTTTTTTCCCCCATTCCCCTGCACATGGGAACAGAAGAACTGAAAGAAGGAAATCAATTTGTCTCCACAAGGTACAGCACCTAGATCCCTTCCTTTTAAAAAGAAGCATGGCAATCCAACAGAGAAGTAAAACTTCAATATTTATATCTGTACAAACTCTGTTATAAAAAGCAATTAAGATTTCACCTTGGACCATAAAAATGTTCCACCAGAAAATGACCTGAATTTCTGTCCTGACACTCTTTATAATCTTATTCCTACAGATATTCAGGGGTCTCAAGTTCCACAGAAGAGAATTTTTAATTTAATACATATATTTTAAATTTTATTGTTACTGTGTAGGCAGTTTCGAAGCCTCTGCATTCTCTTGCAATTCCATCTTACAAGACAGACCAATGACAACCCAATGCTGTAAGGTGGGGGCTTGGTTTGTTTTCTTCTGTTTATTTTTTTTTTCTTTGAGATTAACCGTTAACATGACATACTAAGTTGAAGTAAATACAGAAGCAAATCTACAGAATGCACTTCCAATTATGCATTTACTACCTTTTGTTCTACTTTCACAGTTCTTTTCCATAAGAATGATGCAACATTTAAACAGGCAGAATCAAAGGTCATTTTCTAACTTCTTTACCCAAGCAATACCATTGAAATTAATGAGCAGTCAATGAATTGAAGATTGGCCGCAAGATTTGTATCTTCCACTAAAAGGCTGCCTGCTTACAAGTCACATTGCATGGTATTCCTCTTCAAGATTCGTCTGCAGTAAAATTAAACATCAGTCAAAACGGATTGAAGGGATTAATTTTTTAGTAGACTGCTTACAAACTTCAGCAACATTAGTGCAAGACTTTCAGACTGAGCAGTTCAAAGGAACCCAAGGCAGGAAGACAAGCACATTTCATTGAAAGTCATAAAATTTTAGCTGCAATATGTACATGTCTTTGCATATAATGTCCTATTTATAGTGACTATCAAGAAATGTAGCATGCAGTATTTCTGACAGACTTCATGGAAGTACTGTATTCAGTCAGACTGCCGGCATCTATGAAAGCATTACCATTTTTTCCAAACTACACTACCTCTTGTCTTGTATCGCCTCATTCTGACCTGGGAACCATTATTAAATAGAACACATTAGCAGAACATAGAGGGGCATATCATTGCCATGAAGTGATGAAAAAGCTTAAGGACACAAAGCAATCGATTGTTCCTGCAGAAGCAAATGAAGAGACACCTCCAAAACCAACAGAGAAAGTGGTATGGAGATTCTAAAGAAAGTAGATTGGAAAATCCTTTATCTCCTTCTAGATTAGCTGAGAACCGGAGACAATCAACAGAGAAAAGAAATTCCATCCTTTCTGACACACCTTGTTTTTCAGAGTGGGTTAATTGGTAAGGATTTGCAGTCATTAAGACTTTCAGGGCCCTTGGGTCTTGAAACTCATGAATATGACATCACTCCAGTAAAATAAATTATTTACCTCATCAGACATTCCAGGGTGGCAAAACCATTGAATCATACAGAACAGATCACTGCTCATCAAAACTCCTACACCTTTATAATATCAATACAAGAGAAAAGGAGAGACAGAAGAAACTGCTATAAATATGACAAAAAGCTAAACCAGAACTGAAATGTTAAGAAAAATACAGAAGCAATTAAAAATATGAGATTTCAAAAAGTACAAAAATGACATAAAGAATATTGTTGTTACTTTCATGAGATCTGCTGTATCTCACAACTTAAATTCAAGCCACTTGAACTCTGAACAGCAATAGTAACATCAAATCAATTTATTCCTGTGTATAATTTGAATAAAAGAGCAAAACAAACCTTTAAAATCCTATCTTAATGATTGGATTAGATTAAGAATATTTAGTATTATTACTGCTTAGCATCACTTAATATAGCTTTAAATCCTAACAGGATAGAGTAAAAAAAAAAAAATCAAAAAAAATTGTACCCCCAGTTAAGAGGCTGGCTTCACTCTTAACTAATGATGTGCTACTCTCAAAACAGTCAGTAAATATAGTACTGTTTTTCACTAAAGTCAGCATTAATGCACAAAGCTGTACATTAACCGTAATATCTTTCTAAATGACTAGCCAAAATCGTATCTCTTCACTTTGTGTATCCTGCATTATTTTCAACAAAATAAAAGTAATGAATAACCTACATTTTCAGTAAATGCTTTAAATAATCAAAACCTGACAAGGGTTATATTATGCATGGTAACAGGGCCTTCTTTAATTTTTATTCATCAAGGGATACAAATCATGCTTATTGAAATATCGTTGATGTTAGGCAGCTCCTGTCACAGATTATGTTAATAACATGAAAAAGGGCATTTACTGTAATTATATCAATATCCCTTTTTGTTGTTGGGGTCTTTATTCTAAGCTGAATATAAACTGTCATCTAAATTCACTGCAAAGGAGTAAAGCAACGTAGTACCAGTGCCTCGCTGCAGAAACAGAGATTAGTCTTGAAACATTTGTTTATTCCAAAGCCACTAAAATAAATCCATTTTTAGGTTTTATTAGAAGAGTTGGCTATAGCAAGATTTACATGGATTAAAAAACAGTTCAAAATCAGAACAAAAGTGACTTGTAGGACAATCAGATTCTTATAGTGGTAAGGAGGGTAACACACAGTGTCCTCTTCAGATTAATGCCAAAAATAAAAACTCAGGGAAGGTGAAAGTCTTGAAGTCTTCCTCTTCAAATATAAATACAGTGCCTTCTTAATTACAGCACTAACTGACAACACTATGAGCATGTAAGTTGAGAGGAAAGGAATGGAGAAGAGGTGGATGAGAAAATACCCAATAATAAAAGTTCTACTCTTCTGACAGCTAAATTGAGATTTTTTTAAATTGTAAACAAAAGCTGGGAAACATAAATGCTGCTAAAGAAGCTGTTTCATATTGACTTTTGGAATCTACTGCATAAGGTACACTTCCTTTTCCAAGAGCAGATTTATAAACATCATTATGTATAGATAAGGTACATCCCCGGCTCATTTCTTCAACAGGATTTCCATGGACTGGATGGAGGAAATCAGAAAGCTTTGTGCAAAAGCTTTTCATAAATATACAGGGTTCCTTATGCCCTTACGTTTACATATCCTTAGGAAGCAACATGCAATATATTGTGATGCAATATATTTAGCAGATTAAGAAAGAAAGTGGAGGATATGATTACTTCAAATTATTAATAGGGTCTTCTGTTCTCATAAGGAATTGATTATTTCCTCCTAACAGCTACATTTATCAATTTACATATGATACATTTCATTGACAAATTATTTGGCCATGAGCTTCCAAAGATCTGCCAGAGCTTTCAGTGAATCAACAAGAAGAGGAAAATTGGATAGCTGAACTACAAAGCACTGACTATAGCTAGATGGGTCCTATGAGTGTAATAAAGAAAATGCCTGTAATGTTCTCTATCTACTAGTCTGGTGTTCTGACTAAAAGTGGTTCTGTACAGACTAACACTGCCAGATTGATGTTGCTGAAATGCCATTATTGTGTTAGCTTGAAGTGGTTGAGATGGGTTTAGATTTAAATACTAGTTGTAACTGGTTTTTAGAATAAACAAATTTCTTCACGAGTGATATAAAAGGGAAAAGGAACGGCATAATAGCACCCCAACTACACATCCCTCAGCTTACAGAAGGGAACTTATCCCAGCACAGGCAATACATGCCTTTAAAGGCAAGATCCCTTAAGCACCAGGATCTACATGCAAAGTGTGGCATGAACCTACTCTAAAGATAACTGTGTACATAGTATTCAGTAAACCCATAAACCTAGGCAAAAAATTTAAAACACTAATGATGTCTCTTTTTCACACTGAGAATGGGGGGAAAAGGCAGTGTAAGAAGTGGGAGAAGAAGAAAACTATAACTTTGATGTGACTGCTGCTGTATTCCCTACACAGTGTGCCCGACCCTGTGAAAGGACTGCAGCCCTCAGATGGTTTAGGTGAGGGAGAAACTCCCATCTGCCCATCCACAGCTCCCTTGCTTATCTTGCCAACACTACTGTCTAGGACTCCTTTCTTGCAGGGCCTGACCTAAAGCAGGACTGCTTCTACAAGGTTTCAATCAGACTCCTCAGCAGAAAAGTTATTACCACTGTGAGATGATTGGGCCTCCGCCCCAGCACTCTCCAAAGTGGGGTGCAGATATACCAGGCATTGCACAAGACAAGTCACTGGAGTGCAGAAAAAACTTCTTCTTGCACCACTAATACATAAAGGAATCATAATTTTTTTTAAAAAATAGTGTTTACTTCATTTTTATCTCATACTTTTTTAATTTCTGGGGGTTTTATGGTTTATAAGGGTCATAATATATTAATACAGTAGTACACTAATGTAATCAATAAATAAATAACCATACACTGTCGGTGCATGCTCAAAAACGTTTTACTGAGAGGGGTTCAACAAAATGGTTGGGAGAATGGGTCTGCTCAAACCCAGAAGAGAGGCTGGAAATACTGGCCAGAATCCATAGAACCCACTACCAAGTCAATCCTCTCAAAACTGTGGATTCACCGGTAGCGGGAGGAATGCCACTGCTATGAAGCTCATTGAAGTCCCCATGAAACTAAAACTTTTTCACTAACTATTGGTGGCCTATAATTTTTTTTAAAGTTTTTTTCTGATGACTTTGAAGAAAGCACTCTTATCTAAGCTAAAGACATTCCCTTCAGGTTAGCCACTGGCTCCTGCAAACCATTCATGAATACAGTCAAAAAAGTCAACAGCTATATTGGGAACAATTAAGGTAACTTTCATAGGATGTTTGAAATTAGGCAAACTTCACACTGTACTCAGTTCGATGTGAATTCTATTGCAGCTGCACTCGCAACCATAGTTGTGATAACATTCATGTTGAAGACTTTCAAGAAAAAAATGCAGAAAGTAGATTTACATGAAAAGAAAATATAACTATTTAATCTTGATCTAGTTAAGATAAAAGAACAGATATAAATGCAATAATTGTACTAAATTTTCCTTCTTTATACCTGGGGAGTTGGGGTATATTGGGTATATTACTCCATAGAGAGTGAAGAAACTCCAAATTGCTGAATGCAAAAGTTTTGGAGTTATTTTGTGGGGGGTTTTGGGGGGTTTGTTTGTTTGTTTTTGTGTGTGGGAGGTGTATGTGTTTTGTTTTGGGGTGGGTTTTTTCGTTTATTTTTGTTTTTTGGGGTTTTTTCAGTTTATTTTTGTTTCTTGGGTTTTTTCATTGTTTGCTTGTACAAACAAGTAGGGTAGAGAACAAGGTAAAAATAGAAGGGTAAAGGAAAGCCAGCAGGAGGCACAGTACTTATTCACAACTAGCAATAGCTAAGAGTACATCTATGAGCTGAAAGCATAAGGGATTTAAAAGTCCCTTTAAGTTTAACATATTAAAGTCTATAAAATATTCCTTAACTGCTGAAGTGGCAACATGCCTAGAAAGCATCTAAAATTAGCCATTCAAAGTATGCTGCTATCCAGTTCTGAGATGCCAGTGGAATAAAGCTGTGTCCATTCAAGCCATTGGTGGAATTCAAATATATACTAGTTTTATTTCCTGAGCACTTCTGGGAGTCAGAATAGTTGAGCATCAAAGAATACATAGCTCAGTTTCCACTACAGAATAGTCACAGTTGTAGCAGCACCATAAAGAAGTTCATGTCAATCCAACAGAAAAGTATATGGACAACACAAAGGATAGTCAGGACCAATTATCACATCTGAGGAAGGAGAGAATAACTAATAATTAAGAGTAATAGAACAGTCAATTCCTAAAGTTAGGAAAAAAGAACAGAAAAAAACCCCACCCCCAAATTATTTTCTAAGTGAATTGGTAAGTTTTAAATTTGCTGTATCAAACACTACAGCTAAATACAACAAAATTTGTCTTTTTTTATCATGGCAAGATACAGGATCCACTTTCACTCTGACTGCAGAAATAACTACCCTCAAGAGGAGTGTATCTTTGAAAACTGCTGACTACAGGGAAATCTGTAAGTTCCACCAATCCATTCCTATTGAAAATCAGTTTCTTAAGATTGCATTGGAAAACAACTACACTTTTATTAAAACCAAGAACCCAAACAAAGTCGTCGTAATAGAAAAATAACAAAGTAGCCGGGATGAGGGTTTGGCTGGGAGCTTTAGTAACTGTTCCCATATCTGCGCTAAAGCTGGTCAGGACATGCCAAAGCAAGGAAGTACTGAGAGCATGAGGTAAGAGCTTTATTTTGTCAAACTACAGTGTCTAGTGATTTAGGTGGAACTTAAATTTAGGCAGAGGAGAAAAAGAAAGATGATGCCCAAAGAAGAATGGATGCCCAAGACATAATTCAAGGTTGCCTACACAAGGTGAGATGATGAGAAGCAGAAGGTAGGGGTGGTGAAGGAAAAGAAATTACCATGCTGACTGCAATTCTTCTTGAAAACACTTTGAAACTCAACATCAAACTTTTTTATTTTTCCCTCAAGAAAGCAATAAGATAGGCTTTGTTTTCACTGGTGAAACACACATGAAAAAAGGGTACATCTCAAGCTCTGGGACACCTTCAGCTGGCTGCATTTTGACTTAGTCCTTGTACAAATGCATTGTTACACAACTTCTGTTTCATGATCATTTCTAAACTGCTCGAGGGATAAGTCATGCTTGTGTGGAGGGACACTGCTGTTTACAGGACCAACAGATTTCATAACTTGCAAACTGTGCATTAGGAAAAGAACTATCTGCTTGTAATAGCTGAAGGCAACCCAGTGGAATTGTACCTGTGGAATTATTCTACTGCCTAATGTTGCTACTGTAAAGACTCATTCAAATCCCTGTCAGGTATTCTTTGCATCTTATTTCTCTGCACAGCCTTCCAGACGTGCAGGGATCCTAATATCCAGACACAGATGTGATGACTGTTGTGAGCAGCAAACGAAGCCAGTAAGATCTTTTCAGTAATTACTCCAAGATTGCTCAGACTGAGTAGCCAGGATAAATGGGTATTTTCAACTTTAGTCTTTGATCCTCCAGCTGTAAGGAAAGAACACAGCTCCCTGACTCCTCTGCCTTGTCCACCTCTTCTGCTCCTCTCTAGACTCTGCCCCTGTTTTTCCCTCATCCTTCTTCAACCCGCTCTTCACTTCTCAAGTCTCCAATTTTGATCAATCTAAACTTTGTAGACTGAATCTGCATTCTACCAGAAGCCACATCCACATTTTGAACAAAGGTCCCTCCCCTCTAACTTTCCCCCATACATGCATTAACTGGGATGATAAATGTGTCTGGATATCTGCTTCTTGGCTTCTTGGCACTGGACTCAAAGGATGCCTCCTTACCCTGACAACAGGGATGGAAGGATGGAATAACACTGAAGAGACTTCCCTCGAAGCTGCAGCATTCTGCCCCATTATACACCATATTAGGCAGCAGACAAAAAGCACTGTAGGAAAATAGGAAATTATCTCCATAACTCTGCAAAAATATGCTTAATTCCTCTGATAACAGCAATGTCTTTTGGTCCAAATTTATAAAAACAGCAAGAAAGTTGCTTAGCTGAAATTCTCTTCAAAACCTCAGTATGTGCATTTTGAAAAGCAAATACTCAACCTGGGAGGTGCAGCTTATCAAATTAGGGAACAACTGAAATTCTGGTTTTATACAAAGCAGCAGCCAACTTTAGTGACAGAGAGCACTTTGGTCTCTGTCCACAGTTTCTCAGAAGTGACTCCTTGAATCACCTTGGATACCTTACTTCTGTTTCAATGTTTGATGTCAATTGCCCATGGCCATTTTTTGCTGGCACTGTGTTACAGGATTTGTTCTCAGCCGGAATCTAAACCTAAGATACCACAAAAACACTATCTAACACCTTTGACTCTCAAGCAGTAAGCACTAAAGATGAACTTTGCTGGAGAAGTTTTATCAAACTTGCCTGCAAATAGTCTAAATTCAAGAACTTTTTGATAATAAGGCACTTTCTCTCACTATATCCTCAATTTTGACTTCATCCTAACCTATCCAAAAACATTTCAACATACAATAAGGAAGGATGGGTACAAAAATAATGTTGTCAAATTATTAAAGCAGTGCCCAGCAAGGAGAGCTAGAAGGGCTGTAGAGAAATAGACTTGTCATTCGTGCCCCATTCTTGATAGATATTCTATATATCCGTAAGTTTCAAATGATAGTTTTTATTATTGTGCCCTTGGGCAAAATACTACAGTGCTTATCCATCCTTTATGATAAACTGAACTGCCCTGATTTTTCAACAAGCAGCTTGTGAACAGTAAGCTGAACACAGAACCTCACTTTGTAAGACATAACCAAGTTTTACATTAACAACATATTTCCTAAGATCAGCATTTCCATGCATATTTCAAATTAGTAATACTCAAGAGTCAGGCTTTCAAAAACATTAAATTGTGAATGCAAAATCTGGAAACAGTTTTCAAATAACTTAGTATGCCAAAGGTGCACTAAGGTAGAAAATTTACTATTAAGTACAGTCTTCATTGGCTCACATATCAGTAAAAGTTGGTATGTAAAGTATCAGCTTTTTCTGTTGTCATTCTGCTTTTTTGTGGTTTTGCTTATGTTTATTTTCCTGTATTATTCCTATATGTTCTGTATTAATAAAACAGAAGACATAATGAAAAACTTGACAGAGAATATAAGTGACAATTGGCAGTCCCATAGAAGACCCTTTCTTAGGGCAGAAAAATGTCCATACCCTTACTGACATACCTTCTCTTTATTGAGATTAAACAGAAATCTGATACTTGACTCCATTACATGCCAGTGTAATGAGTTTGGCAATGCTGAATATTACTTTCTTACTCCTCTCGTGGAGATTGTATCTCTGGAAGGTATTCAGCAAGCAGAAAAAGAGGGAGAATATCTGTGGAAGAAGTGTTTTAAAAGTCCTCTTGGAGTTTGTGCCTTCAGAGACATTTCTATCTGGGAATGATATGATCCATACTACTGCTGTAAAAGATATGGATATACTGAAAGAAACAAAATTACACCAAACCTGATTGTTTGGACATATGCCGAAAACTTGCCTTTCAGCAACAGAAGCTTATCTGCTCCAAACTATGAAACCAGTTAGTTTCAGCGGAGGATAGCAGGATTAATCTGTTTTCTTGATATGTCTCATTGTGGAGAACCAGCACAAGGAAGCTACAGAGATTCAAGTAATGGAAATTAAAAAGAAAACCAAACTGTAGAACTTTTGACTTAATCTCGCTTTTTTGCTTTTGTACCAATTTCTTACCTCAGTATTTTTTAAACCATTTCCTTCAATACTGGACATACAATAAACTGAGCACAGACAAGCTCAAACTTATCTGAGATCAGATTGTTTGGAATGATCGGATGACAAGTCTGATACTTTAATCCATTAAAATGTCATTCTTCAGAATATAATTAAGTAGGTATATTACCAATATTAATTGTGCCAACTGCTCCAGCCATAATTTATTTCCTAGAGTGACATTTTCTTCAAATCTTCTTTTGGTGAATTCAAACTAATTTACTGACGAAGTCTAATAGTTCATCACATTTCAGTTCTCTAGGTCTCACAGTCAAAAGATCAAGAGATACCAAGTACAAGTTCATACTGAAGTATTGAAAATATTATCCTCAGTAGTTCCCTGAGTTCTAAAACCTTTTCTCTGACTTAAACACTCTTATATGTGGTGGCGCACACAACACCAGGACCATCAACTATTGATGTCAAACTGTGTAGGAAATCAGGCCTGGCACTCTGTAACAGTTAAAACAGCAAGCACAATCTGCCCATTCTGGACAACTTACTCCATTCCACAAAATTCTGATTTGCAAGATTTCAGAATCAGAGAAAAATAGAATATGCTGAGTTAAAAATGACCCACAAGGATCATCGAGTCTCCCAACTCCTGGCCCAGTGCAGGACACGTCAAGAGTCACACCATGTGCTTGAGAGCATTGTCCAAATGCTTCTTGAACTCTGTCAGGCTTGGTGCTGTGAACGCTTCCCTGGGGAGCCTGTTCCTGTGCCCAAACACCCTCTGGGTGAAAAACCTTTTCCTGATATCCTCCCCTGGCTCAGCTTCATGTTGTTTCGAGTCCTGTCACTGCTCACAAAAGTGAAGAGATCAGCACCTGCCCCTCCACCTTCCCATCATGAGAAGTTCCTAAATGCTGTGTTTGGGCATGGAAATCAGTAGCCAATTTTCAGAAGTGCTTCCAGCTATTTTCAGAAGGATTCCAGCTATTGCCTAGCTGGGCATGCATTAGCACAGTGACTATCAACCATCAGCTACCCATCCTAGCAACCCAAAAAAGTCACCAACATTTTTTGTGGTAGCTTAGTCGATTATTGGAAATGATAAATGGTAGGGGGAAGAATCCCTCAATGACTTAGTTAAGCTATAGACTGAAAACTGACATGGGAAAAAAACCCCAAACAAACATCAAAACAACAAAACTAATCAAACTAACTTTTAATAATGTGGTCAAGGATTAAAACCACATTGTTCATTCTTAATTATGGCCTGACAAATGCTGCTTCAGTTTCTTTTCTTCTGAGCTAATTCAAATGAACTCCTTAAGGATTCTGAATGAAAGAAAAATACCTTTTTTTTCAACTTTTTCTAAGAAAATCTCAGTGTTTTGCTGTTCTGTTTTGGTTTTTGGCTTTTTTTTTTCAGTGATGATTTTTTTAAAGGTATTTTTTTGGATGCATGCCTTCCAGAGAGAGCAAAGAACTCAAATAATGCAAACACTTCAATGAAAACCTTCAGGCATAACAAACTCCTGCACATTTTCACATTGTTTTCTTCTAATTGAATGCTTCCTTCCAGCTAATATTTTCATTCTGGCTTAACAGCATTATAACCAAAATTAAGTTTCTTAGCAAAGAATGGTAGGATGTTTTTAACCTCTTCTATCTACCTACATGATATTTTCCCTAGGATGTTCTGCTTTATCACAAGCCCACACATGATAAGCTTTACACTAGATCTAGAAATATATCTGATAGTACCATGCTTAACATTGAAGAAATTCTATTCAGGAGTAGAGCAATCTGCATCTTTTTGAAAGGTTCTACCTGACCTGGTCACTTATTGCAACATAAAATCATTCTGAGATAAAGGGGGGGAAAAGACACAACAAAAAAACCCTACAAAATGTTGTCTTATCACAGCTATTTAACTCTGACTTGTAGAATTTGTGATGAGTATTTTCAGAATCTTACATTTTCAAAAACCTGCATGCTTTTATTGCCACTTTTATTTTTTTTCAGATAAACATTTTTTATTAATTCAGTTGATGAAAGATCATCCAGGCATGAATTGTTAAGCTTTACACAATCCACAATGATGAGCAACAGTGTGTGACAAAACTTAAGGCTTATCCTGCTTCTGAGTTCAGAAGCAAACATACGTTGCAGAATGAGATTAATTTTGAGCTACAGCATTTGCTGACAAAAATGTAGTAAAATCTTCTCTTCCCACTGGTGAAATGCCCATCTCTTTAAAGAAGATCACTTTTTAAAATCCTGTTAAAAATAGCCATGCTATCAGCTTGTTTTTTTAAAAAAACTAAGTACAAAATCTATAATTGACATTTTTATAGGTAATGATAAAATACTGATCCTTTTAAAGTCACCTCTGCAATAATTGTTGACCTGTTGACCTTTTTTTTTCTTTTTAAAAAGAGCTTTCTAATTTACATTTAATTAAAAGGATTTTTTTATTTTTTGTTTTCAAGTTAGAAGCTTCCCAGTAGCATTTGGAGACATCACTGCAAGCAAACCAATGTGAAAAAAGTTAACACATTTAAGTGATAATTCTTGAGTTGACACAGAACCACAATGCAGGCTAAACAATTTTCTAATATGTATTGAAATGCATGTTCTATACGCATGATGGTGTATAAATTTTACTTGAAAGTTGCAGTGTTTTTTACACAGGACTTTTGATCAAACTCTTTGCATTAAAAAAACCCTGTTCTGTCCTCATAATATGACAAACATGTCTTTGTCTTTTGACTCATATTTTGCTGCAGAATCCATACTAACCATGTATTTTTCAACTTTGTTTAAATACCTATACTCTAATTTTAATACCTACATTCACAGGCAAAAGCAAACACATTCAACAGTTCAGGCAAGAGAGGCTTTTTTTTCTGAAATACTTGAATAGAATCATAGAATATCCTGAGTCAAAAGGGGCCCACAAAGATCAACTCCTGGCCCTGTACAGGACAGCCCCAAGAATCCAACCATGTGCCTGATATATCTAAATGCTTCTTGCATTCTGGCACCCTTGATGCTATGACCTGGGGAGCCTGTAATTTGATGGGAAAAAAAACCAATACTAGAATACTAATACAACTCTATTCCCAGGATTCCTGAAGAAATAGTAATAGAAAACACAGGAAAAGTCAGGTGGGAACAGAAAATCCTTATTATTTTCACTGATGGAAACTCTAGAACCTAACAGTGGAACCTGTGACAACGTTTAACCAAATTCATGGTAAAAAACACCTTACACCTAATTAGAATGTTCTGTGTTCCAACTCCTATTCATCACCTACCATTCTAGCCCAATGCACTTCTGAGAAAACTCTTGCCCTGTCTGTTGTATGTCTTTCCTTCACTGTTGCAATAGGAAGACTGACCCTTCCTGACCCTTCTCTTATAGTTAAAACCCCTTGTTTCCTCAGCCTCTTTTCACAGCCCAGGTGCTCTCTAGCCTCCTGCCTTCCTGGCAGCCCTGCACAGAACCCTGCTCCAGCATGCTGATGTCTTTCTTGTAGTAGAATGCCCAAAACTGGATGGGGCACACAAGGTGTATCCCCAAGAGGTTCAAACAGAAGGGATGAATCACTTGCCCTGATCTGCTGGCTCCACTTTTGCTGTTGCAGCCCAAGGTGCAGCTGGTCTTTGCTGCAAGGACACACTGCTGACTCAGAATCACTTGAGTTGGAAAAGACCTCCAAGGTCCTGAAGATCTTTTTCTGCAAGGCAGTTTTCTATCCCTGGCTGTGCTGTACCAAGGGGACACTCCATCCTGGATGCATTTCCAAAACATTTATGAATTTCAACTTGATAAGGTTCCATTCAGCCCATCTCTCCAGTCTGTGCAGGTCTAGGTGGTGGCAGCCTCACCTCTACGAGGCAACTGGATTTGTCAATCCTTAATATTAAACATCTACAAAGACTACTATATATCCTTTCACAACAAGTAGCCTAAATTAAATCTAACACTGACAGCTGTACAGGAAAACTGTAATTGAAATTTTACTTACTTGACCAACACAGCAGCAGCTGCCTACTTATGTCACAACGTATCCCAGCTATTTCTTCAATGTTCTTGAAATGAAGGATCTTATGGGTTTATCAATTAGACCTGCTCTACTTTTATTTTCAGTGAGTTTGCAAAAATTGTATCTACCTAAGGAAAACATAAGTTTCCTGGTAATAAAGTGTGAATAACAGAGGCATTTCTAAAGGGAGAGAACTCTACTGAAAAAAAGCATATACAAAGCAGGTATGTTTGCTATGTTTCAGTTTATTAGACTGTATTTTTGATACTTGTAAGACACAGAAGCTTCAGCATACTGCTTCAGGCCCTCAGGCACAAATGCCAGTCTATTTGATAGATTTTCAATAACAAATGGCACATCACTTCTACCAATTTCAGTTGCAAGTAGAAATTCAGCTCAGAAAAAGTCTATCGCCTGACCAATGCGCAAACACTGTGTTCAAAGAAGAGTAGTGTATGTTTGAGCTATGCTCCTCAGTTCAAACACTAAGACTCCTTCAAAAAGCCCCCAAAACAAAGAAAAAACAAAGAAACTGCTCAAAACAGTGATGAAGAATACAAAACAGAAACTTAGTTTTAAGGATTTGCTAACAGTACATTTCTTTAATATGTGCTTAAAATTATCAGAGACTGAAGATATGCTGGCATGTAATTGCCTCCCCATACCACAGGGAGTGACAGACTGATAGATTTGGCCCAGAAGGAATAAGCTTTTCAGCCAGAGGAATGGAGCATCATAAAACATGACTTGTCTCCTTATAGAATGTATCATGAAATTTTAATACTCAGCAGGCTGAGTAATGAACTGTTCAGAGTCTGTCAACAGGGAAACTGGGGAAGAGTTCACAAGTTTTGTCCTAACTCAGGGTTTAAGTATTTTATTCAGTTTTATCAGAAGCGCTTGAGTCTGGATTTGGTTCAGAGCCAAGTACCTGTTCCTGAAAAGAATCTGCTCAAGTCCTTTTTAGCAAAATTCCTATTGAATACAGTCCCCTAAAGAAATGACTACAGATCAAGGATATGTCAAAGAATACAATGCTAAAGAAACTTTCTCAAATCTGGACGAGCACTGGAAATTCAGAACAGCAGCCTGAAAGACACGTGATTTCATTTTGTATTTGTGTTAGCTCTAAGCCCCTCCAATGATCATTTAGAATTTTTTGGACATAACATTACAGGATAAAAAACAACCCAACACAAACAATATTAGATTATTATTTATTTTCTCTTTACATCACCTGCCAAGTCTGGACAGCTATCTAATGTAAACTTTCGATGTTATCTTCTACAAAATAGTCTTTCAGGTATTTTTAAAAATGTTTTTAGTTGAAATGCTAGAAACTGCCTGGTCATATGTAAAACATTTCAAGGGCAAATTACAGATGTCAAAAATTTGCATAAAATCTCTTCTGTTACTCTATTCCATTATTTTTCCATTATTCAAAGACAGATTAGCAGTCCAATTATTAAACTTCATGACTAACTGGAGTCTCAGAACTCATTCCGTGTCATCTGACCTTGGTATCACTGATAACTCAAAAGCACAACTTTATCAATAACAAAAACGTTCACCAAGGAAACATCCTGCACAACAAAAAAATTTCCCAACCTTCATACCACTGTCTGGAATAATCCTAAAATAACATCATCATTTAAACATACCTCAGTATTAGTCAAACACATTTCAGATAACTTTCTTGAAATGCAGTCATACCATATGTAAAATTAAAAGTGCTGGGGAAGCACACTTGACATGCCAATATAGACTGTGCCTAAAAAATTTTAAGTAGTATACTTCCTCTAACGTTAACAAGTCTAGATGGTG
Organism: Cyanoderma ruficeps; assembly: GCA_008694505.1. Taxonomy (NCBI): domain Eukaryota; kingdom Metazoa; phylum Chordata; class Aves; order Passeriformes; family Timaliidae; genus Cyanoderma; species Cyanoderma ruficeps. Next base: position 41,735,900 of record VZDJ01007755.1, read on the forward strand.
ACAAACTATATATAAAATAAGAGTTTATCTTAAAGAGTTAATTCTCACATGATTTATTAGGAATGCTTACATTTAAGCCAACTTCATGTACAGTTTGTGCTGAATTAGTGAAAGATTTTTCTGACTTCTGCCATTTTAATTGAACTTGTATTCCATATTTTTGTTACATCTTAGGTATTCTACTAAATAATTATTTCCTACTTATCATGGAAAAATCATTAATTTGATTGAAGCGTAGTTTGAATAGCTTAAACTGAGAAAGTGATCAATGCTTTTTGTATTTTTGCTACTATTATCACACAAAACTTGGCATCAAGCTCAGCACGTTATACTTAATATTATCTATTCATCTTACAACTGAGAAAAACAGAACACATGCCTATAAAACTTATTTTTTTCTCAATTCTTGAAACTCAAGTACCATCATCTTCCATTTATTAGGTTCAGTGACAAAATGAACACACATATTAAGAAGCTAAAAAATGCAAAGTCTACTTCCACTAAATTTACCAAGAAATCAGTTTTGTTCTCTTAGACTTTCTTAAACAAACTTGTTATCCTCCAAACAATGTACCAGAACAATTTCTTAAAGAAAACCAACGTTTAAACAAAGAGAGTGACTTATGCCTTCTCACTAAACTTTGATGATAGGTCAGCAGCTTTACATAATTCATTCTAAACCTTTAATATCTTGAGTGATAAAATTATGATTAAACAGGTTCACAAAACTTACCAATACATCTCTGCAATCATGAAGCTAAAAATCTTCAGCTGAAAATTACAGCTGTATTGCTGGTGGAAACAAGTTGCTGATAAATCATTCAAACTCCAGCAAATCAATGAATTCCAAATGTGACTACTGTTTTGTTACTGGACAAAGAAGATACAAAATTGCAAGAAATTTTCTTCTTGAAAAGCAGGTCATAATGCAAATTTTCAAATTCTACTAAAATCTCAAGCTTCCTAGTGTATATTATATTTACAAAAAGATTATGGAACTTGTTCTTGGTGATAATTCATAACAAAGTTTACTAATTATAAAGACATCAACAATTAGTACATTACCTAATGCTGCTCATACTTCCAGTTTCTGATCCAAGCTTACATCTCTCCAGCTGGCTCGCTACAATCTGACGTTCAGCCTCAAGTTCTCGAGTCAGTCTCTCAAACTGCAGTTCCTGAAAAAAGTAAGTTAAACCATTTACTTTGACTTCTCAACAGACTAAGAAGGAATTTCAGCAGAAATTCTCAACAGACCAAGAAGGAATTTCAGAAAATGAAATTTGTGCAATAATTATTAGCATAATACCTTATAACAAAGCTTTCTTTTTTCCTTTTTTAACACATTTGAAGTTCACATTTTTGTGGTGACACCTACTTGTTCCTTCATTTATTGTAACAATGTATGTCACATAATGAGACTGTTTATCAGGAATAGAATTTTAAAATATATTAAATAACTTAGCCTACAGAGAGTTCATGAAGATCTCTCAGTAACACAGAGATCTTAGCAAACTGACCTAAGTATGATCACAAATAAGTACAATTTGTGTTACTTTAAAAAAAGATACTAAGTTCTGTGGATAATCCTGTGATGACAAAACTTTCTGCACTTGAAAAGACAACCATCACAGGATACACCAGTGAAATAAACTAAATTGAAGGTGTGTTGATATGGCCCAAGCACAGCCTAATTTCTGCAGTTAATGATGTGCAGAAGAGAAACTCAAGTAGTTTTGGACAAAAGCTGTGCCAGAATTCCTACCACTGATTTAATTTCTTTTCTTTTATTCTATCAAGGAAACCAAACCAGTCTTACCAGATAAGATTTATCCACAGAGCTTATAAAGGTACTTTTAAAGTGCTTTCGTTTTAGTACACAAAAGATTCTTTTTTATTTAAAAAGAAAGTAAAACCGATATAATTAAAATCCCCACCATTTCTTAAAGGACTACATTCCTCACACATTGCAACACTAGTTTTACCAAATAAAAAAATCCAATACCTTTAGGGGTGTTATGGTTATTGCAAATTGGTCGAGTGCTGCTGCTCTTTCATTTTGGTCAGTAACATTGCATCATTTTCACAGGTAAACAAAAACACCTACCCTGCCCCTTTTATGTAGGTTTGTTAAAGGCTCAAGGAAAAATATTTTGAAAATCCATTTCTTAAATACAAATGAACCCATTATCTCTTTCTCCCTCCCTCTTTTTTTCTTTTTTTTTTTTCCCCCCAAAACAACCTCCCTGTAATGCAGAGGTACCAGAGGGAGTCCTTGAATAACTTCCCAGCAAGGTGGTCCTGCTGGGCAGAACAGCGCTGGGAATTACTGGAGTTATGACTCATGCCCACCAAGTGACATTGAAGGACTTCATATTTGAGAAAGGAAGAAATGGTAGAAGTAGAGAAGGATTTACAGGTGTTCATTCTAAGTCCTACCTATAACCAAGTAATCAAGGGTCAATGAAGGTGTTAAACTTTTCAAATCTCTGAAATGAGGCAAATGATAAATAAAATGTAAGAAGGAACTAGCTGGTGGTCATTCTGCTTAATCCAGCTGGATTACTCCTCCTTGTTTCTCTTGGTATTGTCAAGGAATAACTTCTGTCCTGCACTATGAGTAAGGGGAGACTTCTACATAGGTTATATTCAACATGAAATAGCCAGCAAATACTTAAATGGCCACTATGTGACAAAGCCTGCTTAACTGTGAATTTATTATTCCAAACAAATCTATACAGAGTACAAGAATACCACTGAAAGTCAGAGTGATGAAAGACCAAAACATTACTTCTCACTGAATGTCAACAGTGCTAAAGTAATCAATAGCTAATATTCTCTGCGCATTTTTGTAGTGTGCAAAAACATTTCTTTCACTGTTGTTGGAAGATACGATTAACAAAAATCACCTGACAATAATCACCCATTTCATATACGCCTCCTTCACAGAGAGCACATCTTTCACCTAGAAGAATCAATTGCCTGAAAAGCTGAAGAGACAGTTTATCGGCTTTCCAAGAGTTATTATTCAAATCTGGGTCTTGTTTGCATAGAATAAAACCCTTAATGCAGAAAGGATTGTAACAGAAATATTACTAAATTGTTGAAGAATGAAAAATCAAAGTGGTACAGTATTTACCATGCCAGCATGCTTAAATCAAAGCACGCAAATATGGAAAAATTTTGATAGTATAAAATACTCAAGAAAAGCTAACTGAGCATTATGTTTACTTTCAAAATACAAGCAGAACTTTTAACTTATTCTGTTCCACTGCATTTTTTTAAGCCACTTGATTCTATCACAATGATGCAAATTTTGGTGCTTAGCATAGATTTTCACACAATATGTTTAGCTCTCACCATCCCAGGTGAGGCAGGTCAGATGTGCTCTTTGTTCTCCATGGCCTAGCATGGGCACTTGTCTTATCTGCCTAGTAAGAAGGTGCAGCTGTCCCACAATGCTGCTAAGAGAATGTTAAGCACCAAGAACTGGGGAACAAATGCTCCTCACTCTCTGTGTTGTCCACCTGCCTTTTCCTAGACCGACAAGTGCAGCTCGTGTTCTTTAATTCTAGCAGAGGTGCAAACAACAGTTCTCTACTTTCTCCCTTTTGTCTATGCTATCCCAAGCCAACTAAACACAGAAATGCCTCAAACCTATTTCACTGAAATACTTCAAAAGCAAATATGATTTTCCCTTTTTTTCCCCTCAACTGTCTGGATTGTGTATCTTCTCATATCTTTTCTATGCCTTCAGTTAATCATTCTGGTTGACAACTTTTCCAGAAACTTCTGCATGTCTTCAATATCTTTTTGCTATGAGTACTTTGTCCCCAGAATGGTTTTTGTTCTCATGATTCTAGTCTCCAAAATATATTTTACTACTCTTCATTCTGCCATTTAGTCTTCTTTCCTACTTACTGCTTTCTGTTCTCGTCCACCTTCCGTCTTTCTTTCATTTCCTAGCGCATTTCATGCCTCATCTTCCACTAAGTCTCTTTTAGTCCTAGTACACACTAAGTGTTACTCCAGCACATGCTCTAAACTGACTGGTTTAAGGAGTTTCTCATTCTGTCTCTCCCTAGCTTCTTATTGAGGAAAGACGTACAAATTGATGTTTTCTGGTTTCACTGCCCACATTATTTGAGTCCTGCCCTGCAGAGCTGACTAGAAAAGGGCAGTTGTATCTACGCTATTCCTCTAGTAGGAAGCAGAGATGTACTCAATGACTTAAGAAAGAAATAACTTGGGTTTCTAATATATGAAAATGGCTAGGAAACATGAACAGGAACTTCACTACTAGCTTCTTAATTGCTACTATTTCTTACTTAATTATCTTCTGTCAGGTGCCACCAGAAGTTAAAAATGAAAGTAAGGAGACAAAAGGTGGGGAGGTAGGATATGTGCAGAGCCAAACAATTATAACTATGAGAATTATCCTCTACGTTAAATTTAATAAACAACTGTCTTTGATATTCCCTCATGCCATGAAAAAGGTGCATGTCTACAGCCTTTGGACTGAAAAAAGGAAAGAAGAAGTCAAGTAAGATTTGTGAATCTGTTTTCCCTCCATACCAAGAATCCCTGGCAGAAAACAAATTAATAAGCTTCCTTCTCTTTGTTTGGGAAGCAGTAAGAGTGACTAATATTTGAATAAATCCATATGTTTAGATTTCAAGCAGCTGTCACAGTGCAAGAAGATAGAAACCAGAAATAGCATTTGCTTACATTTCATGAAAATAATCACTGAACCTGACTCCATCATTTGTCTTATTTGTTGTGTTTACAATCATTTTCACCAGTTCATGCCACGTTGTGTTAGCTTCACAACTTTCTATTACTTATCTGAATCAAGCTAATCAGAACATCAAAATTAAAAACAAATTCCTACTCACTGATTATGCAAATCTGTTGTCAAGACAATTGCAGAATGAAGAACAGCAGAAACTACAATGCAACATCAAAATTAATTTACATAATAACATGTCAAGAGCAGCCTCAAGGATTGCGCTGCAAAGGGCAATGATGCTGAAGCAAGTAAGTGCCCACACAAAGGCACTACAAATTGCAGTGACCAGCATGGAAGTCCTTAGCACTTGGCATCAGGAGGGAGTGTGGGAATGGGAAGGCACCAGAGATCAGAGAAAATGATGAGGGCAATCCAGAGAAATCAGTCAAAAGAGCAACTTGGAAAGGGAGGAACTTCATGATAAGGTTATCAAATTGTTTTGCAGCGATACCAAGTATTTATCTGCTAGGGCCTGAAGTAATTTATGTTTCAAAAATGGTATTTGCCCACAACCATGGTGCGGTTTATTTTGTAAAAAATATTAATTTTTCCATAGATGGCAATTCAACATATTTTCTTTATCAGCATGGATCTGATATTTTACCTATCCTCTGCAGCCATCAAAGCTTCAAGCACAACACAAGACTTGAGTTATGTCATAACAATTCACAGTGGTCCAGACACTGAACAAGCACGATGGAATCTTCACAGTCTTTGGACAAGTTAGGAACTCCTGAGCTCAGGGCACACCAAATCAGAGGGTATTTTGGTTTTTTTAATGCTTTATATCTCCTAGGTCATCTGTTTTGACCCAGTAATCCTTCAATCCTTTCACAAAGAGATGTGTATCAATGCTAAGCAAAAGACATGGCAAAATCAGTAGTGACAGTAAAAAGCAGCTAAAAAACAAATGAAAAACCTAAAAAAAATAAAATAAATATCTAAATTTAGGCACAAGAGGCTTGCAAATTATTGGGTTCCTAAGAATCTTTAGGTCATGGCATTAAAAAAGGAGAAATGTTTAGCCTTTGATTGCAAATATGCTATACAAAATCTAATTGGGGCACTGGTGATCATTTGAATCTTGAAATACAGACAAATAAAAGCACTGATAATCCAGGTTGGGAATCCCTGCTAAGATGAATACAGGAAACCTGATTACAGCTACAAAAACAAATAAATCGTCTCTGGGGTTGAAGTCTTTCAAAGGAGGATGTTAGAAACCACAGAGGCTATAGAAGTGTAAAACATTGGCTCTACCTTTCTGTAACCTGTTAAATTAAACAAGAAGAAACCTCAATTAACATCACAACTATGTGCATATTCCTAGGCACGTCCTACAGCATCCTGCACAATTCCATATACTCCATATCTGTACACTCCACTGAACACCACTACTCCCGGTGATGTTGGGAACAAACTGTTTTTTTAACCTATTGTACCAAACACACACAAGTAGCAAAAACTGGAGCATATACTTCCTAAGGAAAACAGCAAAATCTAGGAAAGTTTAACTTGGCAGAAATGCAGGGACAGATATCATGAGACATAAACTAGACCTGACAGCCCATCCTGTAAATAGAAGGAAAACAGAGTGTCTTCATGTTTTAAAAACAGGAAAAAAACACCACTAGCAATGCCCCTAAACATCTGACACTAAATGTTGTTCAAAAGCTTCAAAACTGGGCTTTAAAATGTACCAATTAATGCCTTTCACATTCTCTACACTCTCCATTGTTGGACTGTGTTTTCATTTGTTCTGTTCTTACCATTTTTCACTGGATTGTTTCATTCTTCCATTTTACTGAACAACACAGGGATGATGGAAAAAGCTCAAAGAAAGGGAATCGGATAAGCAGAGAGGAAACAGATTCAGAAACTCAGTGGTGGGTATGTACATTCTTGCAGAATCCTAACAGAGAGATGACTGCACCTACAAGCAAGTACAAGTTTCCACGTAACCAACCTGAACAAATCAATTCATATTCCGGAGGGCAGGACTATCATTCAGAGGAACTTTGACAAGCTGGAAGAATAGGCCAACAAGACTGTCATGAAGCTCATGAAAGAAAAACAGTCCTGCATAGGGGATGGAATCCCAAGTGAAAGTACAGCATCTCCCCAGAAAGGATCTGGGGGTGTGGCAGACACAAAGTTATGACTTAGCAGTGTATTCCTGTGGTGACAATGGTCAACCACTCATTTCACTGCACAAACAAGAGAGCTGCTAGCAGAACAAGGACATGATTGAACAAATTATTCCCTTTTATTAGCTACTTCTTAAGCTGCATCTCGAGTACAGTAGTTGGCTTTGGGCCACCAGGACAAGACACAACAAAATTTTGAAGCAAGATTACCAGAGGCCCACAAAGATGGTCAGAAGATTAAAGCACACATTATACAAGCAGATGGTGAAGAATTATTTTTTTTTTTTTATTAGCATGGAGAAGAGACCACCTAGGGAGGATGTATTTTATAGAATCATTAAGGCTGGAAAAGACCTCCAAGATTAAAAGTCCAACCTTTGACCAAATACTACCATGTCAACTAGACCATAGAACTAAGTGACACATCCAGTTGTTTCTTGAACACTTCCAGGGACGACTGTGCTCCAATGCTTAACAACCCTGCCAGTGAAAAAATTCTTTCTGATGCCCAACCTAAACCTGCTTTAGCACAGTTTGAGACTGTTGTGCCCTTGTTCTCTCACTGGCTGCCTGGAAGAAGAGATTGATCCTCACCTTGCAATATCCTCCTGTCAGGAAGTTGTAGAGAGCAACAAGGTCACCCCTCAGCCTCCTGTTCTCCAGGCTGAACAGCCCCAGGTCCCTCAGCCACTCCTCATATGACTGACCCTCCAGACCCTTCACCAGCTCTGTGGCCCTCCTCCAGACATGCTACAGCCCCCCAGTGTCATTCTTGCAGGGAGTGGCCCAGAACAGAACACTGGATTTGAGGCGTGGCCTCAGCAGCGTGGAGTACAGGGGGACAATCACTGCCCTGGTCCTGCTGGCCACACTATTGCTGGTAGAGGCCAGGATGTCCTTGGCCTTCTTGGCCACGTGGGCACAAGCTGGCTCATGTTCAGCTGCTGACAATCAACAGCTCCAGGTCCTTTTCCACTGGGCAGCTTTCCAGACACACTGTCCCCAGCCCGTAGCATGGTTGTCACAGACTTTCACTTCTTTAAGGGGATTATAGTGAACACATCACCAGGCTCTTGCCAGGCATATGCAGCAAGCAGACACAGGCAACAGTGACAAGTTGCAAGGAAGTAAATTCTATCTGAACAAAAGGTAAAATAACAAACATGAACAACAAAAACAGTAATGGAAAAAAAATCCAAAACCAAACAATTCATCAAGGGTAGGGAAACACTAGAAGAGGTTGTACATGTAGAATCTCCATTCTTGGAAATTTCAAAAGTCAGCTTCATATCTGACCTAACACTGGAGCTAGACTTGCTTGGAGTAGACCTCCAGAGTCTCTTTTAGCCTATTTCTCCATGATCCTAGAACTAATGAGCTTTGAATATTTTTTCAAGTTTTTATATCAAGGTTATTGATTACATCAGAGGCTACCAAACTCTCTGATCATGATGATTGCATAAAGACATATTTCACTTGATGTAAATGCTTGTATTTTATTAGCCTGAATTTCTCCAGCTTATTCCTTCACCTGATTTGACTGTTTTAGCAATCCCATACTTCTTTACAAGAGATTAGCATGGCATCTAGGCTATTATGCATGTGGATTATTTATGGGCTAAAGAACTAGTTTGGCTGATTGTAGTGATTAAAAATAAACTATTCCTTCATTTTCATGTAAGATTACTTCAAATAAGTCCTTTTTATGCTTTTAACAACTTTTATATAAATAAGACTCTATTTCATTTTCTATGTTTAGGATCCTGATATAAATATAGTGACAATTGCATTCCACTGCATGTTTTAGCTCTCTAGGCATACTGCCCTCTTCCTCTGCGAGTTGCAGGCAAGCCTTGCCCTCTGAAGGCACACTGCCCAACTGCCTGGACTTCTGTTCCTAGGGAAATTGCATTATTTCTTTTCCAGCATAATCACCAAATGTTTTCAAATTATCTCAATTTTTCTATTTCAAATGGTCAGGTCTTTTTTTATCCCATTTTTTCTTCTCTCTGTTTTATGTTCAGCTTCAGTCTGTAAGCTAACTCTTTTCTTCTTCTCACTAGTTTTTGCATCCCTTGCCAACACTCCCAATGGCTCATCACCCACCATGATTAATGTGCTATTCCACTTCCTCCCATGCAAACCACTTCTGTCCATAAAGCAATAAACTGTGAGTAAAAACTTTAGGACAGTGTTAGGACAGGATTAGAACTACTATGAACTTTCTAATATAAGTGTTTTGTTTCTCCACCCTCTGCAGCAGCAATCTAAGGAGGATGTAAGATTAAATTGACTTTCTACCTTACTAACTTTGACCTGCTTTAGAGCTTACTGTTATTATTTGGAAAGCTCACTGTGAACTCAAAGGCCTACCTACTCAAAGTGGTAGGCCTTCTCCAAGGAGAGCAAGAGAAGTAGAGCTGGATAACAGCCCCTGACTCTTCAGTTTTACACCAGCATGAGTTTGTAATTCTCATTTACTTCTCAGCTGTCCAAGCATATGTCTAAGTGGAAAGGGTAATTCCATTTACAGTAGCAGCTCTCAAAGCTTGACTTCACATTTTCAGCAAATCTAATATACCAGACAGAACTGTAGACTGATGTTTTTACCTTGATTTTTCAGTACATATCTGCAGAGTAATTTTGTTCTGAAAAGGGCAACACAGTCTTGTTGCAGATGGAAGACGGTTAATTGTACATATATTTGTATAGTTTAAAGACATATGAAAAGCAAAGGAAGTTGAACAACATGGTCACAAAGTGTGAAACTTCTAAAAATGTCCTAGACATTGAGGCACTAAGAAAGCCTTTTTTGGTTCTGACAACATCCTCAGGTTCTAGTTTCCTTTTCTTATCTGATTAGATTTGTGCTCAGTCGGGCAATGTGCCAAGATGCCAGCAATAGCTGCAGAGCTGTCAGAGCACACACCAACATATGTGCACACTAGTGACACACACAACTTCTTGAGCAGTCTAGAGCTGAAGTCTTCTCCAGCATTTTATTCATGGAGTTCTCCAGTTCCCTATCTACATGCCTCTGAACAAGTTCTTCCTCCCAGAGTTGTGAGAATACACATCAACCTCGGCACTGAGAACAGATGGAGAACCAGCATGATAAATCATTAGCTTTACACTTGTCCGAAATGGTCTAAAAGAGCAGCTAACTATTTATTACCTTTCTCTTCTCCTACTTGAATTGAGGAAATAGTCCTGGTGTACAATTTTTTCTTTTGATTTTCCTCACCTTATAAGAAAGACTTATTTCTCAACACAGACACAGACCATCAGCACAGCATATCCAAGAACAGCCTCCATAATTTGCAATAATGTCTGAATTTCTGAATTAATTAGGATACTCTGAATATTGCCATGAGTAGCTATTAAAAAGCTGGTCACTAGCAACTTACTAAGACTCAAAAGTTATCTAGCAAAGCAAGATGGCCTTTTTTTTTTAAGACAAACTAGCACATGCAAATGGCTACCTACAGGATTTTTTTTCTTGTCTTGAAGCTAACAACTTGCAAGGTTGATTTTCTGCACATTTGGGACACACAGTTTGCTACAGTAACTGAATGTGGATGAACTTTCAAATAAATAAAGGATTACATCAAAATTGTAAATTCAGCTCAAATACAAGGATGCTCATAAACAAAAATTCTACTATTCCAACTAACAGCACATTGATTAGTCAAGTAATTAATTTATTTCTGCTACTAAGTACTATTAAGTACTAAAGAAAAAAATTCCCAGCATGGGCTAAAAACAATTTGGACTCAAGGACTGCAAACCCTTGAGATTTGCACATTTTCTCTCACAGATGATTCTGTGGCAGTAGCAGTTAACTTTAATAGCTTTTGAATATTTCCTCTTTCATTACATCTTTTATTACAAAGAAGAGAACTAGTAAAATAATTAGGCAATTCATTCCTTTTCTGGCTACCCTACGGAAATACCACAGTTTCAGGAAATTCCCAACAGATTCATATTGTTCCTTATGAAAAAGAAAAGCAATTAGTAATGAAAATGTTAGTTTTAAGAAGTATCATTATGATCTTATTCTTCTAATTTCTGGTATGAATAGCTCATCTTTTGAACAAAGTAAAAAGGTTTTCATAATGAAATTATAGTCTAAAAACCACCTGTTTGAAAACAAATATGTAAGGAACATGTAGTTTCAGGATAACGTGTAGTATGGGCAAGGATAGGTAGGGAAAGAGCTTAGAATCAGTAAAACGATCTCACTGAATAAAAATACCTTTTATGGGTTGACATATGGGTTGATGCAGTAGGGAGTTGGCAGAGGTGTATTTTGAAAGATGGGTACAAAATGCAATTGTTCTGGGAGTCTTCAATTACCCTTACACTTGGTACAAAAAAAGAAATAAAGTAACACAATGACATGGCACATAACCTGAATTATGAATAATATCATACACAGATGCCTGGGATGCCCACAGGAAAAGATTAAATTCTTGACTTGGTCAAGGGAGATAGTTTCACATCTTGCAGTTGAGAAGCCACTCTTAGTGATCATTCTGTCCTTAAATCCAACATCCCCACAGAAAGCAGACCACCTGCCAGTTAGGAGCCACATAAAAAGAGAAAATATGTAAGAAAAAAAATCAAAAAGTTTGCTTAAAGCTAAGAGCAAAGTATTTATAGACAGTAGGGAAACTAATTGTTGGAAGAGTATGATGGATGTACAGAGTCAAGGCAGTGTATCAACAAAAGGTCAAGACACAAAGAGTTAGGGCAGAGAAAGCTTTTATTAATAAAAACCACTTTTTCTGAAAGTTGAAATCATCTTCAAGTGAAGAAAATACAGGAGCATAAATACTGACAGGTTAAACACTAGAAGACAAGACAGTACAATATGATTTTGAGGGACAAATAGCCAAAGGCATTTGACAAAAGCAAAAGCAACCAACAAATATTTCTCCAAATGCATCAGGAGCAAGAATCTGCCTGAAGAGTCTGTAAAATCACTGGTGAGGATATAAAAGGGTTCACTGAAGAGAAACAAAATTAATCCCTTGTGGAAATTTTTACTATTTTATGGGAAATTCTCATGCTAAGAAATCTCTGAGGGTGTCTTATCAGAGGATCTGCCTGAAACTGAAGTGACTAGGTCATGAAACAGATTGACAAAACAACCTGTAGCAACTTGAAGATCAGATGGTATTTGCTCAATAGTTCTAAGGAACTAAGAAATACACGACTTAAAACTGTAAAATTGAATACAATGCCAGTTTCAGGGAGATCTCGAAGCCTATAGACCAACAAGCCAGATAGTCTTACTGGGCAAATTATCAGAGTCTTTAACACAGAACAGAATTCATGGCCTCTAACATAAACATGAAGAAGTTATCTGGAAGGTTTCTGCATGGGTAAGTTCTTCCTTAAATAGGAGGTCAAACCAGGAAATAAATGGTAAATTCTCCCAGCTGAAGGTGTCTACCAGTGAAATTCTGGTTTCATGTTCCACACTGTTTAATACAGAATGACTTTAAACAAGGAATGAGCAACAGGTCAACAAAGTTAGGCAACAGTAAAAAATTATGGAGGACTGTAGGGCTGAAGGGCAACAACACCTGACTTTCTGTACTATCAGTGGTTTGCCATTTGCTTTGCTCTTGCTTCTGAACACAGTTTTTGGGGTCTGACATTACCCATGAAGAGAGGCTGAGTACCTCAGCCTTTTCTGTGCCATTTTTGATGAACTCGCTGGCCCATATCAGTAGCAGAGCTGTATCTTTCTTGTACTTCTACTTGCTAACACACTTGCAGGAACTCGTACGTTATTCTTATTATCTTTTGCTACTTTGAGTTCCAGCTGAACTTTTGCCTTCCTAATTGCATCTCTGTACACTGAAGCAGTAACTCTACATTTGTCTTTGGAAGTCTGTCCCCTTTTGCACTGCTCCAGTGCTCCTTTTCTCATTTGAGCTCTCTTGGTAGCTTGGTGCCTTTCCAACTGATTTCTTTTTATGTCTGCTCCCTTTCCTGCTTAGGGGGATAGACTGCTCTTTTGTATTTCAAGAAGCAGCTGCACTGGGAAATCTCCCAACATTCCTGAGCTTCTTTGTCCTCCAAGACAGGTTCCCATTGGATCCTTCCTAGAAGTTCCCTGACTGACTTGAAATCTGCTTTTCTGAAGTCTAGGTCTTTATTTGATCACTTGGCCTCCTCAAGTCCTTGGCCTCTATGCTCTTACAGTGTCTGCAGCTGCTGTTGACACTTTTATCTTCCAACAGGTCTTCACTGGTAAACATTCAGTGCAGGAGAGCACTGCTCCTAGTTGGTCCATCCACAACCACATGAAGAAGCTGTTCCCAACACATCCTGGTGCGGATGCTGACAGCTAGGTCAGAGAGGAATCATCAGACAGCAGCAGAGCCTGTGAGAGAGAAAGTCACAGAACGTTCCCATACACTGACCTGAGAAGCTGTGAGAAAACTCACGAAGGAATCCAAACAATCCTGAACCTGTTGTTTCGCACTTGTTGTTGACTAGCAAGATGTTTACAAAGGGGTGTTTCTAACTAGCCAAAAATGGTGAGGGGTGTTGGCTGGAAGACCAATCATGTCCAGCTTTCTCAGAACAGTTTATAAAAGATGTGGATTCTAATAAACTGGGAGATTTGCCTTCTGAGAAGACTTGGACTTTGTGTCGTTCTTCAGCTGTCTCTAATACAATTGCAACATCCTGGAAATGTCCCAGATTGTTATGCACCACTGTGCTGTTTCCCCAGTAGCAGAATGGTTGAATTCCCTCTTGAAAACCAGAGCCTGAGGCCTTTTGGAAGTGAAGGCTTGATCTACCTCCTCTTCCTCATCTTAGTCCACAGCAGACACCATGAGATTTCTCTCAATAGCTCTGATTTTGACCCAGAAGCACTCTACTGACTCGAAAAGAGATGAAAAGATGATTCTTTATGTAACAGGCATGCTTTTGATGGTTACTAAGTACATCATAACTTCACTGGGTCATGGAAACCTGAAAACAGGTGGCTTTTGAGTATTAGAAGACAGTATCACACATTGTGGCACTGTTCTTTAATCAGTATATACTTGAGGTCATCAGTGAAGACAGTTCAGTCGACCAACCATGGCTGTTCTTACATTTGAAATGAAACAAATGAAACATACAATTACTGCCACCAAACAGATACCAGAATCAGTTTTTTCTACAGAAAAATAGATTTTCATCCTTAAAACATCCAGACTGAGAATCCAAGCTATTTTTTCAATAAAACACTAAATAGATTTTGCTCTTGAGTTCTCAAACAATCGAACAGAAAAATTCCAGATTTGTACTGCTCATTGTAGGCAAAGCAATGAATAGAACAAAATATTAAATATACTGGACTGGATTTGTGGTTATGCCTCTGGGAAATCAAACATACAAGCAACACTTGCTACACTCCAGAATTACCATGCCTCACTAAGAAAATTGTGCAGCTTCCACAATTACAGCACAGATTTCAGTTCAAAGACTACTCAGTTGCCACCAAAAAGATGTCGAGGAAACTGTCTGTAGACTAAAACCGAGAGAAGAATCTCCATGGGGATGTTCCTTACAGAAGGAATATCAAAATTATTGCTACGATACAATTACAAAATAAGAGAGCCATAGGAATCATTGTTACTTTCATTGATTCAGGGGAAAGAAAAAAGAGGGAAGAGAGAGTGAGTAGAAATTATGAATGAATAAATTTGTTGTACAACTTCAATCAGAATATTTCATTGACAGTATTGTGAAAGTCATCTGAAATTCAAGTCTTTATTACAGCAAAACACAGTCATCAAAACTGCATCTATCCCTGTGGAACTGGGTTCCTGCTAGCAGCCTTCTAGCAGTGTTGATAACAGGTCCAAGACCTTTCTCATAGAATGCATATTACTAAAACCCCTGATCCCAAATACAGAACAAGCAGGGAGAAGTTGCAGCTCCCTTTTCAGGGAAAAAAAAGTCCATGATGTCACAGTATTGAAAAGGAAAGGCAAAGTAAATGAAAACAAGCCATGCATGCAGAATTTTAAACTCAGTGTTTTAAGTGAATTTAATGGCAGAGAGGGAATTCAAATTAATTTCCAGACATGGTTTCTAGGCTGCGGTTTAGAGCCATACTGTTCTTCCCCCTGACCCCCTCATCTTAAATCTAACCTATCCTCCACCAGTGGGAACTTGGACTGGGTAAAATGAGGGCTCTCTCCTCCTCACACATGGCAGCAGCTGAATGCCACACATACTCCCTCTTCTGTGACTCCGGGCACTGTTTCCATGACAGCAACAGGAAAGCCATTCCAAACTGGTCTGGGAGGGAGGGAATGAGAATCACTCCTGGAGCAAAGCTCCCTCTCACCTCCCTGAACAAGGCATTCTGAGAAACCAGGGACAGGAGTGAAGCTGACTGCACAACCTGGGAGGGACTGAGGGCACCATGCAGCCTGAGAATCTCCCTTCGTGCCTCGTGAGAGTTGCTGTGGTTCAAGCCCATGTGAGGGAGTGGATGGAGTGCCCAGTTTTGCCGAAAAGTGGGAACAGATCTGTGACAGCCAGAAAGAATTTGGCTCTCCTGCCCTCCAGGAGCACATTGACTGTACAGCAGATGGATTTCTGGCCATGCCATGGCTGAGGGGAAGTAGAAATATGTACTTGCCATGAACTGACGCAACACAAGGGGAACTTTGTTTTTACTCCACAAATCAGAAATACCAAACCCGTGGTACCAAAGTTTTAGCTGGATTTCTTAGCATCTCAGAACTGTGCATGTGTTGGGATTATTTGTCAAAGCCATATAATTTGCACAGCCAAATGTCTCAAAAGACAGAAATGAGATATGATGTGACACTTCTGAATGATCTTCACTAGCCTGGAATAATGAGAATCTGGAATTGCAATCTCTGCTTGCACAACATAACTAAGATGCAAGATTACCGTGTCTGTTTCCAATCGCCAACCCGCTCACAAACCAGGATGCAATGCAGCAGCACTAGACATATGCCCTAACCGTGAATGGCAGGCACCTTTAAAGGATCACAGAAGCGTGGAGGTAGGTAGGGGCCTCTGGAGGGCACTCACAAAGGGCCACCCTGAGCAAGTTGTCCGGGACCATGTGAATATCTTTAAGGAAGAAGAACCTACATCCTCTCTGGGCAAGCTGTTCCAGTGTTCAGTCACTCCCCCAGTAACAGTGTCTCTGTCTCCTGGTGTTCATACAGCACCTTCCATGGTTCATTTTGTGTCCATTGCCTCTGGTCCTGTGCCTGGGCACCACTGAAAAGAATCTGACTACTTCTTTGCACCGTCTGTTCAGGTGTTAGTATGACTTCCTTCCCCAAGCCTTCTTTACCCCAGGCTGAACAGTCTCAGCTCTCAGCCTTTCCTCAAAAGAGAGATGTTCCAGTCCCTCCATCATCTTAGTGGCTCTTTGCTGGACCCCCTCCAACATGTCTGTATCTGTCTTGAACTAAGAAGCCCAGAACAGGATCCAGTGCATGGAAGTGTGGCCTTAGCAGTGCAGAGCAGAAGAGAAAGATCACCTACCTCGACCTGCTGGCAACACTCGCCCTCCTAAGGCAGCCAAGGACACTGGTTACCTGCTTTGCCACAAGGGCACATTTCTGGCTCACTTCAACTTGGTCTCCACTAGGACCCCTCAGGGTCTTTTTTGGCAAAGCTGCTTGTCAGCCTGGTGGCTCCCAGTGTGTACTGGTGCACAGAGTTACTGGGCACAGCCCTGTCTGAAACTAACCTTATCAAGGTTACTGAGGCAAACACACCACCCCAGAAGCAGCAAAATTTGACCAGACAGTTGTCAGGCACACTGTACCAGGAAACATTTTTTGTGCCATCAAAATTGAGATTTTCCAGAATTTTTGTCCATCTAATCAGAGTAAGAGGTGTAGCTTCTTCCTAGTGTGCCTGAGAGCTAGGAATAGATAGGATATCCAGTTATATCAACATGGGAGAATATTGTTTTATTTTCTGAAATGATCATAGATGGTCCAACTTATCTTACCTTACAAAATTTATTCCTCTCATCTCACAGACACTCTAAACAATAGCCTGTGCCATGCAAAACACTAACTTTCCCTAGTCTGAGAGCTGCACTGGATATAGTCCTGAGAAGCCTCTTTGCTCAGTAAGTCTGGCTCCTTGGATTCAGACCCTTTCGAGGAGAGTCTCACCAGACTGGAATACACAAGTACCAGAAACATTTGCAATGCTAAACTGTAAGAACACAAAAGCTATTTAAATTTCTGGACCTGTTGTGTCCTCTATTCCTTGTGTATTTTACATTATCCAATCATGTGACAAGCAAAATGTGACATTCAACTGATTTAGCAAGTGCTGAAATTTTATACAGCAAGTTCCTTTCTGGCTTAGAATGGAAGAGTATATATTTAGTGTACCAAAATCATGATTTTCAGCCAAATTTCACCTCTACTGAAGCTTTCTCGTTATTGTATTACTTTCCCATCCCTAAAACTTGATTTCTATTTAGTACAGACTGTTTTTTTCTTATTATATGGCTGGCAAAGTGTGTATCCTTTCCAAAAGCAAAGTCACTGAAATTAGAATGAAAGAAATAATTTAATGGGATGAACTCTACTTCATTTCCTCAAACAAGAGAGTGCATTGACCAGGAAAGACATTTCTCTGGCTCATGTCCATTGCAGAGAAAAGCCAGAAAGAGAGAGACAGAGAGAGAGAAATACAGCATACCCTCCCTTGAATACATTCATGGAAAGTGGGCAGAGACCCTGCAACAATGTTTGGGATGTCTTTGACAGCATCATCGGAATATAAAGTGTCTCTAACCACTTTTCACGTCTTTTTTTGGAAGAGCAAAGTCCTCCAACAGTGGAGGACCACTTAAAGAGGAGGAGTTTGAAAATTAAAGCCTTATTAATCAGTTTCCTTCCCTTTAAGCAGCTTCACAAACACTGCAAACAGTTTCTACCTTTTGTTCTTCCAGCTCATGTTTGATACAGGAGAGGTGCAAGGAGCCCTTTTAGATGCAGTACTTGCACAGGGTACAGTCTCTACAGACAATAAGAGTCTCTACAATCCTAATTGCCTTATGAAGTTTAGCAACTGGGTTATTGTCAGAACTGGACAGAGGGGAACATAACCTCCTGGAGGTAAGCCAAAGTGCATAGGTTCTGGTTTTTGTAGGATTTTACTTTCCTGAATTTAAAGAACACATCTCTCAAGCCAGTGACACAGGTTTTGTATCTGCTAGCGAATTTTCTGCACACCAATGCTTTGGGCATGTTTGGTCCCACATGGGACTATCACTTCCCTAGGAAGACAGGACGACAGGTGTCTCCATAGCAACTGAGTACACATGGCTCTGGGTACAGTACCTCACCTAAATAACTTGCAACTATGTGTTCCCTAAAAGAAAAAAATCTACAGTTAGAATTCCACTAAAATGGAAACTACAAAATTATTTACAGTGAAACAAGCTTAAGCTTGAGAAGCAGTCATGTGAGAAATAATGGTTAGCATAAAAACTATGTGACCTAAATTACAACTTCAAATATTTCTAAATGAGAAAGTTTTGGATAACTCATACAACTGCAACCACTGAAAATGCTAACTTTCTAATGACAATGAATGTATGCAAATGATCTAATTACAAACATCAACACACAATGCCTTGTTGAAAAACAGGGAGAAACATTTTGAGCAGCTTAGGAAGAAGAAAAAATTACACTTCGAAAATATTACTATGCATATGGAATAATGAGGCCCCATAATAAATGCTGCATCTTATTTACTAAAATTCTGCTGTTTGATTCAGATGTTAATTTCATGCTGCATTAAATGAATAGCAGATAAGCCCCCTTTTCTTTAAAAGCTCACATCAGCTTCAAAATTATAGTTTGATACATTTTTTGAATTAATCTTACAAAGCACCGAATTTAAATTTGCAAGCTGTGTTGATCTAGAATTTTAAGGAGTTCATGTAGTGGGAATGAAAAGAGACAGGAACAGATAATAGACACAGGATGCCCTACCCATGCCAACAGGACCTCCTGATGACAGAATAGCTGGATACATCACCACTTTAAATTATACGCAAATGGATCTGAAGAACAATAACTCCTAAGTTAAACATCTGTCTAAATATTTTCAGTAATTATTGATACATTTTAGTATTCAGCAGATCAAGTTTAGTCAACATTCTATTTCAGTAATTTCAGGAGTAGGCATACTTCTGGCACACCTAAAGCAGAAAATAAAAATCAAAAGTAAAAGTTATTCAGTTAGATAAACCTAAAGGCTTTTTTTTTTTAAATAAGGTGACATTTGAAAAATGTGCAATTTATCTTCTGTCTGTGAAGGTCTGAAGTATCCAGTCGCCCTGGATACCCTGTTGTATTTCAAAACCACAAAGCGATTCACGCCACTGTACTCAAACCTAGCACTTCAAAATGTTTGGAAAGAAAGAGTAGGAGAGAGAAAAAAAGGTAAAAAGTCCTGCAGCTAAGGCTGCAAAATATGGCTGCTGCAACAGGTGAACTGTTTTGCAAGATTAGCAGCCTGCCATAAAATCCTTCTTTGTAAGAGAGCAAACCACAACACGACAGTAGATAAACTCCATTACAGTGAATTTAAGTACATGTAACCATGTAGACAGAATAAGCCAAACATCTGCCCATGTTTTTTTTCTATACTTTGTTGATGTTGCTATCATCTGGACACATTATCCACATGTCCCCTGAAACCATGTATTGCAATTTCCATCAAATGGTATTACACCTGCTGAAGAGGGCAGAACTGATCGACTACAGCTTCTCCTGCTGTTGAGCTCAGCCAACAAGCTGTTTTTGAATCCTGCTCATGTTCTGGTAAACTGAGCCAAATTGATTTTGCTTGTAAACTGATTTTTTTTTCAACTAGTTTTCAAACTAATTTTTTTTTAAAGGTTGTTTTTTTTTTTTTTAAAGTTGTTTTTCAAAGTTATATTATGCCTTACTGGTACATGCTTTGAACCTTCAACTAAAATCAGTAAGAGGTGAATGACAAAAATCAGAATGAAAATTAATTCCTTTATATATTAAAAAAAAAATATATGTCATGCACAAAAATATTCTGAAACAATAAGGACAGTGCTGCCAAACAGTAATGACTGGGTCTCTCATTCCCTGAAAAACTTTCAATCCTTTCACAATGCTTGTATTTAATTTTTTTTCCAAATTCCCTTTCAAATATACCAATTTTTAGATGGAAGAGTGTGTTTGCGTTGTTTTAATAAACCTACTCTGCCATTCAGAAAAATCAATCTTAAAATGCCAACTCCCAATGCTGACTGTCTCAAATCTGCGTCTGACTTCTCCCTCCAAACAACAAAATGGCTAATTATTCTTTTAAAGCCTTCTATCAAAACTAAAAATAAAACTTTAAAGGAAGCAAAGAGCCACACAAGGAGGTTGTGTAAGAGCTTGAAAAATGCACCTATGTCCAAATGGGAACTTTACTGATTTTATGGACAGCTGTTTTACAAGAGTCAGTACTAATTAAAACTTAGGTTCTGTCTCTTTCCTGTCTTAAAAATGTTAAAAGATTACATTAGAAGGCCTATCTGCAATAAAAGCCTAATCGTAAAGCATTTTAGAGTTTGTCTAAACAGATATCCAGAGTCTATCTGGAGGTCACAGCCAACCAAGCAGTTTCTTTATCTGCTCTATCCGGCAGCTATGCCACAGCCATCCCTATTGTATGACTTCCTAACCCAAGGCAGTTATCTCCAGAAACAAGTGTCCAGACACTGCCTTTACATTTACCCAACCTTATTTGCATTTTGAGACATTATAACACAGATGCCAAAGAGCTAAAAATAAGAATGGGGAAAGAGTTGAGATTATTGCTGCTAGACTTTCTCAGTTGAAGCCCCTGAACATGCTTCAGAAGGAGGCAGTGTAATGACGTACTGATAATCAAATAGTGTCACAGATTTTAAGTATGCAAAACAGTGACTGATAGCGGGGCACTAACTAACCATAGGATTCAATAATACCTGAAATCTTAAAATGAACAAAATAGCAAATAAATCACATTTTGTTTGGAAAATCAAAAATATGCAAAGCCTACTTTAATCTTCGTGGACATGTAGACAAAATAAAGCCTTGTTCAGATGGATGCAGGTGCTATTTGTACATGCATTCCTGTTTCAGAGTAAATGAGTCCGCTTATATCTAATGCTGCATTTACCACAGCCATATATGCAATTTCTAACCATTTCAATAATTCTCAGAATTTCATTATAAAATTATTTCAGACACACAATTCCTAATGAAAGACATAAAAAATGGTTCAATATATAATACCAGACAAGAAAATTACATCTCTAACTCAGAGAACTCTTCAAGAACATAGCAAGACCCTTACATAACATATCAGTACAGAATTGTAGGAGTGAACACAGAGCAAAAGTTTGGGAGAAGAAAGAAAGTGGTGTAGCACTGTTGGAATTACTGCTGTACTTGTTTACTCACAATGCACCAGTTATTTCTGGGGAAAACAGCAAAAATAAAGTAATGACAAAGAAAACATTCTGTTGCAGAAGTCACAGGAGGCAACTCTCAGAGCCAGGAGACCCAATGGAAGTAAAGCCATCCTGCTGCCTGCCAGAACAGACTCCCTCCCAACTGCCCATGACTTCCTCAATAGCCTGAAATCAACCATGGAAACACTTTTAAGCAAAAACACTTTACCCAAATATGATTGTAACATTACCTGGCTCCCAAAAACACTGGCTGCTTAGCACGAACAAAACTTGTCAAGTTGCTTCTGGATTTTACTCTCTAGAAAAGCACAGAAGTGCAAACTCAAGTCAGGGATGTCAAGATTTTTCAGCTCAGATGCTGCCAGCTTATTAGCCTGGAACCTGACCATCCAGGTAGCAACAGAAATGGCCCCAAGTTGCAGTGTAAGGGGCTATCCTACATTCCATGAGAACTTGAAAATGATGGGCAGCTGCTTTGTAATTTACTTGTCTACACATCACAGTGAAGGCTTACACTCCGAAGTATGTAGAATTCTGCTATTACTTAAAACAGTAAGCATCTTATCCTATAAAATACCTCCACTTTTCTCTTAATGTTAGCAGAGCAGGAACATGGATAACAAAGGAGCCACAGCCAAATATATTCCCTCTACTTTTCCTCAAACATCACCAAGCCCATTCACAAGGCTGTGATGCCTTGTGTCTTTCCAGATGGCAAGGCTATAAATGTAACATTATATACTTGAAATAGATTCCTGGTTTCCAGAATATTAGTTCAGGTAACATTTTCTGCAAAGAGATAAATTCACATGTGTAATGCACGTGCTCTGAAGCAACACTATTGTGTCTGTGTGTAAGTCACATGAACAAATTGGCAACATTTAAAACAAATAATATTCTTTCATGATAGGCTAAAGAAGAAGCTTTAAAGATACAAGTGTCAAGAAGCTGTTAGCACAAGAGTTTATCTATTAAAGGAAACCCTGTCACTTTTAAGGAATGTTTTCTGGTAATCCAGCACACAGTGTATTGCCATAGTCCACAGGAAAAAGACGAACTTTGCCCATTCCATTTGAACGTAACCCAGTCCTCAGATGCCTACAGGGACATTGCAAAGGTGCTTTGGGTCTCATCCAACATGTTGATGGATCTATAAACCCTTCTGATTTCATCTTTCCGTGAAAATTCCTATACATTTTTATTGCTCTGTTAAAATAAAAGCAGCCTTTTTTCTTTAGTTGGAAGGACCAATACGTCAGCTAGATATGCAAACGAAAAATATCACCATCACCTTTTAAGATTTTATTTTTTGTTTCCCCCTTCCCCATAATCTGCCTCCCTGAAGCTGTGACCTCATGTTAGCTCTTCAGCACAGAACTACAGCTACCACACAAAGGAATTTCTGGCCTACTCCATCTACTGAATCAAGGAGCATGTGTCTGATTCACACCAAGTTCTCACTGGACAAAATTTACAGTATAAGCCAGATAGCTCATATGATACTAGAAATAACTTCTTTATGATGTGCTGCACAGGTTCATTACGATAATTTAACACTACTTTAAAAATATGCTCTAAGCTACCATTAAACACAGTGAAAAAACCAGACTGTCAAACTAAAAGATCCTGTGAAAATAACAGTTTGTTAGGACTAATGTTGTGTGAAACGTTACTCTTCAAAGACAGACACCTTGTGCTAAGAACACGGAGAGAGTACATAGATGCATATTCCAGGTAAAGTCCCTGGTCTTTAAAATATATTAGATATTTAAATACAGAGCTAATTTGAACATGGCTAATTTTGCTATTATTCTTCATATAACTGTATGTGCATGTACATGTGTACGTACATGGTCCTTAAAACAACTGCAGAAGCTTATTTAAGAGGAGCAATGGCACTTGAAAAGCCCCATTTAAGGGTATACTAAAAAAATAGCTAAATAACTTTTTTTTGTGGTAAATACTTATTACAAATAAAGTACATAAAGTAGATGTACCCAGAGCAGTAACAACATCACAGCTGAAAAGTGAACAAAGTAGTTATTTCATCTATGAAACAAAATTTAATCCGTAGTCATAAAAACACAGACAAAAAAAAAAACCCAAAAAAAACCCCACACAACAAAAAACCCAAAGAACAACAGACAAACCCGACAAAACAAACCCAAAGAACAGCAACAAAAAACCAAAACAAACAAGCAATCAAACAAAAAACCCAAATCAAACCAAAACCATGGATTGCCAACACATCACAAGATAAGTAATGGGAGAATGGAGATATAACATGACCTCTTCAAAAGCTGATGCAAGTAACTCATATGACAAAGATGACTGAGAAATTTATACACTCCATTATGTTACTTCTGAAGGAAAATTCTCCACCTGTGTAACTACAATTTCAATACGTTTAATATTTTGGTACTGAATACACAGTCTCTGTTATTCGTGATGAAAATCACAAATCATTGCTGGACCAGAGTATATACAGCATTACAGTGAACTGTGGCAGAAAAAGAATTATGAAGACGGAAATATGATTAATGCTGGGGTTACTCAATACTCACATGTAGTATTAATCTCATACAGGAACAATTATATTAAAATAAAACTGCTCTAAATTCTTTTCTATATGTTTGTTCAATTAATAGATTAGGGAATGCAAGTTATTCATCAGATCCTAGCACCAGGAAATCATTTACTGGAAATGACTTTTTAGGCATCTGGGCTTGGTTAAAATTAAACCCAAAATACATCAGTGTTTGAAACTTTATGAATGTCAAGCACACATCCTTCCAGTGCAATGTCAAACCCTTATGACTGTTTGGAGAGGAACAAATATGGTGAGGATGCTGTAAAATTACTTACGAAAGCCCAAAGACTTTTGCAGTTTATTTATTGTTTTCTTTCCTCTTTTAATGACATCCTTCTGAGCACGTGGTTTCAAATATACTTTACACAGATAAAGCTGGTGACATTTCACCTCCTCCACAGGATATGCCAAGATGTGGTGTAGTTTACCATTGCTGAAGTTACTTAAAGTAGTTGTGTAACAGTTTCAGCAAGAGCACAACAAAATTCTGTCAGCTCAGGCGAGCCTTCCACAACCACAAGAGTACCATAAGGCAACCCAACACAGAGCCACCTCCTGATACAAGCCAAGTTCCACTAATTTCAGCAGATCCTGATACCTCACTTCAAACCATCTGAGAACTTCTGCCTTTGACTGAACATCATCAAGTTCATTAGGAAAAAAAAAAGTACAAGAGGCAGGTCACTAAAAATATTTCTTCTGACTCAGCAGCCACGAACTTCCCTCCCTAATGGCTCAGAATTTCACATGAGAACTGAGGAGCATCTCCCTCCCCAGCTAATGGCAGGGACTGGGCTGACAGGAGCTTTTTTGAAGGACTTTACCCATGTGACTGTGTATCAATTAGGTGGGAATGATTTAAAAAGAGTCATAGCTCAGCAGTATAGAGCTGTGAACACATAATGGCTTTGAATACCACAGAAAGACAGACAATGAAAAACAACAGAGCCACTGTGCAGACCGAGGTGGAGAAAAGGAGCACAGACCAAGGACAAAGACGAGAACCTTCTCCTCACAGAAAGCTGTCATGGAGCCATTTGCACGCCTGACTCTCAATTTGAGATCTGACCATTCCATTTTTCTCACATAAAAAACCAATCGAGAGAGTCAACTGGGGAGCCACAAGAAATCTAACTTGAAATCAGGGCAGAGCAGACAGGTAGCACTGTAACCTTAAAAACAAAACAAAACAAAGAAAATTGCGGAACTGTTTATTGGGATTTGGAGGGTCTTGTTTGTTTAACATCTCTGCTATCCTATTTTAATCCTTTGTCTTTATTCTCAAGTAACCATCTCTTGCATTAGAAGAATGTTTTAGGTTTTCTAAGTCAGTTTCCAGCAACAGGCTGACTTTTCCATTCCTTAAAGGCCATCTTATGACAACTGACAGTTTCAACACTCTAAAAGATAAAAGCATGATTAGAAGGTTCATGCTAGGCTAGGCTCAGCAATAAAATATTGATCCTTCTGAGGGTGGCCATTAAATTACCTGCAAAAAACTACAAGCGTGTAATACTACCTCTTCATTTTTATATCGTTTTGTACATTTTAGTCAACAACATCCCTCTAATATTATTGATGATGCAGTCATTTTAATCCTCTGTGCAAGAGATTTGTATCAGTTTTTGGTATGTCCCTTTTGCACATTCATGAACTCCGTCAGTTAAGAAAAGTTGAAAGAGTTGGAAACACAGAAAAGCAAACTCAAACTCATTAGACTTCAGATTTACTACAATTTCCAACTGTGCAGTGGGTTCACAAAACAGAAATGAGCAACTGCACAACCAAGGCTGTAGAAGAGATGCTGTTACCCATTTATAGTCCGCTGGGCCGTCCAGTAGGCTGAACAACCAGTCTGCCTTTTCCCCACCATGGCAACCAACATCATCTTTGAGTCACCATGCATGCAAACATCACAAGGAATGGTACCTGCTACAGGTGAAACCGCCCTAAGCATGTGCCAGAACGAGAGCATGGACATACTAGAAAGCAAAGGCATCTTCTGCCCTCAGTTTCCAAATTGACTGCTTGGTACCACTCCACATGTAGATATCCTTACACAACAATTGTTCAAAGCTAAGAGAATGACAATACTCAGCATTAATTAATTTATTTACACAATTGAATTATCTTAAACACACAGTGCACACCTGCTCAGTGGTAATACTATTTAAAAAAACTCAAATTTACTTAAAAAAAAAAAATCAGTATTCATCACTACCAGGAAAACCAATGCCCGAACTAGGAAAAAACCCAAAAAACGTGATGACATCTCAGTGCTTGCTGATCACCAAACAACTGAATGTAATTGCTCAACAATTCAAAAAGATAATACTTCTCTGCCTATAGTTTTAGAAGAAACTGTCAATAAATGCTTATTGCAGTCTATTTCAATAGACTTTTACAGAATTCTTTGGCACAGAAGAGAGAAGTGTTCCAAGTCTTAGCTTCTCTGACAACTGCTGAAACTGCTGAAGCTGCTGAAGCTGCAAGAGTTATTTGCCTTCAACATGCCTCATTCCACTGAGAATCAAACTTTTAGATCTGGTCCTAACTACTTAATTAATAACAGACAATGGTGAAAATTCCTTACAACATCCTAAACGTATAAATGTTTTTCTTATTGACTCCCAAGTTCTGATTTGCTCCACTGTGCTGCGATAAAAGGAAGGACTTCAGCTGAATAACTTAGCTGTGCACACTGTCATTAGAAAATGCTAGACACAGGGTATATTAATACAGCCTTACCTCAACTGACTGACATGCAGTTGTGTTCCCACACACTTTTTCTTCCAGATCCTTAAAAGTGCACATTTTTGTGGCACTCAACACTGACAGAGATGTTTTTCATGTGTTCACAGCCGGGAGGACAAAGTTCCTACTTTAATTTTCAGGTTAGCTTTTTCAAAAGCCAATTACTGGAATGAGCATTCTGAGGATGCCCTACAAAGGCCTTGATCTCTGGCAGAAAGTATTCATACTAGCGTGAACCCCACACTAAGGGTCTTCTGACAGGATCTCTCTGGATTTTAAAATTAAATAGTGAAAATAGACATTAAAATTTCTACAACATCATTATCTACTAAAAGAAAGAAAGCAAGCAAGCTTCCCCACAAACAATAACCTCTTTCATATACAAATTTCAATGTAGGGATAGTAGCTCCCATCAAATGCATTATACACTCTGCCATCTGAATGACCCGCTCAGTCAGCATTTTAAATCTAGTCCATGCTGATAGATCAAGGCTTTCCATTTTCTGTCACCTCTGCCTCTCACTGTAAGTTAAAGCAAGTACCTAGTTATTTAAAATAGAGATATATGTCCAGTTTGTATACACGCATACACACAAATGCAGCACATCAGTATCAAGGACTCAGGCATGAATGGATGCCTAAACCTGCAGAGAGAGTGTATTATGGTACAAAGAAGTATATCAAGAACTTCTAAATTAGTAGTTATTAGTATGAACGTTTACCAATGGCAGAAAGCTGATTTTATCACAATTCTCAGTCACTTCAGCAACTAAAACACTAACCATGGGGGGTTTTTTTTCAGAAAAAGAAGAAAATTTAAATTATACCTTCTGCTTGCAATTATCTTAACAAAGAAATGCTTAAGCTACTGAACATTAATAGTTAGTATACAAACAACTCTTACCTGTATAATAAAATCACCAAAGTAATTCTGACTTTGCCGTGGACTTCCAAAAAGCAAGATGTACACATATGGTTGAATTAGCTCAGTTACTCAGAAATCAGTGGAGTAATACCAAAGATAGATTTGGCCCATTATCTACCTGCACAGCACAAATGAATAATGCAAATGTGTATGCAAAGGACCATGAAGTATCTCAGCTTAGCAGTGCATTTAAAATGTATCACTAACTTTCAGCTTCTTGAAATATTTATCAACCGCAGGAGGTTCCACTGAGAGCACACTCTATTAGGAACTTCACTGAATTTTTATTTCTACACCTGACTCAGAGGGCTTTAGAAAAGGAGACTGGAATTAACTGCTGTAGCAATTTCACATACTGCTCTGACACCACAGGCTTCACAAGCACTTCATGAGTGTTTCTAAGTCACTTTAATGTTCTCCCACAGCTGAGACCAACTGGGGTCTTTATGAAGCACATCTTAGGAGGGAGAGGAAGAAGGTACCCAGTTTCTGCACTTGACTTCAGAAGCCACTAAAACTAAACTGTCTGCAATTAGAAAGCTACTGAAAGAATCCACAGTAAATGAGCATACTTTAAGACACCACAAACAACTGAAAAATACCACAGAACAAGTTAAGCAGTCTTACTAAAATCAGTCTAGTGGTACAAACTAGTTAAATGACTGGTTGGATCAAGTGGGAAAAAGCTTGGATCAATTGCACACAGCACTTAAACTACTGAGCGCTAGTCAAATGTTAAATTTGTTTTACAGAATTTTTTTGGAAATAAAATTTGGTCTTGAAGTAATTACAGTAGTTCTATTGGTGTAATAAAGATGGGAACATCTGAAGAAAGATTTTTTTAAAGATGAATACTCTAGATTACCAGAAGAAAAAAAAGAAAAACAAACAAACAAACAAAAAACCCAAAACACAAAACACCCCAGCACTTAGCTTAATACTGAGTAGTTATACCATTTTGGCCTAGAAAACCTTTTGTTTCCTACTTTAACTGATAAAAACTAACCATATCAGAAAAAAAACCCTCAAAGTCATGCATTTGAGTCCCTATGGACTTTGGGAGGATACATGTTTACTCCTTTTAATCTCAAAAACGCAGTCACCTAGTAAACAGTATTACTCCACATTAAAACATTTCTGCAGTATTTTGAGTAAAGAAAAATACAGAAAAACAGTATGCCTGATAAACTCTTTTTTTTTGTTGTTGGTAGAAAGTACTAGACACAAGGAAGGGTGGTTTGTTTTTACATTTTATGTATTTCACTAATTCAGCCAAAAGATGAATTCAAACTATTGAACTGTTACCTTAACAAGTATACAGATCTGTGTCAAAGAAGGCTGCCGGGACTTTTTCCACACAACTGACTTCCACATGAAATTCATTTATTTAATCCCTTCAACAGTCAGTCACATTTCCCTGGGACTTGGGTAGCGCCAGATGAAACTAGCAGGTCATAACCACGCATTATTTTTACTATCTGTCATGAATTTCAAATTAGTTGATGCATCTAAAATAAAAAATCTACCTTAAAAGCTCAGCTAAATCTGAAAGTCTAAATACAATTATAAAAAATGCAAATGCCGTTCTCACCTATTTAAGACTAATTTGAAAAGTGAGATATCACTACAGTTGAGTATATGGTATTTTACTGAGAACATTTTCTAGGGTGAAAGTACAAAGCAACAGGTCTGCAAACTCGAAAGCACGCATCTACAGAAATACATTTTTGCACAAGGAAGATCGGCTGGTTGAATTATTTTAACTCCGTAGAATTATTAAAGCTTTGCTTTAGACAGGTCGCACCAAGAAATAACCGCGGTCAAATCAAGTGTTGCTGAAAAAGAACACGAGGCATTTGGGGGAAACAAGATACTGAAGAGCAACATTTACTTTCTTGCCTTTACTGTGAACTCTAAAACGAGGCCAATTATGCTACCTACTTGCTCTTCGCAAAGAGCATTCTGAAGTCGAAAAACATCCATAAGACATTCAAAAGTGACGTTTTAAGACAAGCCATAAACCTTTCCAGGAATGCTCCCATTCCATCTCACACAAGCGATCCATCTTTAAAGCTTTACCTTTTGTCGCCCACTTGTAAATTAATCTCCTGAATCAGTTCAGCTGAGCTCGGAGAAGCCTCCTCACCGCCGAGCCGACTTTCCCTCCTCTCCGGAGCGGCGGCTCAAGCAGCTCTACTCTTCTTTTTTTTTTATTAATTCCTTCCCCTCTCCTTTTAACACTCACAAAAAGAAACTTGGGAACAGCAGCGGCCGCGGCGGGCCGTTCCCGGCGGCGGGCAGCGCGGGGCTGACAACAACAGGCAGCCCGCGCCGCCGTGCGCTGGGGCGGGCGGGGGCCGGGGGCGCGGCCGGGCCGCGGGCAGCGGCGGCAGCTGCCGGGCCCGGGGGCAGCGCGGGCGGGCCGGGGGAGGCGCTCCGCGGGCACAAAGGGCTCCATGGCAACGGCGGGACGAGCCCTCCTCGCCCCCGGCACCGCCGGAGCCGCCCACGCCGCCCCCCGCCGCAGCGGTCGCGACAGCGGCTCCGGGAAGCGGCCCTGGGCGACACGGAGCAGGGAGCTGGGAGGAGGCAGCAGCCCCCGGCCCTGCCACTGGCCCAGACACAGGTCTTCAGAAATTTATTTTTTTTTTTCCCACCAGAGTGCAAATCAATCTTCACACATAGGTGTAGTCGTTTAGGTTTTCTAATTGCGGGAAGTCGATAAAGTACCGGTGGACAAATTGGAGGGCTGGGCAATCACCAACCCTGCTAAGTTTAACAAGGGCAAGTGCCGGATTCTGCAGCTGGGACGGGGCAACCTGGGTGTATGAACAGACTGGGGAATCATAGGCTGGACATCAGCGCCACGGAAAGGGACCTAGGAATGCTGGTCAATGGCAATCGAATCTGAGTCAGCAGTGCCCTGGCAGCCAGGAGGGACAACCCTGTCCTGGGGGACATCAGGCACAGCATCACAACCAGGCAAGAGAGGGGATAGTCCTGCTCTGCTCTGCTCTGCGCTGGGGCGGCCTCACTTCCAGTGCTGGGGGCAGGTTTGGATGCCACAATATAAAAGACTTTAAGCTCTTAGAGAGCACCCAAAGAAGCGCCACAAGGATGGTGAAAGACCTTGAGGCGAAGCTGCATGGGGAGTGTATGAGGTCACTTGGTCTGTTCGGCCTGGAGGAGATTGAGGCGAGATCGCATTGCAGCCACAATTTCCTTTTAGGAAAGCAGAGGGGCAGACACTGATCTCTTCTCTGTGGTGACCAGTGACAGGACCCAAAGGAATGACATGAAGCTGTGTCAGAGGTTTAGGCTGGATATTAGAATAAGGTTTTTCACCCAGGGGGTGTTTGGGCACAGGAACAGGCTCCCCAGGGAAGTGTTCACAGCACCAAGCCTGACAGAGTTCAAGATGCGTTTGGACAATGCCCTCAAGCACATGGTGTGGTGTCTTGGGGCTGTCCTGTGCAGGGCCAGGGGTTGATGCTCCTTGTAGGTCCTATCCAACTCAGATATTCTATGATTCTGTGCATAGCAGAACTTCACACTGAATTAATTTAACTCTGCATCAGAGTCTTACAGGTCTCATCAATCTCTTAAAATACAAAACATTACGTTTTGGGGTATATATGCTTTCTTTAACTTTTCCTTTAGACTTCTTCTTTGCAGACTGTATGACCTGAAGCTGTCAAACTTTAAAGTACACAGTCATCTAGAAAATAAAACTTACTTACACTCGAATTTTTACACATGTGCAAAGCAATAGGTGACAAGGTCACAAGCTAAGGGAAAAGTGTCTGGCCCAGTCTCCACTGGGGACAACTCTGAGGCTCCAAAGCACGTTGCTAGGAACAAATCTATGTACAGCATTCCTGCTGCTGAATGCCACAAGACCTTGTGTGCACCCTGAAGTCTGAGAGCTCTTGGGTCATCAAAATGCCAAAGGTGGAAATGAAACTCAATCAACATTCATGACAAATTTCTACAACCCCAGGCAAGACCCCCATAGGTGTAATTATGTCCATAAAAGATTGGAGATGTTTTTTTGGTACGGTGCAAATGTTAAAGTGGTTCAATTATTCTGCTGAAGTCAAAAAGATTTAACTTGCTCCTGAGAATTTCTTGCTAAACTGTCTTATTCAGTACACACATTTCCATTGGTCAACACCTCTGTGATCTGAATGCTGGTGGAAAACAGCTGTTCCATTATTTTGTATACCAAGATCCTGTCAGGCAAAATAGCCTTCCCTTTCATATAAATATTAAGCTTCGCACTCAAATACTTCATGTGAATGAACTGTCAGCTTACACTCTAAAATGAGCCCTTCCCAAGGTTTTTAATGTAATTTTTATACCCATTTTAATTTTAAAAGAATTCCTTCCACACAGCCTTTGTTATTTGCTGTCAATGTTTACGTAAAAGTCTTCAGGACTGGACTAGGGGCTTGCATTTTAGCCTTTTCTTAAAATTCCATATTCAATACAGATCTTAAAGAAACAGCTCCTTTCTGCTTACATAGAGCCACCCCTTTCTCTGAACCACAATGACCATGTACTTAATGTACCATAGGGACTTAGGGACCATGGACCCAATCATTAATATTTACCACTACTGATTGGGAATCATAAAATTTCACTGTACACTTCAGTAGCCTTCTCTCAAGATGTCACAATGAAGTGAAGCTGAGATCACTTTTGCTTGATTTGACAGGACACAGCATACACGTTGAGGAAGGAAAAGCAGCATTTCAGGGTCTGGAGGGACAAAAAAGCAACTGACTTGGCTTCTACCAATCTTGCCTGGGATTGTGTGCACTGCCTGGGGCCGACACAGGTGCAGGGGTTGCCCTCAGCTTCCTCCCAAAAGGGAGGAAAGAAAGAGATAGCACCAAAGCAGGTTCAAAGGTTTAGTGTTAGAAACTTACTTTAAACACTTGCTGAGGCCAATGAAATAGTAATAGTAAAAACAACTACAATAGTAATAATAACAATAACAATAATAATACTAATAGACACAACCAGCTACTTATCCCAGAAACTTTTGGAAGGGGAAAATCCAACAGTTAATCGTATTTCTAAAATTTCAATGAAGTAAAATGTTGCTGGGAGCAACGGATATGTCCTTTATTTTAGCTCCTGAATGGCAAACCTACCAGCTTCCTTGTAACTCTGCCAAGATGTGTCATTTAAGGAGAGCAATACAACAGTTTATTGTTGTTCTACAGCACTGCTTAGGATGTAGAAAGAAGACCATTTATGACACATTACAGGTCACAAATAAATGGCAATTTAATAGGAAAAAAATCTACTCCACATGCAAGAATATCTCAAAGGCATAGTTAATTACATAGCAGCCTGAGCATGTTCTCTTTTATTAAAATATTGTGAACAGCTATCCTGTTTTATTTCAATGAGCTAATATGCATCACCATCTCAGAAAAGCTCTGTTAAAAAAATAAGAAAACAGGTACTATAAAGTTATTGCATTTATTGCAGCAGTGCACAACACGCAGGCCATTTTGCAGTGTATTTAATAGAGAAATTTAACCTATCGATACAATTCAAAGGGATTTCACTCTCATTGCCAAAATCAATGATTGGTATTAAAATGGATTGCCACATGTTTGTGAAAGAGTTGTTCAATCATTTGACATTTGTGCAGATTGCTATCTTTATATAGAGGGATCCTATCTCATAAAACTGATTGATGAAAGTGGAGGAAAACTATTCCCAGTTCAAACCATACAGGGTTCCTGTATATGGGAAGAATACCTACTTTTTCTGAACCACAGAAATTCCTACACACTTAAAATTGATCAACTCCTTAAGTGCTCTGTTGATATTTGACTCATTGTACACTGAAGCTGAGCAAACTTTGAGAGTTTGAACAGAGAGAAACAGAAAGAAACCCTATAATTTATTTCTGAACTACTGGAATAAAAGGAAAACTGCATTTTAGATGGAATGCTGAGACAGGAGATAGGTGCATGATTTTTCTTTCATTCATGCAACACATGAACAGTTATCTCTGAACCACAATTCAGTGTTCTTATGCTAACATCCACACCTCACTTTAATCTACACAAATGCACTTTTCCCTTCTTTTCAAGTTGGCTCACCAAAAATCATTTTAAACATCTCCAATCATCAAGAGTGTAGCGCCTAGGTGGTTTCATTGTAATTTGAATGAAAAACATCAATACTGAAATGTACGTTTTCAGAAAAGACACATCTGTAAACATTCCAAGGCAGTTGTATGAAGGCCAGAGTTAAGGGTTAGCTTTTGCTATCCGTAATGAGTGTAGTGAGCGAACACTCATATACAGGATAAACTGCTGTACCAGCTAGAAATAAGACTACTTCATTTAGATAAAATAAAGTAAATAAAGGTATTTACTGAGGTAGTTTCTGTACTGAGTTGTGGTAGGGTTTTTTTCCTCCTAAACCCTTTCTAAGGGACACTTTGCTGTTCTTCTGCTTGACAATCTATGCATGTGCAGACAGAGATTACTCCAGAATCTTTTATTTTTCTCTACTTACATTTTCTGCTCTGGGACACTAAGTTACCATGAAATAGTCCTGAAAGTACTGCAGAACTTCAGATGTTTTTCAGAAGCTCAGACCTCTGTCAGAATCTCTTACTATATTTTACTCATGTTTCTCTCTTGATTTGATAAGCCTGTAGGGACGATGCCTCTAAGAATAAGTAAGGGGTTTGTGTGATACTGGGCATGGTGGCCCTGAAGATCCCTACAGTTTTTTCTCCCATGACATACTAAGCTTATGCAAATTGAATAAACAGGGAATTTTGTTGTAGCATAATAAATGAAGAAAGCCTTTTTCAGGGTCTGAATAGACAGTAGTAGATAGCACTCATTTCCACCAATTTTTGCTCTCTATGTTCTGTAACACCCATGAATAGCAAAATTATTTTTAAATAATAATACAGGCCACAGAACCTTTAAGACTTATTCCGTTTTCCTGTTTGAGGGAATAACCAATTCAGTAACAGAAAGCAAGAAGAGATCATGCCTATTGGCTAATCGTCTTGTCCTGTCACTACAAGCCCTTGTAACAAATCCCTCTCGATTTCCTGTAGGCCCCCTTTAGGCACTGGAATGTGCTGTAAGGTCTCCCTGAAGACTTCTCTTCTCCAGGCTGAACAGCCACAGTCTCTCAGCCTGTCTTCATAGGAGAGGTGCTCCAGCCCTCTGAGCATCTTTGGGGCCTCCCTCTTGACTCAATCCAACAGGTCCATGTCTTCCTTTTGTCTGGGACTCCACAGCTGGATGGAGCACTCCAGGTAGGCTGTCACAATTGCAGACCAGACAGGCAGAATCACCTCCATTGATCTGCTGGTCCTGCTTCCTTTGATGCATCTCAGAATACAGTTGGCCTTCTGGGCTACAAGTATATATTGTCAACTCACATCAAGCTTCTTGACCAGCAATACCCCCAAGTCCTTCTCCACAGGGCTCAATCCATTCTTCACACAGCCCATAGTTGTGCCTGGGATTGCCCTGACCCACATGAAGCACCTTGCATTTGGCTTTGCTGAACTTCATGAAGTTTGCAAAGGTCCGCCCCTCAAGTTTGCAGGTCCTGCTGGATGGTATCCCTTCCTTCTGTTGTGTTGATCACATCACTCAGCTTGGTGCCATCAGCAAACCTGCTAAGGGTGAACTCTGTCCCTCTGTCCCAGTGTCCATGTGGCCAAGAAAGATGCTGAACATCACCAGTCCTGATACCAATCACTGAGGAACACCACTTGTCACCGGTCTCCACTTGGACTACCAATTCACTTCCCTCGCATTGAATTGTTAGTAAAGATTTCCTGATCAAAATTTGATCTTAGAAATTTGATGCCAGTTCAGAGTTTGAGTTCACATCCTTTTAGGACAACTTTAACAAATGTAGGGAGGGAAAGTGCTTGTGTTGTGTGTGCATTCTTATTAAACTTCACTTCAACAATACAGAATCCTGGAAACCAAATTAATGAGAGGATGTGCTCAACTGTATAAAATCTTGGAGGACTGGGTAATGTGGGCTATTTTCACTTGAATGACAGGATCTTTAGTAATTATTGTTTGAATAGAGGAATCCTCAAAAGTTTCTGCATTTAACTGCAAAGCATGTCTAAGGGTGCATTGGGAAAGATTAATCAACATTGGAACTAACAAATGGAATGTGAAAATGTGTTGTTACAGTCATGTACTCCACTGCTGGTGTGGTGATCAGTGGCAGAAACAATTCATCACCACAACACAAAACAATGTCTGTAATGCAGCTTCACTTGCTTCATCTTGTGTGATGTATACAAGCGTCAAGAGAAGTTCAACATCTGTGATGCTGAAGCTTTGTAATAGTCAAACATTATGATGGGTTTTCTGTCAAACTAAAAGGAGTTCAAGACTCAATATTTTGCACAGAACAAGTGCACAGCAGTAGTGTCTGTCACGTACAGTCTTACACAGTGTCACTTCTTCAGCCTCCAAGTCACTTTCAACAAGTAGAAGGCTTTTAAAGTCTGACTTTGTGTCACAAGGCAAAGAAGAAATATATCCTTTTATCTGGGAATTCATCTCTGACCAGAAATAAAGACTTGCTGCTCACAACAGGTTGTTTTTTTTTCTTTCTGTATATAAAAATACGGTACGGGTCAGGTAGCATGAGGCTGCTTTCTGCTCTCAAGAAGATCTTTAAAATGAAACTACACATTTATAGAATGAAGATTTGGGTTTTCAAGCAAGCCAGAGTATAAACAGGTATGGGGCTGGTAATAACAGTAACAATGCAACAGAAATCCATAAAGGGTGTGGAGAATATTGACAAACAAGCTTTTCATTAGAAAAGACTTTTTTGCATCAATTTTTGAATTAAGAAAATCAATCAGAATGGAAGATACACTGACAGCAGCAATGAGGAAGCAGGAGAAGTTCAACAGAGAGAAGTAGTGCAATCAATTTGACCTCTTGTCAGACACTTTACCAACTCCACAGAAAGTGGGCATTAAGCAAGTAGCCATAAAATAAGTTGAATTATTTAGCAAATGTGGGACTTCTAAAGCAAGGTAGGCCATGACCTACCTGTGTCAGCAAATCCAACTGCACTGGAAAACTGAGTCTCCCAGGATGCAGCCATGGTTTGATGGGGGAGCAAGAATAAGGAGAAGTTCTTCAGGACAAAAAAGCCAAAATCTGTGTTCAATTCAATTAGCTAGCTGATGTAAATAAAATTTTAGAGGGAAAGATGGAAGTTTTTTTAAGTCTAACCTATGGGAGAAAAAATTGGGGAAGAGTATGAATGAGCATAAAAGGTTTTTCAGGCTTCTCTTTTGATAGTTACAAAACTGCATTTTTTGAAAATTACTGTATGGCGCTGACTTATTTTTCTCCAGGTATATTTAAAATGGACATTATAAAATCACTGGGCACAGACATAATAATGTTAACAGCTTCTCTTTTTTCATGCAAAATTTCTTTGACAGCTTGGCATATAGCTAATCACTTTTTAAAAACTGAATGCACCCCAGTGTAGTGGACCTAATTTTTTAATCTGTCAGCCAGAATTTGTCATTAACAAACTTTAAAAAACTGATTAAATACTTCACTTTTTTTCCTCAATCTTGTGCCTTGGTAATGGGCTGAAGAAAATTTGTATTTCCAGCAAGATTAATGAGTAATTATTGGTTGAGATTAAACTGCTCTATAGATTTAATGGATTTCTGTTTTGGCTGTAGATGTACTCAGAATAAACTGATGAATGATTGCCACAAATGAAAACAAGCTAACCTGATCAAACAGGAGTTGTGGAAGCTGAGGCATAAAAAGAGAACAGATAAAAATCTGGGAATGGATCTGATGCTCAGAAAGGTATGAGACACTGATACTACCAGGAAAGACAGAGAGGCACCTGTTAATGACTGCACCCATCATTCCTTTTGAGGTGACAGGCATATTAACCTTCCCTTGCTACAGCAGTCATATCAGGTAGAAATAAGTCTGTTTCAGGACATTCTTTTGAACAATGATGACTGCTTGGCTATTGGAGTTTCAGTTTAGGTTTTTAATCAGATAAGGATAGAGGTGTAGTTT
The DNA here is from genome assembly GCA_008694505.1 of Cyanoderma ruficeps. Taxonomy (NCBI): domain Eukaryota; kingdom Metazoa; phylum Chordata; class Aves; order Passeriformes; family Timaliidae; genus Cyanoderma; species Cyanoderma ruficeps. The sequence goes on from VZDJ01007755.1 coordinate 41,773,729, forward strand.
TGGTTTAGTGTGGTTTTGGTGTTTGGGTTTTTTCCTCCTAAAAGCACACTGTGCATCTATTCCATAAGTTTTATTACAGATACAACGATTTTGTAGAGCAGGAAGCTATGAAGTATAGTCACACATTACCATAGCAAATACTAAAGGCCTCACATTCTACCTGTAGAATATCTGCTGCAAAAACCAAGAAACAATGTTATGTACACCCAAGAGAAAGCAACTTGGACAATGATTAACAGACCAATTACGTTATTTAAAATTCTGCTAACATTCTCCAGCCAATAAGGTATTCACTCTAATAACTTAACAATGCTACATTTATATAACATCCTTTTCACACTTTGTCTTCACTCTGCAGCTCCATATTTTTCTTCCTCCCTTCTCAAGCACTCCCTTATTCTTTCCTGCCACTTTGCTCTCCTTACAGTAAATCCAGTTCCTTTAAGGAAAAACAAAAATCCCAGCAACACTCAAGCACACTATTCCTTCCCTCTGCTGGCATGTTATCTCTCTGCCTGTGTCCTCAGACATTTTTTTATTCTGTGCACAGAGTGCTCCACCACAATATTTTCTTCTCCCTCTTCAGAGATGCCAAGTGATTTTGGTCATTGCCTCTTCCCATGCTGTGATGCGAATTTATTGTCTCCTTTCTTTTCATGGCAACACATTGTGCAAGAATTTCTGCTTGTGTCTTGGCCCGTGCTGAGCTGTCTGTCAGCCTTTACACCTTGCCCATGAGTGTTAAATTCAAAAGCTGTTTCTAAGCTTTTCAAGTAACTGCCCTCACGTGATATAAAAGCTATCAGTAAACCAAGCTGATACACTGGGTAGAAAACATTAGTGGAAACTACCGAGTGACTGTTGGGTCTAAGAACTTATATTTATGAGATGATATTATCTCTATAAACAAGAAAGTGAAAAGTTACATTGTGTTGACCCACATAAGAGCTCAAATTCCCTACATTCAAAATATTTTCTGGGAATGGGCACAGAAAGGTAGCAACACATTCCCCAGGATGTCTTAGTAGAGTAAGGAATTTAACCCTCCTAATGAGAACTTTTTCACGCTGTCTACATTTAAAAGAAGAATGGCTAAACTCTTCCCTAACTCCCGTCTCCTGAAAAAACTTTGAAATAGCTGACAACACCACGTCTCAGGGAAGGCTGTGTCCTTCCCTTGGCCTCCAGAGGTAAAGGGTTGTCTTTTGGGTGTGTTCATAAACTGGTGGATAGGGCCTAGTTACTGTAAATGAAGTTGCCTTTATGCTTTGCTAGTTACAGACAGAATTTCTCCCAGCTAGGATGTTATGGAGATTAAAACCAAGGGCGTGACAGAGAACAGGGGCTTTCTGCATGAATACAAGCAATTGTATCTGCCTAAAAGAACCTTGAGACCTATTCAGCAGGCATTTGTGTAAATTACATCTGAAATTTCCTTCATGATGGGGAAGGTGATGTCTACTACACATTTCTAAACCAAAACCACCTAACTGCACAGGCACATGCTGTGCATCCTCCACTTACAGGCTGGGTTGTGCTCCCTGTGACCTAGGGAGAGCAGTTCTGCTCTCTCATACGCATACATACCCCATACCTGTCAGCTGGAGCTGGTTTTGAGAACAAAAAACCTGATTCCAATAGACCTGCATGGCTTAGACAGCATCCAGTTTGGGCTTTACTTCTTCTAAGAATAAAAATAATTGCAAATAAATGCAAAATGGAAGGAAGTTACACTTGCTCATGTTGAAAGGTCTGAAACAGGTAAATGTTTATGCAACGCTGGAATGCACACATAGCTGCCACATGCATCCCAGGAGTAAATATATGAGCAGAAAGTGTTGCACTCATTTAAATAAGCTTTTCCATATATTTTAAATCTTTATGCAAAAGGATACGTAGAGATTAATCTGCTTAGAACTTACAGAATATTATATTACTTGTAGCAGTAGGTAGTACCGCCTTCTAGCAGGTAATATGTAACAACCACTACGTTCTTAGAGACTGCATTAATACAGCAAGACACGCCAAAATAATAATCAAAAACTTGTTGTTTTTTTGATGAAAAGGTTCTTCACCTATTCAGTAAAACAAGTAGACGTGTCAAACGTCTAGAATTTCAAGCAGATGTAAGTAAGTGATAATCATAATTGAAAATCATGTCCACTTTTCTGCTCCTTCATTTTACTGAAGACAATGAGAAAATGAGGAATGCTTCAGTAAAAAAAAACAATTCTTTTCCCAGCTGTTTAGCACTAAGTAGTGAAATAAAGTCAGTCTGGAGATTAATTTAACTACTTCATAAGCCTAAACCAAATTATTTAGAGTTTGGGAAGGCAATTGAAAGCAGTGAGTAAGGAGAGCATGGAGCCCAGTGAGGCTGTTTCCCCTGCTCTCACAGCCTGGGGGGATATTCACTTTTAGCATTAGGGCAGGAAATCATGAACAAGAGCCTGTGGCAGTGTGCTCATGGGCAATCTTCCTCTGAACAGGACAATGGGTTGGAAACACCATTTTAGAAGGTAGCTGTATTCCTTACACCATTCACCAATTAACACAAAACATTCTATTTTTGGGATACATCATGGGCTTTGAAACATTCTGGGACCTTGATAATAAAGACTGTGGAGCACCCTGGCGAAAAGCATGAGCGAGTATATCTCAGTCACTCAGAAGGGCAAGGCCTTTTCTGGGGTGTTTGTCTCTCGTTGACAGCTGGTGCTGTAAATGAAGCCAAGAGGTGGTGAAGAGGTAGGAAGCGTTTAGCACTGAACACAAGGTTTGTTGCAGAAAGTGTTTGCTTGCTTGGTTTTTCTTGACTCTCCGCAACCTAACATTTTCAAACTATTTTTCTTATTTTGCCTTTTCCAGTTTCTTTTCCCCATCCCTCACAGCTTTTGCTGTTTTTATTGGTCTGTCTCTCAAATTATTTTCCGCCATGCTAAAGTAAGGGCAACTATGCTTTTCCTTCTCTTAAATTTAAAATTGTATGAAGTTCACATGAAAAATAACCAAGTTACCACACAGTATTTTTTTTCCTTTTAATTAAGATACTTACTTCACAAACCAACTAAATTCTATTTCACCTAAGAATGGCAGGTAATTTTTTAATTCAGGGTTTGCATAAAACAGAGAAACTGCAAGGTTCCTACTGAGTGTTTAATTAAGGAAAAACTGATATGGTCTAGAAGACACAAAAAATTATCTGTGGCCTAGGAATTTTGTCATCTGTTCCTCTATTACTGAAGATATAAGCATCAAATAGCCTCAAAATTTTTCTATAACAAAGATGCTTTGATCTAGCTAAGTGAAGTATCCAAGACAAAAAAAAAATCACAGAAAGTACTGTGCACCAAATGTGTCATATCTTTCTCAATGTGAATATATTTTTAATTTGGTAAACTTACTATGATCAAACTCATAAAGTAGATGCTGGCCATATCAAATAATAAAAGGTCACTTAGGAATTCTTGAAATGTTGACATTATTACATGATCTTATAATATGCATGACTTGTAGACTTAGAAAAAATGTATGAATATTATTTATCAGATCAAAATACACTGACTCTTTTCTGGAAAAACACATTTTAGAAATGGGAATAAGTTTGTAAGTCCAGATCATCCCTATACATTAAGCATTAATACTTTGTTATTGAAGACTGAAACAAGTCAGAGTCATCCTTACGGGCTAAAGAGAATATTGGAATATAAAAATATAAAATTATATGAAGATAAAGGTAGCAATAACAAGATCTGTGTATTAGCTTAGAGCATAATAAAAAAGGAATACATGGAATTTACATAAAAAAAATTTAAGTATAATCAATAACTTCCTTTCCATTCCACCATAATTTTATATATTTATAACCAAATGTGTGAAAAATAGACACACAGGATGTAATACTTTATGTAAAACTGTATCAATGAGAGAGAAGTTAGGACTAAACTGCTGTGTAGAAGATAAGGAGAATTCACTTTTTGCTCTGTTATCCAAAGTAATTTACTCCCCAAACACAAAATACCCATAGTGGCTGGTACCACTAGAGGTATTAACATAATTTCAGTTGATTCCAGTTGATATCACTAGTGCTACTCACACGCATTTGTACAGTTCAAAAGTAAGATATCATGGCTAGGAGGAGTTACACATCCCCTTGCTGTCACATTAAAACAATTAAAACTTTAATTCTTTCAGTGAGAAGGAATTCTGAATGAAATTATAAAATACCATTTAAGAAGAATAAAGGGAAAAATACCCTTAAATAGCACCCAGTGTTTTCAACTTTGTTAAACACTTTCAAAGAAATTGCAGCACAGTAAATGTATTATTTTAAAAATGGCTGAGAGATAGTACCATAGTACTATGAGAATATGACACATGCCATTTCAGGCTTTATCTGTTAGGAAACAAAATGTTTAATTTTTAAAAGAAAGTAATGTGGTTTTAGCAGTGTAATAGCCTTATAGATTGTATGTTTTCCATCAGCACTCAACCAAAATGAACAGCCATGCATTGTATTTGAAACCTATTTTGTGGAAGGTTTTTGAAACCAACAAACCAGAAAATCTGTTGTTTGATAAACGAATAAAGCTTTACTAGAGTATTAAACCCCCCAAATGGTTGATAGGTATTTGAGACTTGCTCTTGGAAAGAAGGATAGCAAAGAATTAAAACTCCCTTGTGTTTGTATCTCTTGCATAGAAAATTTGTTGCCTGAAGTCCAATGATATGAAATAAAATAGAAAGAAATGAAAATTTATTTGTATGATGAAAACAGTATTCAAGCCCACATCAAAAGAAAAATGTACTCTGAGGAAATTATTCCCTAAAAATTGAATCTTTCCCTTCTTTTCCTTTCACGGACTGACTTCCACAGCTGTGAACTCTCTCACAAATAAACACTACAACACTTTTTCTTCATATTTACAGGATCAGTGCTGCTATAAGAGATGAAGTGCTCGGAAAAACTACGGTTGTTGAGCAATGTCAAAAATTTGTCCTGCATGAGATATGAGATACATTAAAATATTTGCACCTCAATCTTGGTTTTTTTGGGTGGGGTTTTTTTTTTTTTTTTNGGAGGGTCTTTGAATCTCTGGTGTGCAATCTTTACACACAAATCTGTCTGAGAAGGTGAACTCCAGAAGGGTGGTAGCACATGGCCATTCACCTCATTTGCAGAATGTTGTACAGAATCACAGACTCACAGAATCAACTATGTTGGTAAAGATCTTTGAGATCACCAAGTCCAACCTATGACCTAGCACCCCTGTGTCAACTAGATCATGGTACAGAGTGCCACATCCAGTCTTTTTTAAACATCTCCAGGGACAGTGACTCCACCATGTCCCTGGGCAGCCCTTTCCAGTATCAAATCACCCTTCCTGTGAAGAACTTCCTTCTACCTAAATCCCCCTTGGCACAGCTTAAGACTCTGTCCTCTTATCCTACTGCTAGTTGCCTGGGGAGAGGAGACTGTCCTTCACCTGACTACATCCTCATTTCAGAGAGTTGTAGAGAGTGGAAAGGTCACCCCCAAGCCTCCTTTTTCCCAGGCTAAACAGCCCCATGTCCCTCAGCCACTCCCTACAAGATTTGTGTTCTAGACCCTTCACCGGCCTCTTGAACATGTTCTCTGGACATGTTCAAGAATCTCAACATCCTTCTTAGGCTGGGGGGCCCTGAACTGGACACAGTACTCAAGGTGCAACCTCACCAGTGCCGGGTACAGGGTGACAATCACTGCCCTGGTCCCACTGGCCACATTATTCCTGATACAGGCCAGGATACCATTTGCCCTCTTGGCCATGTGGGCACATGTGGATCATGTTCAGCTGACTGTGAATCAGCAATCCTAGGTCTTTTTCCACTGAGTAGCTTTGCAGCCAATCTGCTTCCAGCCTGTAGCACTGCAGAAGGTTGTTGTGGCCGAAGTGCTGGACCTGGCACTTGGTCTTGTTGACCCCCATATTGTTGGATTTGGCCCATTGTTCCAGGTCCCTCTGCAGAGCCCGCCTACCTCCAGCAGATAGACACCCCCCCCTACTTGGTGTCATCTGCAAATTTGCTAATGGTAGACTCAATCCCCTCGTCCAGATCATCAATAAAATTATTAAACAGGACATGACCCAACCCAGACCCCTGGGGGACACCACCGGTGACTGGCCACCAACTGGATGTGGTACCATTCACCACCAATCTCTGGGCCCGGCCATCCAGCCAGGAATGCTTCTGTCCAAGGTGTGGGGTGCCAGCTTTTCCCGGAGTATGCCGTGGGAGATAGTGTCAAAAGCTTTGCTAAAGTCCTGGTAGACAATATCCACAGCCTTTTCCTCACCCACCAGGTAGGTCACCTGGGCATAAAGGGAGAGCAGGTTGGTCAGGCAGGACCTGCCTCTCCTAAATCCATGCTGGCTGGGTCTGACCTCCCCAGCCATCCTGTAGATGCCGTGTGATGGCACTCAAGATGATAACTGTTCAAGTTATGAATGAAAGACTGAGATCATAGCAAAGACTAAGGAAACTGGAAAAATCTAAGCTCTGTGAATTTCATAAATAAAAAGCTTTTTCATGAGAATGAGGGAAATGGTAATAAGTCCTATGCTGAATCAAGGCCTCTGGCCTTCATCAACTCACATAACAAGAATACCATTATTAACAATCTAATTTCAGGTTTAAAGATAAATTTAAAAATTAAAATAGTTACTGGTTACCTTGCAAAATTTTCTTTGTATCTCCTACATTATTTTGCCTTCCTACTGTTGTTTTCTGCCCTACCTAAGACAGAATGGGAAAACATGTAATATGGACTTTTCATCTCTGTACTAATCTCCAGAGTCCTGCTCTAGTGTCAGCCTGACTTTTCTGTACTTTAATGTATTGTTGCTTCAACTTACAAAGGTGAATAACACTGGGACAGACTCTTTGTGCTGTTTCTGCTGACTTTTTGTTGCTTAGTTATTATATTTGCAGTTGAAGATGGAGAGGAACACGTTATTAATGTTGATGATGCTTCCAGTTGGCATTGCAATCTTTATGACTGGGGATGCTGAGCCAATTCCGACAAAGAGATTGACAGCAAAAAGATAGAGATGCATGTACTAATCACAGAAACCAAGGGCTGCACTGCCTCAAAGGCTGATTTTGCTTCCCAGCATGTCTCAGAACATTTCACTGCAGAGGGTCACATAAAGAAATAGTACAGCATTGGGACCATCCCTGATGTAATTCAGTACTCCTTTTTTTCTCCCAGAAAGGTTTTGCTTGTGTTTTAGGAGAACCAGGATGCAGCTGGGGAAAAGAAAAAACATCTGAGGCAGTGTTCTAGCCCTCCATATTCTTCAGCAGCACAGGAGTAGAGAGCCTTGTGATGCTGCTGCTCAGTGCTGTGAGACTACAATCTTCAGAACTGTCACAAGACCTAGAACAGGCTAGAAAGACAGAATTTAAGGCAAAGGCCATTTAAGCTAGTATCTCCTGAATCCCTGATGTCTATATTCAGCTTAGGTCAGGTGAAGAATTTCCATTATTTTCCGTAAGAATTAATAAAACTACTGTAACACTATGAAAATAATCAGAAAGTCATTGAGTACTGCTTCCTCAGAAGAACGAGTACCCTGGATACAAAAGACTTTTCCTATATAGCCCCTCTAGTATTTACTCTTGGTGCCATCTATAGGTAGCCCTCACTGTAAAACTGAAATGTGTTATGATCACTGATACATTTTTTCCTATTACAGAAGCTGTTGGGCTCTTAGTAAGAACAATTAAATTTTCTCTTGTTTTAAAATTACATCTAAGCATGATTAATCTAAACTCAAGACTCCAACTCATTGTCATTTATTTGCATTTTTAGAATTCACTCAAATAGCCACTGAATGTCTGAAAATTGCAATTTTCATGTGATATGAGCAGAAAGTCAAGACAGAAATTTCAGTCTAAAATAGGTATAAAAGCTGAAAAACAATTTCTTCAGTCAGCATACCATACAGATGTAGGATTTTCTGCAAGCATTGTTAGGCCAATATGAAGACAACTATTTTGGAGTTGTACTTAGAATAGGAAAAGAAAACCTTCTAATACCCCCTTCCAAAACTCTTACACAGAAAAAAACCTCATCCTCCTCTGACCCAGCAAAATAAAAAGGGGAAAAATTGCTTTATTAATAGGCCATGAAGGAAGGAGCCTAGGAAAAGAACTTTATTGCATGCAATATTTTTGCACTTATTTAAAATGTAATTTGTCTTGCACACGTGTTATCATGATGACTTAGCTCTTTTATAATGCAAGAGAGAAGAAATCTATTCTTGCAGTCTAAATGCAAAACCTATGCTTGCCATAACATAAAACAAACAAAAAGATGGTTCATATGCATGTGGTGTGTAGCTGACTTCAATTTTTTTTATTACATGTAAAACTCTTAAAATTAAAACTAAGAATCAAATCCATGGCACTTCCCCATTTTTCAGTTCAGGATCATGCTTGGTTTTGGTCTCTCAGTTGAGCTAGAATACTTTCTAGAAACCATGAGCATCATCCAAACAATTCTTTTGAACTGTAACCTTTAGAAATTGCCTAATTTAAATTATTACTGGGAAGAAACAATCTGAAAAGCTTTATCTATGGTATATATAAAAAGGGTATACATGAGAAAGAAAACCTCTTTAGTTGACAGTTCAAGTAGGCTCAGATGAAGAAAAGTAAAAGAAATTGAAAAATAAGGTGGAAAACTTAAATAATAAAGGAACTAAAATGTTGGAGTAACTTTCCAGCATTGTACTGGGTTGTGCATAATTTCCTCTTTTTAGACTGTCTTTCTAAAATGATTCAATAGATCAGCCACAGCTTTTGAAACAGACAGTATGATTGTTGGCTGAAATCTTATGGCCTATAAAGTACATCATGGACTATTAGAATGTCCCCCTTTATCCTTACAATGTAGGAAATAAAAATATGAATGAATGACAGCAGAGATATCAATCATAAATACAAGCCTTCAGTATTGTTCATAATCATAAATACAAGTCTTTTTAACCTCATGTTACACCTTTAGAAGGCATATCAGCCTTAGAATGTGAATATAGCCAATTATTGCATGTGCTCTGAAAAGCATTGATGTAAACAGTAGTTTTTTCATTTAAATGTATCATCAATTTCACTCAAATAGAAATCATTTAAGATGTGATAAAAGTGGAAAGAGAAAACAAATCTTAAAAAAAAAAAAGGAAAATAAAGGATTCTAATATTACCACCCAAGAAAATCTGAACTGATATGTCCTTTTATATCACAGCCAACAGTAAATAACTTCAGTGTTTCCTTATTTGAGTTGTAATGTATTTGCAAAAGATAGGCAAAGGTATAGTGCATTCTTTTTCTATATGTGATCAACAAGCTCTGTCAAGTACCCTCCTCTGACATCCTTTTCACCTACCATGTACTTCCTGTTTTATACTTACCCTGGAATCCAGATCATTTAATTCGCCAATAAACATTATCAGGAAAAGGTTTGCCTGATGCTTTTTTTTACTGTTCAACTGCATGTTATAAACTGATTCTTTGTTGCCCAGTGATGCAAACTGATTACCTGAGTTAAAACCCATAATTAAATAGCCATTCATTAAACTCACAGTTAAATAGAACACATGATATTTAGTAATTAAAACAAATTGTTGTACACAATATCTTTTAATTCGATGGATTTATATGACCTATTAACAGTATATGAAGCTTGAATACAAAAGAAGCTCTGTGACTGAAGTGAAAAAATGCACATACCATATGCTTCAAATGGGAAATAACTATATAGCAAGAAATAGTTATTATTTATTATAGGTTTTATTATTTTCCATCACATTTAAATGAGCTCACAATTATCTCAATCACTGAGGCCACTTTTTAATACCTGTACATATTCTGTGGGTTTTCCATGAGGTGTTTGCTGTTCTCTAAATAGAACATTTGACTGGCACTGCCATCAACTATCATTAGAATATAACAATTCAGGTTTTCTTTGGCAGAATATAAATAAGCACAAAACTATTACAATTCAACATTTAAGGATTTGAAGATGTTTCCCTGACCTGGTAAACCAGTTTCTTTCTCAGGCTTTTCCTAATATCACCATTTGTTTTTTGAGCTCCAGCACGGCTTCCTTTTGCCTCCTGACAAGACTCAGAGAGCTTTCTAGCTTCACTCTTGTCCCTGCAATTCTCCTTCCTGAACTATTTCTTTCCCTTATCCTTAGCCATCTGAGGCTAGTCAGGTCATCCTGCTCTTTTAGAGAGGAAGCTATTTCTTTTTCATCCTCCCAGGACAGTACATGGACCTCTGGGACCAGACTAAATGAGAGCTGGAAGGGAGGGGATTTTTATCACAGCAGGGCAAAAGGCGAGGTAAAAGCAGCTTATGCAACTCAGTACAATAGAGAAAACCACTATGAAATATCTGCTTACCTTTGCCAAAGATACATGTGAAAAACCATGGCCTTTTTCAGGAGAAAATTATCTTTAAATCACAAGGCTTTTGCTGGTTTATTCTTCAACAGCCCCTTCACTGCCCTGTTGCACATAGGTGGATTTTCACCCTCTTATGGAATAAACCCAGATCAACACTGTGAATTCTGTCGGTTTTTCACAGATGAAGTGATAAAGAAAAAGAGGAAGAAGAAAGTATAACTCCTTCATTCTTCACACTCCAAGTCCTCATATAGGGAATAATGACCCAAGAAATTGAAGTATGTTCTAAGTGAATTTTTTATTAGAGGGCCCAGGAAAAAAAAACAGAAATTGAATAAAGTTTGCCCAGCATGATCTCTGTGTAATATAGAATACTTGGGGTTTTTTTATATTCGAAGTAGACAAATAATTTCCTGGTTGGAAGCTTCTGAATAATGGCACTTCCCTCTATTTTGAGTTCCTCTAATTTTTTTTTCTTCTGTCAATTAAAAATAACTTGATAAAAATAACTTTATAAAGAATAACTCCATAAAATGCTTATAGTTTAATCCTTTAATGAGAATCTGCACATAGTACCAATTTTATTCAAGTGCATTTAAAAATCTTACCTACTTGCTGCTAAAAATGGATTTATCTGAAAGTCAAGTCAATGTCAAATTAAATCTTGCTTTTATCCTGCAAAAGAAGGCTCATGTAGATCCAAAGAGCTGCAAGATTAAGGCAGCATAACTAATAAGTGAAAGCTAAGATAACTCACTTGTTTTTACCTTCGAAGTACAGCGCTCTGTGTGCAGCATAGAATTGGTCTCGCACCTTGTCCTAAAATTTCAAGTTCTTGTTAGCATGGCTGTCTGCTCTGGGGTGAGAGCCATGATGGTGAAGTACAAATCTCAGTTAAATGGTAACCCAAATTTGTAACACGACAGTACAGATGAAACAGTTTTCCTCACTTGCTTAAAAATGAAGGCAAATCTCAGAGAAACAGTTGCAAAGAAAGGGTTACAGTCAAGAATACAGCATTACAAAGTAATATGAATAGAACAGACTATTCACAATCTCTCTTGACTACTGATCACAGCTATAAAGTTGGAGACATAGTGCAACTCCAAACTTCATCAGTCATCATGAAACCTACCCTTTTCTCACCTTTAGCTGCGAACGTCAGCTGAAAGGTCTTGCTATGTGCCCTTCATTTACAATATTCCAAAGCAACCTTCCAGTCCTACTGGATTGCTTATCAAGGAGATACAGATCTGCAGTGATGAGACATTTGTCTGCCTAGGCGTCAGAGTCAGTGTGAAGTGAGAAGATCTGCACTCATTTTAGGGTTCTATATATATGTCTCTAAGTTATAATATTTATTTCCACACAAGAAGTACGTCTGAGAATATTCCAGCTGGTAATGGCTTATATTACTTAATACTCCTGAAACTGTGACCTGTGCTAAAAAAAAAAAGAGTCCACTTCTTGAATGAATTTGTTCTTGCATTAGTGCTGTATTAGAAAAAGGTACACACAGTAATAGCAAAATCAGACCTTTCCTGAATCTTACAGTTCCTTCACTGTACCCCGTACTTTTATCACCCTGTGTTTCTCCCTGTCTATCATTATGTCTCTCCCTCTCAGTGTTCCCCTCCATTCCACTGCCTTTCCCACTCAAATAAAACATCATCACAGAATTTCCATAGCATTTCTGCTATTATTCTTGTTTGGAATACCTCTCATGCTACGTATGGTCTGCGTGTCGACTAAACTGTTCAGGCTAAGATGGAAACTCTAAATTTTTCTGTTTGCCCAGTACTTAGAATAACTATGTTCAGCCTTGATTGTTTAGTCAATGTAAGAAGGAAGTCAGGGATGATGATTTATGTGGAGTTAAATGATTTCTGTTACAGTAATATCTGATATCTAATCCTTTTTAATATTTTTCTCCTTAGGCACACCATTAAGTAGGGAAATGTGGAGAACTGGGGAACAAAGAAATTCAGCATCATAAAAGCAGCAACAGGAAAAAAAAATGTAAGCATCTGGTACCTATTGCCTTGTCAATTGTGTCTCAACACCAAAATCCATGAGAATCATTACCTCCTCTCAGGATGAAATTCAACCTCTGTATCACCAATATCCTTTTAAGTGCTCCCATTGGTCTTGCTGTTGATGCCATAGCATCTAAAACTCTAAATACAGGATAGTGTATCAGTAACCACTCCGCCTCCAGCTATTCCAATAACTGTCACAACGAATATGAGGAGCAGCTGAATTGACCTACATCGCTACTCACTCACACAGTTACTTTATTTTCACAGCATTGGCACAAAGGCTTAGTTTGCTGTATTTTAAGTCTTTGTTTTGCTAAATAACAACAATCTCTGCACTGTATTTTCATTTATATATGCACATAAAAAAAAAATCAAAGATCTTTGTTATCTACAAACATTTTAAAAAATTTTCAGCGCATTCAGTTTCCAGTCTTCTCAGAGTCTGAAATATGAGTTGCTACTCACATCTGAAATCTTTCATTGGGTGTAAGTGAAAAACTGATAATATTCTAATGTATTAATATCGTATTCATTAAGAAAACACTGAAATCAAGAAAAATTAATGACATAAACTTGCCAACATAAAGGGATGATCAGAGTTTTTTCATAAGATGTAAAGGAAAAAATGCCTAAAGCATGAAAAAATAAAGCATAAACATTTTTAGTGAGAAGATTATCTGTTTTCTTCTGGCCATCTGATTTTGAGAGAGATACAAGGCCAAAAGCCCAAGAGTATGGACTACAGCAGGAATTCTTGGTATGGTAAAAAATGAAATACTATTCCAATACCATAACTATTCAGTAAAAAAAAGTCCAATGTATTTTTAAAAAGTAACGGATCTTGCTTTCCAGATTCTGACCTTTCAGGATATAATATAGACTAGAAACATGACAGCAATATAGATTATGAGAGACTTCTTTAAAGATGATAAACTGGATTTGGAATTAAATGTCAGCTACATCTTACCCAAGTCACAATTAAGTGTATTTATATGCACATGTGTATGACTAACACATATGCACTGGCAGAATTTTTTCAGGGTCCAAAAAATGGACCTGTAATGAGAACTGGTAGTGTATTTGCTGCTTAAAAAGAAATTACACCATTTTTACCACTAGATGAACTTGCAACAAAAGGCAGATGAGAGACACGAGACAAGAATGACTTAAAGACTACTCTCCCACCTACACATACAGCTTCTCACAAAATACTTTCTTTGCACATTGAAAACCAAAGGTTTTGAAAGCTCCTAAATAAAGTAACACAAATAGAGCTTGTTTGGGTCCTCTGCTTTGCCCCCATTTACCACCAGAGGAAACAAACCGTTAAGGATGTACTGCTGAATCCTACTCAACCATCCTTTGCCAAAATGAAGTGCTTTTGTGTGGTAACAAAATGTGTAAATTTGTGTTCTAGAAGACACAAGCATCTTGCCTTCTTGCCAGGGTCAAGAAGGGGGGAAAAACTTTTCCTGACCAAGCAGGCAATCTGCTGACCATAACTGAAGCTTATATTTTTCAAGGATTTCTTGCATAACACAGTCTAAATCATTAGTAATTATCAAGAACTGGCTGGAGTCAATTTAGCAAGCAATTTAAATAACAGAATTTTTAAAATATTCCAAATAAAATTAATTTATCAGTTCTGTGTGATTCTCATCTATAACAAAGTCTACAGAACCGCAAGGGGGATGTTGATATTAAAAGTGTAAAGACACCCTGGGAATCAGTAACTGTCCAGGCCAGCACATTCTACCATGGCTGCAAAGGATGACAACAGCAATTAAAGGGATCACTCTGTGCACTCTATTAGATAATTATCCAGATAAGGTCAAGGCTCACATTCTCCTCAAGTGCTCTGATAATGGTTTATTACAGCAGCCCATTTCAAGTCACATTAGGCTGACAGCTGGTGTATGGAATACATTTCAGCACAGCTGCAACAAAACAGTCTGGAGATTAATGGTGGGGGGGACTGGCAGTCAGAAGGACAGGCTTCTTCTCTCCCCACTTCCTCCCCAAGGGCTGGGAAAGTGGCACATCAGGCTGCACTCTCTGTGCAATCCCAACAGGATACCCATCCCCAGCATGTGTTACTTCTGTAGTCACAGGAGACCTGGGCATTGAACAGGCAGCTCCTGCATCCAAGGGTTTCTGCTGATGGGCTTTGAAGACAAAATGTCTCTCGTGGTGTTGAGTCCACCCCCGGGAATCTTGTTATTTGCACAAGCCCTGCAGAGATACCATAGCCAAGCCTTGCATTAAGGGCTATTTAATAGTTTTAATGAAATCCTTTTTTCATCTATACTTTATTTTTAAACCTGAATTTTCAAAACAATATTGTAATGACTAAAAAGAACTTTAACACTGCTGCTAAAGATATAATTTTAAAATTATCAATGCATATATGCCCTTGTAAAGCTCTAGCTAAAATACAGAACTTAACAAAAAATATACTTTTTTCTTCTACTGATGCTAATGAACTTTAAGTTATGCCTATTGGTGCCACTCTTTGACTTTCAAACACCTGCTGTAGCTGCAGACTCTATTCATTTGATATTAAGCCCTGCTTACAAGAATTTATTTATGGATGAAGTCTTCAGAGAAGGCACATTATGATTTCCCTATATAATGAAAGCCCTTCTTAAATTTTTTAATATTCTGAGAAGACAAGATAACCGAAGTTAGCTTCTTAATTCCATACTTGAAGCAGCTGTTTAAATGACCTCATTAAAAAAAAGTGAAAAAACCCTCCAAAAACTTTGCACATTTCCTCTTAACATTACTGAGAGGCACTGAGTGCTCAGAACTGAAAATAAAGTTACATATTCAGCTTCCTTACTTTGATTTAATTCATCATGCCACAGTTCAGAAATTATGGTCAGAAAGATTTTAAATCAAATTTTCAAATGCAAGCTGCAGAGGTTTTTCACCTCCCAGGATTTCACTTCCTAGATTAGAAAAGGAATTTGGCTCTCTGACATCAGTGGGATTGCTCAGATAAAAACCAAATAGATTGTACTCTCTTGTGTTTAGATTTAACGTTGTCCTATTAACTCGTCTTTGAAACTCTCTCTAAATGCCAACTAATTAATCCTTACAACACAGTGGGAAGAAAATGCTGCATTTTACAACTGGGAGAAGAGAAGCAAGAACCACACCTGCCAAAAGAAGCGTGTAACAGCAGGTAGGAAAGCTCCGAAGTTCTGTCCTCAATCCCCATTAGTAGATCCAGGCATCCTGCTGTACTGTGCACACTGACCCCATAGGTTGTCCAGCTCAATCGTTTATCAAGAGCACAAAGTAAGTGGTGGCAGTGCACATGCATCAACAGTCTTGCTGTTACTGCATAATCTTTTGATTACACCACTCTGTCAAGTGACTAAAATAGCTGTCTTGAGACAGCATGCTATCTTGCTGCACACCTTTTGAGGTCTCGCAGTAATTCCCTTTGTAACAAGAAAATTACTCTCTCCCTCCAGTGATGAGATACTACCAGAACAGGTGGGCCAATGAAAGGGCTGGCTTCAAATAATTTCATCAGTCAGCCTTTTTCTCCTGTTGGGATTTCATGACAGATCACGATTGTTTGTTCACAGTATGCTTTAAGGATTTTGCTCATGTGCCTACAATGCCAGCTGCCTGAATTGTGCTGATCATAAAAAAAGGAGTAAACATTATTCCAGTGCAAGAAGTTAAGCTGCCTGGATACACTGGCTCTAACCATGTACAGCAGCCACCTCCACTGGATGGCAGAATGCTTGAGATTGGCAGAGGCCTCTGGAGCTCATCTGCTCTAACCTGCCTCCTCAAGCTGGGACACAAATAAATCAGGGTATTCTGGACTGTGTCCACATGGTTTTTGAATACCTTCAAAGAGGGAGACTCCACAGCCCCTCTGGGCACCCTGTGCCAGTGATTAGTCACCCTCATAGTGAAAAAATATTTCCTGATTTTAACAGGGAACCTTCAATGTTTCAGTTTGTGCTCTTGGTCTCTGATCCTGTCACTGGGTATCAATGAAAAGAGCCCGGCTCCCTCCATGCTGCATCCTCCCTTTAGCTATTTACCTACATAGATGAGATTCCCTCTGAGCTCCATCCTTCATCATGTAATACTTCAGCAAGCACCAGAAAGCAAAAGGAGAGGTTTCAAGTAGATACATTCAGAATGACTGGAGCATGAACAGAGTTTGATGCGTACATATATGCCAAGCAGTAACATTTTTTCTTGAAGTTTAAGAAACCTCACCCATAGCAGATTTTGACTTTTTTAAAAAAAATTAGTTTCTTCCCTTATATTTATGACTTTTAAGCAACAATTCACTATCTAATTCAGTAGTTTTATTTTGAATTTGAAAGCAAGAATACAAAGCTACGTCCTTCCTGTGTTAAGCAATATATCCAGGAGCCATGCCCGTGAGACACCATTTTGAAGATCCAATTGCACCAAAATTTTTATGCTATCTGTTAATAAAACCTTCCAAAAGAATTTAGACAATTTTTGTCTCAGATCTGACAAATGAAATATTTTGTCCTTACAACAGTGAAAGGGTGTAAAAGCCCGTGCTTAAAATAATTCAAACCAAAAACTTCAAACACCTTTAGACCAAAGTGCTTTGTATTTTCAGGGTCTCTCTCTTCAGTCTATCAGGACATAAAGTTTAACACATGCCCGTTATAGGCATTCTCCTTATAAAGCACACCTTCCTACCCACCAGTTATGCACAAAATGAAATGCCTCTGAGTATAGATGATCCCTTTTATAACCAAGACCTTTTAAAAAGAATGGTATACAGCAAGCCAGCTCGCCTTTTAGACTTCTTAGATCTTATTCTGCATCTCATTTTTATATCTTACACTCTTTCTACAAAGCTTTCCTACAAACATACTACAATGTAGTTTCGTTTCACTTCTTTAGAGAAAAATAGTAAAAACCAGAATTTTTTCCTCATACTAAATTATTATAAGTGAATAGACCTTTATCCTTATAGGAATTCATCAATGATGATCAAAGTTTTGCCCAGTGAAGTAATGATCCACTGTACATATAAACAATTTAATGAGAAAAAAGGCATAGCTGCATTGTACAGTGAAGACGCGGTTGAAAATCCTGTCATAAACTGCTAGCATTTCACTGTTAAAGTAAAAATTAGGGGGAAATATATGATCCAGGATTTTTAAAAAAGCATGACTATTTTTCTCTCTCATAAAACTTGCTCCAAATCTTTTGCCAAAGGTAAACTCATCAGGACAGAGTTCCATAATGGTATCTGCTGAAGCTGTTGAAAGGAAGGACGGCAGGAAGGCAGGCAGGAAGGAAGGAAGGCAGGAAGGAACTGAATTAGGCTAGGACAAGAGTGAAGCTTAGTTTGCTTGCTTTTTTTATGGGAAAATATGACTTGAAGACATGGTTGCTAGGAAATGGAAGGATGGATGGGTAATGCACTTTCTCTTATTTTTCTCCTGGTAAGGACTAATGGTTTATTTGCTTGCCTTTTAGAAGGCGGAATTTCAGACATTCAGTGCTATGTGGAGAGAAGCTGAGAGTAAAGTTGTTTATAATTATTAACAGAACAATCTATTTCATATTGAAATAAAACATCCAACACAGAAAATGTGTTCAAAACCTCTGCTGATTATCATATCCCTGTATTATGTGGTCATGCTACCACCATTAAGGTTTACATTTTTCTTATTATTTCTTATTCCTTAGCTGAAATACTTGCTATTGAAGTATACACTAACCTACCTTTGTTTTTTGTGGATCTTACATACAAGAAACTCCCTTTTTACATCACTATAAAGGGTAATGTGTATGTTACTTTCCAGCAGTGGGATACTGCAGGATAAATAATATCTGATTATAAAGATAAACTCTGATTTTTAGACAGGAGTCTTGTATGAGTGTAGAGAGATCAACATAAGAACAAACAAGCAAACAAACACAAAAAAACCCCTAAATCCTGGATCTCACAGTTCTTTTATCTATTTTGCTAAGGTGGAAACCACACCAGGTTATATGGGACTTGGACAAATGCATCAGCAATAAGTAGGAAAGACTCCTCTTATCCAAGTTCTCATCCTGTTTCAGAAAGGAATTAAATCCATTGCAGTCAATTAATTTTTTGACAAGAAAATTAGCCTTGGAAGTATTATGGATTGTTTTTGTCCTATTTAACAGGTACTGAGGAAAAATGTTGCATCTCAGTGGATGACCCTAGTTAAAATATTTTAACAAATAACTTTTTATCTATAGTTGATTACATTTCAAACATGCTGTAAGGGTTAACACTATTAGCAGTACCTATGGCATTTCCTCACCATAAAAAGACAAAATAGAGAATACTGGTTGAAGTGGTAGTAATTATAAATTTGAATGAACTGCTAAAGTGGATTTATTACATAAATCATTGAAATGTTAAAGCAATTAGAACAACTTTTTTCAGCAGATTAATTCAGGAAAAATTCCAAGCAACAGTAAAGTAGCTCTTGGAAAATAATTACTAAAATAGTAAATGAAGTTCAGAATCAACAAAGAGGCTAACTTAATGAAGCACAGTTTCCTCCTGAACAGATGGCATGTCATGTCACCTGTTTTGGTTTGTTTGGTTTTGCTCAGCCTGGTTTTTGGTAGCAGGGGGCCACAGAGGTGCCTTCTGTGAGAAGCTTCTGGAAGAAGCTTCCATCATGTCTGGCAGAACCAATCCCGGATGGCTCTGAACTTTGACATGCTGCTGGCCAAAGCTGGGCCAATTAGAGATGATGGTAATGCCTCTGTGATAATGTATTTAAGAAGAAAATCAAAACAGAAGTACACACAGTTTTTTCCTAGCCAGAGAAGAGGAGGAGGTGAGAACATGTGAGGGAAAACATCATGGTGACACCAAGGTCAGTGCAGAAGGAGGGGCAGGAGGCGCTCCAGGTACCAGAGCCAAAATTCCTCTGCAGGCCATGGTGAGACTGGGGGGAAGTAGCTGTGCCCCTGCAGCCCATGGGGATCCATGGGGATGCAGAGATCCACCCACAGCCCATGGGGATCCACAGGGGATGCAGAGATCCACCCACAGCTCGTGGCGGAGGTGCTCATGCCAGAGTGGGTGGATGCCTGAAGAGGGCTGTGATCCAGTGGGAGACCCAATGGAGAGAGAGGGCCCTGCTTCCAGGCTGGAGCAGCTTGTCCTTGGAGAACTGCACCCCATGAAAAGAGACACCGTCATCACAGCAGTTTTGGGAGGAGTGTGTGCCTGTGGGAGGGACTCACATTGCAGCAGGTGCAGTTTGGCTGCTGTTCATGAGAGTGGACCCACACCAGAGAAGTTCACGGAGAACTGTCTCCTCTGGGAGTGACCCCATGGTCTCACAGGGGAAGGACTCTTCTCCCAGAGCAGCAGAAGAAAACCTCAGATGATGAAGTGACCAAAACCCCCATGCCCTGTCTCCCTGTGCTGTTAGTGAGAAGGAGGGAAGGGCTGGGGGGAAAAAATGTGGTTTTAAGGGCTTATTTTACTTTTCATTATCCTCCTCTGATTCTGTTAGTAATTAATTCACTTTGTACTTTTAAGTTGAACTTGTTTTGCCCTTAAAATATTTTTTTTTCCCAATCCTTATCTCAACTGATGAACCCTTTGTTAATTATTTCTCTCCACTGTCTAGTTGTGGCAGGGGAGGGTGAGTGAGCAACTTTCCTGGGTGCCTGGCATTTGGCCAGTGTCAAACCATAACATCACCCTAACCAACCCATGTGCAGATCACTTGAAATCGTATTTTGAGGAAAGAAAAGAAACTACTATAGGAATGCTGGTACACAGATCACATTTCTTCTGGAACTGCTTTAATTTAGAAAAACTGTAGTTACTCATCACTGAAATGTAGTCTCAAGACAATAAAGGACATAGAAGTAAGAGGAAGGAAGAGGAAGGAAGAGGACACAGTGTTTTAGTCATGGTAGTATCATGATAGCTATGAGGAAACCACTTCACTAACTAGTTCCAAATGCTCATCTAAGTAAATGCTCAGACAAACTTTAAACAGCAAAAATTTGGAGCTGTTGTGTAGGCTAAAGCTAGGAGAAGAGATACATGGCAGATCACATTAGCTCAGAAAGCTCAGATTTTTTTCTCACTGAGAAGAACTAGAATTTTTTGATCCATTTTGTGGTACATTTAAAATCTATTTTGTTACAGATCACAGATTTCCATATTGTTTAAATCTGTAATGGCATTTTTTGTTACCATCTAAATACAGCTTGGACGCTGCCTTTCAGTACATAGCAGAGAGTTTTGAATCTCTTAACATATCCAAAAAAGTGCCAAGGCAAAAATGCCACACCTGAAAGCCAGGTTGCAGTATTTGTTCCAATACATCCAGGAGGACCAGGGGATATTGAACAGGCTGCAAGTTTATCACTTTGCAATTGAGAGAGGTCCTGACAGGCAAACACAGATTGCACCAGGAATCTGCTCTAGTGCCAACCCTTCTTTATCTCAGCTGGATGCTACCATACATGTCCCTAGCTGCTGCAGCTGGTCATGCTGCAGTGTGGGAGTTACACTCAAAATGTTGTTTGTTAGTCTAGTTAGAGATTTGAAAGTCTAAAGAGACCAAGGCAGGAAAGCCACAGGCATGTGGGCACCAGAGAACTGCTGCCCCTGTTAAACCCAGCTCTCTCCAAGGCAAGGCCAGACATGTCCTGAGACACTATCAGGTCAGCACCAAGCCTGTGACCTCCTGTTGTCAAAGCCAAAATTGTATTTACTGGATTTCAGAGTGGGAGGAACAACGGAGAATTCAGCACCAGCTCCTGTAACATATGCTTTTGGTCTATTTAGCCAAAACAAGACCTGAAATATTGTGCAAAACAGAAAAAACATTAGTCTGATTAGTGGTTTTAATTTGAAGAGAATTCCTGGCACAAAGTCTGCTCCCACAGCACCTTGGCTGTTGAGCCAAGTTCTTAATAGAGACAAGGACTACAACAGCTGACTACAACCTCTTAAGGGGAATATTTTTCTGGAGGAGACAATTAAAGGACTTCCTAGGAAGACTGTCTAATGGGACTTGGAACAATCTAGAACTGAGTGCAAATAACAGGACAGGCACTGGGTTGGGGTTTTTCCTGGCCAGAGGCATAACACTACAAGGCTCATTTCTGCATGGGCAGCTCTTCAATGGCATCTCTGTCAACATTCTTCTCACTGGAGCAAACACTGTCGCCCTAGGTTTTCTTGCTTTTGAGTGCTTGTAACTTTGTACAGCAGGTTCTCACGTAGTGTCATGTAAACTATGTATATTTTTAGAATTTTTACATATTTCTCCTCTGGGAGGAGAAATATGAGTGATGGTGACGTTCACCATCCAGGTTAAAGAGGTGGCGACCTGTGTAGCCAATCTTTTGACATTTGTACAAATGTATATAAATGGAGTCAGATTTTGAATAAAGGAGAAGGAGGAAGTTTCCCCTGAACTCTGCTGTGCCTGTTTCGTCCTTTGTGTGTCAGAAACTGTGACAGAACACCCACCACATTCTTAGATGGAGACTAGCTGCTACAGGGGAGGCTTCAGCATGCAGAGGCCACCTAGACCCTGGCAGATGACAGGAGTCACAAAGAACATACTCTGTCATGCCAGACTGCACAAAGGCTGGCCAACATTGACAGAAACTAGACATCCATTCTGCATTTTTGGATCTGTATGGGTCAGCTGGTTTCAGTTAAGAAAAAAAATTTAGGGGTTTGTTTGTTTTTGTTAGTTTGGGGGTTTTTTTGTTTTGTTTTTGTTGTTGGTTTGGGGTTTTTTTTAATTGTTTTTGTTCATTTTTTAAAAAAAAACCTAATTGCTCCAGTATGATTTGGCCAATGAGGCCAAATCATGAGTTAGTGAATTCTGGCAAGGCAATCCTGTTATCCAAAGACAGTATATTACAATATGGAAAAAAGGAAAAATAATTTGGAAACTCTGGAAAATTTGGCTGCTTTCTTTTCTCATATACAAACATATGAGGGGTTACATCTTGCCATTTAATCTTTGTCTTTCCTCTAGGAGGAAATCAGAAGTAAAACATACCATAGCATTGGAAGAATAAATGCTTTGGATGCTCTTCTCTGTAATAGGAAAACCTTCATTAATAATTAAATCAAGAGAAGAATCAATGAAAGACAGTAGAAATAACCTGATTAATACAATCAGAAGTCTGGAAGATTTTGAAGAAGGAAGTCTGACAGATTTTGAAAAACCAGAAACAGGATACACATAAAGTACCACTTCACCTAGAATGTAACCTATTTTGACTTTACTTAGTTTCTTTCACTGTATCAAATACGAGTATTATTTTTTTTTGGAACAAAATGTCTACAGTGAGATTATCCAAAAAAAGTCCTGCTGATTTCATGAAACTTTAATTGGAACAGTATTTTCAAAGGCTCATCTTTTTCGAAAAGACTATTTTACTGATCCATTTATGCAGAAATTAGAAAGTTCATCCTGAATTGTTGTAATAACTATTACTTACCTATGAATCAAAACGAGGAATAAAGAGTAAGAAATGTGGAAATAACTGTAGCTTAATCCAGCCCTTTGAAATGGTGAATGAAAAGGTTGGGTTTTTTAACGAACTGCTATGCCAGGATAAGATGGCACCTGTATGTTCAGCTTTCTGAATGGGTGGAAGGATTATTCATGTTTATTTAAGAAAAGACTCTGTCATCTTCATTTATCAAGGTAATTGCTTTTCTAGGCAAGTAGTCCAACTCTCTCAGCTAGGGCTTTCATGTGGAATAAAGTATAAGACACTGTGAATAAAGATGGTAGGAATTGGCACAAAGTCAGCATTTTCATTTCCTTTTGTGAGGAGCCAGTTCGTTTACCATATAAATTATCAAGCACCTTTTTAATATGGTTAGAAACTCATCAGTTATTTTTTCTTTAAAAATCAATTGCAGCTGAACAGTAACAACTGCAATAAAACTAATTTTAAGTGGAAAAGAACTTCATTGAGACTTTTGAGTAAAATCTTAAAAAACTCCACAGTTTTACTGCAGAATACATGTTCTGTGAAACCTAATGACCTTCTAGCATAATAAGAAGCAAACCTAATATGCATAAATTTGGAATCAAGTTTCAGCACAGAATTCTTTTCTCATTCTTTTAACAGAAGTTTTTCAAAGATAAAATCTAATGATCAAACACATTCTATAATCTAAATTCATTAGAGGTTCTCATTAATATTCATTCATTACATTTGAAGCACTCAGGTAGAGAACTGCAAGGACACTCAATTAGCAAGTGATCAGAAAGCAAAGAAGTTTCACTTGTGCCACATTTCTAACAGATCAGATATTCTTAAAATGCATGAAATACATTAGCTCAAATTAACCCCTGTCAGCCACTCAGGAACTGACATCCCTAGGCTTATAGATGTGGGAGGCTGCTGGACTGGTGACTTCTAACTGGAGGCCAAGATACAGACTGCAACTTAGGGGGCACCCAAATGGGCATAATCACAAATAACTGCTGTTCTTTGAGCATTATATTCAAAGCTGAGAGAGTAAAGTAGGAATCTTATTTCAGTTTCAGCACTTGCAAAGTATTTTTCACTCAAGTATGTACTTCATTCTCTTTTAGAAAAGATGGTTGATATTCATTACTTTTAATGTACAATCAACATGTAAGAGGTTCTGTTTAAAAGGCTTAGTATTGGGTTGCACCTTGGGATATTGAAATGCTTAAATCACAGAAATATTTCATCAACTATTAGGTGAGAGAGTATTATTTTTGCCATTCTTTTGCTAGGTAACAAGCCTTAAATAACTCAGGGAATGTCTAATCCTAGCTTAGTGTATCAGCTTTCCAGATTACATATTGGCTTCTGTATTATTTCGTACATGTATGTGTATGTTACACATGTACAAAAATGAGTTCAACATGTCAGTTGTCACAGCTGAAGTACTGCAATTTCTGAAAATCTGAAATAATCCCTATACATAGATTTATTCCCCCTTTTTGTGGTCAGTTCACTTAGCAAGTACATCTGAACAGCCCCACAGAAACTGAGAAAGCCAACAGACTGTAGAGGTGCATTATCATTCCTGAAATTACTTTCTTAGACCAGCAACACTTTGACCACTTCTTACACAAGCAAAGTTATCAGTTATCCTTGCTATAAGATGGCAATGGTACAGTATATAATTACTAGAGCAAATCCACAAGCTGCCAGCCAGGAAGCCACTCTCCCTGTTCTACACTCCTAGGGAAATACAGGTAAATAAATGCTGATTAGTTCTGGACTTGGGTTTGTATTGCTGAGTGTCACAGCTGAGCTGCAGAGAAGGGAAGAATTTAAGTTGCTTTTGTGATGTTTCATTCAGATCAGAGAAACTTTGCAAGTGTCCAGTTTGCCTCTGTTCCTTTAGTCTTCATTACAGGAAAGCATTTATACACATAGTTAGTTTCAATTTGCTTTATTGGGATTTAAGGGTATGTTAAACTACTTCTAATTGCATTCTGGCTTGGCGTCTCAATGATTAACACACCAAGAATATTGTTTGCTGCCATTACTGGGAACTCAAACGAGTTTTAGACAATAGAGTGGCCTGTCATGAGGGGAGAAAGTGCTTCTCAACACACTGGAAGACATTTCAAGCATGATGGTTTTAATTCTATCACTTTAGAAGTGGATCATATGTACCAAAAATGCAACAAACATGGCACTAGTTCCGCAGGCTTTTGAAATGCCTTTTATGATACAATTGCTTTTTAAATCAAATTAGAAAATATGTTGAAAACACTATTCACTGACTTTATCCCCCTCCAAGTAAATTACTGCCATGTTCCTGCAATTTATGTGATCTTGTATAAGAGAAAAATCACTAGATTTGTATTTGAAAAATATGCATTTTACAATTACAAGAAACAGCTGAGATAATTCCAACTGAATGGGATTTGAGAAGGACTATTTATATGAAGATATGTAGCAACTTTACATCTTAGAGCATTTTCCCACCAGGAAGGTGAGCCATCACAACCTATGTTGATGCCTTTTTTTGGAAACAGGAAAAGAAAAATAGAGATATTATTTTTTTCTTTTTTAATTTGAAGAAATCAAAATATAACCATGAGGGAAATATAAGTATTTCAGGTAAAGACTAGTGAAATCTACAGCTCAAGGCCAACTAACAGTATGAAACTTGAAATCACTATTGTGTAACACTAAAGATGTTTAAGGAAAGCATTTAAGAAGGAAATTTCCTGTATCATTTTCACAAGGTACTCCAATTAAACAAACTCCCCAGGAATATAAATACTGTTACATAACATTTGAAATTATTTCTTATTGCCCAGGAAAAAAATGTTTTTGTGACTGACAGGTAACTGATGTCTTACTGAAGTAGTCAGGCTGTTCATTAACCTGAGACATGTCACAGGAATGCTACATTACAGACTGAGACTGCTAAATTTTAGGACCCTTGCTGTAACTCTTCATATAAGATTACCCAGTCTTGCACTGGATGGTCCAAAGCAGCCCTGTCTTTGCTCCTCGCTCCTGTAACAGGTGTGACTTATTTATAATGATACTAATTTATTTTTAGATATTATTGCAACCCCCACTTGTAACACCTGAAGGTGTAAACTTAGAATCCAGATTTTTAGGAATAGCATGTAAGGCTCAGAGTCAAGAAAGCACTTAAGTAAATGTTTTACATCTGGCTAGAGCTCCAAAGCGTTCTGCAATTGTTAATGGGCTCTGGAGCAGATTTGAAAAACATCTTTACTAAAGGAAAAAAAACCCACCATGTGGACATTAGCTAGCAGAAAATAGAGTACCCCTGTGGAGTGAGAACTGCTCTTATATTAAGCTCAGCAGGAAAACTCTGAAGTTCCCTGGATTGCTGGTACATTTCTCACTTTTTGCCAATAAACTCCATACATTCGAAAAAACAGATAAAAATAGATCAGCATTTCTAAAATAAAACACACTAAACTGATTCCCATCACACAAGCCCTATGACAAGGCAAGCAGTTAGGTAAATTTTGACAATTTTTTGAAATACAGGCCTTGGTTGCAAGAACCATTCTGTGCATGGAAAATTACTGCAACAAGCTATTTCTTCCTGACTACAGAAAAAAATCACTGGTTCCAGTCATCTTGATATTCAGCAGCTGCCAAAGCTTTTCCATGTAAATAAAAATCAGTTATTTAAGTATCTACATAGGCTGAAGTAAACAGAAAACTTTACTTATTTTAAATGCTGGCAATGTTCTGGCACAACACATTTCCAGCAAAGAGTAGACATTTTGAAAAGAAGGTCACGTGGATATAATTTTACTGAACATCCTCAGTACTCAAATAACAATGGGTTGCAATGACATGGAACTAAATAGGGTTTATCTGTTGGGGGAGCTGACCAGGGCCTCTGCCAGAGCCTCTGCTAGAGCACTGGTGTGTGATTACAACCAGAGTCTTTAGCTCAGCTGAAGCAATACACAGTTTGCAGCTTCTATTCAGTTGACCACCATGGGTTTACAAGCTTGTAATACTGTTCTGCTTGCTACTTCTGAATGACTTCTTGCACATTTGAACTGTGCATCAATGTCTGCTAACCTTAGCAACCACTCAAACCCAAGATGGCTCCACTTTTCTGAGCCATTGTCATCCTACTGCCAATGAGTTAGTCTTAAAAGCAAGATAAACATTTTACCTACGCCTGTAGCGACAGGATAAGGAGCAAAAGTTTTAAATTGAAAGAGGGTAAATTTAGATCAGATAAAAGGAACTTTTTTTTTTTTTTAATGATGAGAACATAAAATACGTTATGTGGAACAGATTGTCCAGAGAGGCTGTAGATATCCTGTTACTGGAAATTCAAGGCCAGGTTGGATAGGGCTTTGAGCAACCTGGTTCATTGAAAATTGTCTCTGCCCATGTCAGGGAAGTTGTACTGTATGATCTTTAGAGGTCTCTTTCAACTGAAATGAAACT
Organism: Cyanoderma ruficeps; assembly: GCA_008694505.1. Taxonomy (NCBI): domain Eukaryota; kingdom Metazoa; phylum Chordata; class Aves; order Passeriformes; family Timaliidae; genus Cyanoderma; species Cyanoderma ruficeps. The sequence goes on from VZDJ01007755.1 coordinate 41,801,199, forward strand.
ATGCTTCAATTTCATTTCTGTCTCCAAAGTATATATGACTGTAGGTCCTTCACAGATGAAGGTTTTTGACAACGCATTTATTAGCTAAAGAAGGATAGAAATTCTGGCCATTTATTTTCAATTAATGGGAAAAATAATGCACATTTGTCCAATTAATTATTGTTGTGGTAGGTTTTAATTGTCTTTTAGATATGGTCAGTCCCACTTCTATATGTAGCCTGGAATGATGCTGAAGCCAATCAGGTCTTGTCTATTTATCCAGCCTTTTTATTTCAGGTTCTTTAAGCAAGAGGTCAGCATCAGCTACACCTAGTCATACCAATCTTAGCTTTGGTTCTCCCTTGGCAGTAATAGTAATAAAGTTCAATCAAACTCTTTCCTAAGAAACACATTTGGAAATAAATACTGTAATTACATCTTTCTGAAATACAGCAAAATAATTTGGTTTCTCACCTCAGGCAAGAGCTAATAATTTTCTAAAATCAAAATTGGTACTGATGGAAAAAGGCATCTTCCTTTCTAATACTCCTAAAGATTTCCTCTATTAAAAAATAAAAATCCTCTTATTTTCCAAAGGCTCCCCAAAGGCAAATTGCCTTCTAAATTTCAAGAGTTTCTTTTATAAAGCAAAGATGACATACTCAATAAAATCTTCTTTCTACACTCTGAGTTTCTATTCAAATAGACATATTCCATCAAGCAGTCTCCAAAAATTGACTGGAGAATAGACCCTCTCACCTGACTGAAGTTTTCCAGCTCACCAATTTCATTGCTAAAACTCATCAAGTATAACCATTTTTCTTATTTATAAAGAAAGGAAAAATACCCTCACTTTTTACTGCTTCATCCTTGAAGAGAGCTTTACTGTTTAAGCTTTAGTGTCTCATCCCCATGGGCTGCCATCATCAACCCATGTAGAAAACAATAATAAAATGAATTCACCCATAGAGGTCATTCCTTTTGTCCTGTGATAATATGAAGACCCAGAAGCCTAGCAATGAATTCCAGAACTTTAACAACCTGAATAAATTGTGAAGTACAAACCAGAATGGATGATATACCAGTCATTTCACACGAGTCAGTGCACAAATGCACAGCCTGAAATCTGCTAAAATATCCTCTTGTTTTTACAGAGGAAAATGACAATGAAAGGAAAAGATTGTTTTTTTATATACATCTTTTTAAGTAAGGCAAAAACCTTTTTTAAAGATGTGAAAAAAGTGTGAAAGAGTAAATGAAATACCATCCGAATGAAAGTGCTCCAAAATTGAAACTGAGGACCAGTGAGTGACCCAAGGCTTCTGATTATTCAAGCTCCTTTCTCTCTCTCTCCCCCTGCCTCTTCTTTTCACTTTCTCTTTGTTTGTTCTGTTCCCTCCTTCCCTCCCTTTTACTTCCTTGTCCATTTTGTGATTAACAAAACCAACAAAGCCAAACCAAATCCCAAAATCCATATGCAAAACTTGTTACTCAGCTAATTCTTGAAATAGACTTGAAATGACTCAAGCGGAATGATTACAACACAAATGCTTATTTAACAGCACCATCTTTTGATTGAAAAAAGCTTCAGTCAAGCCTGATCATCAAAATGATGATCTGACTGACAATTTTCATTTATGGAGTTTTATCACTAAAATGCTAGCATTACTTATATGATAGCACAGAACTCAACATCAAAGAAATATAGAAAAAGTCAAACTGTCCAAGCCCCCAAGATGACCTCTTGATGACTCAGCTTCAAGAACGCAAGCAAGACTGTCACCTTAAGGTTTTGAGATTCATATCAAGAAGTCAAAACAATACATTCTGCAGATTCAGTAACTGCAGCATGTTCAAGGCTTTCAAGTTGCTATTTCTTCCTCACAATATGACTCCACATCTGTTTTTCATTTTTTCAAATACCTACAATTGACACCTCTGATTCATGTCTATTTCAGATATACCCATTGTTTTCTGTCTGTTCATTGTTGCCAATTTGTAATTTCAAGACTGTTTGGTTGCCCCAGGGAAAAATCCACAGCAAATATGCCTCAAAGCAAGGGAATATAGCAAATACAAGCAGTCATAATTCTAACATATATCTGAGTAGTTGTATTCCTACAGATTTTTCTTCAGAAAATAATGGTTTATGGCTTTTGATTCCTTTGTTTATTAATTCAGTTCCTGCATTAAATAAGTCAGGTGATATATATGACACGTAAATGAAAAAAAGTCATGCCTTGTTTAGCCTGTTATTTATTGCAGTAAAATGATATTTGGCAAGAAACTATCTCTCTCATGACAGAACTCACTCAATACAAAGACAAAAGCACAATTTAAATTGGACAGATAAAGATTTTACAACAAAAGACATAAATTAGGTGACAGTCAAGGATTAAGTATTCACGACTTAATCTCTGAAGCTTGAAGGAGAAGTGATCTCTTTATTTATACTGCCAAACCCAAGCTACAATCACATGAAACGAAGCTTCTAAAGAACTAAAAATCACACTTTGGTTTACATGTTTATATCTCCTGCTCATCCTGTGCTGACATTACAACAGCAGTGTGATACAACACTTTTATTCTATGAGATCCAAGGGCCTTCAATTAAAATCACAGTTCGGGTTTAGCAGATTCACTTTAAAGAAATGAGATTCTTTTTCTTCCAGATGTTGCGCCCCAATCAGACAAAGTCTACAGACATATTGGAAGGGACAATCACTAGAAAGATACAAGATTTCAATCGAGTAAACTAGAAAGATTTTAACCAACATAATAATGCTAAAACTACTGCTCTTTGCCTGATAGGCGTGAACTTCAGAGAGGAAGACGACGGTGTAATATCCAATAAGTTTTTCTTTGGAAATAAGAAACAGTAGCACATCCTTATTATAGAAACTGAAAGTGATTGCATCACATTACCATGGGACCACTTATGCAAAGTGTGCAGGAATAACAGGAGAAACAGTAATCAGAAAATGTGTCATTGACTTTACAAAACCCAGCGTTACCATTTCCTCTCTCCTCAACATACAAAAAAGCTTGCTATCAGCAGTGATTTTATGGCTCTTTCTAACTTCAGAGTTTTAATACTATGCACTTCAAAAACTGTACTACATTATCCTTTGAAACAGAATGCTGTATAAATTAAGTATAATAAAAGGTCATGTTGTAGGAACTTCAGAATGACAATGCAAAGTAAGGAGACACCTTTGTCTGTAAGTGCTCAGTGCCTCAGTTCCCCATCACTGAAAGATGGAATCTATATTCTTCCACTGCAGTACAGTCTGTGCTATTAGAAATGGTCATGGAAAAACCAATGAGGAATTTAAAAAATCTGTCTTAAATCACAAGACAAGCAGTAATGATTAATAGGACTCAATGCTGAAAGAAGGTAAAACAAATTACTGAATAGCCAAGTGAATACTAAACCCTTTATACAGCAAAGAAGGCAAATGCCATGGAAAATTGTATTCTGATCATATAACAGATGATTTTCTGAGTGTGAACACAAATAGTTTCCTGACAAATCTTAATCCAAATGACTCAACTTTTGAGCAACTGATTTAATAATCCTAAGTCACTGCTGCTCTCTTTCTGCAACCATTTTAAAAATTAACAATATTATATTTGGTCCTATTGCCTAAGTTTCATAAAACAGAACAACCGGGAGAATGTCATTCAACTTCTCTGAAATTCACAAAGCATTTCCTCACTTTCAAATAATTTTTTACCATTATCTTCATTTATTTCCTCCTCCAGAGTATTTTCCATAGGCATTTATCTCTGTTATGAAAGCCTGTCAAATTCTTTTTGAAATGCAAGGATGCTACATCCTCTAAATTTTCCTTATCTTTCTTATCACTAGTATCCTCAAAGAACTGAAACAGATTAGCTCAGCATGACCCCTTCTGCCTGAATTCATGCTGGATATCCTTTATCAAACTGTTTTACTAGGTGTTATTCTGCCACATCTTTCTCAAAAAAGGGGCTTTGGGATATTGTTCCTTCATTCTACTCTCCCTTCAGACAATTATTGTGCCATCTAAGAAATCTCAAGAATTGTATTGAGTATTTAATTAATCTGCATAACAGCAAGTGAGAGTTGAGTTCTCACTCACTGAGGTGTTTTTTAACATTAGATACTTTGCAGATAATGCATATATTTAATAAAGGCTTTATCTATTCTCACTGTACTGGATCTCAGGTCTCTGCACAGAATTTCTGTACCTGTTTCTTGCTTATTTTGCCAGCACCATCTAGTTTCAGGTAGTAAGTAAGTTGACCTATGCTTTTGATAAATATCCAAGCCCTCTGAGACAGAATTTCTCCATGTGCACTTTTTAAGCAGCCAAGGCTATTTGAGTTAGTGGTAGAATGAAAAAGATCCATGCTCAGACCACCTCTCAGTACCTGAGATTTTTGAAACTCTTCTCCAGAGCTGCATTTCACTACAATTATGCAGGACTGATAACTATTTTTAGCTATTTCTACTCATAATTTCAGGGCAGGAAACCTTTCCTGACATACCTCCCACCACATGGAGGAGAGTATTAGCATAAAACTACACACAATCAGAGAAGGTAGGATAAGCAGGAGCACAGACAATGAACAGAAGCAAGACCTCTGATCTTACAGAGAGAGACAGTGTTCCTGTGGAAAGCCAAACCACAGCAAGAGATCTGGTTTGTATTACAAACAACTATAGTTCTAGTTTTCTCTTTCATTGTGTGACTTTTTCTTACATAATTTTATCCTCTTGCCTCTCAAAACCCCTCTCACTTGCAATACATTGATATTTATCTTCTATAAGGAACAAAGCATCTCACATCACATTTTCAGCCATAATACTACACATTTTTGCCTTCTGTGGTGACTAGCTTCTGTTTTTCTTTTCTCTCCTTCCAAGTAGAAATTCTACTTTTCATGGTTGCTATCACCAGTTTATTGGTTCTCTCTATCTCTTTCTTTATGCTAATCTATATCATTACTACTAAATAATACTGCTCAGTAACTTTCTTTACTTTGCATTTTAATATTCTAAGTGTGTTCTTAATTTTTATAAGCTACAATTACTTATGTTCCTTTCTCACATATTTTAGGTTTTCAGTACGTCTTTCAGATATGGGTTACTCCACACTAACATATTTCTTTACTTTCCAATACAGACGCCTTTCAGATGTTACAGAGCTTTCCTCACATCACTTGATTTTCCCTCATTCTGTTTTACAAAGGTCAAGTATTTTCCTACTACTTCTTGCATAAATCATTTTTGGTAAATTCTAGGTGCTCTCCCAGATGAATGAATGTATTTATCCTGCTTGATTCATGGCCAGTAATTTTCCATGTACAGTGTAGCTTTTGACTATATTGATTGTTCAGTGTTCTGCATTTGACTGGAATTGCATTTGCAGCTTAGGTTATACTGTCAAGAGGTCTGGTTCCCATTTCTGAGAGGGAATTTCCCTACATAAGAGGAAGCGCTTCTGGCCTTTTGTGCTCCCCAGCATCTGACTGCCAGAGAATTCTGCCAGCTTTGATTAGCACAGTGTCAGGAAAGGACATTCATTGGCATAACTGGAGTTGAGTTCCAGACCAAATGGCAAAGCTTGTTTATTCTCCCCTCATGTTGTTCTCTCCTGTCTCTCTCTCAATCCTCTCACTTTCTTTTCATTGCACTGTTCCTTTCGCACACTCCTGTCTCTTAACTTCCTACTTCCTTTTTATCTATTTAAAACCAAGGAAACAGCCTTTCCAGCTCTTTCATTCTGTTGGAAGAGGATGCTATCCAGCATCCAACACTGCCATAAGCTTTAACTCAGTGTCCCACCTTGGGGTTCACTCAGGACATGTCGCAGGGAAGCGGAGGAGGCTGACAATGCCCCCACACAACCCTTGGGCAGCGTATTCTTGGTACCAGCTGGACCCTGCTGTGTGTACTGAGAAGCTCCTGCTAAGCTGTTGTGCTTCTGAGATCATTTGTGGGAACACAGAGAACAAGAGTTGCTTGTCTTTGTCCCTATTCTGTATTTAGCTGTCACCAATAACCGTTTTTCGTGCCAACTGTTCAGTGTTTGAAACCATTGTTCTTTTTGCTGCTTTTGCTTCCTGCCAGATTTTTCTATTACCCTTATAATTACCTACTTGAATGAATTTTTTTACTGCCAATGTAAAATGGACTGGTTTAAATGAGTAAGTCATTACACAATCCAAAGATATGGGTTAAAGCTAGATTTTATAATACCAGTAGTTACATTTGTTGATCATTATACTCATGTTTCATAACATTAAATAGAATAACTATAAGAACCTCATAATAGTATCTAAGTAGAAATAGTAAGTATTATACTATTTTCCAATCAACTTTACCTAAATGAAATTAATCTGAGCAACTAACCTGAATATAATGACGTGTGACACTTGCAGGTAAAATAGCCCTTTGGTATTATTCTCTGTCCCTCTGTTTGGCAAAAACCTATAATAGTAATGCATTCTTTACTTTCTTGCCTTTCTCGGGCATACATTTATAGCTCACATGCATTTATAGCTGGTGACAGCTCCCTACCCCCCTTCCCCCCATCCCCCTAAATATACCTTCTTTACCCATTTAATATGATGACACAGGCTTCATACCATCAGCAGAGTGTTTTCATCAATCAGATCTTTTTTGCTTGTATTTTTGGGTTGGTACGCTGCAAATAAACAGCTGAACTAACCAAATTTATGTTCTAGGGCAAAATCCAAAATTGGATCTCCACTGGGGCAGCATGATTAAAGGAACAATCTCATACTCTGAGTTCAATGGCAAGCATCAGTCCTCACTTCCATAGAAGTAAAAAGTGTTAGAAGGCAAACTCCCTTTATAAATGTAGACTAAATTCCTTTCCTTGTCATATTTTTGCTTTTATTGAGGAATTTAAGATATCCAAACTCCCAAATTAGGAAAAAAACCCAACAAAGCACTAAACAGAAAACAAAAACCATTCAACCAACAAACCAAAAATAATAAAAAAAAAAATCAAACCAAAAAAAAAAAACCAACAAAGAAAAGCCCTAAACCATGAAAAAATCAGAATCTATAAAATTTATTTTTTGGTAATCATGTGAGAGGTAAGATTTCAAAAGATAGCAAATCTTTTTAAAAAGGAACTTCCTCCTTTCTAAAGATTTACAATCTTTTTGTACGTAGAGAAACACTCTGGCAACCAGATAATTCTGTGTAAAAATAATAGTTGAAATGTCATTTTTAATAAGATTTATTGTTTCTCTCATAATTTATCACATTCAAATGTAAAATTCCTAATGCACTCACCGGCTCAAAACCCAGCAGTGGTTATTTATTTATTTTTCTTGTACAGGCTTGTTTGGATTTTGATGAATACCTGCAGCAGTTTCTGAATCATGCATCTAAAAAGCAAAAACATCCCTATACTGAGTGAGCATCCACACATACACACACACACTCACAAAAGCCCCCAACAAACTCAAAAAACACACACACCAGGCTTATCGCTTCTCTACCATTTGCTGTGGAATAAAAAGATAAAATGTTCACTTTTGTCTCAGCCAAGATTACCAATTCAGCTTATAAAATCTAAAAACAAACTCATGTTTATTTGAAGTTCTAAAGAATTATTTGAACTGCCCTTTAAATGTTCCCTCTTAGGCATTCCACATCTTTCAAACACCTTCTTGCATAAATATTGATGGTAGTATATAAAGATGCTTTTTGTTCCTGCTCATGGTTCTTCAATTTAAATTAAAATGAAATTAAATCACTAAGTTTTAAAAGTAATTTTTGTATTTTTTCTGTCCTTAAAAAATTTTACTTCCTTTACTCAGTAATCATTAAGACATATTTCATTTCTCTTTTAAATGGCTGAATATGGATGCTAACTGCAGAAATGAACAAGGAAGGTCTTAGTGAGGTTGTGACAAAATTAAAGGCTATCGATATATCGCTCAAGAAGTAAATGAACAATTTACTCTATTTTTAGAAAGGAAAACTGTTTACCAAAGAGTAAAGGAGAATGACAAGTGGAATGGAAACTAATAGTAATGTCCAAATTGGAAAAAAGTATTGAAGAAAAAATCATAGAGCTTAACACGTTCAAACAAGACATGATGCATTTTAATGACTGAATTCTAATGCAGCTAATATGTTATTAAATGATGAATAGCACCACTGCATTGAGTAACTGTAAAACATCATAACTGAGTTTCAGAGAGGGAAAAACATCTTGCATATGACTAGAGGTACATTAAACACTTGTGTTCATGACACAGACCAAGAGGTATTTTGTGCTTTTGATGCCTTGATTTTCGAATGGCCTAAGAGCCCTTCAGCTGTGGGTCTGAATGCCTTTGCTCAAGTTGCAAGAGGAGTGCTTTCTAGAACCTCAGTGGCAGCATTTTCTCTGCTGTTCTTATGCAGTCGCTCTTGTGGTGTTATTCCTATGGACCTTTACCTGCTGCAGACTCCAACAGTGTTCTCATGGTGGCTGTCAAGGGAAGGAACTATCACTGGTCACTCCTTCCTTCCCCTCTTTTCATTGTAGCTCTTGGTTTACATTTGGGCAATTGTTATATGCATGCAGAGAGCTTAACAGCATTTGGTCCCTCTGGCACTTCTCCTCTTGCCTATTGGGGGAATTTGTCCTTTCTCTCTCGCTCCTGTCCTCTTCTTTTTCCATTTCCCCCAAAAGTAATTCACCCTTAGAGTCAATATGTGGCTCAGAAGCCACAGACCCCTGCATGAGTATATAGGTACTCTCTTGTATTCCTTTTTCTACACACATGTTCATGACTGTTTGAAGACAGGACACTGAGGTGGGTGGATCTTTGCCCCAGCTTGGTGTAACACTGAGTGTATGAAGTACAAATTGAACTGCTATAAGTCAGTGAACCTTTTTGTATTATGAGGGATTACTGAGTAACAGAATTGTTTTGAACAGTGGTATCTGAGTTATTATTAATATATAACTTCTCAAAGGCTGGTGAAAATATTTTGTAACTATAACCACTTTGGCTTCCCAAACAATAAGAACTTACAAGAACTAAGCATTCATTTTAAAACACAGTACACACAATAGAATAATTTTGATGGTATATATGTGACAATTCCTGTAACAGTTTATCAAATTTTACTTATTTTTTTATTAATGATTTGTTACCTGAGTCTGAATTTTCATAGCTTCAATTTCCAGATTTTGGATGATTTACTTCTGGCGGACTACAGATTAATCCTGTTATCAGATATCTTTTTTCTAAGCAGGTACCTTTTCTCATTCCCTTGATAAACTAAGCAGATCAAATTCTGTGAATCTTTCACCACAGAGGAAGTTTTCTTGCTCTTTGGTCACTCTAATTCTGTAAATACTCTTACGTTTATCAGCATCTTTCTTGAACTATTGACAAATAAGAACTGGTTAGTAAACTCCTGTAGGACTTGAATTAAAAACAAAGACACTCTTTAAATAATCACTCCACTTCAGCTAAACTATATGCTTGGCTTTAAAGTTACACTTGGAACTATCCCATCCTGGCTTCCAATGATTTGCCCAACAAAGTTGACTACTTTTAAGTATTGTCTGAAATCTTTGTGTGTACAAGATACAAAGATATATCTACATAATGATATCTATCTATCTATCTATCTTGCATGATGTCTTCTTTGACCCTTTTGAGATAATGCTGATTAAGCTGTCTGTAAATTTGCTAGCCATGACCTGCTTCTTCACCAACAATAAGACTTTTCTAATTGTAGTATTCATCCTTAAGGTACATGCAATATCTAGCAGGTAAGAAACAATGTTATTTTGTCATCTAGAACACTACAAAAAAAAAATTACAGAAAAAAAGAGAAAGTTTTTTGCTGTTGACTACACATAGATGCATTTGAAGGCTTTTCCCTGATACATCTGAAATTCATCAAAACCCTGTTTTTTAAATTGTTTAATTAATGCCATTTTTATTTCTTAGCACAGAGGTAATATTAAATCAAGTGTATTAGGAAGGCCTATTCTACTATTTCTGTCATGTTTATTAATGTAATTTGAATTTAATTTTTTTAAAAAAGAATAATCTTGTTTCTCCGGTTCTTAATTAAACAGAAATGATTGTTTCCTCTTTGAACACTACAGTAGCAATACAAATAATAACAATAAACCCCCATTAACTGAAGTAACTTTTTGACTGTTAATATGCTGTGCAATATCAACTCCTATTATACTTCAAAAACCACTCCTTTGTTGCCCCAACTTTTCTTACTACACTTCTGTTTATCATTCTCACCAGCTCTTTTCTAAATGTTTCAGATTCCATCAGATTGTGTTTACATCCAATGGCTTGAACTTTTAATCTATTTGTGTGTATATGCATACAAATAAATACATATTTTTAAACTGCCTTCAGATTGCATTTTTTTAAATTCTGCTCTTTTCTATCCCAGTTTATTTCTAACTGGCATTATGTTATAGATATCTTGAAAATTAATTGTTTTACAATTATTATTTTTTCTTCTTTTTTAAATACTCCCTTCCAGAAAATATGCCTTACAATGGTTTTCACCATTATGAAATCAGCTATTTAGAAAGAGCGTCTATAATTCCTGTTAACTTAGATTGTAATCCATTTCAATGCAATAAATAATAATCTGATACTTTACAGAGGTCATTTCATTAACCTTTATTTAACAGGTCAGATGCAAAAAGGATCTTTCAATTATTAACTTAAGCTTAAAAAGTAACCTCTCCACACTTACGATCTGAGAAGTTTAAGAATCATCTCTCTTCCTTTTGCCAGTCACCATTTGCTGTGGCAGGATGGGTTTTCTCAGTTGTGCTTTTCTGATCTACTTCTAACTCTAGGAATATGACTACAGATGAAAGAAACCTTAAAACTTATCTTGCTCACTGATATTCCAAGTCTTTGCATTTCTTCTATGTTCTCCATTCGCCTTTCTCATTTTTGCTTCTAGCTAGTTTCACAAAATGCTGCTGTTATTTTGTGCAGTGGAATTATGATGTATCCCATCCCATAGACAAGCAGCTTTTCCTGTAAGCAGGTTACAAATTATTCACAAGAATAGGAATCAGAATGGCATAAATGGGAATTTCCATTCTAGTACACATAGATGACACAAAATGCTTCCCCATTCCAGGGGAATCTGCCATCAAAACAAACGCAGCTCCTAGTGAATTACTTCGACAAGGAATATGCCGAGTTAGGAACACCCAGTGTAGAACACATCTTGGAAACAGATTTGTCTAAACATGGAAGATGTATCACAGAGAAGAGATTTTGATAAGAGTCACAGTCAATGACAAATCACCTTTATAACTCTATGAAAAGGGACCTCACAAAACTGAGTTAAAAATTTTATTTAAAAAAAAGTAATAAACAAGCAAAGAGTCTTCCTAGGGACACCATGATGGATATTATTAAGCCAACATTTTAAGGATTACTGCAATAAGAAAAATAAAGAAATAATTATGACAAAAGAGATGGAAATATTTCTTAGAAATTTATTTTTGCTGTAAAATGTTGCATCCAAAATATAGAACTGACCAGTTATTCTCCATGTGAAAAATAAAAAGGATTAGAACTCTTTCACTTCCCTTTTACCACTGAAAAGAACAAAACACCCGAGTTGTTTTTTGCACTCCTCTCAAATATGCTGGTAAACTATTACAATTGTTGCATTTCGCTTTAGTTGATAATCATAATTTAAGCCATATGGCTTAATGAGTATGTTTATTTTGAATTTCTGTAGCTGAAATACTGTAAAAATCTTCCAAATCTGTGGGTAGCTTGAGAAAAGGAGGGGGAAGCTGAAAAAAGTTTAAACAATTTTACATTTATTCTTATCTTCTAAAGGGATTTGAGATGAAAAACAATTAGAAAACACAATGTGGGATGAAAGAAGGATTTAATTGATTGTCATTATAAGCTGTAGTAAAATAGAGGTCAATTAAATGAATGAGTTGCAAAGAAATATACTTGTAACATTAATATTAAGCATTCATGTAACACTTATCAGAGAAGTGCTTTGCAAACAATTAATAAGTTTATACAAAGAACAAATTACATTGACTGGGGGAGAGCAAGGTTAAGAATGCCAGAAAGTTGATTTCATTCCATCTTTTCTTTTGTCTTTCTTTGGAGCAGAATTCATTCTATTGTATTACAAAACAAGTTACCTTAGAATAGGGAGTTAAGAAGACAAGGAGAATTGACTATGGCTCAATAGGTTTGAACTACTATCGCATTTTAAGAAACTCTTTTTGTCTCTTGACTGCTAGCTTATATACAGCTGACACTGTTTTATTAAACAAATGGAGAAATTCAAGTGTCAGAACAAAGATGTTACATATAAATGAAGTAACCTTTTAAGCTTGCAAAGAAATACTTCATGTTTGTACAGTAAACTGTTAAGAAAAAAAGACAAATTTATGTAAATGTAGGTTTTTAGTCAAGCATATTATGATCTGAGCCTGTGGTTCAAACATAATTTGAAGCTGTGTAAACCCATTAAACAGCTTAGATTGCTGGAAACAATGCATTGAAAGCAAGTGTGAAAGGAAGTAAAAGCAAGGGTGTTGGAAGCCCTATACTTGAACATGTATTTCAGAAAAATGATATCTAGAAAACTTAACTAAACAGAGATGTTTTGTGCTTGTTGGATGTTTGGATTTTTTTATTGGGTTTTTTGAGGTTATTCTTTTGGGGTTTTTTGTTTGTTTTTTAATTTACAAGTGGTGATTTCTCCATTGTTTTGGTAGAATAAAAGCAAAATATGTTTTTTTCCCAGTTTTTTCCCCTTTTTTCAGAGAGGCTGTGAGTACATTAGCAATCCCATTTAGATAAACAGTGCACTCTCAAACCAAATTCTCTGGTTCGCTTCACTGCGTTTTCTATGTGCTTGCTGAGTTCTCAGAGCAGTTTTGAGAACAAATTAGATTTTAGAAAAATCAGCTAGAAGTGCCGCACCAAAGTGCTCTACAACATTGATGGGGATAATTAGGTCCAAACTCCTACAGAGCTGACACTGCCATATGCAACTTTCAGCACCACTAAAAGTTCGTAAAGCACAGCAAACATGAGGAGGTTCCTCTGTTATACAAGTGACAGAAAGTTCTCAAACTGTTCTTCGATTCTGCTGTTCCTTCTTCAGTCACACACATTTTCTGCTCTGAAAGCCTTTCTTTTCTTTACCTGTACTTTCTTCTACTGCAATCACCCCTGGTTAAACTAATTTTTGCTACTATTACCTATTACTGTTTTCTACATTTAACAATCTTCTGTCTTTTCAGTCAATGGCTACCTCATGCCACTCTTGGAAAAAGAGACGTGACTTCATGGATATGATACTACCTTATGTATCTTAACCTCTAAAAGAGGACTCCAAGGGTCTTGGGCAGTGGTTCCACTTGATGATAGCATCAGCAGGTTTGTAACTTACGACTGCAGTCTAGCGTGGGAGGAATGTTTCATTAAACAAAAAAAGTGACACCAAGTTTCTTGAAACAAGGCATAATAATCATAATCCAAGTAAAAACACTTTAAGTAGGACATTAAGCTACTAAAAAGGGGGTTCAGATAGGACCACATTACTGAACCCTCTAGCTTAGAAGGGGTGAGCTGAACTCTACAGGTTGTTTGAACCCAAACTTCCAGACTTGCCATGGGGGTGAACCAGAAAAGACCACACCATCCATCACTGCAGTATTACTCCTACATGCATTCCTTACATGTTTATCCTTGGGGGTGTGAGGACAATGTGGGTGACACTGGAAGCACAGACCCAGATGTGTCAGTGGATCATCATGAGCTGGGACACTCAATGCATTGGTCCCTTTAGCCTAGTGGTAGGTACATCAGGGCATTTGGTCAGTAACTGCTCCATGTGCAGAACAGACTTTGGAGAATAGAAAAGGTTTCTGTGTGAGGACTCCTCAGACCAGAAGTATGACCTTTTGAATGGTGATTATCCATCCTAAGGTAGAAGACCCATATCCACTCATAGCAGGGAGAGGTGATATCTCCTGAGAGTTGGTTATCTCCTGAGAGTGTGGAAAATAAGATGGAAGCTCTTCTCTCTCTGGGCAGAGAGAGAAAAAAAGACTTCCTTATGGAGAGGGTTCTCTTCCACAGGCATAATTAACTAGTTCTGCCTTTGGTTTAACTGTCACCAGAAGTTGCCCTCTCCCAAGCCACAGACACTACATTCACACCATTTTCAAGTCCCCCTTCCATTCTGTCTTGCAGCACCTACATACAGAACCTCTGCTGACAAGTTAAGCTTCTCCCCATTGCTCCTGAACAGGAACTGCTGCTCCCACAGTTCTTTAGTTCACTTTACACCCCCACCTCCTTTCCTTGGGCAGTGACTTGCAGAGCTCTGAGCCACCAGCTACCTATATCCTCTACTGATACATGGAAAGTTTAAACACAGAAATTGTGGAACTGTGCCAGTGGATATTGCTGAGTCTTCAGGACCTCTGCACTCAGAGGTAGGGTTCAAGGAGAGAAGGGATTGCTTGTGACAACTCATCAAGTCTGTAGGATCGGCTGCACCGCATCATCCAAGGCTGCTGAAAAGCTGGCTGAAGTCATTACAAAGCCAGTCAGCCCCACTTCAGCCCAAGGGAAAATCATGGAGCAAGTTCTCTTGGAGCAAGTCTCTGGGACATGAAGGATAAAGATCTATTTCAGTAGGAGGTTGGCATAAATTCCTACTGAGGTGCCTTTCAGCCTGAATATAATCTGGAAAATTTACAGAGATTTATGCCACTGACAGTGCTTCCTATAAAGGAAAATAAAAAAGGCACTGGAGCAAGTGTCCAGAGAATTGAAGCATGACCTAACATTATAGAAAAGATTTAAATACACAAGATACATGGAATGCACCGATGACTATAATTGATAAAAAATATTCCAAGTATAAGCTCATTTTCTGCATCTCATCAGCAATGTGCATAAACCAAATCAGAAATAGAAAGAGCACATCTGCATGTATAACGCTGGCAGGTAATACATATGTACTGCCAAATAATGTAAAAGCCTAAAATTTAAAAAGACCTCCAAGAATTATAGCTTTTTATTCTTATCTTACAAGTATCAGATATTGTTCCTCATAACCATAAATAAACCTTTTTGAGTTGAAATTGTCATTAATAGAAATTATAAGCACTGAAAATTCTACATAGGTGAGACAAGATGACAGTAGCAAAGGAACACTGAGCAGTTGTATAAAGCTAATATCAAGACACCTTACAGCTTCTGGAGACTGTGATATGACAGAATGACACTCCTAATGTGTGTACAGGCAACTGAAGTACAGCGACAGCAGTCTCTAGAACCACAATTTGCACCACTGACTCTGGACATATGAAAAAAAAATGTGGAACAAAAATAATGAAGGGAGGAGAAATAGGCAGGGGGGCAAATCCAGTAAATGTCAAACCCTTTTTTATGATATTCAAGACAATAACACCCTGCATATTATAGGCCTCTCCTTATCATTTCCACACAACATGTGAAGTGGAATTACATGAAGATAAAACTGAAAATGAAATTTTCAGCTTCTTCCTTGTCCTCTCACCAACAATGCTACTTCATCTTTTAGGTTCCCTGTGATACCATGACCTAAGACAAGACAAAAAACCATTCTGCTTTTCAGGGAGATTCCTCATTGGATCAACACACAAAGCTTTCTGTTTCAGCAGCATGTATGCTTCATTTAACAGCCCCACTCAAAATCTTATTATATTAACAACTTTTTTTGAAAACATAAAAACTTCAACATGTCAAAATAAGTTTGCTTCTACATTTCTCATTTGACAGTCTCTCATGTCATATATTTCTCCATGTATAACAAATGTATCTCCCCTCTTGAGTTTTTGGGGGCTTTCATTGGGTTTTGGGAGGCTTGATTTTATTGTTTTGGGTTTTTTCTTGTATGTATTATCATGCTTCTCAATCTCTCTGAAAGCACTGGGGTTTTTTTTAAATACTTTATGTTAAAAATACTACCTTTTTCTCCATGGCAACAACACCTTCCTTTTTTCCCCATCTTCAGTTGCTAAATTCAGAATTGTTTTGTTTGCCTTGAGTAAATTTACATTTGGAGAGACATCAAGGTATGAGGTTTTCTTAGTATTTTATGAAGGGTTGGGAACAGAGTGCCACTGAAACAATGGTTATTATAAGAAGCCTGGACTACTTAATTATTATGTTTTTAGTAGTATTAGTATTAGCATTGCCATTGGTACTATTCTTATTAAAAGAGAAGAACAGAAGAGCTTAGGTTTGGCCAAGCATTAAAAACATAAATGTTCACATTAGTTCTGTGTTCCCCTAATAATTTATTGGAAGATACAAAGTGAGATTATATCATTCAGCGTACTGGATGAAAACACAGTTGAGGCAGAATAATCTTAAACTGCAGTACTGCCGATACTTTTACATATGAGAAAGAACATGCAAACTTCTTATGATTAAGTTAATCAAACATTTGAAGCGGGGAAAAGTTTGAACTGAAAAATGACATTTTACTTAATGGCAATAATAATTTAGTTGTAGAGTTAGTTCCACCTTTGGACTCTAAGGATGAATGAGATGACCTCATAGGTCTCCTCTGGCTTAATTTTTTTAATGATTCCATGAAACAAACCAAATGAAACAATGGGAAATGGCAGATTATACTAATCTTTCAATGAACAATATAAACTCAATCCAATACTGCATGGAATTATGTTAATGCAGAAAAATACACACAATCTAAATACACTGTGAAGGCTTATAATATTAAACCTTTGCCAACAGCAGCCTCACTTACTAAAAGGAGCTGTTGGAATTTCTGATAATATGTCTGGCTATAGCATATCTGTAGGAAGGGTTAAAGGAAAAATAATGACCTTCTTTTGAGAGCAAGCTTTCATACTGCATCATCTTACTTGGATATTGCAAATGAATGTTGATGTTGGGTTCCCTAAAGCAATCCAACAGAAATAAGCAAGCCTAATGCTGTGGAAATACAAGACAAAAAAAAGTTTGAAGAAAGACTGTGACCATCTGCAGCAGCTTGGGGGAAGCATTTTGACTGTTGGGGGAAAAAATGAGAAGAATAAGCTGTATTTTAAATCAATCATTTTCCACCATTTTAAAAAGCTTCTCCCATTTAAAGTCATTAGCCACAGCTAACAAGGCATCCAACTGATCATCCTCTCTCAGTCTTTATGCCTTAAATTGTGATTTTCGAGACAACAAAGTAAAAGAAAAGGCTTTAATCTACAGTAAAACATCAGCTACTTTTATTCCAGTAAAATAAAATGCATGAACACTTACTATATGCATCATTGGCTCAATGTATTATGCAGAATGAGGAATTTAGGACATGTGCTTAATAATAAATTCATACTTAAACCATGTAATCAAATGTGTGAGTGACATTTCTGAGTAAAGAATAAAAAGAATATGAGCAGTCTTCTACTGTCAGATGCTGTTTACAAAAAGAGTTTCAAACAACACTGAATTATTTAAAGAGACAAAATTTGGGTGCACCTGTTGACATTGAACAGGACGGTGTAATTCTGCTACTCGAATGAACTCAAGGGAATCTGAGACAAAAGTAATTCACCAAGAGAGACAGAGCTGCACAGAAAGTCAATAAAAACTACTGAGTTATCAGGCTTTCTGCTGTTTTCTAGTGTAGAAATGCATCCTGAAATGCACCTTGGGGAGTTTGTTCTCCCACAGACATTTTACGAACAGGTAGTCAAACTGTTAAAAAGAAAATGAGTTTGTGTAATTCATTTCTACCTAAATGTTGAGATAAAAAGGATTAAAATTATAAGACACAGCCATCAAAATACATTTTAAATGATGTAATCTTCCTGGATAATTGCTTAGGTGTTATTTTTGTATTAAAAAAAATCTGTTCCTTTCTTACTCAATTATAAATTGTGTATGGATAATTAAACTCTCTTGCTATTGTAAAGCAAGTATAGATTGCTTCATACTCATTTGATCCTTCTTCTGATAAATTTATATGTGAAGTGCTTATCTATATGGCACTTAGATTATAAATAGAAAAGCACACTACATGAGAATGCATCAAAGATGTTTAAAAGGACAAAAATGCATTCAGTCTGTTAGACACTTAAAATAAATTCTAGCAAAGCACGTTTTTCAAATTTTTTTTCTTGCAAGAAACTGCTCACATCCTTGTGGTGAGATGCTACATACATGGCTGTGATCTCCTATGCATAATGTTAATTTTGACTGTAACTATTTATATACTGTCTGGAATCCTTGGTATTAAAGTAAAAAATTGGAGAATGCCCTTAACAGACATTCTATTCTAACCCAGTGTGCAAAGAGTTTCTTTTTCTCAGTTGCCTTCTGATAATAAGTGAGCAACAACAAAAAAAGTGTTTAGTGTGCAGAACAGTAAGGCTACCTCTCAGATAACAAGGTCTGAACAGCTTGCTGGCCCCTGTGCAGGTAAATGCCATAATTATTGTCCCAGCCTTCCCACTGTTACTTAGTAATTCAATAATAGACCATCTGTAGCTCACTGCTAGTGAATCATCTTGCATCTTAATATATTGTTTGAGTTATCTTCATACTACTTAGTAGACGTGATGCAAACATTATAAGCAAAATATTTAAGAAAGCTGGCAGGGTATCTGAGTAGCTGCTCCTTATGCTCCTAAAGGAGGATTTATAAAATAATCTAAGCCAATCCATTTAGTAGAAGTACAGTGCAAGAGAGAATGCTTCTACATAGCCATATGCACTACTTGCTATTAATAAAACTGATGGCAATGAGATGATATTGCACTTCCTTTACACCACCAAGAACTTCAGAGATCTCCTTGCAAGGGAAATATAAAACAGCAAGCAGACAGCTAGTTAAATTCCCAAAGCAGCCCTTGCCTTGATATCTATATCAGATGCCAATCTTAAACCATGCAGTCAAAAGCACCAGAACAGTGGGTTTGTGGTGTTTTTGTTTTTTTTTCTCTAGGTACCATCTCTGGGGCAAAAGGTGAAAGGAAAACAGAGGGGGAAAAAGGCCCCACAACAACAAATAAAATAGAGAATACAAAAGTTCCTTTCACAAACTAAGCCATTAGAGGTGGGATTTTTGACAGTCTTTTTCCAAATCTTGGTAACATCCTTAAGAAAATGTAAATGTACTAAAAGAAGCTGAATTTTTCAGGCCTACAGCTTGTTTTCAAATTCTGCTTGGGATTTTGATCTCTATTCTTATTTCATCCAAGTTTTATAGTCATCCTTTCCACTCAACTCAGCTACCCTCCCTGTCACAGTATGCATTTGTGTAAAATGGTAATCTTGTCCTCTGTTCTTTCCTTTTAGGCATTTCTTTTCTTCAGAGAATTAGTTCAGAGAATTGTTTGAGAGAACAGCCAATCGTTGAAATATATACNACACATATATATATATTCCTCAGCAAGTGCTGAGAAAGAGCCCAAACTTTAACTTCAGAAATGTCTGTCAACAAGAGACTAATAAGGCTAAGGTTGGAGTATTTATTTTCTTCTCTGTTTTTAATCTACGAAGATAAGCTTTCAGGCATATGCATATCTTAAAACTGTTTTGAGAGGGTTTTTTGTTAGGTTTTTGGTTTTAGTTTTGGTTTTGGTTTTTTTGGGGTTTTTTGCTTTAGGTTATTTGGAGAGGTTGGTTGTTTTTCTTTTTCAACAGTCCTCATAAGTACATTAAAATCTGCAGAATAATAAGAGCATAAATCCTTTTCCCCTAATGATGATACATATTGTTATACCAAGAAAACACCAAAATCCAATGGACCCACAGTACTTTGGAGAAGTAACATCTGTGGAATATAACCTGGGAAGAGAGTAAGTGAAAGGACTATTTTCCTAGAGGCTGAAAAATATTCAATGTGTATCCTACTCTACACCTTGCCAAACTCAGGGAGTAATTTTGTATTCACACAGGACACACACCTCCTCTTTCCTTAAATTTTGCTACATCATTCTGACCCTTCTCAGGGTCACAATTCCTGTGTGATTTAGCAAATATAAAAAAGCCTGGATGCTGTGAATTACCCTGAAAACTCAGTCTTGTATTCCATGTATCTCTTGCGCTTCCTATTCTGGTTCATATGCTCTAGGGATCAGCAGGAGAAAGCACTTTTGTCTGCCTCAGCTCTTTTTCTTCACTTCCAAGAACAAAAGGCCTCCTGACATTCATTGGAAACCTCGAACAAGTAACCTAAAACTTTCCAGGATTCACTGGCTAAGGAACAGATGCAAGTGTAAAACCCCAGGGAATATGTGTGGAGAAGGCAACAGAAGTTAGTACCTTCTCCTCCAGTAAGTACCAGCTTTTTGTAATTTTTAGAGGTGGTAACGGGTGACAGCAAACAACCAAAGGGGAAGGGAAGGCTGCATAGAGAAATTCCTGAAACAGCAGAAGTAACCAAAAGGACACCAAGCTCTGGAGAAGTCCATGTGGTACCAGGAAATAACATGGCTTCAAACCTTCTTGTAGAGGCTGTACTCACCACTTCCTGAGACACTGAAGCTTCCACAAGTAGAAAGTGTGTTCAGCAGCTGCCCAGATTCAAAACAGTCTTCAGCTGATGTAAGTCAATAGAAGACAAAAGCTCTTCAGATCAACCTTCAGCTCCAGCAGCTTTCCCACTCAGGCACTGCATGCCGTGTCTTTCTGCAGAGGAGGCCAGCAGAAGGACCTGGGTGACAGTGACTTCCAGAGACAGGACTCAGGCCCATCAAAGAGTGAAAAAAGTGAATCTCCTCGAAGTAGCAGTCACCTGGTATTCCACCAAGGCCAGATTTCCCTCTTGTGTGATGCAGCTCAGTGTCACTCTCAGTATCAGGACTGAACTTCCTCCTCCCTCTGTTAGAAATTGCTGTAGAGTTAGATGACAAACCAGTACCTTCTCTGTCTCAAGCTTCTGCAGCACAGACTTTCCCTGCAGTCATCCTTAGGCAGAGTTCAGGTCAGGCACTTGAAGGCACAGAACTGGGCAAGCAAGAGCAGCTGTAGGCATACTTGAGTTAGCTTACCCATCAGTTCTAATCTTCATACTTTTTAAATGGCAATTTTTAAAATTGGTATTGAGCCCCATTACTTGAGACTTAAAAATCAAAGGGGTTTTTTTCACCAGATTAAAAGAACTTTGCATCAATATAGAAATAAAGCAATTTTCTAAGGCAACTTGACCACAGAATTAAGATATAGGCTCTTGAATTTACTGCTTCTTCTCATTATGAAATGAGGAATTAAAATATCGTTCTTATCCCTACTGACTTATTTTTGGATAGAGTTACGAAAGGAAAAGGAGCTTTCCATAAATTTTGCAGTTTTAAAAGTTTGAGGTTTTTTTTAAACAAAAAGACCCTCCAGCAGTATTTAGCACTCAACAATGTGCGGGGTGCAACCTGACATATTTTGGTTTTAATTTGGCAGAGTGAATATACAAACCAGCTACTCCTGGCTCATACTAACTCTTTTCTTAACAACGGGTCTCAAATAGTAACATTTTCTCAAAGCCCTGGTAAGATGACACCAAAAAATTACAGTTAATTTAATGCAGAATTTCTGAAAGGTTTAATAAATTTCACCACATCTAACCTACTTTATGAATTCACATATGAGGCTTAAACCCAGGTTTTCTTTTTTTTTAAAGTCATTTTATCAAGCCCTTCTCTTCTAAAGCTGAAATTTAAGCCACCTATAAAGTCATCCACAAAATCTTTTTTATTTGCATATTTAGAGAATGAAGATTTTTTAAGATTGCATAATATAAGTAGATTTTAATAAATCTGTGGTTCTGAGATATTTTGCCTCCCACTTTGATTTGACATTTTGCTTAGAGATGATCTGAAAAGGTATCATTTTCCCTATTGTGAAGCCCTTTTTATACCTTGTTCTATCAGTCTACTTTATCATTTGCAATTGTATTCAGCTCTCTCCTGAATGTGTTAACATTCTTTGATGACACATGTTCCTTGTATCTTTATTAAAACCAACACACCCTATTTCTCACCTTGCTACTATGTCAAGTTTTTCCAATAATTTTCATACATAAAAGGCCTTGGTAACTTCTCACAGTGTCCCTACTTATGATTCCCATTGTAGTTCATAGGTCAAAGGTTGACTTCAGTGTTTATAATCTGCATTTCATCTGAAGCAGTTATACTTGCAAGGAGAAACTACATATTAAACACTCTCTAAGTATTTAGGAATATAATTAGTACCTAGGACAATTGCTTCAAGCAAATGATGTAAGCCTAACCCAAGAACAGGCATCACAGTTCCTTGAACATCTGTGTCAACTGATGCTCAGAAAATTTAAGGGTGGTATTTAACAAGGAAGTTTGATGGAATAAGATTTTGGAAGATATGCTGAGGCTGCGCTACGCAAAATGTGGAAGAGAAATATATACTATATGAGGTATCTAAGCCAAAGTCAAAGAGTATTACGTTACCTGATCAGGAGTTGAAAAATAGAAGAAAATTATGACCAGTTGACCTAGGTTGGACAATATAGTCTATAAAACATCTCCAAGACCTAATCTGGTTGATGCTTATAAAAAGATCAAAAGGGAACCAAAGGCTATGAAAAGAAGAACCAGGAATGCAACAGAAAGGTGCCTAATGAAGATGCAAAATAAGGAAAACCTTCAGCAAAATAAAAGATTTTTTCCTTTTTTTTTTAACAAATTTCTACCTACATGAGGTTTGGGGGAGAAAAAAAATCACAGACCACCTAAAAACATAGTGCTTTGCATTTCTGAGAACAGAATGCTATGATTTCTCTGAGAAAAAATGTTGATGTGTATCAGATCATTAGAGTGTTAAAATTAAAGGACATCTTTCAAAATGTTGGGCTAAAGCCCAATCATCCCTAAAAACATCCTCACCGTTTCTTCATTTTAATTTAAATGGAGCAGGCAAAGTAGACTTCTCAATGCTGTTTTTTCCCCACATTTTTCCAGGTACCAGCACTACATTATGTAAATTCTGTACCTATTACAAAATAAACTTGAGGCAGATACAAATTTTGCATTTTCCCTTATCATTATTTGCTATTTTGTTAACTCCAAATTCTATGGATAATTGCTGGCACTTAGGTTTCTATTCTCCTTCACCTTCCATTACAAACAAAATCAATCTATGTTCCATAATTCCCCAGTACAATGCCGTCTACATGGGCTACAAAATAGGACAGCAGCAATCTGTTTCTGTTGGAAGACTTCAGTTACGTTCAGCAGACCTTTCTTTTTGTTAAAGGGGTTAAACGTATCTCTTACTTTCACAAAATGTTTCACTGGACTGCTAGTGGGCAATAATTGACAAAATACAGAGCCCTACACAATCAAGGGTTCTCTCCATAGGCTGTTAGAGAAATTTTTGTTTGTTTGTTCACTGAGTGGCCTTTTTTAAGAGAGACAATGGCTAAGAGCAATCCCTTCTTGCAAGCTGGGGAAATATGACATGGCTGCACTGAACACGGCATCCCAACAAAGTGTCCCCCTCTCGAGAAGCTCCCTCTGAACTTCTGTTTGAATCTTGCCAGCAGCCTTACAGCATGGTCAGATAAAAGGGAAGATTTTCTGTGGGAAGCAACTATGCAATGAGAATGGGATCTTCCTTTTTAACCAGTTCTGGAACCAAAAATAGCATCAGTAAAAAATCCGAGCTATTTGGAGTATTACTATAGAAGAGACAACAAATAGAGAGATCATGAAGAAATCTCATTGAAATCAGCCATGAGCAAAATGCTTGTGCACAGCATTTGTAACTTGAAAAAATTGTCCATTCTGACCTATTCTTGTTGTGACAAGTTTTAAGCACTGTAACTGAAGAGGGGTTGGGGGAGGGAGGGATTTATTTTTTAGAAATGCACACTCTCCTGTCCAATCCTGTAAATAAAGAGAGTACTTTAGACTATCCAGATGTGTGTACCACACATAAGGAATCCCATAAAGTCAATCAAAACCCGACAGGAGTCCTACAGGTTGTGCATTTAGATTTGGGGTTTTTTTTCCAGATCCATTTTTCTTCATTAATTTAATATCATCAAGTGAGAATAAAAAAGTTGGTATACTAGGCATAAACGATGACAATGAGAATTAACACAGCTTACATTGGTTCATTAGTGGAGAAGATACGCAAAGTATAGGGATGTGCATCATGTCTTTTTAGTTATTCAAGTAGAAAGAAAATCACATTTCCTTCCTAAGAAAAGTTTCAAAGTTTATTTTATTTATTATGCTGTACCTTAGGATACTGGCCTTTTTAATTCACAGCTGACTTGACAAGGACAGAGTTCAAGTGATAATTAGATTGTCTTTTATCGATTTTTTGGGCTGGTAGGTAACCAAGCTAATTCTCCCCTAACTTTGAGTTCTTTCATGATTAACTACTCCAGACACATATTTGAATTGTGTAGTGCCAGAAGTAAACATGACTCATATTCCAGCATGTAAATGAGTGTAACAATTCAGTCACTCTGCTACACATGCCTAAATGCTTCTGTGCGCACATCTCTTGCAGGTACACAAGAAAGGGGACCTGTAACAAAGCACATTAAGAAAGCTTTTGGGACAAAACCATTCTTTCTTTCCACTGTCTTTTACTGTGTTTTATTTAAGAGAAGATTCAGACCATACGCAAACTCTTAGGATGCCCACATACACCAAAAGCAGAAAGAAAAACTTTACCAAATTATTGAAATATTTTGTAATGTGCATCATTTACATGGTGAAGATTTGCCTCTTCCTACTTCAGGACATGGAGTTGTACTTTGTAACAATCCAGAGTAGGAGATGGAAGATAAGCCACTGACAGCTAATAAACCCTGTTGCATGGGATTCAAACTGATATATCAAAGGAAGTGAAAAATATATCTTCATTCCTAACGAGCATCCCACATGAAAAGATGCAGCTTCAGTTTATACTATGGGATAGCTGCACAGAGATGGGGACCTACCACATGATGCAGGAGCATTTGCCATACCAAACAGTGCGAACAAACAAAAGGCAAAGGCACTGTAAGGTAAAGTCATTGCAGCCTGTGGTCAACCTGTGTCTGCCTCACACCTGTCGTGCCATGCTCTTGGACCTCAAACCCCCTGTTGTTATTTAGAAAATTCTGTCATCTTATACTTAAAAATAAATATGTCATAATCTTAATCATCAAAAGCTATCGAAATAAGGAGGCAAGAATTGTCTGAAATTATTGAGGTGTTTGCTGAATCTGCTTAAGAAGCCAAAAAATTGAAGTGTCTGGCATTCTTCCTTAAGTTAGAAAGCCTCTCCGGAAAATAATATTCACCATAATTACATCATTACATGCACACAGTGACAGCAACTAAAACCCACAAGAGATAAAACCAGAAAAATTAAGGAAGACACTCCTATGAAAATTTTTGAAGTTGAAAGAGTTGCATCTTTTCAAATCTAGGACACTGAGAAACCATTTCTAAGATAAGTGAACAAAGTAATGGAAATTACTTTTTCAATCAAGCTTCAAAACTAATTGTATTACAGCTTACTAGTAGAAATTCTGAATCTTTAGAAAAGTACTAAGGCTAATAATTTACAGACAACTGACCAAAATAATTTCTGATTAATTTAAGATGTACAAATAGTTAAAAAATCATTCTTAGGTAGCAAAACAAAACACAGTTCAGCTACAATAAACTTTATATAGCTAGATACTGTGATGCCAAAACTTGATGTCGTATCAAATCCAATGCTGTCTTAAGTACAGCATTGTACATACAGTTCATAAAATCAAATCTAAATAATATTGAGTGGGTACTCAGTGAGGCTTCTAAACAAATTCATTAACAAAGAAAGAAGATTAAATGCCTCACCAAAATACAAAGAGGACAACATAGAGATATGATTTTATTTCCTGGTTCAGTTAAACACATTACTTTCATAAACAAAAAATCCTAAATAAGCCTCATGTTTTCATTACTGCCAAGATGAATACAAAAACTACCAGAAACCAGATAATATGAAACTCTTTTAAATCTTTAACACAAAGACAGGTAAGACAACTCTCTTAAAAGCATCCCCTACAGAAACATCCAGTATCATCATCTCTGGACATACTATTATAGCTGCACATATATTACATCCATGGTTTACCTCAAATAACCTCAGTGTGAAACTCTATATATTTAGGAAATTTATCACATTCAAACAAAGGGACAGAATAAGCAATTTGACTCTCAGCATCCTCAGGAACTGATGTCTCAGCCTTTAAAGATAATAGGTTTTAGGTGTAACACAGAAGCAAAGGCCACTTAAACTTTCCAGCTGAGAACCTCGGTCTCCCTTTTTGGCCACAAAACAAAATAGTCCTTAGTGGAAGGAGTCAAGTGATGAGGTAAATTAAATGATATTAAAATAAAAAAATCAAAGATCATGACCACTGCGGAAAAAAAACAATGCACCAGATTAACATTTCCTCTTCATTACCGCTTATCTTGTTTCCTCACACTATGAAATCTGTCAGTCTGCGCTATAGAGGTAGGATTTACTCTTAATCCCATTTTACTCCAAACAATTACTCAATGCCACTCTGGGGCACATACTTCATATCCTCTCTTCTCTCACAGAGGGTTGAAACATACTTGCTGAGATCCAAGCCCAAGCTGGTATCCACAATAAGGCTGCAGAAGCATTTACTAAGCATCCTCCAGAATACTGTACTCTATCTTTCACAGACAGGTAAAGAGAGTGTTCTTTGCCAGATTTAAATGACATGGATCAAGACATGAAATGAAAACCTTCTATACCAAATTTTATGTTACATCTTAATGCCAAATGCAATTCCTCTGTGAATACTTTCAAAAATGTCTGTTAGTTTTATATGGTTTAATTTTGGTCTAATTTGTAATGTATTAGTATGAAAGTACTTTGATAACAGGAACCTGTATGTAATTACTGTCAAAATAACAAATTACATAGTACGCCCTTTTTTTAAAACAAATGTTTTTCTTTGGTTTTACCATCCTTTAGTGAGTTAACTACAAAATCAATATATAAAGTACAAATGTAGCCTTCTTCAGTAACAGCTAATTTCTCCCATCAGAAGGCTCAGTGACAGGGTAGGGATTCAGAAACTGGAAGAAAAGCCAGGAAATACCCCTACAAGAGGTATTTGTTTGTCTGGTGAATCTGAAAGGAGCAGGGGTCAGTGCGGGATTTGAAGAGTACGTTTTATCAGAATGTGCCTGTAGATACACAAAGACCGCAAGATATGAAAAGAATCAATATTATCTTCATCCAGAATTTTCAGAGCTTGATGTCTGAATTTAGGCTTGTAGATATTTATTCGTTCACGAAGTACATGGTTGCTTTTAAAATCTCTATCACTTGCTGTGTCCACTAACCCAAATAACTTTAGAGGGTTTGCTAACCAAAACCAATACAAACCTTTCTTGATGCAAATATAAAATGTCTACACAGAGGCCCAGGGCTTCGGAAACGAAGTTTTGAAATCCTGTTTTCCTTCAGTTTTTGCAAAACTATGTTCTCAGTTACATGAATATTTCATTTTGCTTTTATTCATGTAATTACATTACTTTGAATATCCAGACTACTTCTGACTATTATGGATAACAGTTGTGTTTCCCCACTCCTCATGCAAGCTTCACCTGTGTGAAGACTAGACAGCAAGTTTTAGCAGAAATATGTAAAAACATACATAAAATATGAATTTGGGTGTGCTAAGAGAGAAATGACCAATTTAAAAGCCAACATTATACTTCATGTATTGGGAATTTAAAAGGGAATCTTGTGAGGCCAGACCTGCGCTCTACATTCTCACAATATTACAATTACAAACAGTCATGAATAAACTTTAAAAACATCAGAACAATAAATCTGGCTTCTTTATTATTTCAAAAATAAAAATTGTTTTCTCAGGTCTTTTAATGGTACAAAATTTGACAGCACAGAAATGAATCGTGTTTCTCCGCGATATGACAGAGTTCAGATGAATCAATTATCAATCGGATTTAAGGTATTCTACAGCTGACATGTACAGATATTCACACCTCAAATATATTGGCATATGCAGTGCAGCTCTAAAATTACTGCAAGTAAATCTAAAGGGAATAGCAAGGTGTTACCTACATACTTCCTTGCTTTTATGCCCACTGCTGCAATTAATATTTGTAAAAGTAGGCTGTGACATCCACTTGTCTGCACAGCAGTGCAACTGCTCAAGGCTATCAGCAGGGACACTCAGGATTCTGGAATCATTTGGTGCCATGCTGCCACTCTCCAGGTCATTCATTTCCTGAAATTAACACCAGTGTGACATTCGAGAGGCACACCCCAACAAGCTCTTTGCCCTTTCTTTTACAATGTCTGTTCCATTACTGCAGTACTCTGGTCACGTGTCCCAAACTGTGCAACACCCAGCTTTGATAGCTGCAGATTAAAACTGCAATCAGGCTTCCAAACCTGTATTTAAAAGCAGAAAAGCAGGATACCTGTAAAGTAGTATGGATGTCAACAACTTACCAAAATGTTTTCAGTTATGTAACAAGCAACTTCTAAGTCTGACACAAGCTTTGCTATGCAAAAATAGAATTATTTCTGTGTTCAAATATATTCTGCCCTGAGGATTTAAGGGAAATTGAAGTGTGCCTTTGGAAAGCAGCTGTGATAAAGCACTTAAGGTTGTGTGGGTATTTGTGATAGGGCTGTTAAAGTTATCTGAGTGCCCTAAGTGTACATTTCCATATCACAATATGGCTGACCTAATTTTAGAAAAAACATAAATAGCTGTAACTTCATCTAAATAAGGTTTGTACCTTGCCATATGTAATGGGCTTGGTCTGATTCACTGAATAACTCTTCTAAATTACTACATAACTACATAACTCCCCTTAAACAATGAATTCTGGAATATTCAGTAATACTTATTGTCCTCTCTATTTCATAACAAATAAACAACATACTGTCTCTGTTGTGAGTGGGTAGTAACAAGGCACTATCAAAAGAAAACATTTGATCATCATGTGGATTATAACTGTAGTCATATTGAATGTCACAAGATAGTAATTGAACATCACTTAGATTATTGTAATCAATATTTGAAACAGAATAACTGGTGATTATTTCAGATAAATGTGTTACTACAGTGGTAGGCAGAGACACCCTAGATAAGTAACTACACAAAACAACTACACATGCACATAACTAATAGTTTTCAGTGATTTTTTTTTCCCTTTTTGGTATAGTCTATATTTAAGATTCAGTGATCATAAAAGACTTCAGGCATAGTTAAGAATGGTTAAAAAAATCATATTTTCCATACAGGTTTTCTAACTCATCTCTCTTTCTTAAATCTCTTTATTTTATGTAAAACTTCCAAATCAATGTCAATACCTAAAGGACTAAATGGAGAAATCACAGTAAAAAAAAAAAATTGTTTGACCTCAAGTCCTCAACTTTCTTGCCCATTAATACAAAACACACATATAGAAGTTCTGAAAACTTAATCCAGAGAAAGACATCTTTTTCTCCAAGGTAGTTATCAGTAGTGAGTTCCAAAAAGATTCTGAATTCTGAATATGATTCTGAATACTTTGATTACTGCTAAAAGCACTAGTCAAATGCAACTTCTTTGTACTGCATCTATAAATTAACTGGGCCAAATTAGAGTCACTCCAGTGATGCTGAGAATAAATGATAAGAGAAAGCAAAGATTTCACATCATGTACATCACATCATTCCTACAGAAGCATTTAATGTTTTTTCACCAAGTAACTGTTATGTACAAACTGATGAGAGAAAGCCCACGTAGAAGTCTCCTGTGTACATCTTAAAGTGCAAGCTACAACTGCTTCTATTTATATGCAGCTTCCCCATTTTCACACACATGCAGTGAGCATTCACATAACTAAAACTAAATATATATGGAATAAAACTCCTTCCTCCGTCAGGAGATGGAAGCAGAGACAAGCTATAAAAGAGGAGTTTGAAAACATTGCCTAGGCATGCAGGGGATGATATTAGGAAAGGCCAAAGCTGAACTAGATATAAGATTTGCAAGAGGAATTTAATACAACAAAGAGAACATTAAATTACCGGTACAAGTAAAACAAGAAAAATGTGGAACTGTGGTTGAATAGGGTGGATGATTTAATGACAACAGACATAGATACACTTTGAGATAACTGATGCTTTCTCCGCCTCCTGAAGGTGAAACAACAGGTCTCCCACTTCTCTATTTCCATAGGAAAAGTTAGGGAAGGAGAGGAATTACTAGGCATGAAGAAGGATCCAGTCAATCATTACCTGAGAGACCTTGACCCACAGGTTGGACATGATTGGCTTCACCCAGGCATGCTGAGAGCTGTCTGATGTTCAGATCCAGAAGGACAGCTGGACAGTGGATTGCAAATTATTGGAAAGGATACAGAGTGGATACAATTCTTGTCTTTGTATTCATCAGAGGATGGGGGAAAGGAGTGTTTCAGACCTATCTGTGTTTGAAGCCTTCTCATTTCTGCTTCAAGGGACTTGGATCTGACACCCCTATCTTCCAAAGGCACAGGTTCCTTGTTAGTGTACTGGAAAGGTGAGCTCCTTGCATCGTCCTTCCATATTTGACGGAGCACAGCCCATTTGCACCGTGGACGTGATAATTTCTGAGATCCTCTGAGCAGAGCATGAGATGTCTACTGAGGGGAGCTCTGGTTGGACATTGGGACGAAACATGGAAAACAGGCATGACTGGTACCTGAGACAGGTGTCCCCACCCCCAGGACAGGTGATGTACAACCACAGAGCTAAACAAGCCTTTCTATTTTCTAGATATCTGATAACACACCTTCTCCCATCTGAGAACCCTTTGTGCTTCTGTCTTTAGTAGAATCAAGATTACATCTAAGGAGGATTTATAAGTCTTCTAAAAATTGCATGCTTACTCAAATTGAAAAGGGTTGTGTCAGCAATCCAAATTTGGAAGTTTTGGGGGGGGCGGGTGGTGAAGGAAGGGAAGGAGGGAGACAGGAAAAGGAAAAAGAGGAAGAGAGACTTTAAAAAATCCATTTTCATTGGGTTTGTTTGTTTTGATTTTTTTTTATTTGTATATTGGATTTGGAGGTCTGTGTTGTTTTATTTTACTTGAAGACTTTAATCAAAGGCTCTCATCATATTCTAATTACGAGATACATATTTTAGACCCTAATATGATACAGGTACTATAAGGAATGAGCATTCAACAAAGAAATATGGCCTACAAACCAGTGGCATGTAGCTATATGCAGATTTGCATTTAAGCTCTACTTCCTGTTTTCCTCTCTAAGACTTTAGTGTCTCTCTTTGCCTTTCTTTACTCTGTTGCCATATGACAATCATAATCCTCTGCAGATTTACTGAAGTGAAAGAAATGGTCAGAGAGAAAAATAGTCAGAAAAAATCCTAAATTTTGGTTGTGAATGAACAGGTGATGACAGGTTAAATAGGAGAGCACAATTTAATATATAAGCTGAGCTAAATGACAAACTATTTTTTGTTGTCCACTGATACAGTGTTTGAGATACACACAGAGGACTAAAGAAGCACAAAAGAGAAAAATGGCAATGCCTGACTAGTATCACCTTCTAAAATGACTTTAAAATGTTGTGAGTAAGGGAGAAGGTAAAAGTGATGGCCTATATGTGGAAAGGATGAGCGATTAGGGAGTGGAGCAGCATAGTTAATCAGCTTAAACTTAAGAGTTAGATGCTTAAAATTACTTTTCCCCACAGATGCCTTAAGCTGTTAAGGCTGAAATGAAAACTGTGATTTCATTCACCAGTCTCATTAAGTAGTTAAGCTGAAAAAATCCAGCTTCAGCCACTCCCACAGCAGTGCATAAAAGAGGGGAGAAACCCTTTGCAATTGTGTATTTTCCTTGTAAGTCATGGTGAGAGCAGTGCCACAACCACTGGCTGCAATTCTCACATCTGCCCTGTGCACTCATGGCCTCCTGAAAGAAATACTTGCTCTATACTTAGATTAATTACAAGATACATGGTTAGAGCATACTTGAATTTGTCAGTGCTATCTACTGCCTTTGTAAACCAAATTCAACTACTTGAATACTCAGAAATCTAGCATTCAGGATACCTGTCTGAAAGCCAGCACTGCTCCTCTCTTCCAGAGAATGCTTCCAAACTTACACAGTTTTACTAGAAAGCTGCACTGAAATAATGACTGAAATGCCCAGCTTACTCTATATAAAGAAAATAATCTGTTTATGCTTACACTGTTTTCAGCCTACATAATCCCTCCCGTCATACACAATGCCACCCACCACCACAGTATTTGTACTTAGCTAGTATTTCACTTAAGGACCTCCTTTAACTTTCACCTCACTGCTAAGGATCTCCAAGGAGAAGGATATCTATGTCTGAATCGTAAAAAAATAATTTGAGAGAGAACTTCCGTGTACATTTGCTTGTTTTGTTTTTGCTCTATTCTGACCAGCATAAATAGAGGCATATCCATACAGCATTCTCCTAGAAAACAAAAAGAAGCTAAAAAGTATTGAAATGTTGATTTAAAGTGAAGTAAACCTGAGTAAGCAAAAGAGCCCAACTCTTCTAGATTTAACTCAAAATGTGAGAGTCTATGGGTTGTGTTTTAAATCCCTGAAAGAGAGAAATCCTGAAATGACTTTTTTTCATTCAGAAGACCTTCTGATATGTAGGATACTATATAATTATGATGTGACAATTTTACCTAGCTACCTGTCAACGGTCTAGAAGAAACAACTTTGCAAATATTCAATGAATATAATTTTACTAATAATCATAGCTTTTTCCTTTCTACCACTCCTTCCTAAAATGAGTC
This sequence comes from Cyanoderma ruficeps, assembly GCA_008694505.1. Classification (NCBI taxonomy): domain Eukaryota; kingdom Metazoa; phylum Chordata; class Aves; order Passeriformes; family Timaliidae; genus Cyanoderma; species Cyanoderma ruficeps. The sequence goes on from VZDJ01007755.1 coordinate 41,834,079, forward strand.
TCAATGAGTAAATTAAACTTGTATCCATTACAAGTCAACTATTTGAGTCTAATTTCTTTTACAAAAAAATTACTTTTTAATGAAACACTTCAAATTTTTGTGGAGCTACCACTCACATTTCAATTTTGTACTAGTATTTTAGGTTCAACTCCTTTCCACAAAAAATATTTCAGCAATGTTCCCTTTACTTACAAATCAATGCAATAGGTATAGAGTTAATATCTTATAAAATACAGTGTTTCACAGGGACAGGCCCAGAGTTATTGCACCAATTTTCTTTATGAGAGGATTAGTGTTCAAAGGTTTACACAATATATGAAACAAGGAAAGTTTAAACAAAAGTTTTATCTTTTTACTACTGTAGTTGAAAAAAAAATCTTAATTAGAAATAAAGAAGTTTGGTGTTCCTTTCCTATTTCTCCATTTCAAACATAAAAAAAAAACCATTTAAAAAAAATTAAAAATTAATGACTTTAAGTTGAAACAGAGCCTGGAATAATTTCAGCCCCTGAGAAGCACTTGAAATTACAAGCATTTTAAAATCCATGGGTTAGGTAATGAAAACTGCATTTCAACATGACATTTCCTTATTAGCACTGTTTTCCAGACTTCCAAAAACTGTTTAAGCAGTGTCTGAGCTTTGTAGCTGTAAGCTACAGAAATGCAAATCTTCTGATTCCCAGCAATGCATCATGAACAACTAGACACACAGGTGAGATTTGCAGCTGTATTCTTCATGGAGATATGGACATATTGAGATTTTTTAAAACTGCAAAGATAGGAAGCACCTTACTGAGTAATCCGAGGTTTCCATGACAGGTTTAACAGTGTCCATTGGCACACAGCACTAAGGTAAACAGCTCTTAGTAGAGATCCATAAGAACAAGGTGTTGACTTTCTTTAGGGCCCCTCTACAAAGATTAGCTCTGTTCCAGTGGGGCCAACCCTGAAACAGAGCCAACAAGGTGACCTATACCCAAGCTGAGCCTTAATTAAAAAGTTAGGTACTTGAATGATGAACCCAAAGCTCATGTCCACAGAGATTTTCATTGCATGTACAGGGAGCCATTTAAGTTGAAAAGCCATATGTGGGGAAATAAGACTTTTCTGGTTCACAGACAGAGCTTTACACACAAATGTAGGAGTTACCTCAGAATTAGCCAGCCCATTCCTGTGTCTTGTTTAACACACACCATTTTGCATATGGGTGACCCTACTCCTGGGCAGCCACCAGGATGTGTGCGTGCTTAAGATTTCCTGGTATCTATTTCTGCAAGTGTTCCAGGGGACAGCTGCATTTCCAAGGGTACTGTGACACACGGTATTCCCATTGCATCACAGGTAACAGGAAGCTGACTGTATTACAGAAAACTGCATGCTCCAAAATATTTACTGAAGAAGACTATAAAGTAGGAAAAGTAGAGACTGTACCTACGTTTAAATATAAATTACTGTCAGAGTAAAGAGCTGGGGTTTTTTAAGAGCTACAGTAACAGGGAACAACCAGAGGTGACAGCAGATACTGACGCGGTTTATGCATTTACTATTTTCTTGAGTAATACAGTCACTTGAGTAATACAGTCATTTGAAATAGGTTCTAGTGAATAAGAACCTGTGAAAAATGTGAAGCCTGCCCATATATTAAGTGGACTACAAAGTGGAGATCTAAATTATATATTTTATTTGAAATATTTGGTATGGATTTTCAGGCAGGAATGAATTAAGTGAAAAACTGCGGTGAGATCTCAGTGTTTACTCTACAGGGATCACACGGAATCAATGCACTAATTAAGAATGAGGTGACAGTGAGAATTTCACATCCTCCAAGTCTCATCTACCTGCAGAGCTGGCTGTGACAGGGTAAACAAAAATTGCAAAGTGAATCATTCATCAAAATAAAATATCAGCTTGCTTGTATAATTTGTGTTGTATTTCAAGAAAACTACTCTTTAATAATCACTTCTAACTATGACATGACCATAGACTTCAGCTGGAATTTGTTTTCACTTTACTCCTTATCCTGTCATCAGAAATACAATGTGGCAAAACCATAGTATTACACTGTTCATTCTCTTGTTGAAAGGAATTTGAGACACTCCTACGAAGATTGGTGCATTTACCCCACACCAAAATAATTTATTATGACTTTTTTTACAATAAGAAACACTACATTTTGCACCCCCATTTTCACTAATTTGTTTCTCCTCTCTCACCCAGAAATTTTACAGTCTGTTATTTTTGCAATCACTCCTTTAAACAAGGAAAGTCTTTATACTTCAGTATAAAGTCTTACTGACTGTAATGATGTGACAAATCAAGTCCTTGGCTACTACTGCATCATCAAGGCTCTTTGGTGTCTACATACATTTTCATATGTATAAGTTCAGGTGAAAGTGGGTATCCACTCAGCTTTCAATGTAACTTAGTGCAGGAATAGAGCTGGGATATGTTGAAATACAACTTGAGTATCCAGACCATTTGAACACTCCCCTGAGTCAGTGAGAATCTTACAACTTCTGTTAAGACTGCCAAGCACCACCCTTACATGTGCTTGGGTCTCTGGGTAAAAACAGCACTTAATGCAACACAAATTACTTTTAAACTGAATCAAGCTGACTTTGACTTTAACAAGAATTTAAATACTCTCATTTTGGTGACGCTCAAAAAGTACCCCGCTCCTACTTGTGATTCTGAAAGTTGGACAGGTTGAGGTCTATCATTCCCCATAAAGCATTAGAAAAATGGCATTGGCCAAAACTACCTGTACCCATTTTCAGCTTGTTTAATTATTTTCTAGTCTATGCTGAACAGGTGTCACATATCTTGATTTTCTGCACATGTAAAATTTTGCCAATTGTGACACTTTACTCAGATTTTGAGATTTCTGCACAAGTACAATGGAATCCAGAAAAGTAGACTAAAACCTGTACTTGTGCTGGCCTGTCAGCAATTCTAGTAAGGTTGTTATTTAAATGTAACTTTGACAGCAAATTAAATATTAATTTAATTTGAAATTACACTCTAAATCAAATTTTCTGGTAGGGGCAGTGAATGTTTGCTACTGAGTGATGGTTTAATTTATTTCTTACAGGGGTTTAAAAGACTTCTTTCGTAATTGTAACTAAAAAAAAAAAAAGTGGAACAGAGTGAATGAAAAATCCCCTCTTTTGTAGATAGAGGAATTTTGGGGATTATAAAAATGGCAAGTAAAAATCTTTTAGACATTCATAGGCCACGAAGTGCGAAGACCAGAATTATCTTTGGAACTATTTAAACCATTAGGAGTGAGGAAGGGATTGATCAGAAACATTTGAGGGATTACCTTTACATTTTATTTTACATGGCTCCCTGGAAATTGTAGAAAAAAAAAAATTCCTCAACAGTTTCAAGACCTGTTGCTACATACTGCTACTACTACTACTACTACTATAAAAAAAGACTGGAGTCACCAAAATATTCACACAAGAATTATTGACTTCTAGTCATTGCTCGATGCTCAAAACAACTTCTTTCAATATGTCCCACCACTGGATATTAGGTCATTTATTAACACACACAAACATGAATTTGGTAGGCCAATATCAAGATTAAAACCAAAGCCAAAGCCAAAATCAAAAGAACAACACACAGATACACAACTTGACTCAAAAGACTCTATAATAAAGGAATGAAAGCTATAAGGTCTCATTCTTATGCTTCCCAGAAGCCAAAACCGTATTTCAAGTACACCATTGCTCATTGCTTCTAGGTCCAAGTTTCTACATCACAGATTCTGCACTTCAAGAGTTTACCAGTGTCCTGGGTTATAGAGTCTATTCAATTTCAGCTGCTGAAAAACAGTTGGGGGCGGGTGCCTTTTGATAATGGCCCAACAGTCAATATCAGGTAGGGCATTGTTCTTATCTTTCTCCATAATGGGCCATTACGACTCCCCAAGCTTCCCAACACACACCCACATCCTATCATACCTATTGTGAGATGCTCCACCCAGTGGGAGGAGCCAGCCATTCTTACCTGGATAAAGCTGGAACTTTAAACCAGGACAGGGTCTTGCTTCATCCAATTACCGGAGGAAGGCTGGACCCTTCTCACCACCTCAGGACCCTTTCCTTTCTGCTGCTGGATCATTTCTGCCTCAGCGGAGCCGTACCTGCCATTCCAGGAGGACTCACTTTTGGACTGCTTCCAACACCCTGACTAACAAGGTTGTAGCTTTGACCCTGTCAGGGCTTTCCAAAATTGTTGTTTGTTTGTTTGCTGGTTTGGTGGGGTGGTTTTGTTTTCTTTTTTTCTTTTCTACCACATTTGTATTCTTATATTCTTAGTAAAAAGCTGTTATTCCTACTCCCAAATATTTGCCTGAGAGCCGTTAATTGCAAAATTAGAACTTGGCGGGGGGTGAGGGGTTTACATCCTCTATTCTAAGGGGAACCCCAGTTTCCCTGGCAGATACCTGTCTTTCTAAACCAAGACAACCAGGATGTGATATCACTTTGAGTCCCTGGCATACAGAGAGTCATTTACTGTGTTCTTAAAGCAATGGTGTAATTGCCAGTGTTCTGCTGATATAAATATTTAGATCAATGATAAAAATATGGGGAGAGGGGCTGGGAAGAGTATACTTTCACCCACTACACTGAAGACTGTGTTTATAAAAAGCATCAAAAAGTAATGGAGGGACTTGAAAACAACTTAAAATACCAGTAGCTTCAGTGGCTATTTTATTATTTTGCCCTCAACATTCTGAGAAACTTCAACAAGCAATCACAGTAATTTGGCCTTATATTATTTTTCCATTGAGATGATTGCAATTCAAATAATATGCAGTATCCATAAAAATACTTTAACTGGGCTAAGGGCTCGCATAGACTTATTTCAAACCAACCTAGGAACTACTTCTTATTATGAAATTAAATATTTTATTGTAAAATTATGAAAAAATTAGTATTACTTCCGACAAAGATCTAGTAATGCTTTGTCATTTCCTCCTCATACTTTGAGCTGAGATAGAAGTTAATTTTATCCTTTGTGTTTAATGTAGAGAAATTAAACTTTTCTGTGTGTTTACATTTGTACAATCTATTAGTATTGTGACTCTCAAATGATCCCAATAGTGGTTTACTTCATCTCAACAACACTCAACTTCTACTTCAAAGAAATAATTTTAATAAACACACACATTAACAGATTGACTACATAGCACCTGCTTATTTGGTATGTCAATCATCATAAATGGAGACAGCTATTCTAGGAATTCCAATACTTGAAAAACAGTAGCTAAATTCAGACAACTTTACAGGCTATTTCTTAGCTTAAGATCCTGTAAGGAAGAGTTATTTCCCCTGCAATTCAGAATTCTCTCTGAAAAACTCTCAAGAATAATAAGAAATCCTACTGTTATTGCTCCTGAAGGGATGCAGCAAATTTTTCTCATACTTTGTGCCTACCTACTACAAAAGGTAGGTAATAAAGGAAGCCTTCAGCCATTTGTTGTCATGTTTCCTGAAACTTCTCCTTCTTTGCTCTCTGGTAGTCGGCAAGAAAATCCAGTTTTTCATCCAAAAAAAAAAAAAAAANAAAAAAAAGCCTATGTAAAAGCACGAATAAGTGAATTCCCAGGTTCAAAATCTGAAAGATTAAACAAAAGCAAACCAAAATAAAATAAAAGGACTTTTTTTGGGCTGTCAAAGAAATAGTCACATGCTTGGTACTAAAAATTGTGTCTGGGGAAAGCTGATGATACAAAAAAAGAAATCTTTACAGCCTTGCTTCTGCAGGTACCACCATAGTGGCACAAGACAAGAGCCCCTTCTGCTTCCCTTTCCTACAATAAATAGCCTTGAAGGAGTCAGAAGCAGAAGTTTCTCTCACTACAAGGTGTAATGGTAACTTATCAGTGCCATTGAAAACACAGTCACTTTTTGAAATAAGTTTAAAGAGGTACTTTGAAGTTCAAATGTTCGCATTGTCTCTACAGCATTCTGCTCAACGTAATAAGAGAGATATAAAGGTATTTCTTGCAACAAAAGATCAGATTGGGTGTTTCCACACATGAACCATGATGAAAAATATACTTGTTTCAGTAAAGGCAAAAAAAATATTACTTGTGAATGATGAACCAAACCATGCTGACTCCTCAGGCATATTTTAAAACTTGCTAACACTAACAAGTTCAAGTCAGAACATTTCAATGCTCCTTATCCTGCAGCGCATTGATCTCTGTGGATATATAAGGGTTGTTCCTCACAGGCTGGCCAAACCGTGCTATGGGTTGTGTTGGAAAACCAGGATGTGCAACCCTCAGTGGAACACCAAGTCACCAGAACATGCCACTGTCTTGCTGCTTCTCGGTATGAAAACATTTACTGTCTTATGGTGCGTCAACAACAGCCAGAGGTGATGGATTTAGCCAGCAGCTGAGCACTGTAACACCTATTCCAACAAGACTTGAAGCACCAACCATGGCTTACTCAAAGACTTGAAACAAAGACTAAAATCCAAATTAAAAAAAAAAAAGGCACAACAGTATTTTTCCCCTCTTGAGACTAAAGCACATCATCTGTGTAAACTTCAATTTTTATTTATATACTTGTGTATGAATAAATTTCCCCCACTCTCTAAGCAAGGGAATACAACAACTTCTTTTACTACAGGGGAAGAATTTATTTTTCTAAAAAACAAACAAATAATGATTTATTTTAGCAACTGAGAGCTTTCACCTTTTTAAAATCTGACAGGTAAAAGTACGGAATTTTTAAAAACTGTTGACAGATTTACTTGGAGGGTACACAGGCATTTCAGGCAAGAACATAAAAAACTGCAATCAGATCAGGAAATGTAATTTGAACTTTCATGTTTTAGTAAGAGCAGAGATAAAATATTTAGATGCTCTTGCAAAATGCCTCTTTTTTATTATTATTATATTTATTTGTTTCACTGAAACTGACACTAAGCAGAGGAAGTATAAAATACCTACAAAACCAAAAAAAACCCATAACAAAATACTGAAAATATTTGGATGGCAGATTTGTTCCTTCACCTCCTTTTCAGTTTCAAAACCTGCCATTAACAGAAGCGCAAGGAGAGAAGTATAAACAGCTGCTCAACTAGTTGTTTGTTTCTTAATGTACTAAAGAAATAAAATATTAATTTATTATTATTAATTTATTTACCTTGGAAATTAAAACCAAAAAGAAAGTAAGAAACTGTTAGATTCTTTCTCTGCAAGTAAATTCATGAATGATCTGTCAGATTTAATCCTTAATAGCATTCTGGGGAGTCTAACCCAGAAATCCAAAATGTATGTTAAAAAACCTACTTTTAAAGCCATCTTTTAAAGACTCTACACTGTGTATCTAACCGATAAAAGCTGATTATAAAACGTTAGAACTTTTTTTGAAAGAAGGCATGGTATGATGTACAGTTCTGAAGAGCACACCCCTTCAGCAGCTTTTCATTCAGTTCGAGTGAGGCTGGCTTGATGCCAACAGCATCTTATATCCTTTGTGTCTATACAGAACATAAAGTCCCTCCTGTCTATCTAAGCTGAAAGTAACTGTACTGATGACACATATGCAGCCCCACGACCTCACTTTGTACACTTGCCATTTCAAGTTTTTCTCAGCTCCTTGCAAAGCCTAACCTGTACTGTGGCTTTGTGACTCTTGGAGTAACAAGGCTGGTGCCAGGACAGTCAGGACAGACACACTGCACGTGTGAAAGCACACGCTGTCTCTGGAGCTCTGACAAGAGCTCCCTAACTCCACTCTCAGGAGACAGATTGCTGCTCCTTCTTTACAACACTGCTTTGATCTGAGCTTCTTAGGCCAACCTGCAACACTGGGAAAAATCTCAGGGCAAATCAGCTTGAAATCTTCAAGGCACAGTTTTTGTGAATCTATGGAGTGGGAACAGCAGAAAACAATATTTACAAAACAAGCACATACTGCACTAAATATGAATTACAAGCAGCAGTTCAACAGGTACAACCCCAATAGAGAGATGTTCTCTCACTACAGTCTTTACGCCTGCTGTAATACTGTGAAATTACCTAACTGCAGAGTATAAATGTGCTCATTCTGGAAGCCTAAAATACATACTTCCACGTACACAAAATAAATGGTTTTATTGTGATAGCCAAGATCAATATTCAGGCACAGCTGTTTCTGCCACAATTACACAAACTCAACTGGAGTGCATTAGGATACACTTCTGCTACAGTAAGATAATGAACTTAAATATGAACAAAACTTTTTGCATATTGGTCCAGTTTTTAGAAGACAGTGGGAGCCCACACTTCTCACAGACTTAAGAAAGAATGCTAAACATCTAAGAATAAAGAGACTATCTTTTCTTGCCTTTTTTTTTTTTCTTCTCCTCCCCCCTGCTCAGGTTTTGTTGACCTTTTTTTTTTTTTTTTT
>VZDJ01007755.1:41843107-41958713 GCA_008694505.1 Cyanoderma ruficeps
TCCTTTTAAAACAGGAAAGTAAGTTCCAACAGTAAAAAAAAAAAAGCTGATGTAAAAAGTCATAGGATTTGGATATTACATCATTTACATTTGGAAATTTATATGCTAAAATTGCTTTTGTACTTCCATGAAAGGATTTATTTTCAAGAATTAACTTAAACATCATTTGAATCCCAGTCTTGAAAGCCATCTCTTCAAAATTAAAATCAGGATTCTGCTCAAATCTCTAAGCCCTCTGACTGGCAAACAATTCATACAAGTAACTTCACCAGCTGTATTATGATGTTCAGGTGAGCACAGTTATGCTTAAGGATCTGCAGGATTATTCCCCTTTCACTATAATGCTTACAGAGAAATTGCTTGAAAATTTAACTTCTAGATATTCATATGAATACAGCTGCATCAGTGTGCCTGTGCTCCACACCCTCAGTGGTAAAAAAGCACATGAGAAAGGACTTCCCAGATGCCTAAGTACACCAGGAGTATGACAGGGAGGTCAAGAACTGAGTAACTCTTTCCTGCCCAAGAAGTAAGATCAATTCATATTTACCATACCCAGACAAATAGATGTGCTTTATGATCTCCTTTTGTATAATTTATTTTTGTACCATTTGGCTTTCTAGCATCCCTGTAGCTGGATACCTTTAGTACCTTTCATAGCTCAGAAGACTGAACACAGTCTAACAGCTGGTCTAACACAGGTGACTTTGGAGCATGGAGAAAATGAAGTCCAGGGAATTGAATCCCAGAAGATAGCAAAATAACAAGACAAAGCCTTGCACCTAGGGAATTGTGGAGAGATGCGAGGTGAAGAAGAGACAGGTAGAGCACCAAGCCTCTGTTAGCCATTCAACACATGCTGGGATCTAGAAGCAATTCATTTATTTCATTTTGAGACTACAAGTGCTCAAAACCATGGGGAATTCTGATCCCGTGAAGCCACCTCAGGTCTTCCTCAGCATATTAACAAACTCAGTATCAGCCCACCCAGATACTGACTGTCTGTCAAGCCACTGAGAGAGAGCTACACCGGTATTATTTATGGTTTTCCATTATACAAGTACGCAGATAAAAAAATATTTTTTACAAAAGCATGCTTCTGGAGATTGTGCTAACTTACTATGAAAGTGCCAAAGATACTGAAGAGTAAATTATTCTAATTCAAAAATTGCATGACAGCATCCATAGGTCCTAGCAATAGGAGAAAATTTTATTGTGTTGGGAATAAAATGCTAATGGAGAAAAGTAAGCTTTTTACGCACTATGCAAGTCCTTCCTACAATAAAATACATCCCATTAAAGAAAAAAATAAATTGAGATACAAACGTGATAGCTGCATAGGAATTCATGTGCTGCAGAACAACAACTTCATTAGGGCTAAAATTAACTAGCAGAAATGCAAAACCAACTGAAAAAAATAATGCAACCCCAGACAATATCTGTAATCCAAAGCTAGGCAGTATCTTAGTCAGAAAGCATCTTCATTCATGTAATAACCAAGAACACTATAGAAAAATTGCTTTAATCCAAAATCACAGAAACTTGATGTAGACAATAAGGCTTTACAAGCATATGAAAATGCAGAACATCAGTTTTGTACTGATAGTGATGCAACAGAAGGAACTGGAGAAAGTAAACTTTAACTGTGAACAGACTGTTGTAGAAAATGCTTGCACATTAGACAGTGTACATTAGCTGCAGCAGATTCTGCAGAATATTTTATTATTATTACATTCCCCTTCTGGGCATTGCTCAAATATTTTGGATTATAGGGTACAGCCCAGAACTGAACAACAATACTCATTAAGAGTAGCACAAAAGGTAGAACAGCACTGTTGAATAGCATCTCAGTAAACTACAAGATGCTCACAAAAACCCTTAAAGTACAGATTTTCTTTAAAGGATCATGCATTTCTTAGATTTTTAAGGAAGGAGGGCAGGAAGAGGTATTGGTATATGTCTAGTGTATAAACAGTCTGATAAAGTAGGCAGAAACCAGCCACAATCACACTTCTGTTGCCTGAAATCCTCATCTGGCATGCTGACACTGGAACTTCTGAACAACTGCTAAAAGAACAACAGCTGTGCCTGACTTGAAACAGCTATGTATTTTCATGCCAACTCTGTCAGTATTAGAAAGATAACAATCAACATACTATATCCCAAAATCCATCACTGCAACAATTACATTGTATTTCTTCCTCATCTCTAGGGAGAGCTGAACAAACACCAGGAAATAATACCTTGCTGAACCTGAGGATTAACGCAAAGAACAGTCTCCTGCAGAATTGATCCTGCATTCAAAAAGTGTTGACTGCTCTCTGTGCCACTGAGATCAAGCAGTCACAGACAGCCAGCTTATTGCAGCAACGTGAAGTCACTCCGTTTCCTTCATTGGCAATATCTTGCTCTGGTTTCCAGCCTAATTATTTCTATGCTACACACAGCCTATGAGGTGGTTAATTTTCCTGCTGAAAGCCTAACTGACTTCCCTGGACTTCTTTTCTGTGACCTGAGGTCCGAGTCACATGGAGAGATGCAAAGTCTCTATGAATTAGCTCTGAATCATCTGAAGGGAAGGTTCAGCCCTCATGAGATAGGAATCTTTGCCATACTAAAGTGTGTAACATCGTTTTCATACCTATTTTGCTCTTCTCCAGATATTCAACCTGACATAGGCAACTGATAGGAAAGTGCCCTATCTCCCTTAAGGATCCATGCTGTCTCTCTTCTTGTACATATACACGCAAGCTGTCTGAAATAAAGGTAAATGCTACTTTTCCAAATTTAAAAAAGAAGTTTAAATAAAAGCTAAGGCATTGTGAAAAGATGGGATCAGTCATACAAAGTTTGACAGAAAGGATACCAAATCTAAATGTGAGGCTACCTTTACAGTTTTGTATAACAACATCAAGAAAAGACTATTTATTCATTTCCACATGTTTATCTCTTGCAAATACTAAGATCTGGTAGAGTTGGAGAATTAATAACTTGATGTCTAAAACCTAGTTAAAAAGATAGAAGACATCTCCAGAAGTGAAAAAAAAAGAAATCTTACCAAAATCTTCCAGTATTCCACTCTGTGTTAACTAATTTTCCCCTTTAGCCAGTAGTTCTGTTGCTTGGTCTATTTCATTGCTTGCCACTTAATATAAACACTGAAAAGTATTGAGATTATATTTCAATAATCAGATATCTTCAGTTTCTATTTTATTTTTAAAGCATTAGAAGCTAAGTAATCACAATGGGGGAAATATTAAGCTACACTGTCCTCCCTTACATTTTATTTTCCATGCTTTACATAAAAAATGCTTAAATCATAATTTCAGTAAAATTGTATGTTACCAAAGAATCAATATAGAATCACAGAAATTTTCATTGGAAGTCACTTAGTCTCACCTCCCACTAAAAATATGATAACTTCCAACACCAGATCAGGATTTATGTAGTTGGCTGGAAAAGATCAAACTCACAGCCTTTCTAGTCACTTCTTCTATTACTACAGTAAGCTCTTAATGAAGAAAATTTTCCTGTGTCCAGTCTGAACTCCCCAAGCTGTCATTTATGGTATTGCCCCCTGCAAAACCATATACCAATACTGAGAAAAGTTTGGTGCCATCACCTTTATCTGTCCTTTTGATGATACTGTGAACTAACCTAAGCTCACACCCTTGGCCTCTGTTTCACCTGGCCCAGGTCCCTGCAAATCACAGCTCCCTAACCTCTCCCATTACATCATGTTGTCTATGCCTCCAACCAGTTTAGTATCTTGGACTGTTTCTCATTTCTCAACATCTTCTCTGTATTGGGGGTTACCAAAATGACACACTGTTGTGCAAGAGGCAGCTCCAAGCAGGGATTGTAAAGATTTCCTTCAGTCTGCCAGTCATGTTCCTCCTTCCTTCTAATGCAGCTCAGTACACAGAGACTTTTGTCTGCAGTGCTGGCTCCTGTTCAGCTTCACATTCCTAATGATCACAGGTCCTTTTCAGCAGGGCTGTGACTCAGGTGCTTCCCAGCCATGGTGTTGTTCCTCTCCAGATGCACAATTTCAATCTGTTCTTTTTAAAATACATGAGTTTCCTATTGGCTAAGTCCTCAGTTCATTCAAGGTCTCAGAATGATTTAAGACTGAAGCTCAATCTGGCTTTCCAAGCATCACTCTAATTTAGTATCATTCATAAATTTGCTGAGGGTGCATTCTGTTCAGTTCTGTCATCCAAGTCACTGCAGAATTGAGTAGCAGGAGTGCCAGAATCAACCCTTGAGGTATTTTCACTTCTTACAGCCTGATAGATGGTCAATTGGTTAGTTGATAATATTGATTACTACTCTTTCAGTACAGTAGTCCAGCCAATTTTCAGCCCACTCAACACCCAGCCCATGCTTCCTCAGCTTACTGCTGACAACAGTGTGGGAGAAGGACTCAGAAGCCTTAATAAAGTTACAGTTTACACCATACCACATGTGCTCCCCTCATTCATAGTCAAATAAAACACTGACTGCACGGCAGAAATCTCTTATGATTCTTTCTAGGCACACTTGCCCTTGTCATGGTCTGGAAACAAGAGAATGTGTCCATGATCCTCCTGGAGACTGACACTGAGCTGACACAGCCTGTGTATCCCTGTACCAATCTCCTTACTTTTGTAAAAACTGCTATAAGGTTGGTCTCTTTCTAGTTCTCAGGACATTCCTCACTTACCATGCTTCTTCTTGGATGACAGCTGCCTTGCACTCCTATTACTTAAATGAGCTCTCGTCAGCCTTGGCATAGACCCCCAAGAAGTTGAATACATCAATTTTCTACTAAACAGTCCTAACCTGTGTCTCTGCCATGGTACAGACCCTTGTCTGGGAACTGCTGAAAAAACAAAGAAAATTTCTGCTTTTTCTATGTTTCTATATCCACCATCAGATTACCTCCAACATTGAACCATGGACCTGCAAATTTCCTGATTACTAATGCACGATAAGAATCAAAGAAGCCAACTAAAAAAGAAAAATCAAACTTAAGTTTCACAACATGGAAATCTTCACAAATATCTAAAGTACTGAACAGAACAGACACAAATTATTATTCTTTTTATTAAAGACTTTACTTCTCTGTATGCATACTGTGTACTGCTACACTAAAAGGAACCATTGACTATATTAAAAAGCAAAGGTAAACATTGAGGTGTATAAACTAGACCACAGTAAAGGGTGTAGTTGGCCTCATAAAAGTTGTTAATTATACCTATAAATTTTGCATTATGGCTATAGATTAACAGCCCACCTTATTAAATAAAAGGCTACAACAACAACAACAACAAAAAAATCAAGGGACTCTGTACACCATTCAAATTTAGTGTAAGAAGCCACAAGGCAGCTCTTTGCACAACCACAGATTAATTGGGAGGAAGTAGACAAAGTTTTCAACACAAGAAAATCAAAAGCAAAACCGTATGTGGTGGGGAAAACTGAGAAGAATAAGTTTCACATGAATCTCACCATAGACAAAAAAGGTAAAAAGAGGAGGGAACGCACTTGTTACTGTTCTGACTAAACTGATACCAACCAGACAGGTTTTTTAAAATCCTTTTATTCCAATGCATAAAGGAAACACAATTAAGTAGGGCCTCTGCAAACCAAAGTGCACTAAAACTAGTGAGAATGTGAAGGTTTTCTCTCTCTCTCATACACAAACAATCTAGCAAAGACTTTAGGTATAGGACAATTTCTCATGCTACATATGGAAATACAGCTGCATATCACTCACACACCACTGGTGCAGAAAGGACTTTTTAATTTGTTTTTATTTTTAAAAAAATTAGGAATAAACTGTAGAGTTCACTTTCTAAAATTGAATGGAAAGCACTTAGTGGATTTCTCATCAGCCTTTAAATATTCATGTATTACTAAATAAATACGTAATTTATTTAAGTTATTAACTCAGCTCTTCTGCATTTAGATAGGCGTCGCTGTGGCATATGCCATCCATTAATTTATATTTCTGTGCATGACAGTGAATCTGGCAGGTGAAGCACAGCACTGGCAGCCATGCTAACTCAGAATCAGCCAACAGGCACTGGTTCAAGCCTCAGTTTTAGTGGCTATCAGATTTATCATGGACAACTCTTCAGGTTCCAACTGTTCACTCCCTCTGCAGCCTCAGCAGGACAAACCTCTCGGGTAGATGATGGTGCTGCCTTTTGGCTGTGCGGGGCATTTTGGGAAATCCTTACAGCCTGTGGTCTGTACCCCTACCTACAGTGCTTCTCAACCCCAAATGCACCGCAGTGGGACACCCAGTCCCAGTTTCAGAGACAGAGGTGCTTGCCTAGTGTTGTACCAGGTTTCATGGTACATTTATTGTGCACATAGGATGAAAATATATTGCTAATTTAATCTCAAGAATTTATTCACTGTTTATATAACCCTTTAAGGACTAATACAGAATGTGAAAATGACATGATTTTTGGATTTTTAAATCTCCAGCACCACACAGAATGGTCAAAGTTTTCAGAATGGTGCCCATGGACATGTTGCAAACAGAGCTGCTCCTAACTCCGTTCCTGTGGTTGCAGCCATACAGAAAACACAACCTATCCCAGGTTTTTCCATGCCTGAAAATTTTTAGCTAGTAGGACAGTATCTTGGAGCTGTACCATGCAGCTACCTTGCTCCATGGCAAGAATGAGTACTGTTTGGCTGGTCCCTGACACAATTTGTGCTAAACAAACAAACAAAAATCTAATCCAAAGAATCACAGTGCAGGCTACTGAAAACATAAAGTAAGAGAAATAGCATCCTCTATTTTCTAAGATCTGGAACAAACAGAACAGTATAAAATGTGCTGGAACAAGTTTTCTTGTGCAAGTACTGCTTTGTGAAATAAAAATGGAAGTTTTAAAAAACAAAATTAAAAAAGAGATCATTTAAGGAGCCCATCTCACCTCTCTAAACAAAATTAGTAACCCTGTATTAATTCAAAATTACTAAATTCTGGAATGACACAGTTTTAAAGATATTAATTAATTAAACACGATTATGCTACTGGGTGACAGAAGAAGGCAGCAGATCTTCCATTTCATCAAACCTACTACAAAGCTGAGAATTTCCAAGTGAATCTGCTGACTTATTATGAAGAATGAGCCCTATTTATAGCATCAGATGTACTTACCCTCAAGAGGTCTGTCAACAAAAGCTTCAAATAATGACCTAGATTGACAATGAGCTGAACAAAGACAGATCTAACTATGTACAGGAAAAATAAAAAAAGGAGGAAAAAAATCTCCAACTACTTTGAAACATGAAAACAATATTTTTCAGAGGTACTAGCTGTAAAACCTAAAGCACCAAGGTACTTGGTACTTTAGAAAATAACAATACACTAAAAATATAAACAGGATTTAACCAAGATGTGTTACTCTGCTGGAATCCGACAGGAGATGAACAAAATATTTACCACATTCAAGGCAATATACAGTACAATCCTTAAACCAACTTATTTACATCAGGACTCTGAAGATTATGAAATATGTAGATATGAACAGATAAAGTCAGGAAATTTTCCCATTCTGTGCCTTTTTAAAAATTATTTTTATTATTATTGTTTTTCACAAAAAAAAATCTGTTGAAAATTGCCTACCTATGTGAACATGAACTACAAATTTTCCTGGATGAAGAGGCTGGTAATGGTATATAAACAGCTCAATTTAAATCTTACTTACACAGTCAGGCACATACTTGCACTGTGTTACTGTTGGGGTAGATGGATAATCGTGACCATGGGATAACACTGCAACATGAATTGCAGGTTAGAGTGATGGAATACCACACTAAGCAGCAAAATGTCATCCCAGATTACTCAGATCGTTATGTTGGAGGGCACTAGAAATCCAAGTAAGGAAAGCTCAACAGAGACAGGAGCTAGTAATGCATAAGACATGAGACTGTCTGAAAAATGTAAAGAATAATGTTTTTTGAGAAATCCAGGCAAAACAAATGTGGCAACTAAAGGAACAGAGATGAAATTTGAGAAGTACAGCTCGCATTTTGAAGCAACTAAGGAAATAGACTACAAACAGCTGTTTGTTGTGTTACAATCCAGACTGAAGAAACTGAGGAAATGCTAATAGAAACAGAAGTTTTACTTTGTATGCTGTCGAGTAGATAACCAGTGGCAGGTTTTTGCTTATAAAAGTTGGTGTCACAAGGGATTATTACACAAAAAGGTAAATTTCTGCAAAGGAGAAAACAACATTTTCCAATCAGTTGTTGTAAAATAAGGAGACAAAGAGCTTTAACAGATCAAAGACACCCCCTCCCCACACAGCCCCCTACACACTGGCTTAGGCACCCACAATGAAGAAATGCTCTGAAGAGATAAATAGAGCCTACATGACCTGAAGGCTCAGGGGAGAATAATGGCATGATTGATCACAAACGTTGAAAAGGAAGCCAGACTCATCTCCCTGCCAAGGGAAACCCAAGGGTGCCTTTGTTTTAGACAAACTGACTGTATCAGCAAAGTATTTCTACTGTTTGCCTAAGTGTCTGTCCCTGAATGAAAGGAATGTAGACCCCGGGCAAAACAAAACTAGTTTCAGGGGTTGAGTTAGTTTTAGCTTCTGGTTAAAATAATATAACTTCTGTATGTACTAGAACTGCTTATAAATTATCATCCTGTAACTCTAATCAAGGGTATCTTTTACTCATATAACTGCAATAGGTGTTTAGATTATTGTTCTACGCTTTTCTGCAGAGCCCAGTCATGCCCTCAGCAAGCGACTTTGCCTGTTGTTTTTCCATTCCATCTACAGTGAGTGACTGATGAAGTCCCAATGTAACAGCAGACTGCAGGCAAGTGAGCTGAGCTGGGATGCACCTCCTGGGACACCTGCCTCACTCCCCTGTGGTTGCCAGTCTTGAGCTCCAGGCATGCAGGACAGCTCATGATATTGGACTCAGAGGGTGATGGAGGAAGGAATACGGTCCCCACAGGGGAGCTTGCTGGATAGCTTTACGTGAATTATGTGGAACTCTTAATGAACCAAGTAACTTTTCTGAGAGAGAGTTGTGGCCTTCAACTGACTTCAACAAGCACATTCCTTTCTGGGGACTGGGAGATGCTCAGCACCATGGTGCTGAGCTTGTTTTAAATAATTAAATTCCATTTATGTTGTATCAACTGTATGGTGCAATTGCTGCACTTCACTGACTCAGTTGTGATTTGAGTGAATTGTTGTATCACTTTCAAATAAAAATCCCCTGAAACTGCAAGTAACATGAAATTAATTAAACTTTTAACTGTATATTAAAAAGTCCTCTACACACATCTAAAAGAACATGGTAAAACAGTATTGTACTATGACGAGGTCTCAACAAGAAAAAAAGTTTAAGTTGTTATCACCTCATAATCTACCCCTTAAAAAAATTTACAATGAAACCTATTAGAAAACAAAAAGGAGAAAAACCTCTTTGGGCCTCAGGACTTGGATTTGCTCTTTGCATAGAAAAAGAAAACTCATTCATAAAGAGTAGCAAGGAACCTCCACAAAAAGTCTGGCTCCCCTGTTAAGCATGTTATAGGTTATACATCTAAAGCCTTCCTCCAAAACAAAGTGAGTGGTGTTTTACCCAAAATGCAATGTTAACACTGAGGAAAAGAATTATGAATTAAGCAATTAATTTGTCTAGAACTTTACTATGAATCTTCAAAGGGTTTTTTTTTTTGTTTTGTTTATTTTTTTAAGAATAATGTTTTTTTGCTGGCCTTTTACCCCTTTACACTGGAGATATCCTCATCAGAAGCAACTAGAATTTACCACAAATTTCAGAGATAAACATGTTTTCACCTCAGAGGAGGAAAAAAGAGACGTACATGTTCCACATGCTGAAATCAATTTATTATGTTATTATAAACTGGTTTGTTCTTATGATAACACTGTAACTCACAACCTAGGTTAATATTATTTTGGTAGTAATGTACCTTAACTCTGGGGTAGATTTAAGTTTAAACTTAGTTTAGCATTTGCTGGGTTCTAGTTTTCATGTATGGGAATA
Source organism: Cyanoderma ruficeps (assembly GCA_008694505.1). Taxonomy (NCBI): domain Eukaryota; kingdom Metazoa; phylum Chordata; class Aves; order Passeriformes; family Timaliidae; genus Cyanoderma; species Cyanoderma ruficeps. The sequence continues at coordinate 41,853,158 of VZDJ01007755.1, forward strand.
AACTAAATTGTAACTTATTTTATCAAAACATAACATGCATAGAATTCAGCCTACCCCTAAAGTAGTTTTACCTAGAAATACAAAAGATTTAAACTACCCACATGCATCAGTAAATTTACTACAGTAAATGGGAGTAGAAAATAATATCATGTGAGAAAACACAGAAACAGATGGGGAAACACAATAGAAGTAGTAAAGTTTTTAAAATTACATACAAGGTGTGGAGTCCCTCCTGCCATTAAAGGAATTTCCAACTGTCCTTCCCTGGAAAAGTGAAGATTAAAAATACCCCAGGTGTTAAAAAAGGGCTTCTCTCCCATGAATCCTTGCCGACATTGTGCAATCTTCTCTCTGGGTTTCGCCAGTCCATCACCCACTCCATGTCCCCTTTCCCTGTTTCCCCATTGGCTATGGGGCATGGTGTCCGGTTTCTCTCTTCCCTATGGTCACTTGCCCCCTATCCTGCCCTTTACCACCCACGAACCTGAGACCCTGTATAACTGAGAAAAACCATGTTCTCTCTCTCTAGCTCCAGATTCCCCTTTGGCACACTGGAATAAACAGTTGCTGGAAATTGATTTGGGGCTGGGAGCTTTCTGCCTCTCTTGCTGAGCTAGCCTTGTAACATGTGTGGTTGTGTGAGCTTGAATTGCTGCCTGAATAGTTCTCAAGCAGTTTCTCTACAGAAAGGCTGACTAGGATCTAGAAAGACCTTAGCTACACTCCGAAAAAACACACTGTTACAACAAGGAACAAAAATTGCTAAATTAATTACAAAAATCAAATCTCCTTCCAAAATCCCATTTAAATTTAAGTTTTAAGAGCAAGCTGCATGAAAAATACTGGCAAGACAAGTTAAAGGAAATGGGTCACTGTGGAATCTGGAAAGTGCTCTTTTAGTGGTTTTTTTCATTTCCCAAGAAGACAGAAGAAATAAAAGCAATCTCTACATGAAGCCTTCAGAGTGTTGCCTTTTAAAACCACCTAATTTTCTCTGTAGAAGAGGTGTGGTGGTTACAAAAGACATGGAAATCCAGCCTCAAATATTCTCCACGCAAATGAAAATTACTGTTGATGGATATTGCCTAATTCAAGTGTAGAAACAGAAAAATGCTAAAAACAGGTTAGATAATTAAGTCTCATAAAGCCTGTAACTTGCTCTTAGAGAAAGAAAGAACGAGTGTAAGGGCAGAGTAAGTGGGAGACACACCTAACTTCACCCCCCTGTACAACTATATAGGCCAATTATGTTGGACTTTCTGAATAATTCCAAATATTACGGGAAAATTGGTTAAACTCATGGCCTGAAGTATATGTTTACAATAGCCATGCTAAAAATCCCCATACTTTGCAAACAAGTTGACACATTGACCCAACTGCCCTTTAAAAGGGAAAGCAACACACACGACCTCCAATAACCCAAATGCCATCTCATCTTTTCTTATTTCCAGCCTACTCAAGCAGCATTCCCCATATGGCTGCAAAAGTATATGTTTGTCAGGACAACAGAGGCAGATGCGTCAGAACAGGAAAAGGCACAACTTCACTCACTTCTTCTAAGTTTTTTAAGCTCACATCTCCCTCTCAAGTGACTTTGAGGTGAAATGAAAACTCTCTTCCACTACACTGGTTAAAAAAAGTCAGGTTTAGGAGTGAAAATATTTTATGCTTAGAAAAGCTCTAATGAATGATACCAGAGAGAAAGTAATCAACAATCTTAAAAAGTTAGAAATGTAATATATTAAAATGTTAGAGATGTAATATAATAAAATTTAAATTATGTTGGCATTGAGATCAATATTATTACTCTCATAGGGTATCTTTATTCCAAGCTTGAAATGATTCCACTACTGGCAAAAAAATAAGCTAAGGCAGAAGTGCTTTTGGATTACCAAAAGTATGTTCATATACTGGCTGCCTGATAAGAAAGGATACTTTTCCTTTTTTTATGATGGCCTTTATTAATGCTTTAAATTAGCATTAGACTGAGCTGTGTCTAAGTGGCATTCTAGCCAGCTCCTCTGAAATTCCTGGCTTTGAAATACTAATTTTTCAACATTACTTAAAATCAAAATAGTATCATATTTGACTCTAATTTTATTCTGATAATTAGCATTTTCTTCCCTGTCTTCAAAGATGGTTTTGCTGGGAGGATATATTGCCTCAATGCTCTTCAATCACACTAAATCTCCACAGAAACATTTCCACTTCCATCTCATTTCAAACTTTCCCAAAAATGTTTTGGAATATCATTGCAGCCTCTTATCAGTGAAACAACTTTTAGTTTCTTTGTACTGCATCTACTATGGCTGCTGTGTCTCTGGCATGATGTAAGAGCTGCAGGGCTCTGAACAGGAGTAACTATTCCTTGTCTAGGTCTCCAGTCTTGCTCCTGAGGAGCGCAACACGAATACACTCATGGTTGCGCCGAAGAACTGTGTGAAAGCAGTCCCAGACTAAATTAAGAACCTGAGAATCTCATAGAGCAGGGTGGATAGTAACTATATCCAGTGATTTCCCTCTTCAACAGGCAATATGATGGTGCTTTTCGAAACTTCGCCACTCACCTTGCCATTTCCAGTAGTGCAGTTGTACATCTCAAAAGCAATTCCCATCAACCTGAAGACATATCTGGGAAGCATCAGCTGTACTTTGAGGCTTCATATTTCAATAATGTGTTGGTCCATTCAGGAATTTAGAAGCATATCCACTCAACAGACCTGTGCTATTCTAGAGCATATCATATAGCTGGGCCCAGGTCTTGTTTTAAATCAATATATTAATGAAAATGAAGAGGAGTATCTCTCTGGAATATTTTAAAACCCAACTGGAAACAAGGAGGACTTCTATAACTAAGGAAGTGAATATATTGGCATGCTACTTAAGAGACATTATGAAAGAAATATCTATTGCTGGAATATAATTAGCATGAGTTTGAAATAGAACTGCTAGGACTTTTAAAGGCAGAAACAGAGCCCACTGTTCAAGGGGAAGCAAAACATGAATATATCACAATTGAACCTATTTAGAAAACCTGCTGAACACTTGATACTACTAGAGTAATTACTAGTACTCATAAGGCAAGAATGGGGTTTTATTTTGGTGAATATTACATATTACAATATGGCATGCATTACATTAGGGAAAACAGTGCATATATCATCCTGTAATCAGATTTCGGCACCCAAAACTTGGATGACTCTATGAAATGTTATGATCTGCTGGTCAGACTACATGATTCCAGATCTCTTCTGGACTTAAGGCCTTAAAAAAAATAGTCTGAATTGAGACATCCATCTAGAGATGTGATTTTTTTTCAAAAAACTTCAATCATGATATAAAGACACAAGGAACACAACCTGGCAGAGCAAAGGAAAAAATCTTTGAACTTCTACAGCCATTTCTATCTGCAGTTTTACTTACACACAGCTATGTAAGATGTGCATGGCATACATAAACTTGCTTCCAAAGTGTACTAACACCTAATGCAAAAGTCTACTTAAGTCAGATATATTGCCCTTATTTAATACTGACATGAATAATAACACTTCATAATTATTGCCCTGTATGTGATTGTTAATATAGTTTCAAATCATAATTTCTTGAAAAACAATTAGCTTTCTAGTGGGAAAACATAGTAAATATTAAAAGCAACATAACCCATTTTAGAAAAAAAAAAAAGCATCTTACAAAGCCAAAAAACCCCCAAACAACCCAACCTAAAAAACCAAAAGCCACCAGCAACCATAAAAGCTATACTTCTGTATTCTCTGGAATCAGCAATATGATTTAAAGAACATATCAACCAATATTTATTTGAACAGTGTGAGAAATATTTCAAAAGGATTAGTCTAAATGTTTCTTTTGAAAGGGTGAAATGAAGACAGGCAACTGGAAACAAATATCCTTATTCAAAATAGGTATGTATAAAAAAGATTCAAAAGCAATATTAAACATTGGCACAACTTGTTCTTTGCATAAGTTTTCCAAAAGTGAAAGCTGTTCTTTGAAACAGCCTACTACTAAGATGGTAAAGGAATCTACAGCCACAAAGAAAATAAAAGAGATGTGTGCAATTTCTGAGTTGAAAATAGCTGTCCGTACTTCAAGATGGATCTTACTCCTAGGAAATTAATATTATCTCATCTTTTCCAAGTGTTTCTATAAAAATAAAATCTGCCAAAACAAGCCTCTGCTAGGTCACTACAATCCTCCTCAGCTTCCAAGGGAGCAGTTTTCTGTATGCCAAGAAGCAAAGTACTGTGAACCACATATGCCTGGAGACTTCCTGGAAGAGCATCAGCTTCATTACATATTTACTCAAAAGGCTTCCCAGCAGCTATTTCCACCTTCAAAAGAGCATCATCAATAGCTCCCTTCCCAGGATGGTTTTTAACAAGTGGGCTCAGAAGTCTCTTTTGCAGGTGGTAATTCCCAGTCAGAAGTGTATCATACTTTTTACAGAAGTAGTTGCATCTATCACATATATTCTCACAAATTAGGAGTCCCGATAGCTTTTTTGTTGAAGATTTTTTCCCATATTTACAGATACAAAACCAGAGGACAAAGCACAAAGAGAAATGGCCTTATGTTTTCTAAACCTATGATCAGAGGTGTTTGCTGGTATATCATAAGAAAGAAAAGAATTCCTTCTTCATACATTTTATACAGCATGGAAGACTGAAATTATGTCCTTATTGGTTGATTTCTCTTTAAAGAATTTGAGAGAATCTGTCTAAAAAAACAAAAGCAAACAAAAACCCAAAACTACAGCTTTCATTTTCACAGAAGTTATTTACTGCTTCTCATCATAAGGACTGCTCAAAAACAGCCAAGCCAAAGGTCACTGCCTGGCATCTTGTGGTTTCTTAGACACATGGTGAATGATTCTGACCTTGCCTCCAGCAGTGCTGTCTAACCTTAAGAAAGTAAGCAGCAAGGGATAAAGAATGGATCCATGTTTCATATCTATCAATTCTGAATAGCACCTCTGAAGTCTGAAACCCAGAAGTGAATCAGCACGCTTGTCCAGAGGAAAAGCACAAATGAAATGGCCTGTATTTTAAAGCAAGGGGTTCTACATTTGCATGTCTCAAAATCAACCTAACTCCTCAACAGCAAAATACTGGTTTCTATTTCTCTTTTGACAGATACCCTCAGCTTGAAAAGCATGTGGATAAATCTTCTGATTGAGTCATGACACTCATGTATGTCACTTTACATCTGAAATATCAAGGGCAATTTTTTTGCCCCAATAAACTTTTTAGACCAAATAAATGAGTTCCTCAAAATGTGACAGCACAGGGATATGCGTTTTTCAAACTAAGCACAGCAAAACTTTAAATTTTCTGAATATATCATATAAGTTTCACATAAGAAATTTAAGTAGAGCAAATAAATACATTTATTACTACTTCTCTGTGCCTTTCATGTATCCTGCCCTCTTCAACTTTGCAAACACCTATTATTTTTTCAGCATCACACATACCATAGTTTACTCTGTTGCCATCACTCAGTGACAATGTTCTATTTATTTTATGAAAAGTAACACATCAAGTTACCCCAAGCATTCCAAGAGAAAAAATGCAAGGAAACCTTTTAAAGCTAAGCATCGGCACAGAAAAAGAAGATGCAATACACTTGATTTGTTGAAAACCACCTTAATTATGATTGATATGTTGAAAAACACCTTAATTTCTCTACATTAGCAGTACTTTCAAACAATTGTATCTGTTTAACTCTAGTTATATTTTTAGCTACAAATCAAAGAACATATAGAGCAAAATCACATACCAGGCATTTCCTTCTTCTAAAAAGCAGGTGATTACCCATTTGATCAGTCAGTTAAAAACTTAAACTTCCTTTACTCCCATAATGGAGAATCAATGCAATGTACTTCATCTGTCTGAAGCACAGGATTGTGGCATTACCTAGAATTTTTCCAACAGAACATTAAATAAAGGAAGTGTGTCAAAACACACAATCTTGTGGGGAAAAGAAAAAACCTGAAAGCAGGTTTGGGTGGGGTTTTTTGTTTTGTTTAGGGGTTTTTTAGGGTGGTTTTTTTTTTGTGTGTGTGTGTGGGGAGTTTGGTTGGGTTTTTGTTTGTTTGGGTTTTTGTGTACTATGATGATGNTGGATTGGTTTTGAGCTTAGCACAGTGCTCTAGCTTCAAGACAGGTCTGACTAGAGGTATCTGTCAAGAAACAAGTTTCCTTAAGAGAATGCCTGTTAAATTTTGGTCCTTTGTATCACAACAGTTCGAGACATTATCTTTTAGTCAGCAGTACCTTAGGTTAGCTGGCTAGGCTGTTCTTGGTGATAAGTGAATGTAGAACTACTTTATTACAGGCTCCTTTCTGCTGTGGTTCACAGGAATCAGAAATAACTTTGCTAATACATTACCACTTGGAATCCTTTTCATCTAGTGGATTCAGCAGCAATTCCCTCTGGTACTCAATTAATCGATTTATAGGGGTGGGAGGTTCATTTGTAAAACACATAACCAGGTATAAACTAGTGAACATCACAACACCAAACACCAGAGATGCTCTTGTCACCATTCCACACTGTGATCCACATTTCAACATGCAGATATATCTTCTAGGTAACCTCTCTGTACACTTTTTCACTATTGGAGAGTCAAAAAGAAAGACAGGTATTTTTCTACAAAATAATGCAGTGGCACAGGCTGAAACACTGGTACATGCCCAGGAAATATTATTGACATGGAAGAGAATACAAACATCTAAACCATGGGCAATTTTCAATTCCAATGATGTGCCGTAAATCTCAAGCAAAAAGCCATATTTTAACATTTCTTTTTTGCACTTCTCTTTTCAAAACAGTAAATATTACTGACCTCTAACACCCAAAAGAGAGAACTGGCATATAGCAAAAAACCCAATGAAGAGCGATGTCGTAATTTTTATAAAATCCCTATGACTTCAAGAGCNTATAAAATCCCTATAACTTCAAGAGCTATTAATCCAGTGCTGAGAGATATCATAAGCTGAATTCATGCATTAATTTAAATCAAGAAGTAGTGAATGTCTTTGGCAGGGAAAGATCAGTACTTGATAAAGGAAGAACCAAGTTAGACACCTTCAGCAAAAAAAAGCTGCCTAAAAGCAGCAGATTTTAATGTCTGTCTTTGAAATTCCTGTTGCTGATGTTCAACCAAAGGAGGTAGTGACTGAGACCAGTTGTTTGCATTAACTGAAATATTAACCATCTCCTAATACACAAAAAGGCATTAAAAGCAAAATCTCTGACACTCAGCCCACAAAAATTTACATTAAAATGTCCAAACCTGTCTTGCTAGCATCAAGCAGACCATCACACTGAAAACCTTTTCTGTGAAAAATTCTAATATTTTGGTTTTGATCATTCAAAGATGAGTACCTCTATCTATACCCAGTTGTGCCCTAAAATAATCTCACATCAGGTTTTACACAAAATCCTCAAAACCACGTATATAAATTCTAAAATCCTAGGATTCTTACTAATCCTTTAAAATTTTACAATAACACATCTTCTCCACAATTCATGTGTCTGTAACTCCTACATGCCATGCATGTATACTGTAACTCCACATGCAGACTGCCAACAATAAAAGGGGAGATATCAGAAAACTACCATCCACAGTAAAGAGTGAAATAAAAACAAGAAATTCAATAAAATTATATTAAATTTACTGTAGGAAAGCTTACAGAAATATACTAAGACATGAAGAAATGGTCAACATTCCTTGCAATATGCATTTGTGAACTAAATTATTCAGATAACAGCTATGAAACATTTGTAAAAAAAAACCTCAGTAAATCATAGTATTATTTTCCAGATGCATCACTTGCCTACCTGTTCTTTGACTGAAGCTAGAATGGCAGAAGTTGTCTCAGTTTCAGATCCATCACCATTGGATGTGTTCAACACAGGACTAAGGGAACTTGTCTTGTCAGAAGACGAGGGCTGGTCTGGAACAGGCATAGTTTCTGCAGTTCATGGAAAAATGTAAAAAAAAGTTGATTTGTTATCATAAACCTGATAAGTATCAGACTCATCATATACATAGAAGAATAGTAACACTCATTTAAGGTAAAAATTATGGAATATGCTTTCATTCTGTACTGTAGAATATATCACTTATTTAAAACTTAAACTATTTCTGAATTAATAGAAAAATTAATTTATCTTCCAGTTTTACTCTGAAATAGCTACCATGAGTACTTTTGGGAGGATTCAAATAATTTATAGCTGTGATTTTTGTATAGTATTCCAGTGCCAGCACACACCATAAAATTATAGTATCATGAAACACTTTGCAAACAGAAAACCAACAAATGATATGTGAGAGAAATATAAACTCTCTAAATATCTAACTACTTGCTAACACACGTTTATCTAACATGTATTATATTTCAAGCCTAGGTAAATTTCACATCCTTTCTTCTAGTCTAGAAGGTGATTTTGAACACATTTTATCTGAGTATTTTTATGAAAAACAGTACACTACTTGTTAAGCCAGTTTTGAGACTTCTTACCAGGAAAAAAAAAAAACACACGAAAAAAAGGAAAAATCTTAGCATTTGAAGGCATTTCTAGCATTTCTTTTCAGAGGGCAAAACAGTAGTGACTGTGAAATCTTTTTGAAGGATAAGCTGTAGTGCAGTATCTCTTTAAATGTCACCATAGGCACATCTCCAGAGGCAGACATGTTGTGCCACATTCCAGAAGTAAAGGAGCAGAGAGGCAGCTTGCATGGTTATGTGCAGGCACGATAGGATAAAATAATGTTCATGTGGGAGCTGGCCAGAGACATTCTGTGCAAGAGAAGAGGCCCACAGGCTGCCAGCTGGATGGGCCTCCTACAGAGCAGTGGGGATATTCAGAGCAGTCACCACTTGCATCAGAAGCAAAGCTCCTGCCTTGGCTCTATTCTGCTAAAATATATAATAAAGCTTTTTTCTAGAAGAAGTTAGAAGACTGAAAACAGTAGGAAAGCGTAGTTGGTAAAAACAAATATAAAATTCAATACCCAAGCATCCCTGCATAAATCTGCCATGGAAATTAGAGCTCTAAAAGGGAAGATGACATTCTATAAAGCTTTGTCTCTGAAGCCACTGTGCTACCCAAGAAGACACAGTCCAGCTGGGCAGCATTTTTCCAAAGCTTCCTGAACCTCAAGACACTGGCATACATATGCAAGACAAAAACATGAAAACACAGATTATTCATAAAAAAAGACAGTTATTTGTTAGAAGAAAAATCTCCCTAAATTTCGAGCTAGAATAGCATTCATATTGAAGAATGTGATTATATATAATTTTAATTAAAGAAGCTACATGTTTTCATACCACTTACTTTTTATAAGCAAATCTTATTGACAATGGTAAATACCAAATCTTTGGCTCTGGTGATGCCCTTGCTCCAGACATAAACTCTATTTGAAGTTAAACTAGAAAACCTTGGGGGGCATACCTGCCTTCTTCTACCACAAGTACAAGCAGACTGAACAAAACTTCTGTTCAATTCCAAGATCTCAATCTGAAAGGACTTCTTGAATTACATTTTCTTGAGTTTTTTTAAGAAAAGAACCAGCTTCTGTTAAAATATATATAGGGTAGACATAGACATATAAAACTCTAGTTTACTAAATCTTTATAAATCTTAGTTACCTTGCTTTCAAACAATCTAGTTATTTTATTTTCTTAGTAAATTAATAATTACGTTATCATAATAGAAACAAAAACAGTTTTCTTTTTGGTGTGGCTATTTACATACCAAAAAAAGTACAAATGGCCTGGCCTAATAATTGATTTTGTTCCCTAATAGTTATTTTTGTAGAGTGAAACTTGCGGAAATCACTGTAATGCAACACTCCTTGCTATCAACTCCGTAGCCTGTGAACGAGACCACGGGATCCAAGCTCATGAGCAAGGCCAAGTGCAGCAGCCCTTCCTCCCTTGCATACACACACTCGCTCCAGGTGCCGGGAAGCCTCCTTCCTGCTCGGGCCAGCTCACCGGGGAAACACGTGGAACTCCATCAGCATGAGGCTCAAAGAACTGCGTCCCGACCCTGCCCTGGGCTGGCAAGAAACACCAGAGTTGCGAATGAGGCGCCTGGTGAAATGTTCCCAGGCGCCCTGGCTGAGAGCAGCTCCCCTGGTGCATCCCGCTTTCCCCGCAGCGGTGAGGGAGCTCCCTGGGAAAAGCCCCTTGGTCTGCTCCGCTCATCCCCAGGGCTGCCTGAGCCCCGCGGAGGGAGCCTCTGCTGAATCGGCTGTTCCATAAACACTCGCCCGAGGAGGTAAAACCCAGCCAAGTAAACGAGACTGGGAGTCCAGAGCTACAAACATGCTTGCCCTAGTACAAACGCTCCAGAATATTTAAAGTGTATTTGAGAGGGTCTGCAAGGCTGCATGGCCAACGGGGAAGCTGCTCTGTGGTACCAAAAAGATGCTGCTGGCACGACAACAACTGTTTATGTGAGTTCAAAACAATTACATCCATGAGACACAGGCAGCAACTGGCTGCTGCTGTTGTTAACTTCTTCTAGGGCTAAATTCAATTTCTGTAAATTTTAATTTTTAGGCCTTAAGTTTTTTTAACCTCTTTAACCTCACCAAAAAACACTTCAATAACTGCTTTAGCAATTTACATTTGCAAGCATCACTTTAAATGGAAAAAAAAAATCTGATTCCAGAATTAACTACTGTCATTAATTGTACTTACTTCAAGTAGACTCAATATCTGGACAGTAGCTGACATTCTCCAACCACTGCATATTTCCATATTTTTTAAATATAGATATTAAAAGAAGGGGGAAGAAAAAGATAAAAAAGGCATGCTGCACATGTCCTCTTCATCTCGAAACAGAGAAATCAAAATAAATGTCCCTGATATTAAAAGGCACGTTTTGTGCCCCTACTAAAATATTTCTTCTGGAGAGAGAATGTAATTTCAAACATCTATCACATGAGTTCAGTTTATTACTACAGTTCTTCAAGGGGAAAGATTGCAGCCAATAGTACTTAGCAGGCCAATATCCCTGGATCTACAGCTCTGCGATATCCAGCTGAACTGTTAATGTTATAGACTCTAACAGTTATTTTTTATTACTTAAATTTGTATGAGAAATACCATAGTCAAAGGAAACACAGAATGAATTTTCACAAGCAACAGAAAAACTGCTGTACTGAAGATAGTTAGATTAAAAAAAAAAACAACATAAAAACCAAAAAAACCCCCATGATTCAGCAACATGAAACAGTGTTTCAACAGCAAACACTAACATAGCAAGCACTCACATTTGCACATCTGTTCAGAGATGAACTTTTAATTTAGCTCAGTCTTCAGCATAAGAAATTGGACAGTCTCAGGTTTCAGTGGGTCTTAAAACTGCTAGTACTTTACAATTACAAAAAATATGGTTGAAATGAGCCTCTGCACCCCTAGCCCACTACCAAAACTCCAGACAAGGCAGATTTTTTTCCTGTCATTCCACATATTTAACACACACAACCAGTCTTGCACAGCCTCTCTCACTGCAGCCTCTCTTGGCCACCTCCCTCTGCTCCAGGCTGCACTGGCCTTATCAGGAGAAAACTTGCCTTGCTGTTTAATATAATACATTTAATCTCCCTGTTTCCTCCACTGTTCAGCATGGGCTGAAAACACCTAATAATTCCATCAGTTGTCTTAAAAAAAACATTTTCCTACATAATGATACTGACCACGGTACCTTCCCTTCTCTGGCTTCCCTTCCCTTCCCTTAAAAAAACACCCCACTTCTTTTCATTTTTCTTCATAAAATAAATTGGCTGATAGCCTTTTCATCCACACTCCTGGGAACTTAGCACCAAAAACAAAGGGAAAATTAGAGGGAGTACAAGAAGAAAAATAAAAGCTAAGGGGCTTAACAGAGTACACCATAGCTGAGAAACTACTAGAAGTAAATTGGCTACATTTAATTTCCACAACAGCAACACTATTTTCTATCTGTGCCACAAAAACACAGATGAAATTCTGTAAGTCAGAGCATATACATGCTCCTGAGAGAACTGAATTAAAATCTTAGATGATCATAGACAGATGAACAGGGAAAATACTACCAGCCTTTTGGGAACGTACTGGGAAGCCAGACATAAATAATTCATGGGTTCCTGTGTTCCAAGGCGCTGGCAAAATTCTGTCTAGAGTTTGACCCTTTACATTTTTTCCCTTCCTGTCCTTCTAAGAGCATCTAAAAACTTTATCTCAATTTAACAACAACAAAACAACAACAACAACAATCCAGTGGGTGCAGGTGTCCGGGTGTTGGCTCTGCGGCCTTGCCGGGGCTGCCCGGGCCGGCCCCAGCGCAGGGCCCGGCTGAGCCCCTCAGCCACGGGCGGGCGGGCGAGAGCCCCGGGGAAAGCCTGGGCAAGGGAGGGCAAAACGCTGCCCGGCAGCCAGGGCTGAGCCAGAGGAACCGAGCCACAGACAGCCCTGCCAGCCCCGAGGGGACAGCGGGAGCAGGGACGGGGCAGCAGAGACATGGCAGGGATGGCCCTATGGCCCCGGGAGGAGGGCAGCACTTTCCTGTGGCCACTGGGAAGACCCCACGTTGGAACAGGGATAATGTGAAGAGGAAGCCCAGTAGAAAGCTGCCCGGCAGAAATGGACCTCGAAGCCATCCAAACGTGATCTACATGTGCCCAGGTGTCCAAGAAAGCCAATGGCATCCTAGCCTGTATCAGCAATGGTGTGGTCAGCAGGACCAGGGCAGGGATTGTCACCCTGTACTGGGCACTGGTGAGGGCAGCACGAATCCTGTGTTGAGTTCTGGGCCCCTCACGGTGAGAAGGACATTGAGGTGCTGGAGCAAGTCCAGAGCAGCTGAGGGAGCTGGGGTTGTGTAGCCTGGAGAAAAGAAGGCTCAGCTGAGACCTTGTAATTCTCTACAACCACCTGAAATGAGGTCAGGCTTGGTCTCTTCTCCCAAGTACCATTTGATACAAGAGGAAACAGCCTCAAGCAGTGCCAGGAGAGGTTTAGACTGGATATTAGAAAGAATTTCTCCACCGAAAGGGTTGTCAAGCACTGGAACAGGCTGCCCAAGGAACTGAAATCATCATCCCTGGAAGTGTTTAAAACACTTGTAGTTGTGGTGCTTAAGGACATGGTTTAGTGGTGGACTCACAGTGCCAGCTTAATGGTTGGACTCAATGATCTCAGATGACCACAGTACCTCTGTGATCCAGATTTTTTATCAGTAGATCACACAAGCATCTGGCAACAGTAATAGGATTACATTCAGAACTCGGAAATAGAAGGTGGCAAGATCACATTCCTTCTGTGACCCTTGGGATGGTAGTGGATGCTGGACAGCAGACACCCTGCATTGTAGGTGGATTTCATGCCTCATCTGAGGTAACATAACCAACCTAGTTGCAAGGTCAAACTGCAAAAGTCTGTTCGGGCTGAACTCAAGCGCAGAGGTACATTCTACACCATAAATAAATCCTTAGATCAAACAAAATATTAATAGGATTTTTAAATGCATATGAAAATGGCAATGTCAGATGTTGAGGTTTCACTTAAAAGTTTAATTTTGCACACACACTTTGCATAGATCATGGGCAGAGATTTACTAAACAGGAAACTAAAGTATAGCCATGACAATGTCATTGGTGAAAGCACTTTGGTGGCGTAGTTCTCTAATCTCATGTTGCCACTCTTTCTGCTCTTTCTCACATGTGCCTTTCACTGATCTTATTCTCCTCCTCCACATAAGAAATAACCAAGATTCATTCACAGACAATAAAAATCTAGAACTGAGGAAGCTGCAGCATCCATGCTTAAAAAAGGAGGGAATGTTGCTTAAAGAGGCAGACTTTCAGTTTTGAGTATTACATTTAAGTTCCTTTAAAAGTCACTTTATTAATGCTGTTTATACAGTCTAATGTTTTATCACTCTTTCATGGGTAGAAAGTGCATATAGGTTAAAAAAACCCAAAACAAACCAACCAGCCCCTCAATGTCTGAGAATCTACGGCAAAAGCCAAGTCAGCCACTACACTGGCAACTGCATCAAATCATGGGAATCAGAAAATCCAAATATCTTTCTTTTATAAAAAGATATTGCAGTAAGAAACACATTTTCAGCAGTGATTTCTTCCTGTACAATGAACCATTCATCAGTGAGTGCATTCATTATAAAAGTGTAAGTCATGCTGTCTTTACTGCACAGTAATCAAATCTGGCATGTTACTGAGCTCATCTGGAAAGCCACAAATGATACTGAAGTAGCCTTGGAAAAGAACCAGTCACTTAAAATAATCCAATATGCAATTATGCATCAAGAAAAACTTTTTGCTTTCTTTCCTCTACCTTAGATGTTCTTTGTAAAGATTAATGTATGACTAGCATTTAATAACAGGCATTTCTATTGTTCCTATTAAATTGCTCTTATCTTTTTTCTATTGTTTCAAAAACATGAGGACTTACTTTAAAATGAAAAAAAAATAATTTTTCTTTTTTTTAATCCAAAACAATTCCCACACTTAAATTTACTGTTTATATCTAAACTAATATCATGATGTCAGAAGGGCTAATTGATCCTGTTGATCCTGTTCCTACCTATTTNGTCATTCTGATAAGCTAAGAATTCAGTGGATATATACGATGAGTCAGAACAACACAGAATTAAATAGGCCTGGTCATTCTTGCAAATTATGAGAAAAATCACAAGTCATATTAAGTGCAGATATGGATGGGAAAAAAATACCCTAAATAGTAATCCTTACTATAAAATATTGTAAAGTCAATTCAAATATTATCACATACAACTGCCAGACTAACAAATATGTTTACATTAGACTTTTGGAAAAGATTCCAACTGGAAGAAGTAGAAATTGGCTCAGCTTGAGAATTTAGATATGCAAGGAATCACTTCCAATAGAAAAAAGACCCATTATTCCTTCAGTAATCTCAAACTACGGAGGTGAGTGAAGGCTGAGATAGCATTGGCTCTAGACAGCAGGACACAAACCTACTAATGCTGCATTGGATTTTTTCTGCAACGAATCTGAATCCTTCAGCTGTGTGACAGTGAAACAGGGTAGGGAGTCAGTAAATATGGGCCCTCCCTCCTCCTGCACAAACCCTCTTTGAAATCGCAGATTTCTGTTACTGTCCTATCTTAGCTGACAAGCCTGGTACAATTTGTGTCTGGGTAAGTGTTCTTAAAAATAGGTTGATAATCTCTTGAGTCAACAGTAAGATAAGAAAAACTGCCAGAACCTGCCAAATAGCTTGAAGACGAAAATGTTTTCTGATTGCCCAAGTAGTTATCACAACATCCTACAGCAGAGATCTCCTATGTTGAAATTACTAAGGCAGGAAAACAGATTAATTAAAGGAGACATGATATCTTAAAGACCTTTGGAAAGGCTTAGGCTCAGTTAGGGATCAGGGATATGTGGGATCAGTCAGCACTCTTATTCTAGCTAACACATCACGAGGGCTTTCCAAAGAGCAAGGGCTCTGTTTTCTTTCTGGGATTGTTCTTTGTTCATGGACTCATCCATCTCCCAGCTTACTAAGGCAGATGAGCTTGGCTTTTGTCTTCTTTTGTGACTTTGGCTTGTTGCATCCAGTTATTTCAACCATACTGTATTAAGTATTTGGGGCCTCTAAGGGTGTGAAAAAGAACTCTCTGGTTTAAAATTTAGGCGAAGTTGAGGTTCAGGTTTGTTAAATCATAAAATTTCTCTTTTTCCTGCCTGCTCTTTGCATAAGTGTTGTAGAAGATACAAAAGGTCCCCACTGTCACAATAAGGGATAAAGACAACTCTATTCTAAACCCTGATAGAAGAGAAGCTACGCTGGAAAACTTCCTCCAATATTTTCCTTGACTTAGCCTATTGTAAAGTTTGATAGATAAATATGAAATACCTAAAAATTCCTTCTCTTCCACAGATGCCTGACTCAAAAAGGCATTTCCTGAAACATTCCAAAGACTGTAGCTCAAGACAAAAAAGTTTCTTCCTCAGGACCTCTCTAGTTCTGCCCTGAGTCTTGATTAAAATATCTCCATTTTCCAGCTTTGCAAAGAGGAAGCAAAATGAAGGGTCTTACATGCACAATAACCCGAGGCCTCCAAAGGCTGTATCAAATATTTTCCTGCCACTATCTATATTAACCAGAGTAAGAACACTGGAAGCCATATAAAACCTGAAGTCCAGATTAGTGCTTAAGCCATCTGCAGTGATTCCAAACTTTTTAGTTTAATATGATCCTGCTAAGTATTTTTTTGCTCAAGTAATATGTCATAAAGCATGGCAGTTTTATTTTTTGCTATAATGTTTACGATTTCAAGCACTTTGAATTACTTACAGAGCCTGCCTCCTTAAAATGAAACAAAAATTCTAAATCACTCCCCATTATTTTAGGAGAATAACTCAGAAGTGCTTATCAGAAAAAAGCTACAGCATTTTGCCCAAAGGCAAATGAAAAAAAGCCAAAGCCAGTCTAATTGTAGATCCTTTGTTGTTTCTTTTTTCTCTCAAACCAGAGCCAGAACCACTGCTGACCAGTGCATGAAGATTTAAAGATCAGACCCAAACCACAAAGCCAGAGCTGTGTCAGTTCACTGCCCCCAGCCTCCTTCTCTGTCATTATAGCAACTGAACAAGTGATTAATTAGAACAGATAAACCACATGCTGCTTCTTCCTGTTTCATTGGTCTTGAAACCACCATCCTAATCTGTAAGGATTTACCCCAACCAGCTAGCATGCACCATTTGAGAACTGAGCAACCTCCTAAAATTCTTAGGAAAGTATTTCAGTTGGATTGAGTAACACAGTCACATAGAGAAACCAGTATAAAAATTCATCCTCCTCTCAGTATTTTAGAGAACTCAGCATGAGGATTAACAAAAATCAATTTCAGTTTTGCTGAAAAGTCTATTAATAAATCAAGCAAATTTGCTTCATTCATGGAATCCAATGAGGGGATATTGTTTCCTTCTGTTACTGAGGGAACAGGAATTCTTACTTCAGTGACAATGCCAATATCCTCAAGCAGAGTGAGCAAAATGCTCATCTACAAACAAAAGCCAGAAATGGTCCTTACAATGGATTCTTAAAATCTTGCATTACGTAGACACTGTAGGAGTAGGTGATACTAATATAACGTGAAGGGTCTCTTAGTTGGTTTTTTGTTTTTCTTTTTTTTTTTTCTTCATTAAATTGGTCATTTACTGCCTTGGGGTGAACTGAAAAATTAAGCGACATTATGCTTTGTTCATGTTGCAATGGAGTTAATTTTCTTTATAGAAGCTCATGTGGTAATACTGTGATTAAAGAACAGTGTTTCGGCTACCACTAAATAGTGCTTGCACAGAATTGGGCCTTCTCTGTTTCTCACTCTGCCCCTCAGCAAGGCAGGGAGTGGATACAGCCAGGACAGCTCACCCCAGCAGACCAAAGGCATCCTCCATACCATACAATGTCATGCTTAGCATATAAACTGGGGGCAGTTTCTTCAAAGTAGCTGTTGCTTAGTGACTGACAGGACATCAGTCTGATGGTGGTGAGTGCTTTTGCATCATTTGTTACTTTCTTTCCCCTTTTACTTATTAAGTTGTCTTTATCTTGACTCACTGGAGGTTTATTCCACGCTTGTGCCTGTCCAATTCTCTCCCCCCATCCTGCTGTAGTGGGTTACCAAGCCAGTGGGTGAAGGCTTAGCTACTGGCCAGAGTCAAACCCCAACCACACCATGACTAATTCCTCCCAACACCACTGAGGGTAATCAGAGGAAAAAAAAGTTTGTAATGAAAGAGATGGGGTCAATGGCAGAAACACCTGAGGACACATGTTCATTACAAGAACAGAAATAGCAAGGCAAAAGCACAGCCCTATGAGTCTGAAGCAAATAATCCACTAAGGTTCTTGCCAAAATAGACTCTTTATTACTACTACTACTTTAAATTTAAATTGCAGGCTGATTCATGCTGACTACTCTTCATGTCTCCCATGGCTCTCAACCTGAAGGAGGCTAGACAGTTCTGGTATTGGTGTAATCTCAGGACTAATCTACTTCCTCACTAATTCCTGCAGTTAAGGAGCTTACTTATATGTATCATACTGAATTGCACAGATCCTCTTTGCCTCACATCTCTCCTGTTTATTAGAGCCAGACAGTGGAATACGTTCTTCCGAGCTCCATCCAACCCTCTGCAGTGTGTACCTCCAGCCTGACCTTCAGAGACACAATGTCTGGCAGGTAAGGCTGCACTAGGGAACCAAGACAGCAACTGGGGGGGTTCTTTCCATGGCTGTACCCCTTAAATAAGGGGTTGGCAGATGAGCACAGCATCTCCTCACTTGTTCACTGCATGCTGAAGTAGGGATCTGCTGTGGTAAGGACATCTGCTTTTTTCAAACATCTGGATACACCTCCCCCAGCCAAAGGTGGGCATGACAATCAAACATTTCCTGAGTGTTTTCCTGAAGGGTGCTGTGCTCCTAATGGGAATTGTAGGTTCTCGTCTCCTCACTCCTTTTGATATGGGCTTATGCACACAACCCAAGCCCCACAAAAAGTAGCAAATCCCAAATCAGATTCCCGTGTGAAGCTGGGATGTCGTATTACTCGTTGCCCATATATGAATCATTTTAAGTTAATCCACATGAATTTTTGTCGTCCATTAATTTGATTTTTAGGCTTCATAAACTCTTTGCATTATTTTGAGAGTCTAGGGAATCCCCACAAATAACACTGAAAAATGGGAAACTCCCTGAACATGCTTTATGACCAAGAAAGTTGGGACAGAAAAAAAAAATACAGAACTTAGGGTTTTTTTCTTCACTCTCTGTAGCAATTAACATGATTTATGTCCAGACAGGATAGCTGTTAGCATAAGCCAGTAAATGGTAAACAGCTCTTTACTGTGGCAAAAGCAGATGAATTACAGTCAGCCACCTGTCCTGAAAAAGAGAATTGGTATTGCATGCTGGAAAAAACAGGTTGCCAAACAATGTGAACTGCCTGATGATCATCAAAAAAGTGCAAAGACTGTATCTGGAACAGACTGTGAGCAGCAAGAGCAGCAAATGCAAATCAGAAAAGATCAAGATCTGAAAGGACTCATTGCCAACATGATATTCCCTGCCTAGTCCTGTAACTAAGGATATTTAATATTGCAGGAAACCAGAGTACAGAAGTGAGAGGTGAGAACCTCATGACTCTACAGCAAGATTAGGGACCACCTCACCAACATGCAGAGGACCCAAGAGCACCAGAGGGTGCTCTGGGGGACCCCATGACTCCACACTGGGTCTGCACATAGTCCAGCTTGAAATACTGTGCTGACCTACCGGTATTCTTTTCTTGACTTCACTGTCACCCCTGTAGAAGAGATGTGTGAAGCAACCATTGCACTAACCTGCCCAGATTTTCTCCTGGACCAAATCATCTCTCTGATGGATTATCAAAATCACGTGTCACTTATAACTGCATAAAAGTCTATAGAGTCACAAATAGGCAAAGCATCTCACCTAAGATACAGAAATCTACGGCAGAAATCTAAAGGACATCAGAGTTGAATTCTGCTCTTCCAAGAGTCAAACTTCTTTGATCTTCATGACAGTATGTACAATTTAATGGAGAAAACAAACCAGAAATTCTATCAGTACAATCCTAGCTATTTTTCTAAATTCTATACAGAGGAATATTTTATGTGCTCCCAAGCATGAAATCTGGATTTTCATAGAAATAAACACTGACAGAAATTTCTGCTGAAACATCAACTAATAAAGTCCATTTGAAACACAGTCATAAAAAAATTTCAATAGAGTAGAAAACCATTTCTGGATCTCTGCCTGCCAGAAAGCACAGGCAGAAATCCTTGCATTAATGGATCATTTTCTACTAAGTATAATTTACATACCCTAACCAAGTTTGAAAGTTTGGATTTACCTGAAATATACTTAAATCGACAATGACAATCTTTATAAGAATGTGATGACAACTGCACTTTCTTCACAGTTTGTCTGAAAGTTTGGAAATTACTAACCCCCCTCACAGCTAAACTTAACCCAGTGTCCTTTCACAGTATGTATCTTCTGTTTGACTTTCTTTCTAGCCAAAAATTGTACTATCCTGGAGATAGCTTATTGACAGAAAAGAATAAAAATATGTATGTTTAAGTTGTGCAAGACTGTAATTAGTCTAACAGCTTCAGCCTTCACTCTGTCACACTAAAAGGGTATCAATTTACAGTGTTATCATCATACACATATGTTGAGCACATTCTTAAAATATACCGGTTAAGAATACATCACTTGCAAGGCTTATAATAGACTGGCTATGTTAAGTCTGTCTTCTTCCTGTTTTCTATACATCGAGTCAGATAATCAGTAGTAAAAATTGCTGGGGGAAAAGTGTGAACAAACCTAAACCTTTGTATAACTCTCTCAGAGCCAATGGTTTTACAGTTGTTTTACAGGGCAGAGCAACCAACATCATCTCTCTGGACTTAATCAAAGTGCTTGACACTGTCTTGCACGACATTCCTGTCCCAAAATTGGAGAGACGTGGATTTGATGGATGAACCACTTAGTGGACAATGAGCTATCTGGATAGCAAAGGGTTGTGGTCTGTCTCATTGCACCAAGTGGAGACCAGTGACCAATGGTGTCCCTTGGGGTCGGCACTGGGGCTGACACTGTTCAGCACCTTTGGTGCTGGTGACATGGAAATTAGGATTGAGTGTACCCTCAGCAAGTACAAACCAGGCTGGGTGGTATGTTAGACACAGGAGGTGAAGGGATGCCATCCAGAGGAACCTTGGCAGGCTGGGTCAATGCAAACATCATGAGGATCAACAAAGCCAAGTGCAAGTTCCTACACCCCGGTCATGACAAGCCCAGGCACACCAACAGGCTGGGTGGAGAAGTAGTTGGGGGTGGAGAAGGAGTAGGGGTGATAGCTGATGAAAACTCAACATGATCCAGTAGTGTGCACTCACAGCCCAGAAAACCAATGGAATCATGGGTTGCATCAAAAGGACCTTGGCCAGCAGGTCAAGGGAGGCGATTCTGCCCCTCTGCTCTGTTGTGAGACCCCGCCTGTTGTAGGACAAGGGGTAATGGGTTCAAACTGAACGAGGGGAGATTTAGGTTAGATATTAGGAAGAAATGCTTTACTATGAGGGTGGTGAGACATTGGAACAGGTTGCCCAAGAAGCTTGTGGACGCCTCAGCCCTGGCAGTGTTCAAAGCCAGGTTGGATAAGGCCCCGAGCATCTTGGTCCAGAGGGCGGTGACCCTGCCCATGGCAGGGGCACTGGGAATAGATGATCTTTAAGGTCCATTCAAACCCTTAACATTCTATGATTCTAAGTGCAGAAATTGTTCAATCAAATATTTTTGTTGATAAGGATTATCAGGAAGCAGATAAGGATTCTGCTGTTGCTTATAAAGAAATTCTTCAAACACAGGCTGACTAAACTTAAGCAGAAAGGAGGCTCAGACTGATAGTTTGAACAATATTAGTGAAGAATGTACGTCATGTCTTGCTTATCCATGGCCTTTTTGCCTACAAGACCACAAGTGAAAAGGAACCTCACACGACATCAACAGACTAATCAAGTGATTCATAAAACAGTAAAGTGTCACTATAACTTACCCAAAGGAATGGTCCCACAGCACTATCAGAACCTTAATCAAATTCCTTACTTCAGTGCCAGGGATGTGCTGCTTGGAGAACCACAAACCCTTTTTCAGTGCAGATTAACAGCTGAGGTAACATAGTAACATAAATTGGCCTTTAATTATGATTACATTTCATTGCATCTACAAGTATTCTGGGCAGGTGAACAAGCAATAATTTTCTTTAAAAGCCTAAAACTGGAGCCTTTTTTTACAATATTATCATATCATTGTCTTTTATAGGGGCCTGTTTACTTTCACAGGACTTTTCAAGAACATATAACAGTACAAAATTTGGTTCCTACATAATGAGCCCATTTTTAAAGGCTATGCTGAAACATCAGAAACAATAATAAAGTTGCAGTGGCAGTTAAGCATAGGAAGAAAGTCAGCTTTCACCTCAAGGACTTAGGTTTAAACCAGCTAGTTGCACAGAACTGAAAATCACCTGTGACTTACATGTACTTGAATTTTATTATACACTGTGTAACTCTATTTTCCCAAATCAAAGCTATTAGCGGTAACAGAAAAGAAATCAATATATTCAATTCAGTACACATCCTCCTGCATCTACTTCTTCCATTTGTACAGCCCTACAAAGATACACTACTCCTTTTTCTTTCCTTATTGAGAGTGTATCCCAGTCTTCATGCAGATCGACTTCTTTTAATCATTCTTTATTTTCAGAATATTATTTTCAAACACACACTATTGTCCAAGTCTTCAACAAAATTAAAGCCAAATTACTGCAATGTGTAAGTCCTTAAAATTGCCTTGCTGTGTTAAACTGGAGCTGTGTAAAAATTGTTGTGTCTCATTTTCATTGCGAGCTTGATTTAAGACAGCACTGAATTCCACTGGCCTGGCTGGAATGTCAGCTACATACACTGAAAGCAGATACATTTCAGTGCACATGGAAAGACATACACACAATTGTTTTAAGTTATACCTATTTTCCACTGCCGATTTTGGCTGCTTATATTACCTCATTTTAACTTCCTACATACATACTTTGAATGTATATACAGCAATCTTTAATCTACTTATATCCACAGAATCTCAGTTGTATTTGTAATTCTAATTACACGTTCATCCTGTCAAATTACACATAAGAAAATTAAATTTCTTTACCATAAAAATATTTGCACAAGTTAAACAAACGTCATGTTCAGGAATATACTGCCAAGAGATATATTCCATGATACTGGGGAGGAGGCCAAGGATGTGGGCAGGAAGCCAAGAAAGAAGGTGCCACTCCTCCCTGTGCTTCATCTTCCTTTCCCCTCCCTTGACTAAGATGAGAAGATGCTTCCTGAAATGAAGCTGGTGAAGAGGGGGAAGGTGAGCAATGCAGACCTGAGACATCACAGCTTCTAGGAAGGCAGTCAACAACAGCAGGAAATCAAATTTGCTGGAATCAATTTTTAAATGCAGTTCTGATGGAATTCCATGATGTAAAACTGGTGAGGAAGTTTCACAATTTTCTTTCTGGTTGCAGGCAGAGCTAGCAGTGTTTAGCACTTTTCATTTTATGATCCTATTTTGAGCCACTTACAGTTTTCACAAGCTCACTGTTTGGGCTGAAATACTCTATCCAAGCAGTTGTCTTGTAATTAAGCACACACACATACTCCCCCCTGTCTTTAACTGTTTGGGCATTTCCAAGATTTGTATCTCTGGAGAGCATCTTTTTCTGTTTGCATTATAAAAAAATCTCTCAAGAAAGTGGAATCCGTGGAAGTGTTTCTGTTCTACAGGCACAGCAGCAAAACAATTATTTGTACCATAGGAATATCTAGAGCCTTCAACTGTAAATGAAGATCCACTGGCCTAAGGACTGTACAAATTAAAAAAAGACTAGAAAAAATATCATAAAAGCATAATATACAGATCTCTACTGAATTCAATATTGTCAGTCAAGCACAGAATTTAACATATGAAGATATTTTCTGAATACAAAATAAATTATTCACAAGGATTATTCATAAGTTATTTGATACTGTTATTTGATAAGGTACTTGGGGCTTGTTAGCCCAGACATGCACAGGAAAAAAAAATCCACTGGAAGTTTACTTGTCTGCAGTAAAGCCAGCTATGAGAAACCAAGAGATTAAAAGTGAATGAAAGCTAAGGTAATTAGAACTTCATGATCTCTCTAAAATAATTAAAGAAGCATTCTAAAACATTTTAAGTAAGTAGAAAATCATTAATTTATGATCAGAAAACATATGCAAGATTTACTGAATGAAAATACTGAACATAGTGACAGTACAAGGTTAGAAATAGCTCTTCACAGGCTGTATTCGTTATTACCTATTTCTTTTAATGGGGGCGTCAGAATTTGCCAGAGATATTTGAATGTACAACCCCAAAAGAACAATCACTCTAATTAATCCACTAGACTTAACACTACAGTTTGACCACAAAAGAGAAATCTTAACAGCACATCTGTTTCCTGTCCTACACCTTAAACCCTCAGACACATTCTATATTTTGAGCTGATCTAGTATTGCTTTCATTGTTCAGCTGCAGGCAGTCTTTGAATGCTAGGCATTACTGCTATCACCTTTAGCCTAGGAGTTCAAGTTGGGCTTTTAGAAATGCTTATCAATCACATGAGTTTCCTCTGAAGTACACACAGTTCTGCTGCTAGAAGAATTGCTTTCAATTACTTTCTGAAAGAAAAGAAAGAAGTAATACTTCAGATTTCATCTGGTTTAATCTCAAGTAGATACAAACTTATGTCTGACTTGTCATAAAGAGGATTCATATATTGCCAAGAGAGAAGAAAAGAGATGTGTATCCAACATCAATCTGCTTTTAAGTCTAGCTAGCAATCAAGAAAAAGAAACATAAGAACAGGAAATTCCAGGATAGGTTTGGAATCTTATTTCACACACATCACTTCTAGAGTTTCCACGGTCTCCCAACAATACTGTGGTGGGTTAACCTTGGCTGGATGCCAGGTAACCACCAAGCTGCTCTACCGTTCCCTTTCCCAGATGGACAGGGGGGAGAAAATAAGATGAAAAACAACTCGAAGATTTAAATAAGGCAATTTACGAAAGCAAAAGCGAAAGTTTTCATGAGCACAAGTAAAGAGGAAAAAAAAAATTAAGTTTATTCTCTACTTCCCTTTAGCAAGTAATGTTCAGCCACTTGCCAGGAAACAGAGGTTCAGCACACACAGTAGTTGCTCCAGAAGACAAGCATCACAAATAATAAATGCCGCACCTTCCTCCTCCTTTCCTTAACTTTTATATCTGAGCAGATGTCATATGGCATTGAATATCACTTTGGTTAATTTGGTCACCTGGTCTGGTTGTGTCCCCTCCTGCAATCTTGCTCACCCCCAGCCCCTTGATTTGTGGAATGCTGAGAGAGAGAGCACTGATGCTGTGCCAGTGCTGCTCAGCAGAACCCAAAATTCTGGTATGTTATCAACACCTTTCCAGCTACCAATGTCTCCTGTGAGATATCCAGAGATAGGGAAAATGAAAAAAATGCATACACATACATGCACAAAACCCCACAATAAAAAAAACCTTCAAATCCAAAAAACCCAAATAACCCCCAAACCAAGCATCATCACTCCATCATGTCCTGCAAACAACCCACTCTGTGGTAAAGATGGTGCTGACTTCATGTTTCCAACAAGTCATCACACCAGGTATGTATCTGTTCCAGATACGGGCTCCAGATGAGTTAC
This sequence comes from Cyanoderma ruficeps, assembly GCA_008694505.1. Classification (NCBI taxonomy): domain Eukaryota; kingdom Metazoa; phylum Chordata; class Aves; order Passeriformes; family Timaliidae; genus Cyanoderma; species Cyanoderma ruficeps. The sequence goes on from VZDJ01007755.1 coordinate 41,878,571, forward strand.
ATTACAAAATTCTAAGCCAAAATAGATATTTGCATTAGCCAAGGATAAATTAAAGCAACTTTTTTTTTTAAAGTTGGGCTCACTTCTATTCCTCCCAGGTATTTCTGTGATATTTGAGGGGAAAATAGTGACACAAGATGAGTCGGAATGTAGAGATTTGCTAAATAAGCACAGTAAACTAGTTCTCCCAGAAGAACTAGATGCCTAAAGCCCCCTCCTAGTTAATAAGGTAAAACAGGTGCTTTGCAGAGTGATGAATTTCTATCACAAGTCAAGACACTAAGTCAGACAGCATGACTCATGTTTGGGGATAGGAAGAATCATCTCTATTACCTGTAGCGGGTGCCTAGGCAACTATTTTAAACCCAGTGACTACCTTTTCAGGTAGCTAAAATTAGGTAGATGAATTGCATCTGAGATGCATAATAAATATACCAACAAACAAGCTCATCAGGGAAACGCTATATAATCAAAAGGTTATTCAAAACTTCTTCTGGAAAGATGAACATAATTATCCAGGACTTAGAAATTGTCCCTGACATGAAAACATCCAAGCCCAAGCTTGCCTATATCTTTTTTTTTTTATCACACATAGGATTAGGCATCATCTGAGATTTTTTCGTACAAAATTTTCAGCAGAAATTTATGCACATGCAGATTCAGTGCAAAAATAATTATGCTAAGTATGCAGCATTTATGATAGAGTTAATTGTTCGAGTTTTTTTTCCTTTGGAAAAGGAGATGATATAATACTCCTCCAGTGCAGGGGAGGAGGATTTATTTCAAACTAGAATCCCTTACAAAAATGATATTATTTTTGCCCGTTTTTTACTTATGTCTGTATACTGAAATGTAAGAACTCAATCATGTGAGTGCTGAATGAAAATATGAACAAATCTGTTTTCCATAGTATATTTTTTAAAAACATTACTTTGCTTTTAGCTAAGAAGCTGGATAAGCATTATAAGCATTATAAGCATATTAATAAGCATGCAGGTAAGAAGGTAAATGTTAATAAAGAAGCAAGTACAAAATGAGCAATGATCATACAAAATTAATTACTCATGTCAGAAGAGACCTCAGCAGGCTTTCTGATCCAACATCCGGATTCAAGCAGATCAGGAAAATCTGTTTTAGCCAGGTGATCAGCATTAAAGACCAGGTTTCTCAGGCTTTGTCCAGTTGGCTCTTGAAACAACCAGCAATGAAGATCCTATAGCTTCTCCAGGCAATCTCTTCAACTGCTTAATTACACTTACGGTGAATTTTTCTTCCCTCTAAGTCAAGCCAAAATATCTCCTCTCAATTAATGAGTCAACCTCCAGCCATACATCTCAGCAAAAGAGCCCACCTCAGTCTTCTCCATAACTTCCTCACAGATACAAGAAGGTGGCTGCTAGGCTCCACCTAAGCCATCTCTTTTCCAGGCTTAACAAGTCCCATTTCCGTGCCTCTTCTCATGGAGCATTTACTCCTGCCACTGGTCATCATGGAGGCCTCTGCTGATCTTGCCCCGGTTTATCAATGTCTTTCCTGTACTGGGCCATGCCCCACACCTGTGCAGGGCAGTCTAGGCACAGTCTAATGAGTGCTGAGTAAAAAGGAATAAACTTCTCCCTCAGTCTCCTGGCTGTGCTGCTATTAACAAAGCCCAGGGCACAGTTGGCTGCCAAGGCATCCTGGCAGCTCAGGCTCAGTCTGCTGGCTACAAGGGCCTACAGGTCTGTTCCAGCAGAGCTGCTTGCCAGTGACTGCCCAGGATGTACCAGGTGCCCGAGTTTGTTCATCTGAGGTTCAAGACTAAGTTATTTACCTCGTTTCACAAGGTCTCTGCCAGCTCTCTCACCAAGCCTGTGTAGGCTCGCCTGAAGGGCAGCCAGGCCTCCGAGTGCCCTGAGTGCACCTCACCATTTGTTGTGACCCACAGATTTGTCAACAATGCCTTGCATCTCCACATCCACATCCAGATGAAGAGCTAAAAAAGTCAAGATACACCTCTGGTCTGATGTTCCACACAGTTTTTCATCCATCTAGTAAGACCACTCATCTGGGATGTAATGTCCCAAGCTGGATAAAACAATGCTGTGTCAGCCTGTGCCAAAGCCTTTCTTAAGTCCTTCACTGAAAGTTTTTGGGCAGACTGTAGAGATATTACACAGGATAGAAGGTATCTTCACAATTGACTAATTACATGAGGACAAACAAAAGCAGAGAGAGTAAACTCTTCCAACAGACACCAAAGACAAATTCCAGGAAATAGCTGGGTTGCAAGCTAGGGTGTTACATATATTCATATTGTTCATTCCTTTTTTTGGATTACAGGTGGTAACAAAAGTTGCAATGATATGAAATTGAAATATTACAGAAAATGGTCAGTTAAGGAGAACAGCAGAGGCACGACTCGGAAGACTAAATGACTGGGCAATAAACAGCAACCTGCACCTTGAATAGTGCGAGCAGGTCTGGCTCCCCTTTGTTTAAAGGGCACAGCAGAATAGCAAAGCAAGAGAAGGGCAACAGAGACAATCAGAGGCCAGGAATGGCAAGAATAAGGATGCATGCCAGAATTCTTTGATTGAAGACAGAGTTAAGAGGGGGAATGAGAAAACTGAAATCCTGGGTAGCACAGGAAGGGTGGATTAGGAACAAACAGGGGTGGCAGATGAAATGAGCGAGTAGTAAGTTCCACACAGACAAAATGAAGAGGGCTCTTTGTGCATTGCTGAGCTGTTGAAGTCCTTGTGAAATGCTCCTGCAGTTGCTAGACACATACATGGTTTCAGGTGAGAAAAATGCACCAAGATTATTAAACAAACACACCAAACCACAGTTTTTCTGGAAAGTGCCTGAGGCTGGCACTGTGTTAAAAAGATAGGTGCACACTTGCCGTGTTCAGGTTTTTTTTTCTGATCATTTATATTTGACAATTTTTGGGGCAGAACAGTCAGATCCAACGGAGCTGTTCTCATCACAATACTCAATTAAAAAATAACTACATTAATGGTAACCAAGAAAAAGTGTCTACTGCTGCTTGAGAAGACTTTGGGTAATCCTGCCTGGAGTCCAGGTGGCACCCAGGAGGAGTGTCTTATAGGTCCTGTAGTGTATCTGCTATACTGGAACACCAAAAACTTGGGCTGTCTCAAATGGCATTAAGAATCTATGTTGAGGTAACTGAATTGAGCCTTCCATTCCTAGAACACAGTGAAACAAGAGAAAAATATCACATAAAGAGCTTAATGCAGGGAAAAATTATGTATTTTTCTTGGAAAGCCATTGTTTTTGCAGTGCACACATGAATTGGAGAAACCAGAGCTTGCTACAGAAACAAGATATTTGTTTTTACTCCATGCTGTGGAGCTATGGAACAAGTTTAATGCATAACCAAAGCAGCACTGCAACCTCTCAGCAGTTGCAAGTTACATGAAATTTAAGGACTGAATTATGAAAAGCTTCAGAGGCTCAAAACAAAACCTTGTTAACCAAATGTGATAGAAAAGCCACATGAGTTCATGAAGGAGAAGTAAAATTGAGCAACGTGGATATGGTAAAATAAAAAAAGTAACCTTGGCACTGGCAAACAAGTTAATTTAACATCAGGACTATGCCAGTGATAAATTAGTCTACTGTAAGCAAGGAGACAAAACTATTTCTATGAAATAAAATTCACATTTCTATCCCTCCTTTTTTAGAGACTGACAGGGAATTTGAATATAGTTTTGGAAACATCCCACACAATGATACACTTTGCTAGATCACTTATTTAGAATTACTTTTTGTAGAAAACATGTTGCTTAAACAGAATAAGAATCTCCACAAACTCAAGAATACTTAGAAAAATACTATTTCCTTTGCTTCCTAAGTTATTTTACTAAACTTCTGTAACTTAAAAATATCTACTTTTAAAGATCAAAAGATCTATCATTTTGTTAAAACAAATTATTTTTCCCTTTCCTATTTAGGCATGCAATAATAGCCAGCATATAAGATCCATGACCTACCAACAAATGCTGGTTGTTGCAAGTACACCAAAAGGTTGCAAAAAATATTCCCAAACACTCTATGACTCAAAAATCTCAGAACTGGCCAGCAAATGACTCAGAATGACTGCCAGATAGCAGTGGAATGTGGCCAGAGCACTCATTGAGTGAACCAAAGTTGCCTCCTTGAGGTGGGCTGGCGTTCAGGAGTGACAAGGCAAAGCGCCATCAGTTTGTCACATTAGACAAGCTCTCTGACTGCAATAACCACACAATATTAAGCTCTATTTGAGCTGGTGGATGTGAACTGAACTCTTACTGTACAAAAAATCCTTAACACAACTTTGCGCTCAATGTTTTATTTTTGTGTTCAGGTATAATGGCTTTTGAGTCTCACAGTGCAGGATGATGTATATAATTATTAAAAAAATCAAAATCAGGATGGCATTTGAAATGAGGGGATATCTGGAGACTAAGGTCTTAAACCAAGAAATCTGTAGGAAAACAAATGTAAATAACACTCATAATATTTAAAATCCTACTTTTACATTGCCCATTTAGAATAAGTTATATGTACAAAGAGTACAAATAACAAACTGATTAGATCATGATATTGAGAATACAGGTTTAAATTGGTGGTTGTAATGCCAAAGGTTTCTTCAGAAGTGAGGTTTGCTTGACTATTTGCATGAAGAACTTTTTACTAAAAATAATAATTGTCTGAGCAGGAAAGCAATGAGGCCCACATAAATTACACAACAGATTGTAGAAAAACAAACTCTTCTTTGTTTCTCTTTAAAACTCCATCTGTATTACAAAGCTTCTGACTATCTGAGATAGCCCACATCCAGTACAAAGGAAGGCACAGTATTTACTGGGCATGAAAACTGTGCTGTCTACTGTCAGTGAAGCTGTGGCCTCTTGAACAAGATTGGAAGAGAGGTGCATCAGGATCAACAGTGGTGCACAATCTTCTTCCTGCTCTCTACTGTCTTACACATGCATTCATCAACATCTGCCAACTGATAAACGACGGTCAGCTAGACCTAAACTGCTGGACTGAAAATAAAATGCCATTTCATTATCAGCACTTTGAATTATTCTGTTTACAATGGAACTTTCCTCTTGCCCACAGCAGATATCTCAGTACAAATAAAAATAAATCATTTATCGAAGTGATGCTACAATGATTTTCACAGCTATGGAATTTGTACTGTATGAATTATCTTTTCTGAAACTGAAATTTTCCCTATGAACAGTTTAAAGTATGAAATCAGGTACATCAAAAGACACGTACCAAAGATGATGTAGATGCAATGAAGTTTTATCATAAATCTAGGCTTTGCAAACGCCTGTGAACATGTTTTGCAAAGCATTTACAGATTTGCAATATTATTATTTTTTGTAACGGAACACAATTTACAATGTAACACCACAGCATTCTGTTTCAAAACACTCTTTTTTTTATTGTGACTTGGTTTAGAAAAAGATAAAACACAGGTAGTTTACCATGTTTATTGTTTGCTTATTGGCATTAACAGTGCTTTCTTATCCTCTACAACCACAAGCCTTGAGATCAGCTAGATAGGCAGACTACCTTGAATAGAAAAGAGAATTTCAGCAAAGTCCATACTAAAAATTCTATACTGGAAAAAGCATGAATGATTTTTAAACATCTTCTTTAACACTGACCTTTGAAAGCAACACAGAGCAGCTATTTTAGAAAAAAAATAAATACCACAATACACTACAAATTGTGCAGAAGCCTTCTGAAAAAAATTCTTCCCCAGATATCAGATTTTACTGGAAAATTTCCTGTATATTTTATTTTAAATAGTGAATTCTGTGATTCTGTGAACTGACAAAGTAACACACAAGTTCAGAAATCCTTCATATAATGTGTATATATATATTAAATGCTTTTCATCTGAAAACATGCACCTGTAGGGAGCAGCAGTTTTACCAGACCATTTCCAGTTTTTCTCCAATGCAGGCAAGTTTTGTTACGTGCAGAGTTAAAATTCGTGCAAATATTATCTGAATTTCATCCACATGTTTCTACACTGATTCTAAACTGTGCATTATATTTATAGCACATGATGATCACAAAAGCATTGTTGTACATGGCTGTAAGAGTAAAGCTTACATCCAACATAAATAACAGCAACTGGATCTCATGGAGTCAGTGTTATTAGAGCTCAAGAAAAACAATACATAGCACACTTGAAAACAACTAACTAACGTGTATTGGCAAAGATCAGGAGACTATTAATGAAGTCTAGGATTTCAACACTTATAATCTCAATTTCTTCAAAAGATATTAAGATAAAAGCATTACTGGACAGAAATCAATATCCTTCTGTATCTGAAATTGTACTTAAATAATTTAAAGGAAGTGCTTATTGAGTAAATTTTTGGTGAAAATCAGTCAGTCGAGAGATTGCAGAACTGAAAATGAGTCCACCTGGGGAGTTTGTCATGTCCAGTTGGAAACCATATGACAAATAAACCATTTGCTGGAGTAATGCAGCACTTATTACTGCTGTGAGCTGACTTGTGCTTAGTGTGGTCAACAGATTATCACAAGACAGAGAGAAGTAATGAAATTACTAGTGACAGCAGCCAGTCTTTTTGAACATTGCTAACAAGACCAGGCAGAGAGCAGAACTGATTAAGTCAATAAAAAAGGCAAGATTTCTACCAGAACTGACACACAGAGGCACAGAAAAGTACTTCCCTACTAAGGACAGAGCTGAAGCAGGGCTGTTGAAAAATGCAGCATCTGAAATCAATTCATAGACTGTTAGCCAGAGATTGAAAGACAAATCAGAGAAGGAAGAAAGCCACAGAAGATGACCTTGTCACATTGGCTCATATCCTTTCACTGAAAAGGATCCACAGCCACTGAAGTTGGAGAAAATCACTGAAGAACGGGGATTTGTCTCTGTGCCTCGGACAGTGAATAAGATACACTTTCACAAAAGCTTTGAGACCTACTTTGATTCCAAAATGTTCAATATGTTAAATATTTTCTCAGGGAAATACTGAGCTGTGATATGCTGGGTAGACAGACACCATTTCCATTCACTATGCAGTGAGAACCCCATTTACATTTACTAAAAGCATGCTAGCTTGCATTTATTCATCTTCAAGGAATATTTAATCTCCAAGTATCTTCTCAATGGAAATAATTAACAACTGCAAAGTCTAGTGTTTTGATTTAACCTTTTTGAAACATTTAGCACTTGCACACAGTTGAAAGGCAGATCTAGTGAAATGCAGTGTACAGTAATGCTATTTCAGCTGGCGACATGGAACCACTTTTCTATCTGGCTTAGTGCAATGCCAGTATTTCCCTTTCCTCTATCACAAAGACTGATAAAAAGAAACAATTTTCTTTCTCCACCTTCTTTCACTCCCTGGGGATATAGATGAGTCATGTAATTTGCACAAAAATCCATTTTCCATGGTGCCTAGTACACACCTTACAAGGAAAGCAGCTTGGCTGGGAAAGAAATATTTTCTTCTTTTTGGGGTTTTAATTACTAGAAAATTATACTTCTGTCCTGTAGATGGAATGAAATGGAATTCACTAAGTATTTATTTTACTCTTTACAAGAAATAATTTCCTAGTTTTAGACAGACTTCTCTATTAATACTTCATTGTATTTATAGAGATTGTTTGGGTTTGTTAGCTTTTTTATTTCCCCTTCCTCCTTTTCTTGGTATAAATGCAATCCTTTCTGCTTTTGATCTTTCAACTGATAATTCCTTATTCCATGCCAATCCCATATTCTGCCTGCTACAAACCTCTGTTTGTGAACTGCAGCCGTATTTTTGCTTTTTCATGATTTAGCTGCATCAATGTCAAACATTTGTTTCATGAAGAAGTCCATTACCACCCTATAGGCTAATGGTCCCTAATCAGTTGCACAATGCCCTTTTACTGTGTCTGTTGCCCTGGTTCTCAGTTGATGAATGGTGCCTCGCCCTCAAACCTGATAAATTAGCCTTCTCTCCTAAGATTACACAAACATTTTAAAGTTATCCTGAACACAAAGGGTTAATTCAATCAGGTTTAATTAGTCATTTGTCAGATGTTTCACAGAGACAAGAAAGATCCTCAAAGGCTTTCAGATAAAATTTCCTTTTAAGGTTTTCACCACTGGGGATGACCAAGCCTATTTATATCTTCACCACAACAAGCTGATCTCCAATGTCCCAAGTCCCTGCAGTGTGGAGATCCAGGGCTGCCTTTTAGATCTGCTGCTGCACAGCATCACTATAATGTCATTTGCTTTTAATTTCAACAAGATTGCTCAAACATAGACCTGCCTATCATATCTTCTTTTTTTTTTTTTCAGATGTGATGTTTACCTTTGTAATCCTCCTACATTTATTTCAGAATAGTTCTGAAGTATTGAGAACATGCATTGCTTTTCTAAATGCCTTGTTACTTCATTATGCCCCTCTCTAAATCAAAGATTTTGTTTACCTTATTCCAAGACTCCTGGGCATTTTCCTTTCCTATAAACCTTCGCACAGAATTCTTCTCAACATTTTCACTTTAGCAATTAATGCCTCTCTCTTCACTTTTGCTCCTTCTTGTACATTGCTTCTCTCTATGCATAAGCCCATCTAACATCCGTAATATCATCTTACATCTTTAAGTAAAGTCACATCCAGTGACAAGACATGAAGTGATTTCTAAAAAAAGAGAAGCATTAAAACAATTTGTACTTATCCCAAGAAATAAATTTCAGCCTGATTAAAATTCATTCAGAGCTTGTTTAATTTTTCTGCTGTGAAACTCAAAGGCAAGAGCCATGCCATTCGTCTCATTCCTAATGGCATAAGCAAGGTACAAAATAATTTCTAGTTTGAGTCCAGTATTCTTTTTCCAAAATATTTCACTGGTATGATATGCAGTAGTATGATGGTCCTTTGCTGGTGGGTGGCTTTAAAATTACTTTGGCACTACTCTCTTTATTTTCTGACTACAAGTGGGTACAAGAGAATACATGAAATCCGTGTCTTACATAACTATAGACACTTTTTGTAGGCTAACAACTTTATTATCCTTAGCATAAATTTTATCCATGAGCTGTGGTTCAAGAAAAATAGACATGATGTCCTACTTTACGTTAAAATCCACTTGAGCATTGCTTATTGGTGCAAGCATAAACAAACATTTCAGGAAGGTAAAAAACTGCATTAAAATACTAACTTCAAAATCAATCAGCATTATGGATCTCAATATACACAGTATTATCAAACATATTTAAAGGGTAGTGTCTCACATACAATGGATAGCAGTGATCCCTTCCAGAGGCATATGCAAAAGGAGAGAGTAAAGGAAAAAAAAAAATCTTTCTTTGGACATAATCTCAATTGAAATAGAATATGTCAGAGATTTTGCCTTAATTTTCTACTTTGTGCAACTCCAAGTCTCTTTACTGCCCTTGTCCAAACTCCAATGAACATTACGTTTTGATTTCTGCATAATTTCCTATTTCTATGCAAATTCTCAAATAATCAGATACATAATTTGCTTCTCTGATGTACATGATGTTCTCTTTCCAGCAAACCCCTAAAATTTGCTTCACTAAGCTAATTTGAATAAATTTGTATTTCAGCTTTTTTCAAAACTGTCTGTGAATTTATTCCATGAGATTAGAAATCCTCTGCTCAGTGCATAACGGGTTCTACATTGGTTCATACACTGGTTCTACTAGGGAGTAAAAATCTTAAGAAGTTACAGGTAAAAATAAAAATGTGAGCACATGATAATGTTACACACAAAGTTGCTTTCTTAATAATGCTGAATTTAAGAGCCTGACAAAGCAGTCTGAACTGCAGGTCTGCAGTACACACACCCTTGCGATTTAATTTCTTTACAAATTAAAATAATAAATCACTAATCACCGCTGAAGGTTAAACAACCTTCTCTTCTGTTTTCCTTTTGCATTTCCACTTACTTCATCTTTCCTTCCCCCAGTTTTAATTTCCCTGCTTTCCTGCTGCCTGATGCTGAAGGCACACGTTGCACTCACAGCAGAGCAGGTACCCATCAACCTCTATTTGCAAGGGTGGCTCGGAGCGTTGATTTAAGGCAGCAATGATTACAATGCTGTAACTCAAAGCACAGCGAGGCAGGCAGCTGACAAGCTGAAGTATGTTGACATCCAGAGAATTACTTGAGCGCTGGTTAAGCTTTTACCTCTACAAGGCCATGGTGAGAATCACCTCTAAACAACAGGAGGTTATGACACTTCAGGCAAGATAAAGTAATAATTTTCTTTAGCTGCAGTGAAAACAGCACTTACACGAGGCGCTGATTTCTACCGTTCACATGCAGAATAAACTTTACCACAGCTTTTCTGCAACAGCATCAGGTAGATGCAAAAAATAATATAAAACAGAAGAATGCCTCAATCTACACTTTGAGACACAAGTGATGAAAAATATTCTTGAATACTCCTGCCCTAAGTTCAAAATAAGGCGCTGAAAATCCAGTGCCAAAAAAGAATACATCTCAAGTGAAAACTGGTGGGGGCTGACATGACACACAGGGACAGGCCACAGACAAAGCAAAAAAAAAATACAGGAACTTCAAAATCATATTGCATCCACTGAGGTAAATTATGAACCCACAATTATTCATGAATTAGCACACATCTCTTTTCTGCAAGTCAAAACTACACCTTAAAGTCTGGCACAGAATTCTAACAAACAAAAAGCAAGTATCATCAGACTTTTAACATATCTTAAGAAAAATTTGCTTTATGTGTATTTCTGCACCAGTGTGAGGAGATATGTAGCTACAAATGCTGGACAAATTCGTTCCTATCACAAGAGTAGCCAAACTGGGTTCTTTAAACTGCCTCTCACTTGGATACTACACAAACATGCAAGACATGGCCAAATTCTCTCCCAGGAAATTTAGCAAGAACAGAAACTATCAAAGGAACTTTCAAAAGCAAAATGAAAAATTCCCCAGCAATCAGGTTTCCTTTATTACAAAAGCAATTTTTAGGCTCTGTACCACTGTGCCAGATGGTAACTGGACTAGATGGACAGTGTTACAAAGGCATCTCATTCCTATAACGTTAAAATGCCAGTGGATATACTGTAAGTTTACCTCCGGTTCATTTCTGAATGAATTTTGAATTTTCTTTCAGTTGAGAGGCTCAAAACAGATGAAGAAACTAATATGTATGATGACAAAGAAGAAAGAGTGATGTAGGATGTTCTAGGAGGATGGAAAAGTGAAAACACAATTATTATCTAAATAAAGTGACAAATGGAAGATTTTACTAGCAGCATTTTTTAAACTCTGTGTAGGTGACTCAGTAAGGATCCTAAGTGATAGGGTTACTTTGCATCAATTTCTGGCTGATAATAAAAAAAGCAGTACTGTGACAGATGATGCTGATTTAAAATTGTCAGTCCTAATGAAGAAGCTGCAAAGTTACAACAGCACTGCGGAAGGCAGAAGAATAGCATCTAAAATCCAAATTTTGAATTCACAAGCTTAATCCTGAACCAGATGTGTGTATAGAAAGGGCACATTCTTCTTTCAAAGGCGGGGGGGGGAAGCAAAAGGAATATTAAGAGTAACATTCTTTCAATTTCATATATACTATTGGTTTCAATGTCATCATGTTATTTTGAAGCTTTCACAAAAAGAATATATCTGTTGTAGGATCCACATTTTAGCATGAAATAAACCTGCCTCTCAAAGGCAATTATTTTGAATGAGAACCACAATTTCAGCTTTTCATCTGGCATATCTTTACAGAATATAAAAGCAGAAACAAATCGGGGAGATGCAGATTCTTTTGCCTTCCTTTAGACAGGATATTATGGCAAAAAGCAGTGAACTAAAGCATACTGTTCCTCTGGCCTTGCCACCTAAGCTGACATTTGCAATATGCATATGCAGTACTAATAGGATAAAAGAATCACACATGCACCATTAATTCATAAAAGCATCACTGAAAAAAAAAGAAGTGGAAAAAAGAGGGAAATTGTTTCAAAGCAGTTTATGGTCCCAGGCTGATTACAATTTGGCAGGGATTCCCTCCCCAGTTCTACTTGAGTTATGCAGTCAATTTGCAGTATTTCAACCAATCACATCAGTCTGTCAAGAAACAGATGCCCCTCTCTTCAAGTATTTCCACAGAGTTTGAGTAACTTTGAGAGAAAAAAAAACTTTGAAAGTTGGGGTTCTTACAGTAAAAGACTGCCTGGGGAGAAAAAGAAAAACTCAACCACACTTTTTTCTCCTGTTTTGAGCAGAGGGAGAATGTCTCAGCCATATAAATGCTGGTACAGCAGGACTCTATTGGGAAGCCCAGCATGGCCACCATCCACAGTGTGCAACAGGTTTCACTTAATGTCTAGGCTTCATTTAGCTGTCTGTTCTTTTCTTACATTACTTTGTCTTCTTCTTCAACTACCAACCTCCATGGCAACATGCAGCAATACCACAAGGATTGCTTGCTAAGTGGAAGAGATTTTAGAATGACTTAGAGCAGAATGTTTAGACCCTGTTTCCACATAATCAGATTTCATTCTGATCATGGCCATAGCTACTATGCTTAATATCACGGATAAACTAAAAGTCACGGGCTTATACACTTTTTTAAAAAAATATACATTTACAGTATACTATTAAGCCTTTGTTTTCTCCTTCCAGGTTTTTCTCTTAGCAATATAAATTACAAAGTAAAATTAGCTCTCAGTTCTTTACAAATATGTAGTCTAGATAATTAGTTTTCTAAAATAAGATCTCCCATTGATATTACTTGAACTTATTGCTTGGTAAATGTATTTTTATTTTTAAAATAGATCTCAAAATGCTTTAATTTAAATAAATGTATATTTAAATTGTGTGTGATTATAGATTTTGTTGCTATCATAATTGTAAAAAGGAAATTAAACTTAGTACAGTTGATCAGCCTATTTCATTCACTATTTGAGGAAAGAAAGCATTTTCCAAGATCATTAGCATCCAAAATTTGTCAAATACTGTGATAATGAACAACTTTGCTATGAAGAAATGCTGAGAGAATTGGTGTGGTTCAGCCCAGAGAGGAGAAGGCTCAAGGAAAACCTCACTGCAGCCATCCATTATTGAAAGGAGGCTTATAATAAAGAGGGAGGTAGGCCTTTAATAAAATTCTGTAGTGACTGAAAAAGGTAGCAGTTTTAAAAGGAAAGAGGGCAGATTTAGATTAGACATTAGGAAGAAAGTCTTTACTGTGAGGGTGGTAAGGCACTGGTACAGGTTGTCAGATGTCGCTTCCTTCTAAGTGTTCAAGGCCAAGTTGGATGAAGCTCCGAACAAGGTGTCCCTGCCCCTGGCAGAAGATTGTAGCTGGGTGATCTTTAAGGTCCCTTTCAACCCAAACCATCCTATGATTTTATGACAGTGTGACCCTGTTCCTTCTCTGAGCTATAAAACTCTGGTGTATAAGAAACCCAAATTATGGACTTGCAGCTTTCCACAAGGGCAAGCATTTTTCCTAGTATTTATCCTGAACATACTTGGAAAAAACCCCAACTCTCAGTGCACAACAATTTTTGAATTACATTCATACCTTCAGGTAGCAGGCAAGCACTCCAACCTCTGCCCTCTCTAGTAATTTTTTTCTTCAAATTAAAAATTGAATAACCCATGCTTTAGTCTCAGGAACTAGCTCTCTCATTCTAGTTCCTGTGTTTTAGTTGAGACAAGGTATGGGAAGAGAGCAGCTGTTTCCACTCATCTTGGCATATAAGAATTTCATCACCGTACAAAGCTAATGAGTGCTACTGATGGCTCTCTGTCACGTTTGATTATCTGGTCATTCCAACATTCAATGGAAGTCCTTTATGTGCCAAATAAGCTGAATGTAGAATGCAGTCTTTTAGGACTAGCTACATCTTAAACCAAATACAAAACGAATGCCATACCAAGCCTCATGGGCACAGAGCAAAAAGCCATAACAGAAAACCAGAGTTTTCTAATTTGATGCATATTCAAGCTCTTGAATTACCAAGGAAAAAGAAAAAAAAAAATAGGTACCAAAAAGAAAAGGAAACAGAAGGTGAAAATGTATTGCTTTCCAAAAGACAAAGGAGAAAAAAGGAAGCGGTATATCTAGAGGGACTGCTTAGGATCTGAGGATTTCTTATAATGCTCTTTCTTAAGCCTGGGGGCATGTGAGGGAAGCCTGCTTCAAGTACTTCAGATTGCGGATTTATGAATTTTATTTATGTGGTTTTTTTCAGGAAGCAGATTCCCCACAAGGTCTAGTGTTTCTCCCACGGATACTAAATACACAGTCAGCCTACTGACATGGGATTGTCCAGGACAGCCCACCCTGCCACACCCAATGAAACACATGGTGGCAACAGGAGCACTCCAAACCTCATTCTTCCTGCGTCACAGGGAATGCAGTGGCAATGCCAACGTAACTCTCAAGTACTTTACAACTACTAAAGGGCGGCAGACAAAAAAAAAAATTTGACAAAGGACTGAAGAATTACTCTTCACCAGCCCAGCACAACACTTCACATTCTGCCAGAAGTAGAACGCTACCAGTTTCAGCAGGAGAACTTTTGGCGACACTGCTGATGAAAAAGATAAGCAAACAAAATTTTTAAAAAAGTAATCAATCCATAACAGCAAGACATATGTTAAGTGAGTTGCTTCAAAGAACTCTCTGGACAGTCAGAAAAGTTATAGAGAATAAGAACACAAAAAGGAGTATGCAGTATCACCCACAAGAAATACCTGGCAGCAAGAATGGTTTTCCTTCTGAGTTACTTTATGTGAGGATGAAAAAAAATACAGACACAGAAGAGAAACAGGAAGCAGTGCTAGCAGTAGTTCACTACCTAGCAAATCACAACAGAATTATGCTTAAAATATATTGTAGTACGTCTGTTCAGCTTATAAGGGAGGAAAGGGAAGACACTCAGAGCTGAAATACATGCAGAACACAAAATTTTGCCAGATGTTTTCAGACAATCAATTAAGAGAGAAGGATTTTTCCCTCTTAGAAAAAGCGTAATTCTTTTTCCTGTCTAGAAACAAAGGCTCTCAATAAATGAGACTGCTGAGTGCTTTACATGCACATTAAATATATTCTTGCATATAAACATAAATTAACTGCTAAAATATAGGATGCCAGTTGATCATGCTCAATAATATTTTAATATCTTATGAGCAAGAAAGTTGTTACAAGTAGTTTTATCAGTGGTGCTCTTAAAAGTAAACTCAGTAATAAAGTTATTGACCACTTCCATGTAAAGCTAACAGCTGGAAAAATTTTTACTGCAGATGGGAGTCTCTCTAAAAGAACATCTTTCAATGAAAAATTTGTAAACAGACACTATTGCAATACAAGAATTACAGAAATTTGAACCTAACTCCAAAAATAGAATGAGAAGTGTTACTTCTGTTTCTGTCTAAAGCTCAAACTTTTGATTCCAACAAAGCTTTCCCCTGTTTAAGGAAAAGCTTTTCCCTAGGTTTGAGACATACTGCAAATATTTCTTATTCCAGATGCCTTTCCATGTTTGCCACTCCTATACTCAGAAGTCCTTTACTTTTCACAGAATCACAGAATGAGTTGGAAGGGACCCACAGGGATCATCAAGTCCAACTCCCACTAGCCATCCCAATTGCTGATTTATATCACACTAATTCTTTCAATAGGTAAGAGTATGGGGGAGAGCTGACCATGATGTTATGGATACTGTAATTCTAAAATCTATATCATTCAGACTTCCATGATGATTCTGAAAACAATATTCAGAACAAGTAAACTCCATATTATATTGTACTCACTTAAGATCAGCTAATTTTCATTTTGTTTTGTCTTCCTTTTTCACTATTTCCTTATAATTTCTATATCAGCAAGCTTAAGCCATTTTAACACAGGCTCTAAAAATAATACTTGGTATGGATACATATTGAAGCACTTCATTGCAAATTATTCCAAGCACACATTAATCAATGCAAAGGTTGTTCAAATACACTCTTTGTTCAGTGCTAACCCTTGTCCCAAAAGTGAACGATCAATAAAAGAAAGTCAAGACCTTGGCCACAAAAAATCCACATTGTAACACTAAATCAACAGTCATTCAACCCACTTTGCATGCATTCATTTATTCAAAATCTTGCTTGCATAACTTAATGACTTTAAACTTTTAGTATGTTCCTCTCCAGGAGGACAGCAGTCGATAATGCAGCAGCCCTGCCAAAGTACATGCCGAGATTATGCACTAGACCGTGACTTAGAGGAATGGGAACATGATGAATGAAGATTTTGAAGACACAAGAAGGAGGAATAAAAGCAAGACATGGGGTTTTGGAAAACAGGCCAGGAGTTGCCATGAGTGCCTTGGTGAGGGATATTCTGCCAGGCAATCTTAAGGAGCAAAGAAAACAAGCAGACAAGACAAAGGAAAGCAACTTAGAATCACCTGTCTGAGCCAAATGTCAAAGCAACAAAATTCACATTGTACTTGTTTTTTCTTATGAGGGGGGTGGGGGGACTCTTTTCTTACGAGCTCATCAATTTTCTGCAAGGTAGATTCCCATATTCTGTGGGACCAAATTTTTAAGGCTCTGCAGAAGGAAAAGCTTTTCCTCTTTCAACTGCACGAACTCTGCTGAGAACCTACCCAGCTTCCCACAGAAAGCACTAATCATCAACAGAGGGAGAAGTTTGAAAGTTTTCCCAAAAGAAGGGTAGGGCACTGTGTAACAACAGTCAAAAAAAAATTTACAAGCCTGCCTAAGCTGATCAGAGGATAAAGTTTAGATACCAAATTTCAATGTGTCCTGTTTACTGAAAGAGCACAACACTGATAATGATATTTCCATTTTTTTAAATCTTAAATGTCAAGGAATTTGAGTTCTGCTTATCATGCACTACTCACAGCCTCCTCAACTACAGGTGCATCAGATACTCTGGCTTTTAAACTAAACGGTATCTGCCATTTTAGAAATGTTTCAGGTGCTACTTGGGAAGATAAAATTTCTCTGGCAAAAGAAGAAATAGCAATACTATTTAAAGTCAACTTAGTAAAGCAGTTTTCACTGCCAAATAGACTACCGGTTTTGTTACTACAGAGGGAAGGACAAATGGTCCAAACTTTTATCCACATATTACAATAATGTCTAAAGTTTTACATTTAGAAATGTTTTATAAGGCACTTTGAATACTAATAAAATACAGCCAAATTTACAACAAAAGTCATTGCCCAAACATAACAAAAACTTAGGAAATATCAGGATATTGGTTGACTGCTCTTGAAAGCTTCCATGTGCTGCCTTTATAACGGATATTTTTTCCTCTGCTCCCTAAAGCCAAATCTGTCTCCTCTACCTTGGGAAGGAAGGCAGTGGATGAAAAATCAAGCATAACTCCATCCTTGGTGACTACTCTTCAAGTGCCTGGAATTTCAAAGCATATATTTGAGACAAGTGTCTGACAGAGGTTTGTTGTTTGGAGTGTGAAAATGTTGACAGGAAACTGAATTTGTCCAGCCTAGATCTATATATATATATATTTTTAAAAAGGAAAATACAAAAGACTGCATAATATCAGTAAGTTGTGGATGACTTTTTTGCTTGTTTTTATTTTTGGTACACACAGAAGTCAGTGAAGTGTTCCAATGTTCTAGAGTAGGACTTTGCTGTAAAAAGCTGTATAATGCTTTCCATAATAAGGCATTACATGGGAGGTGAAAGCACAATACATGTTTTAGGCTGTGCTGCTGCTCTGTGGCAGCTGGCAATATTCTATGTGAGATGCCCAGTGCTAGGCAGTCAGTATAACTGGAAATTCCCTGGATGCAATGCCTTTTTGAAGACTTCTCTAACCCACCCACACCAAGTTTGACGGGTTCCAAGCATTCTGTCTCATGCACCCAGAAGGAGGGAATTCTTGGCAGATTATACCTATCTCTGGGGTTTGCTACTGGCAGAAATTAAATCAAGAGCAAACTTGGCTATAATGGGAATGAATCACAAGATTTCTCTTCCCTGGGCTCCCTTCTGACTACAGGCCATGACATCCTGGAGCTATGTTCACTGAACAGATGCTGCTCATGTCCCAATATTTCAAGTTGTAGGCATTGTGGGCAGTATCTTAATTTTTATCTTTTTACAGGAACTATTAACACCTCAAATGTGTAACACTGAGAGGTTTACACAAAGAGTGTGGTGTCTAATTTTCTCAACATATCCAGCACACATTACCTTATGAGATTAGTTCTTATGAAAGGTCTCCCAAAGATCCAATTATCAACTTACGTTTTACAGCACAGATTGAAATAGGGGAGAAGCATGGTTACTTCCAGAAAGGTACTATGTCTAAATTAAATACTACCTCCAAGGAAAAATATAAATGCTTTGTAAATCTACAATTCCACTATTTGGAAAAGAAAAACAAACCACAAACAAAACCAGCACAAAACCAAACACCAAAAAGAAAACACACACAAAAAAATCCTGAACCAAACACAAACAAAAAAACCAAACCCAAACACCTCCATAAACCACACCAAAGATAAAAAAAGCTAAACTGCATGCTTACATGCTTAACAAGTTTTACTTTTCCCTGTTTTGTATAAGCCAAGACAATTAAAGTAGTTATTTCTGATTTCTGTTTAATAAGAGATAAAAAGATTCAAAAGCTAACTTCAAAACTAAACTTTATATGGCAATATTGTCCAACAAAACATCATGGAAATCAAACATATACTGTAATTTCCAATTATAATTGTTTTGAAACAGAGAGAAATGATGCTGCAGACTGGATTCTGTGAAGTAATTCATACAGACAGTATTCTAACACAATGGCCTGTAAAACTCTTAACATTCTATTTTTTTAACTTTACCTTGAACTTCAGGAAGGATATCTCTGAAAACATTTAAGGAAACTAATAGGAAACAAAGCTGTTTTGCTTAGACATTCCTTCCGTAAAAAAGTCTTTTCTATAACACAGACATGTTCTTAAAGGTATTTAAGCTACATTATGAAGAAAGCTCTTTCCCCTTTAAATCAAATTATGAAATTACCAAGAATAATCCAATAATTTATTTTCAACCAAGAATATCACTATCACTTCAAACTGTACTTTGTAATGCCTATTAATGATGAAATATTGTCACAGTGGTTTATAAGCCATAAGCTTCCAGCTTTTAATCAGACCTTTGACTTTCATGAAAACTGCCAATCCTGCACCACCCACCTCATTTTCTTCCTAGTTTGGCTGCTATCATAGGATGCAATTTCTTATGGAAGACCCTTACTTTTATGATAGGCAAGTCTTTTGTTAAATGTACACTGCACTTTAAGCAGTATTCAGAGTCTACACACATATCAAAATTCTCCCATCATATCTCTATTGGCAACACCGGGCTGCAATGCCCAGAGAAAACAATGGTCTCTCCTGGGTCTGGCAATCACACAACTTCAGCTAAGAATTTTAGCCTCTTTAATCATGAAGGCAAAAAGAGAAAGTACATCTCCTAAATATCTTCTTAACGTGTTTAAGGAATCATCATCCTAACATGCTTAACCTTGATGCAAAAATAAACACCTTCCATGCTCCCAATGAATTAATTTTTTGGATCTGTATGCACATCAGCTGAGGCCTGATATTTGTTTTTGATAAATGACTCATACTCTAATGACATTTATCTGGCAGCATCATTATCTATAGTAGCATCTTTATCAAGCAGGAATCATTATGCTGCTACAACATTCTTTTTTGCTGGTCAGCATTTGTTGTGATAGCCATCACAAATAGTACATCTTGCTCATTTTATATCCTTGGAATTTAACTGTTTATTAAGGGGTTGTTTTAATTTGGATGGAGAAGGATAAAAGACCACAATAGCTAAAATGACATCACACCTTAGGTGAGAGGACGCTCAAAGTAAAAATACTGAGAAGTGTTGATAGTCAAACCCAGTCTTTTCTCTTTTTATAAGACCACTTCAATAATAAGGACATATTTAACTTCAGAACGCTAAGTATCGGGACTTAATTACTTAATTACTTGATTTTCTCACAATCCAGCAAAAGCAAGGCAGCGAAGAGCAAGCATAGCTTGGGGACTCATTACTAAACCCACCCCAAATTTTAACTTCTGCAGTCTGTTCCCTTAGGTTGTGTTCATTATTACCATCCTGAGTACCTCCTTTTCAGTTTCACCCCCACTAATAAAATCTGACACCAGTTTGAGCAGAGATTGAATTTTTCTAAACTGACTTTTTTTCTCTTCTTGGGAAACTGTTCCTTGACTTTCCTGTTCCAGGTATCAGCTGTCACTCTAGAGCAAACATAAAAGCTATTTAAAACTCTAAGGAAGTAACACTGTCTTACAATGGCAAGGTATAAATGGACATTTTCACAACATCACCTAGAAAGACACACTGTTCAGGAAGTGTTTTCATTTGTTCTTGCAATGAGTTGAGGGACTTTGCAAGATTTCAGGTTTAGTTAGCTATATCCTTAATTGCAACCCCCAAATATGGAAAGTGCTTTATCAAAACACAGCTTTGAAGGAAAAAAAATGAAACCTTTTTTTTTCCTCCTCCATAAAAACAAACCTCTCAGGAAAATCTCCAGGAATTGCCTACTTGACATCCATGGTGTTGCCAGGAGCTGAAAAATTCCCAAATAAATGAGAAGATAAAAAAGTAGAATAAATGCAAAATCACAATATGTTCATGATTACTTCTGTTAAGAAAAGCTTGCGTTATTTAATCATCTGCCATGAAAACAAAAAATATTTTCTGTTCTTTTGCTGGTCTCAGAGCAAACACACCCTAAATAATGCATTAAATGCACTATAGTTGAAGGTAACAAAAGACTTCATAATTTCATTTTCCTTTTGAAATTACATAACAGTAAGTTGTCATATCCACATATATGCAGATGAGAAATTTGCTACAAGCTGCAATTACTAGATTTCAACATTATGACACAATCTTATTGCATCTGCATTAAGATGTCATTATAGTGTATATATAGAGGTAGACTTGAAAAATTCACCTAAGGAAACATAACAGGTTCATTTATCATTGTACAGAGAAAAACTGAGCAACTGAAGAGTACATATTAGTGATTAAACTTTGAATCAAGTATCAAATAATCAATAAGTGACTCTTTCTTTGGGGCCTGTTTTCAAGCCACATAAGCTTTTTTACTTATTACATTTTAAAAATAGATACAATTTATTACAAGAAAGAAAGAAACAAAAATGCTGGGGGGGAAAAAAAGAAATGAAAAAAAATGAAAAAAAAAGAAAAAAAAATAATAAAAAAAAACCCAACAAAAAACCTCTTGAAAGAAATCAAGGGTAAGGGTAACTGCTGCCAGATTTCAAATAAGCATTTTTAGGAAGTCTGGGCAGGGGAGGGGAAGAGCTTGGCAGGTAGACAAAGGCCATTTTTCCCTCTAGCTTTCAAATGAGCAATAAACTAAAAGCTATTCACTTCCAACTCTCACTTAACATAGCCACAGTCAAAGCAATGATTTCTTTGCTCAGATGAAGTGCCCTTTAAGCATGCCCTAGATCTGCAATGAATTCAGTGTGATTTTAGCTATACAACTTCCCCCGACTTAAACAGAAAATGCATGACAAAAAGACCAAGCAATTTTATATAGAACTCCTTGAGATGATCACTACACTCATAAGTCAGGTTTTGGAAATCTAAGGACATTTCTTTTTTTCCAGTTCCTACCACCACTACATGGCTTTTTAATTTAAATACATGTATATAAAGAATTACAGTAACTGTACTTCATCTACAATAAATACACACATTTAGATGATTAAATAAGATGGGATACTTCAACTCACTAGCCAAGTAGTGTGATCAAATTATTATGTAAAATTAGATCTGAAACAAAATTAGCTTCCCTTTTTAAAATTTAATTATATAGAAATACATAATAAAAAATGTGATATACGTAACACATCAGTGGTTTCTTGCATATATTCCAAAGGAGAAGGTTTCAAATCCATCTTGAACAGCTAACACTACATTGATGAAATGCTTCTGTATTACTTTCTTTTTCTGTTTATGCTTTTCAGGAACTATGATTATTTCAGTGAAAATATGGAAGCTTTAAATAAAGGTAAAGGAAAAATAAATGGAATTTGGGTTGTTTGGTTGTTTGTTTGGGTTTTTTTAATAACACAGAGGGAGATGATTTAAAATTAATAATACCATCCATTTGGTACTGTTTGGCTAAAGTTGAAGAAGATTTCAGAAGATGACAAGTACTGGTGAAGTCAATCAAACTCTATGCATGAATGAGAGTAGCATAATCAGTTTGCTAAAGCAGATCCTTTATTATAATTTTTTACACTTTGGCATAAGGTCAAACACTAACTATGAATATTTAATATTTTAAGAAATACATTAAATACTAATTTTTTTAAGCTATTGCAGCAGTGGAAGACATATCATAACAAGTCTTTGTTCACTGCTGAAGTATTAGGAAATCTTAACATTTCCCCCAAGTTGCTTATCTTTTACAAAGTTTCTCATCAGAAATGGAAATACTTTAAGACAGAAAACAAAACCTGAACTGGAGATGAAGAATAATTTTTCATAATGATTACGTAAATGTATATGTCCATTACTATTTTGTCTAACTTTTTTTAACAGTTAGACTGAAAATAACTAAGATACCACCCATCTGCAGATCAACACCTCAGTCTTGCTGTCACAGCTATCAGAGTTATCTTTGAATTTCTGATGGTAGAAAATCCTAAGGGAAATGTACAGCTAATGCTTTAGGAGAAAACTATGAAACTATCGCTTTTATCTGTTAGAAGATGGAACAACATAATGAGAAATATTCCTTCTTTTTTCATTGCTTCAGCTTTGTAGTTAGAACACTAAAATACCCGGTTGGAAGAGACCTCAAGAATAATCTAGCCCAACCTTTCCTGGCAAAAGCAAAGTCTAGTCAAGATGGCCCAGCACCCTGTCCAGCTGGCTCTTATAAGTGTTTGACATTGGGGAATCCACCACTTCCCTAGGGAGATTATTCCAATGGGTAATTGTTTTCACTGTGAAAAAGTTTCCCCTTATGTTCAACCGGAATCTCCCCAAGAATAACTTCGATGTATTACCCCTCATCTTTTCCATGTGATTCCTTTAAAAATGGAGTCTCCATGTTCTTTTCAGCCAGCCTTTAAATACTGGAACATAGTGATAAGCCTTCTTTTCTCCAGGCTGAACAAACCCAGCTCTCTCAGCCCACATGGCACACTTCCCGGTCTTTTGATCATATTTGTGGCCCTTCTGTGGATCCTCTCCAGCTTGTCCACAAGGTTGTTTTGTGCAGCAGAAATCAAAACTAAACACAGTACGCAGGTGTGGGTGCTGAGCAGATATATAGCCTGTTTCTGGAAATACTTGCAAGGGCAAAAATGCAGTAACTAAAGAGACAAAAATCATGCCTAAGGAAGGGGAAGTTTGTGTATTCATCATGCAAGAGGTTTTTAAGTTTAAGAAACCTGCAAATATATATCTGTAAATACACCCTACATATTACAGCCATGTTTATGTGCACATACATATGCATACAATGCATGCAAATTTACTTTAAAGCACTTGTAGTAATCCATATCCTATGACCCTTATGTGACACTGATTCATGGGAGCCCCTTATTGAAGGTTGCTCTTCTTTCTGTGGAATGGACAAACTCAAATGGGTGTATATTAACATGTACAAGGATCTTTGCATTTCACAGTTCCACAGAAAGAAGGACACTCTGAGAAAGGAGTGTCCTTCACTTACAAATCAGTGGGACATCTCAACTAGGCAACTACGGGTTAAGAACACAGCGGTTTGGAAAACTGCAGTGTTGGTGTCCCAAATCTCACAGACATGTTGACAGTCAGCACTTTGCTCTTCAGAAGCTGTAGGACCACACTTGAATTCCTCAGTAAGAAAAGAAGGTCACTGGGAAAACAGTTGTGAGGGAATGGTTATCAGAGGGTACATTGCTCCTTTAATCAATGTGCTGAATCTTCCTCCTGCATCTACTTTCAGGATCAAAATACTGTGAAAACCTTAGGGATACTAGTCTTAAAATTATAGCTGCGCAAGTTTTCCAAAGGCATTGGGGAACGTGTTCTCTGCTAGAACCAGAAAGATAGGGAGAACACTGCAAGTGTGTTTTTCTCAGTACAGCAATGGAAAACAAATCATTTTCAGTAGCAAAATATCACTGAATTTAAGAGGTAAGGCTCATGTCTACTAAGTCTTTCTCCTAGGTCATGCCAGATGCTAAACTCACCTGAATGAATGAATTACATGTTCTTTAGGAAGAAACTTTCCAGAAAAAAAGAGCTGACATCCCAGGCTTTTATATTATGAATATCCTATGGTAGACTGATCACTGTAAGTTTCCACCTCATTTTCTAATCATAGTGTAGCCCAGTTTTCAGCCTACCACTAACGACTTCATGTTTCTACCTAGAGAGCAATGAAGCTGATGAAATCTCTTCCTAAAGGGATCAGATCAAGTGAAACTAAATGGAAGCCTAAGGAATCACTCGTTGCCTGTATTAGTAGCTCCCTATAGTCAGGCTATAGGGAATCTGTTGATGTGAATCTGATTCATTTGGAATGTTGAGTCCAAACGAGCCTAAATCCTGAAACACATGGAGAGAGTCCAAAATAATTTTTGCAGTTTGAGAAGCACACAGATTTCTAATTTTTGCACATTTCCTGACTACAAAAAAGGGAGTGTGTGACTGCATCCAGAAATCACAGCACAGTGTGATTTAACGTTAAACACAGCTGAAGGCTGCTCAAAACACGGCTCAGGTTTGCAAGGCAAACAGAGCACATGTTGTGTGCAAGTGTCACTCTTGGTGAGAGTTAAATCATTCCATGTCACCAATAGGTTTTTTCTGCATATGTAACAGATACATATCCTACCTTTAGAGTGAGTAACAAAACAAAGAGGGGAAAGTATTGCTTAAATGCAGCCAACTTACAGATTCAGAAAGAAGAAAGTGAAAATGCCAGGACAGCAAAGAAAAGCAAAGGGGAAGAAAAGAAGATACAGGTCATTGAGTCATTTTTTCCTAAAACATAATGCTGAGGGAAATATTGAAGATTTTTCTTTTTTTTTTTTTAAATCAATGTACAGTTTACCACAACCATTCTTGGATTTAAACTGCAAGTCCTTCCTTAGTCCCTGGCTTGATTCATTGGTGCTGGAAACCAACAAGGCCAATTCCTTAGGCCCCAGATTACCAAGGACATAAAAGAAATGCCTCAAAACAAGAGCTCAGCAGACAGCACAAGCAGTGAGCTGAAGAGGATGAAAGCTGTTTGATCCCCTCTAGGAAGAGGGAAGGAACTGGCCAGGAATAAGGCATTTCAGTGAGACTGCCGAACAAAGATAACACTGGCTGTGCTCTGTCTCCAGAGAAAAACAATACAAACCAAATAAACAAATCAGGACACATCCTCTGTCCTCTACCTCTCAGATGATTGAAGTCAGCTGGAAAAACAAACTGAAAAGAAATTAAGGAGACAGCTTTAACTTTATAAACTTCACAGGGACTGCAAGCAATTTTAAATACACGAACTTCAGGGCAAAATGCCTGCTCAATGCCCACTTTACCATTTCCTCCTCACACCTGTAGCCTTCTGTTACCATAACTTTAAAAGAAAGAAGTCACCGTGTTGGAATGCAGTTCCTGCTCTTGAGAGTGCTGTGAAAACTGAGTGGACATCAATTAGTCATCCCAACACACAAGCATATGCTGCAAATTTCAAAACACTGTGTAATTAGAGAGACTACTTTAAATTGCTCACATATGGTGCTGCAGTTCACCTCGAAGGAAAAGTCAACAGTTTTCAGCCTCTTGGTTTTAAACATTATTACAACATTATGTTTTCTCTCTTCCTCCTTGAAGAGACGTGTTCCCAGTCATGTAATTTTCTGACCTGTCTACATATCTCTAATTGTGGACAAAAACCTGAAATTAAGAGCTTTAATATGCTTAAACAAACAAAAAAACCCCGATATGCAATAGAATACCACAAAGACAAACCTTATTTCAGGATGACAGTAACAATATTTTAGCATCAAAAGAGAGCAGCTGAAAAATTACCACTTTCCAGTTGCCCCAAATCATTGAATCATAGATTGGTTTCAATTTTAACATCCTTCAGTTGGAAGGGACATTGAAAATCATGTAATTCCAACCCTTCTGCAATGGGCTGGGACATCTGCTATTAGACCAGTTTGTTCAAAGTCTCATCTAATTTGGCCTTGAACACTATGAGGGATGGGAAATTCAAAGCTTCTCTTAACATTTAATTCCAGTGTTTCACCACCCTTCTTACAAAGAATCTCTTCCTGGTATCTAATCTAAACCTACCCTCCTCCAGCTTGATGGCATTTCTCCTTGTCCCATTGCTAAATGTCCTTACAAAAAGTCCTTCTTTGGCTTTCTTGTAACCCTTTTTTAGGTACTGGAAGTCTTCTATAAAGTTTCCCCAGAGTCTTCTCCTTCAGAATAAACAACCCTAATTCTCAGCCTTTCCTCACAGGAGACATGCTCCATCTCTCTAATCATCTCAGTGGCCTCCTCTGGACTTGCTCCAACAGTTCCCTGTCTTTCCTGTGCTGGGGCCCCCAGAGCTGGGTGCAGCACTGCAGGTGGGGTCTCACCAGAGCAGAGCAGGGGGGCAGAATCCCCTCCCTCCCCTGCTGCCCACACTGCTCTGGATGCAGCCCAGGACATGTTTAGTTTCTGGGCTGTCAGTGCCCATGGCTGGGTCATGTCCAGCCTCTCATCCATGAGCACCCCCAAGTCCTTCTGTGCAGGGCTGCTCTGGATCTGTTCATCCCCCAGCCTGGGTTGATATCAGGGTTTACCTTGATCCAGGAGCAGCACCTTGCACTTGGTCTTGTTAAACCTCATAATATTCCCATGATGCCAACCCCAACTAGACATTTCAGCCACAACTTGTATGGTTTTTCCCCCACAATTAAGGCTGTTTTGTTTTCTCCAGACCCCAAAAATGTTTAAGGTGAGATGAATGTATGGAAAAATTTTATTATAATTTGGAAGGCTCCTTTAGAATATGACTAGCATTTTGTATTTTAGAAGGGTTCAATAGAAACCAGTCCTTAATGATTAAATAAACTGGAATATGAAACTGCATTATGGTTTAGAAGCAGAATTTAAGGTCCTGCTGAAGGGACTCTGGCATCCTTTTCTCATATCCCTGGTTTCTTAATGATACCTTAATGAAGCTTAGAGATAGAACTAGTTCTATTTAATTAAAACTAACATTGCTTGAAAGAGAATTTGATTAAGAATAAGGAAGGTCATATGGCTGGGACTAAATACACCTGGGTCCTGTCACTGACCTTCTTAATTCACCTTGAGTGAATAATATTGTCTTTTCTCTTACCCATTTCCCTATCTGTAAACCTGGGAATTAAAGCGAGGGAAGAAAAAAAAAAATACTGACCTCTTTCACAAAGTGTCTCAATAATAATTTTTTCTTTCTTTTAAACAGGATAGACACAGACATTTCAGATAATAGGAGTCAGAATGGATTTTAGATACATTGACTTGTATATCCAACCAGTTACATATGCATTAACATATGAACATTTAAATCAATGTTATCAACAAGCATAGTGCAAGGTTGACTTCCCTTCAATGCAAGCTTAAAGCTGCTCTAATAATTTTGGAAGCACTCCCTTCATTTCCATGTCCTATGCTGTAAACTGCATGTCGCATACCACACAAATCCATCTTCTTTCCTCTGTCTTCAATATGAATTACTTTTTTTAATTGGAGGTAAAATTTACATTCTCCGGAACTTGTGGGAATAAAAACAACTGACTTTTTATTCTCTTCTTAATGGGTGAATGCAGTGCCTTGAAAATAGCATTCATTTACAATGACATCAAACACTGCACAAAAATACAGACAGATCAACTTTGTTGTCATTGTAAAAAGTTCTCTAATTAAAAACCAACTTGGATTAAAATAGACGGTAAACTATAATATTGAGTCAACTAGTGAGGAAGTCCAAATCCCCACTATTTTCTTAATTTAAAAAAATATTCAGGGTAGAATTTAAATAATAAGCATCATAAACAATATCAAGTTTTTATATATATGTTTATATATATATATAAATAAATTATATATATATGTTTTATATAATATATTTAGTCTTTATTTTTTATATATATATATATATATTCTTGATGAAGAAACCTAGTTATTAAAACCTACTATAGTGCTGAAAAAGATCTTTCCCCCAAACAATGGATTCTGCTGGCCTTACAACAACCACAAATCTTGATTCAGATGTGAAAATGGTACCTTTGGCAGAAACCTTAAACTTTGCACTGGATGAAATCTGATCATCAAAGTCAGGCTTTTGGCTCTGGAAATCCTACCAGCTGTTTAACCACACTAGTTTCACTATCCAATTTAAAATATCATTTCACTGTCCAGTAGGATCTAGTAAGTCTATTGAAATCTTCATAGTTCTGCATGACTATATAAACTAAATACTTCTATTAGCATGTCCTGTAAGTGGTAGTGTGCAACCTTGTTATATTTATTCACTTGTTCAAAAGCCAGGTCTGAGCAATGCCATATATCTTTGCCACTAATTCAGATGAAGAAGCCTGTTTCATTTAAGGCAGATTTGGCACAGGCAACTCTTAACTTCATGCTGTAAAAATCACAGCAGAAGAGTATTGAAATTTCAAACTGGAAAGCCTTTACACCTTCTCTTTAAGGTCACCTTCACAAAAATAGCACAATGGGCTTGGTTCAATCCGTATCATTTTCCCATTAAGATTCTGAATTGATTCCATAATCGTATAAAAACAAGCTCAATACACAAGTAGACCCAACTGTTGCCCTTGCTACTAAAAGCACAAAGTAATTTGTAAAGAAAAAGAAAAAATAATTTTTCTCTTCTTTTCTGAGGTTTACTGCTTAGAAAGGTATTTTCCACAGTAAGTGACATTTCTTAGCATAATTCTGAGAATTAATCAGATTGGTTTCAAGAAAATGTCAAACCATTGCCCCAAGCAATGTTCTGAAAATTAAACTTACATTTCATTCAATTCAAAAGAAATGAACTAATTTTTTCTAATTAATGCTTTTCCGGATATTAAAAGTGAGCATATTTGCTGCTTAATATAAATATGCTTTCAATTACAATCAGCTTTACTGTCTTGGATATCTGCAATGTGATAACCAGAAACTTTGATTCTAATGTTCCACATAACAAGCGAGCAACAAATGTATTTGTGTTACTGTTGCATTTAAAAAAAATAAAATAGGAAAGGTCTTTTAATTGATAGACAGTTTGGATGAACTCATTTTCATATGAATTGATAGCTTTGCTGTAAATTCTGCTCAGAACTTCCGAAGGACAGGGCTAGGGACAAAACCATGTATTTTGAGCACACTCAATGAGCTAGAGACCTCCAACGGCAGTATCACACAGCAGAGGAGACATGGCAAACCAAACAGGTATTTTACTCTCCCCTCACAACAAAAAGGGAGTTGGAATAAAGTGTGGGATAGGGAGAAAAGATGGGATGCAACCAGATCCCACACAGACAACAGTCAGATTCCAGCTAGAAAACTAATTGCACAAAAATGAGAAAGCAACAGCGGAAGAGAAATCAGCCCTGCAAAGAAAGGTCAAGTAGCTACCAGGAGAACCTGCGCTCAGTTAAGGTGTCAGTCTCTTCTCCCATGTCACAAGGAGGAAATTGCCTTAAGTTGCACCAGGGGAGGTTCAGTTTGGATATTTGGGAAATTTTCTTCACTGAAAGGATTGTCAGGAATTGGCCCAGGCTACTCAGGGAAGTGGTGGAGTCACCATCCTTGGAGGTATTTAACAGACAGGTCAATGTGGCATTGAGGGACATGGTTTAGTGGTGAACTTGGCAGTGCTGAGTTAAGTGTTGGACTCGATGATCTTAGAGATCTTTTCCAACCTAAGTGACCCTGTGAAATCCATTCATGTGGTTGTGAAAACATCATTCTGATGAGTACAGGCAGCAACACAGCTGCCTCACTTGCTTCTTAGGGCTGTAAATTGTCAGCTGTATATATGGACATTGCCAGCAGCTTCACCCTGTTCACCACTAGCAGACCAGGATGAAGGTGCACTAGTGGGAAAACCATGCTGTGCAACTCTCCAGTAACTGACCTGAGATTCTCAGTCTGCCCTGTATCTCGTGTCTGAATCCACTCGTCTCCAGCAGCCTCATGCACAGACATTGCCACCCCCCCACTGTCTCTCTGGGAGTTCCCCTGGACCCTCTGGTCACTCCAGCAGCCAACTCCTTCTGATGCTCAGCACGGCTGTCTCCCAAAGCCCTCAACCCCCTCACCAGCTGGAGTAATCTTGAAATGCCCTTCCATTGCAATCCATGATTTGCCCCATACCCTTGGGCAGTGCCTGCACAAAGACACTGCAATGGGTGCTCACAGAAATGTGTGTCAACCCTAAGCCTTTGGGCTGAAATAATAGTGTTCCCTACCTGCCATCACACCTCTCTTCCTTCATGCATGTGAAGATGTGTATTTTCTTATATAACCATATTTTGAAAGGGAGTAATCAGATAAAGAACTGTAGGAATGTGCATAAAAAAGTAAAGCACAGAGTAACAAGTCTTGTATGTCTTTACTTGTATGAAGTATTCAATATACCAAGTACAAGGTAAAAAACACCGTTGCATTTTAATCTGTATTTAAAAGCTTATAAATACCTAATCCATTGTTTCTACTAGCAAGTCAGTCTACTGAAGAAAATGCAGTTTTCATGGTTTTTAAGTTCAGATTTGCTAGGAACCAAAGGTATTTCTTTCCCCTGCTCATCAGTTCTCAGCCCACCCCATTCCAGACTAAAGTAATGGCTGCCCTCATGTTCTTTGTTTTTATCTATATTTTTTGTTTGACTTGTTTATTTTTTTTTTAGGGAAGGGAAGGAAAGATCAGTGCCCAGAGACATGTGTTACTCCAGCAGATCCATTATTTGCTCAGTTTTTCTGGGGCTCTAAAGCGTAGGTCTGTAATATTTTCAATGACAAATGGGAATGGAAATAAGAAAAGCAAGATGCCTGCCTAAGTTGCAGCCACCCACATTTTCATGTCAAGGCTGAATTCACTTCCCACAAGAAATTGTAACGGAATGAAGAATACTTCAGGAATTTTTATGTCACTATCCAAGTCTTAGACACAGCAGCAAACAATTAATTTCCATAGACAGACTTCCCCTCCCCTAGTACTTAGACTCAAGTATTCTGGCAATTCAGTTTTAAACACCTAAGTGTTTAAAAAGTTAAAATTCTTCACAATCCACCAAAGACAATTCTTATTACATGACATGGAATTCCACCAAATGAAAGACATTAATGCCTCTCATTAATGTGCTCTAAATTAAAAACAAAAGATTAAAAAAATCATTGTGCTGTTCTGCAAGAAGCATGAAAGTCCTTTTGCACAATTGCTAAGGAAAACCAGCTAGGGCTTCTGAGAAGCATGGCACTAAATAGAAATAACAAGGTTTTAGAACAAAGGTAAAAACCTTTTTATTTTCCCTAACCACTAGCATTGTACTCTTTTTAATATATAACAAAAACGTAACAAATATTTTCTCATCTGAGCAATGAAAACACTTCATCCAAACTGTAAATTTGAAGACAATTTCTCTTCTCTGATACAGGACAGCATGTGAGGAATCACACCAGGCATTTCTAGCAAATAGGCTAGACAGCTCATAACCTTGAGAAGCTAAGTGAAGTACACAATTGCTAGATTATCTTACCCTACTTAATTGATCTCATTGCTTCAGGCAGCACAATATTCTGAAAATCCTCTGGTGGTTCTATATTGTGCAATAAATATAAAGGCCCTTAAGAAGTATACACACAGACTGATAGGAAGCATCAAAAGTGAAGCCTAAGCAAAGACTGAGACTAGACATCAAGATTTATCCTCTGAGAACCTAGAACTTCTATGGTAATTTGCTCAGAAATACACAGCAATCTGTGGCAAACACAAAATACCATCACAGTCACAAAGCCCACAAGCACCAGAGTTATGGGATGGAGCAAGAAAAGGGGCTATGTGCCACTCTGTGCACAGCAGCAGCAGGCATCTCCCAGACCATCAACGGAAAAGAAAACAGGACAGCTTTTGAGTTATGGGGATTTCTTCACACCCTTCCTACTCAAAAAATTCTTCCAGTGTCCCAATAGCTGAAGGTGAAGGGGAGAGAGTGGAGAAATCAAAAAACCCCAGTATGTCTTGTTTTCCTCCTGTCACTCTATACCTCACCAGATGAAGGTTAACACAAACTATACTATTTACTATAACACTAAGTAAAATATATACTATCCTAAGAGTAGTAATGACTGTACTAAAAACAAGGCAATCATGAGCAACAGAAACAAAGCAAACAAATGCACAAGCAAACCCCTGGAAACTCTTCATTGTCTCTGCAGATGGCCTTAGACATTTAAATAAAAGAATGTCAAGTCATTTGTTTTAAAGACCTATTATGCATATTTGCCACGGAAAATAAAGTTTTACACTATTCTAAATATTCTGCAGCCCAAGATTCAACTGCTCTCCTGCTTATAAGAGAAAGACTTGGTGCAAGACTGCAGGGCCAGCAAAAGTAACCTGTAAACACTGCACAAGAAAAACTAAACAACAATTGCTAAAAACAGTATTTAAAGATCTCAGAAAGTAACTCTATTCATACCAAACTTTAAGTTTACTGATTTTCCAGGCCTTCTCTGGACATCATTCTGCAGCAACCTCTTTGAGTTCAGTACATCTCTTCATAATATCTAGAAATCCATCACCTTTCTCTAGCTATATCTCAATTCCTATTTGTTTCAAGTACAGAAGACATTTTTTTCACCAGAGGTCTGCAAAGACAAATCATGAGCACCTGTGACCAGCTATCCTTTCAGAAACTGGGAATCAATGAACTCCATGTATTTGCTTGATACACTGCAACACTTTGGGGCTGTTAAACTTTCTTGATATCAAAAGGCAAGTGGAAAAATCTAAACATCCAGGGATGAATGTTTTCCTGCACTAAGCATTAAATCCTATTTCTTTCACTGTCTTTATACAAGGTATGACTGATTAAAAGAGACCTGTAAGTGCTACAACACAACTACACTTTCAGTAGCAGCAGCTGACTTCAACTGATTTTCACAGAATCAAAGGCTAAATGAGGTTAGAGACTATCTCAGAAAATAATCCAAGCCAACTTTCTCCTCAAAGCAGCATCAGCCATGAAATCTGACCAAGTTGCTCATGGCTTCTTCCATCTGGATCTGGAATACCCCCAGGGATGGAGGCTGCCTGACCTCTCTGGGCAACCTGATCCACCACCGGCTGTTCTCATGGTCAATTTCTTTTTTACCAGAAAAAAGATCATCCATCACTTTTCTAGACTGTGTAAATAATGCTGGATTTAATATTTGTGGTGACAGTATATTATGATAATTACTTTTCTATGTGAAATCTGTAAGGTTTTTATATAATAGTCCATTGGAATAATTTGTTTTATCTGATTTCAAGGAGTATTAGTTTTAAACTGTGTTATTTAAGCTATTTATCTTTAGGTGACCAAAAATAATGCCTATTTTAGAAGCTCTTGTTGAGAAAATTAATCTGTCACTATCACGGGATGTTTTTATGAAAAGTTCTAAACATGTCAAATGTAAGGTAAGTTGAAGACAGATATATCTTAATAATGCTTTAGCACATGAATTCCTCTGTGCCAGCTACCATCATACAAATAAGCTTTAAAATAGTGTTTAATGTACAGCTCATGAAGAGCCTCCAAGAGCAGCCTAAACCAACAAAAGGCTGGAAAGGAATCAATACAAAATGAAATTTCTACAGCTGTGGAGGCAGGGGAAACACTTGGAAAACATCAGTTTTAAAGGTTGTGTGTCATGCTTGTAACCGTCTGGACTGATAATGTCCAATAGCAGAAATCTCCCACAGGAGAAAGGAAACACTGCAAAAATTATGTATGCAGCTTGAGAAGAGGACAGCCCTTTACAAACACAGGCCTGTAATTCCATAAGTTTATCTGAATTCTTCATTGCTGTCAGCCACATGCAGAGCCAAAATTAAACAGAATCTGAATAATCAAAAATATGTTATCTCATCTACCTTGTTAAAAATATATCACTTCAATGTTAACTACTAGACTGTGCATCTGCATAAAAAATGCAGGTTAGAAGACATTTGAAGAGCAAATCTTCCTTATTTAATAACAGGTTTTCATTAGGTTATCTATTGCAATTAGTAAAAAAAAAACAAGCAGAAAATATTAGGTCATTTATTTTGAGTAATTTATTCAGAAGGACAGACAGCACCTGTCGTCCAAAAGGACTGGAATTTAAAAAAAAAATTTAAATCCCATCACTGTGAAAGTGTTTGCTGCTGCATTTATTACTCTCTACCCTCATTTATTTGTGGCAGGGTCAAATGTCACTATCAGGCTGTGGTAGTGATCTCCTCACACTAACTAATTGCTGGGAAGGTTTCTACTGTCATAACAAAAAAAGGCTAGTGAATGAGCATAACTTAAAAAAAAAAAATCACACATTCATTAGGAAGAAAAAAGTGAATGAAAAAGGGCACTTTGCATTTAGAAGACTCAGAGATTCCACTGTAGACTACAAATGAGCCACAGCATGATTAAAAATCATCTCTGATTTCAATCACAAAATTTAAGGGACTAAGGTTAGAGGAATACAAAGTGTCACCAACTCCCTCCCTCCCCTTCTCCCCTATAAAGTGGGTAGGAAAATATATGCTCAAAATACATGCTTCAGCCACAGATTTGGCTAGCCATGTAAACAGAATATGCAGTAAAATTCTCAGAGACCTTAAGACCATCTCTTTGTGCTATGAATATTTGTCAAAATGAGGAGTCCTTTGATTTAAAAACGTGGCTCAGGAAAGCTAAGATACATCCAGAAAAATTACTCAAAATTCAAAACCTGGAATGAGAACATACATATCTAACAATCTACAAATGTGCTGAAGAAAAAAAAACTTAAATCACATTATGCATGCAGCTATGAATAGGTATATGTCCTGATCTGTGGAAACAGATTTTTCTTCAGAGTTATATAATAGCTGTATTATCTGTCTCATTTATAACCAAATAAAATGAGAAATATAGCCTTAAAGGGCATACTTTTTTCCTTTTTTTTTTCCCATAGGCATTCAGAATATAGATTGGGACACAATCAGGGTCCCACTTAGGATATAGATTTGGAACTTTGTCAGTTTAAATTACTGGAATAAGGTTTACACTCACAATTTGATTTTAGTGCCTTTTCATTTCAATGTCCTCCAGAATACTGATGGATGGACATTTAAAAACAATTTTATTATACTTAGACCTAAACCCCTTACAAAGAGGGGATTACTTTTCATGCTTACAAAATGTGACTAGCAATGTGAGTAGCAACAATCATAATTAGCAGTCTCAGTTTACAAATGAAACCCTGTACAAACTTGCATGTTATTACTTTTACTACAAACTGTATTGATTTAAACCTTACAGATGTTAGCAGTCAACTTAAATATGTGCAGGACTGAGGTGAACTAAAGACAAGGGGGAGCGTGCCAGGTTTACAGATGCACTTACAGACCTTAATCACCAGCATGGAAAAAACTGCATACAACTTCAATCCCAAAGCCAGGACAGATCACCTCACCTATTCTCATAGTGAAGACTGCCCTGCCTTCATCCCCTGAAGCAACCCTGAATTCCTACCCAGACCCAAATCCCCACCTGCTATTGCAATGCACAGCAATCTCAGTGCAGCATACCTGTTCCATATAATAGATCAATCAATAAAAAAACCAAGAATAGCTGTGCAAGTTGATATGCACAAGTTAAAATGCCACTTAGAATTCTTCCCTCATAGCAGATTTAATTTTACTTTGCAAGTGAAATTACCAAGAACTGTTCTTAAAATATTAAGTAGGCTGAATAAAAAGAATACCCCCTGTAAATGCTCCATTGATAAAATAATTAAAGTAATTATGTGTCTATCAAGATAACATTTTATATTAAATAAGGAACAGAATACAGAAGGACAATTTTCCTCTGCTGAAAGCAGTAGTAATGTTGGTGTTCTTCTCTTAGGGCACGTCTTTATGTACATTTAAATATCCCAAAAATGGATCCCCATGGCACACACTAAATTGATATACACAGATGTGAAATTTTCTGTTCAGTGGGAAAGAACACAGATGATACCCATGGACTGAAATGGCAACACAAAGACAGTTAATAAATCCAGAGACAAACACATGGTAAATTTGTTAAATTCTAATACCTATAGTACAAAGATGGCGCACTGAAAGAGAGCCAAGACAACATATGACAAAACCCCCTCATATTTAAAATCAATTCTCAACAAATTAGTAGGTTACAGATAATCTTGATCTCCATAAATATATAGGAAGACATAAACAAGACAGAAATATTACCTTTATGTGCTAGACCAAGAGGTGGATGTCAAGCATAGTTAGATTGATACTCTCTGAATGCATTTCAAGACTTTAATGAAAAGTCTAATCATCCACAGCACCAGTTTAGCAAAGGTATTTATTCACAGTGGACATATAGCTTTAGAGGTAGAATACTGTCTAAATAAGTTTTCTGAAAATGAAAATTTTCAGAATTTTTTTTCAGGGAAAAGGACCCTTTCAGTGAAAGGCAATTAAGTGAACTTAGTTTTCCTTCCCTGGATTGAATTTATTTCCTGAAACTATTTCCCAGAAAAGATTTTTCCTGTTTTCTTACTCTGCTGCTGCACTTCAAAATAAGAAAGGGAGTTAAAATAAATAAATAAGAAAAAAATTAAGGGAAAAAAAATGTAGACTACAGAAGGTCACAGACCTTTGCTTTATTTAAAGAATTTTAGAAAAATTTATATTCTGTTAAGAAATAAAAAAATAAAACAACCCAAACAATAAACAACAAATTGAGGACCAAGTGAGACTATGCCCAAAGCTACAAAAATTTGGTGTGTGCAGTGCCCTTGGAGGAATTAGAACCTGAGTATCAAAGTCTTTGTGAGCAGGCCACTGAACTCCTGGGCAAAATAAATGCATTTTATGAAGGATTAGACTATTACTCAAGCTCAAAATATCTTCCCCTCTAGGTATATCAAACAGTTTTTGCTGTAAAAAAAGCATAGCAAACAAAGTTCCCTCTTCTGTGATTATAATATTTCAGCTGATTTGAGGTAGGGCTTACCAATAAAACTTAAAATATCATTCACACAGCCTTAAAGAAATCAACAAGAGCCAAGGAAGTTAAATGTTTACATTTAAGTCTATTTCATTCTCTCTCTGCATTTCTAATATGGTGTGCAATCCCATGAAGGCGTATTCTTGGAAGAAATCTGAACTACTGATTAGACGAGATCAAGGATAAACAGCAAGCTAAAATGTAGGTTTTTTTGAGGTGTGGTTCCAGGGTTTTCTCAGTCCCAGTATTGAGCTCATTTGATTGGTTTTTAAAGCATGTATCATATCACTAAATCTGCAGTTGTTTCATCTTTACCTACCACCTGAATGAACAGAATAATCCATTACTCCAAAAACAAGTATTTTAGGATTATTACCAATGCAAACATACATTAAAATAATTTTTGCACCACAGAAAGCAGATTATGAAAAACTGTTATAGTCTACCATTGAACAGAAAGAAATCTGTGCAATTTCTATTGGGTCTTTATTACTCAGAGACCACTGATTCAGTGCAGGTGTTTCAGATATTAATCTCATTGAATTCACTCTTTGGATAATATAATTTACTTTTTTTTTCTGAGAAATTACAGTGGTTTACTCTGTTTAGGTGGATTCAAGTTGACCTAGTGCAACGACAAATGAGAGATGTTCGTCTCAGAGAGTCTAGAGAAAAAAACTGGTTTGCTGGTTGGTTGATTTAAGGAAAAAAACGATACCTAGTAACATTTTTGTTTCTTTCAACCATAAATCCTAAGCGAACCCATCTGTAAGGTGCCAGGCAACATTCCAAGAAACCCCCTGAAATATAAATCACTGTATCTTTCTTGTAGCTGTTGAGTTATGGGCCATTCTGAACATTTGGAACAGATCACATCCACCTCAGGTTCCTGTGTTTCTGGTCTAGTCTGTTTCTTCATTTAACCAATAATTATAAAAATCTTCAGTCATTGTCATGAACATTGAACTTCCATGTTTCTCTCAGAGCAAGGGTAGATGGCTGAAGCCATCACATAAGACAGCTGAGATCTTTCATAAACTGCTTAACATGCAAAAAGACAAACCAGAATCTCCATCACTCCATTTTCCAATTATCTCTTTGTACTGTTACGCTTTTTCTTTCGCTGTAAATGCCAGCTAATACAATTGTATAGTTTTCATATTGTGATCAGTCTCAGGTAAGGATAGCACAATGTCAGACACTTTGTTCTGATGCTTAATGTAGTCTGTATCATCATCTCACTGCTATCTTTCAGTTTTCATATTCAGTGCATCTAGTCTTGAAAAAAAAACCCCAAAAGCCCACACAACCTCAATGTGGAAATTTGGAATAACAATTATGGGGTTTTTTATAGACCATAAGGCTGCTGAAACAGTGAAAACACAGATAGTCCCTAAAATATATTCTGATATTTTTGTGTTCATACTCATAAAAATTAAGAATGAATAATTTTTCTAACTTAAAATTTTCTGTGTTTTTAGAGCAGAAAACACTATTGTTTTCATTTGGGGGTAAATTGGGGGGAACAAGGAAAAAAATCCACCTCTTTCCATACGAATGTTTGAGAATGTCATCCTGAAATTAAAATTAAGCTGAGCACGAATACTATTCAGCCCACTATCACACAAAATTGATGAAAGCACTGATTCAAGATATGGAGTACAATGTTTTTTCCTCATAAAAAAGGTATCTGTATTTGGTATTCATTTTTCTGAAACTTGTCAGCAAGGGATGGAGAGTAAAATTTTGAAACCAAGTCCATGCTGCAACAGGAGAAGAAATGAGAAGAAAATTGGACAAGATGATGTTCACTCTATCAGCAACTTTCCCTTTGAATTTGCATCTTCTTCACATAAATCAAAGTCTAGAAAGTTTTATCTTTAATACAAACTCATTCCTGTCATCTTGTAATTAGCCTTCGAGCTGCTTTTATGCATCCAAGTTCCTTGAACTGACATTAGATACAAATAAAGAATGAAATTATCTCCATCACCCCAATGCCAAATTCTTTTGACATTTTTACTCCCTTCTCCAATAACAGCTCTGAAAACATTGAAGCGCTGTCCTGAAAACAGTCATAGGGAAAGATTTGCAAAGTCATCCTTTTAAAAATGGAATCCCCATTACTTTTTTTTAGAGCTAGGAAGACTTCAATACTGCATTGTCTGACATCCTCTTCTTCCCCTTTCATTATTCATTATCAGTTTGACTGATAATGCAGTGTTGCAGCAGCCCTCTTGTTAGAGGGTAGAAATGAGCCGAGACATAGACTTCTTGTTTATCACAGCATGAAAAGGCTCCTGGTTTATTCCTCTTTACAGCTCAGCCATCCTGACTCTGGCTGCAGCAAGCTCCTACTGTAGGTTTCCCTTGCAGCCTTTGACTGCTGGTTATATCCTGATAAACTATGACTGGCTGTACTAGTTTGCAGACTGACTGCAGGCTTTTACCCAGCTAGACTGTGGCTGCAGGTTCCAACAACAGCCTCTAATGCAGACCCAGACTGACCTCACAGTAGTGATTCTCTCTCCCCAGGATCCTTCTTCTTCATGATTGTCTCATTCCCTATTCTTCAAGGTTCCTCCTCCTTCATGATTCCATTCACCAGCTAACCCACTCCTTTTTATCACACTTATCTTTAGTGGCTATAGCTGTTACTCACCACAAAGAGCAAGGTCACCTGTATTCCCTTCTCCTACACTGCAACATCCTGTCCCTTTTGGTCTTGATTTATTTGGTCATGCTCAACTTAATGTCTACTAGAACCCCATGTCCTTTCCTGAAAAGCTGTTTTTCAGCTGGGTAGCCCCCAGCATGTACTGGTGCTTATGGTTGCCTTTCCTGTGAGTTACTTAGCCAGGAGACGTTTGTGAAGTCACATAACAGCCTGCTCAAACCATGACACAAGCTAACTGGAATGGTCTTCAGGCAGTAACTGTGGAGTGGTGAACCAAAGCTTAAGTGCATTGTTTTTGCTTAACATCTCAGCTTCTGTTATAGTGTAGCAAGTTCTACTTCATTTTCACCTAATAAATAGGGTGCCTACAGCCATGTAACAGGTAGCCCTGGATATACATTCCTCATTGGTTTGTATCTTTCTACTTGCCTTGATGCTTTCCTTCTAAATACTTCCACCCTTTCAACTGCATTCATGCTGGCACATAAGGTAACGTAAACATCTTGTCCTCCCCTATAATAGCTTTTCAGCTGGAGAGGGAAACGTTACTACTATGAAGCAGGAAGCAGAAAAATAGACATGCCACTAAACCCACAAACACAATCTGTGGAGAATGCATCAGTGTTCAAAGCAGAGCAGCTTTACACTTCCCCGAAAGAACTCACAGGATTTGTCATAGGAAGTCACATTGCAGCTCTGTAAAATCCAGCATGCTGCCTCCAGCACTGGCCAATACCTGATGCTACACAGAAAAGTGAGTAGCAGCATATTGCACCTGGCTAATCTTGAGAGATTTGCTCTTTAATTGCTAAGCAGAGCAGAAAAAAAAACCCGCCCCGAACTTCCTCTTGGGCTATGTAAGTCATTTTGCTCATGTTTAAATTTAGCAATATAGACACTTTCAGGTGACACTGCATTAAATGCAGTCAATTAGAATTAGCTTCTTGCATTTATTTGATAGAGCCAATTTAGATAAATGTTCAAGGAGCTACAAATAATATCGCCCTGTCTCCCATAAAAACTAACTTACTAATGTGACATTCCTAGTCACTGCATGAACAGGTATTGCTCAGGAATTTGTTTTGTATTTCTTTTCCCCACAGGAAAAAGGAAGGGTGCATTCCACAGGCACTCAGGATGGCTAAAATTGTGATCTGCGCTAGTATAAAATTACTGACCTTAACAATAAGGAGGTTAGACTAATTCCAAAACTCAAAAAAATATTCCCATGAATAAGACTGCAGAAAATAACAACCATAACAAAAAATCATTACGGGTTATCATATCTGGTGGTGCAAAATTTATCTCACCTGTTTTATTGTTGCCCTCCCTTCCCCCTCCATCTCCACCTTGCCCCCAGTCCTTCTTATCTTCTGTTTCTGGCCCTACCAGAGAAAACTCTGAACAGATAAATTTCCACAGAAAATATCCCTCATTGTATTCTGAAATAATACTCAGGCAGTGATAAGAAACAACGAGGACAGAGGAGCCACATTTTTGTGGTGAATGGTTACAACAACTATCTTTGACAACATGATATGAAAGTCATTTATTCAACCCAACACCAACATAACAATCTCATGGAAAAAAATGAGAACCCTTCATAAATTACTTCTTATGACTAAATTATGCCACATTCAACTCACATTTTTCTCAAGTTATCTCATTTGCTTTACAGATTGATGATGGTCTTCATCCCTAAGCCTCCATATTCTACAGAATAAACATTTTCAACCTACTCATCAATCTGTCACATTCCTCACATTTTATGACCCTCTTCAATTTTGTCAAACTACTTTTGTTGGCAG
The DNA here is from genome assembly GCA_008694505.1 of Cyanoderma ruficeps. Taxonomy (NCBI): domain Eukaryota; kingdom Metazoa; phylum Chordata; class Aves; order Passeriformes; family Timaliidae; genus Cyanoderma; species Cyanoderma ruficeps. The sequence continues at coordinate 41,920,413 of VZDJ01007755.1, forward strand.
AGTAGGGTACAGTGCAATTGGTTTTCTCACCATTTGAGATAAACAAGATGGACTTCAGCCTTCTTTTTTCAAGTCTTCAAACGCTTTTGTACAGGTATGATATTGGTCTTGTGAGGCTGTTTTTGTTTCTTTTTGTAGGACTAGCTTTGGCAAATTTTAAATGGACAATTATTTAATTTGAAGCCAAACAAAACCAAATAAAATTTAACATATTTTTTCAGATCAATCCCACTACATAAGAGGGTCAATCCCTCTACAATTAGCTCTTTACTATTAAAAAATCCACTTCAGGTGGACCACTTCAGCTGAGATCCTTAGACTCACGAAAGCAAAATTCAAAGTTTTTAAAATTCTATGGACTGTCTTCAGTTTTCTGATATTGGCATCAGAAGAGGTTCCTGGCATGGAAAAGACTGAGAATGCTGACTAACTTAGGGTAATGTTATCACACTATGATCTTCCCCAGCAAGGAAGTGGCAGATAGTAAGTGTCCAGATAAAAAGGCATTACTATTTAGCATTGGTGAGTTTGTTCTCACTGCTGGTAACACTGTCTTAGTTGTCTAACTACTTGCTTTTTTCCCCCATCATGTTTCTGAAAAAGCCATTTATTTTTTTATTGTATTAGTTATGTAGCAATAACATTGTCCAACCCTTTTAGATGTTTGCAATCAACAGAGGACTTTATATTGAGCCCATTAGAGAAACAAGAGCTACCTATTTTATATACAAAAGCTCTCATTTGTAAATGCTTTTATCTACTAAATGTTGGGCTAAGAGACAACAAGATACTTGAATACACAGAGGAAAACTGAAGAAGTTTCCTGGAACCTCTCACTCATCCCCTCCAATACGGGGAATTTGAAAGGAGGATATAGTACTTTGACAAATCAGAACATTTTGAATAACCTGAAATAGCTTTAGCTCTGGGTGTTTTTAACTTTAAAGTGAAGAATTTCAAAAGTTTAATATTTATTACATTTAGTAAAATACAAGTTACACATAAAAATTAAACCAAACTAAGGAGAAGTCACAATGGAATTGATAAATGTTAATCCTCACATCTTCACAGATGTCAAGACTTGTTTGCAGAAATCATACAGTCTGTGCTCTTTACTTTAATAAATTGGTGAGTAGCAATGATGTACAAGCCAAGATTACTAACTAGCTTTTCTAGGCTGATGTCCACCCAACATAACTTGAACACGTTTAAATGTACAGGACTAGAAACTCAGTAGTAAAGTCTAATGTCTAAATATCTATTTGTGTTGACAATATTTTTTTTTGGCTGACAAAAATCATAGAATCATAGAGTATCTCAAGTTGGAAGGATTCCATAAGGATCATGGAGTCCAGAATCTCACTGAAGTCTGTCAGGGTTGGTGCTCTGACTTCCCTGGGAAGCTTGCTCCAGGGGCTGACCACCCTCTTGGTGAAGAGCCGTCTCCTAATGTCTGATCTGAATCTCCCCTGGGAGAGCTCAGATATTATAAGGTGATGTGAGTAGACAAATTCTTACGCCTGTCTAAAACCCACAAGCCAGGCACAACCTTGTGTCACCAGGTGGAAATGTACAGACTTTATCTGCCAGGAGTCTGTAACACACCATAGTAGCTGTACTGACAATCAAACATTCCAAAACAGTGGTGTTTCAATACAGTGCTAACATGGTTCACTCTGTCTTCAACAGGATCAAGCAAATTACAGCCTTACACTGCTGAATTTCCCCTTCTCCTACATTTCTTCTGACCTGCAAAATGAAAGATAACCACATTTCAACATTTCCAGCAAACTCCATTCCCCACCATCATCATTGTGTTATTTTCCTTTATGGCCATGCTCATCTCATTAAACTGATTTTGTCAGTTTGGCTGTCAGCACTGATCATGTCAGCTATCCCAGAAATGGGGGCTTTCAAGAAGGGTGAAAAATACAATCTTACTGGATGGGATACTGCAAGAAAAGGACTGCATTGCACTTATCTTTACCTGCAAGTAAAGATTCAAAAATTTCTTCTGGAGCCGTAGTGTTTGAGGCTTCAAGTAATCCTTGTTTGGAAGTGTGAGTAGATCACAATTTTGTGGCACAACTTGATCTCAAGTAGGATCAGCACTGCTAAGCAGATGGGAAGCCACATCTATCATGCTTCTGCAGCAGAAAACTAACAAAGTATGGTACTTTTCAAAAGATACTCACTTTTCAGATCAAAGAATTACTTAAAGCCTGAGGCTAATTAGAATTTTAGGGGGTCAGAAGAGCATCAAACACTGTCAGCAGTGTTGTTTACAGGCTTGACTCCAGCAGCCAGGTGACTGGTCCAAGACTGACCCCCCCTCTTTTTCACAACAAACCTGAACTAGTTCCAGTTGGACTATGCTACTTATGTTAAGGCTATAGCACAAAAACACAGCACTACATTTTCAGCAAATTCATCATGACATGTTGCAAGAAAAATTGGAAACATGAAATCCAGTGAAAAAATCCCCATTGCATTTCTTAAACTGGAGACAGGAAAAGGGCAAAGAAAAATCTGATCATGGTTATACAAAAGATGATGACAAGATAAATCTTTTTTATGTATCTACTGTTTTCCCCTTCTACTGTACTTCATAACTAAAAATGTACAGACTCATACACAACATTCAGGAAGACTTTTTTTTGCTTTCAGCTACATATATAGTCATATTCATTTATTCATACATAAGGACAAAGTATACTGACAGGAATAAAAAAAAAACAACAAAAAACCCCAAAATGGTATCCATTCTTACTGCTCCTGCCAACAGAAGAGATAAACATGCCATACTCAAGCACCTCTGCAACTGCACAGCTATCAAGGAACTGCCACAGTGACACAAGCAGCTGGAGCTGCAAGGCCACTCTAAATTGAGCCAAGGACTGAAGAGGTCTTTGATACAGATGAGCAACACTATCATGAAGTACTTTCCCTATTATTCTTCATCACGTTTCTGGAGTTCTCAGCCTTGGAGGCACTCATATTCAGGATGAGTGAGACCCAGTGTTCCTCTCCTCCCATTGGGCTCCAGAAGTAACGGTGGGATAAGTTTTGAGTGAACAGGATTTCACACCATGACCAGGCAGCTTCTCAGACAACTGATTCTTAATTCTGCTACGGCTAGTTCAAACTGTCAGACTTGACCTTCACCTTTCACTTTCAAGTTCCCACCCTGTTTTGTTTCTCTTGCATCTTTTTCCTATTATAGAAGGATTTGTAGTTTTCCATATCATGGTTATTCAGCAATTCAACAGCTCCTTAAAAAGCTAATTTAGGATTAAATACCTCTTCTGACAAGTGTTACATAACATTTCCTATTTAAAGGCAGTATCAGTGCCAAGTAATTTATGATTTCAGATTATCAACACTTTTAAAAAATGTCATCATTAAATTCCACACTCATAAGCTTTCTTGATCTCTGTGATAAACTTGCAACAGATAATCTGGAGTTCTCCTCTGCGTGGTAGTGGAAGAGAATCCTTTTTCCTCATCTTATAAGCACTGTCTTACATAATTTTCTAGAGGTGGTTTCCATGTCAATACTGATGGCACCAAAATGTGAAATTTGACATCAATGCTGCTATCCATGGAATAGAGTCCAGTAGCCATACTATAACAGGGAAAAATGTAACCATTTTGGGGTAAATAATTTTTCATTTATTCTTTTTGGGTAAATGAAACTCAAACAGCCCAAGTCTCCATGAAGGAATGCATGAATAGGTCAGTGGTCTGCCACCAGCTGCCACACTAACCTCAGCTGATAGACACATGTCAGTGTACCAGACCATATTCAGTAAGCCCTTTACCCCAAATTAAATCCTTTTTCACTGCCATGACATATGTAGACAGTTCCTAAGTTAAATCAGAGCCATGTTCACACTAACATCTCTTACCACCACAGGTTATTTCCACTAGCTTAAAGAACTGAAACAACAAACTGCCATCACTGCAGCAGCAGTTACAGAGGCAGAGTTGTGGGTTTGACAGCATTACTTATTGCACAAAGCAATATGAAATAAAACTTCAGCCTACAGTAGACTTCCCAGCTATGTTTCACTGCTAGTCACATCACAAAGCTTCTTCAGCTTAGGCATATCCATAGGAGATTTTTTTAGCTCAAAAATCATTATGTAGGTGATAGTTACACCCAAGCCCTTTAGAATTTTTCTTTTCTTCATCCCAGGATAAGGGCAATGACTTTTGAAACTCAGTTGTTTCGGGGAGGTTCTTTTTGCGGGTGAGATTTTTTGGGGGGGTGGTTGGTTGGGGCTTTTTAAAGTTACTTGTGTCTAATTTAAATTAGTTTTTGTAAGCAACAAAAACAATCTGTTGTCACTTAGCAGAAATATTTCACTTGATGGTGTCAAGATGTTCCAGCCTCTTGCTTGGTATGTGGTGGGGAAGTGCAGAAAAAGAAAGAAAGGAGGAAGACTGAAAAGTAGACTGAAAAGTAGACTGAACATGTAACAAAAATAATTTAGGAATAAACTTTTTTTTAATCAAAAACATGATAGTGCTTATATTCAGTTACGATTTTGGAATTCTGCGAAGTGTGATACTATACTGAAACAAGCGAAAAAAATTTTTCACTATAAGACTCACCTGTCAAGAATAAGGTTTATGCATAATAAAGGCATATGCAAAGTAGGCAAAGACTCAGAATTTCTTAATACCATACTTCAAAGGGATTTAAAATAATCTTTCTGGTAACGTGTGAGGTTCTGGGTGGGAAATTATTTTCCAGCTTATTTAGAGATGTTCATTAACCCTCACAATTAACACTTCATTCTGAAGTTTCAGATGTTTGGGCTTGGTTTTTGTCTTTTAATTGAAGCATTTAAGCCTCAACCACTCTGCCCACTCCCAGTATTTTTTATTATCTTTATCAGTTCTGGGTTTAAAACTCTGAAAAACAGTTATCATTTCAGGCCTTCTATTATTGTCCCTTAATTCTTCTCTCCTTTGGCTAAGTGACTGGTTGCAAATATACATTCCACACCTACACTCACATGCATCACCAAAAATCCTAATGACATAGTAAAATAACTTTTTTTTTTAAAAAAATTGATATTTACAAGCTTTGTGAAGTTATGGTATTAGAGCAAACTGATTGAGAGGATACAGATTTCCTTGGAAGAGATAGAGTAACGTCAGTTTTCCAAGGCTCTTGACAAAGAAGGGGGAAATGGACTTGATTCTGTCTGCATACCACATAAGTCCATTTTTGCATACCTTGGGGGTGGGGAGTAGATATAAAGAATTTTGAGGACTTCAATTAACACCTTGACATTGTGATATTTAAAGAATATTCTGTTTGTTGAAACAAATAGAATCTAAACTGAATTTAAGCTGAAAATCTGTTGAGTACTAGTAAGCTAAGATAATTATTCCACCTGCATAAAGTAATGCAAATACTCCTTAGGTAAGTCTAATTTGGAGCATAAACTTGGAAGTTACTCATTTACAAATTTACTGGCTAATTTGTGGTTAAATGATGAGCCAATTAAATAAAGATTCTAGACTCCCTTTTCGAAGAGCAGTACTTCCAAGTCAGAATGTTAAAGCAATCTGGGATGGCAGTTAATGAGGTTCAGCATCTTAATAATGCTTAAGTGACTTCTGAAGGAAAACGTCCAGCTATTTTCCTGATCAGAAAATAGGGTGGATACCTATAGGCCATATGTATTAAATGTCTGCAGCAACATCCTTGAGATTTTTTACACTTTAATTATTGTACACTTGTATGGGGAAAGATACCCAGAAATGTGCTGCCTAGTTCAAATGAACAGCTTGAAGCAATACAAACTCCATGCAAGGATTTCTGAATTTAACCTTCAACATTTAAAGCTTCCCAAGATGTAGAAGAGTTTGCACAGGTCCCTCATGACTAACAAGTCCATAACTGCTGCCTGGAGCACCATTTGGTCAGATCCACAAGCCTCAGGAGACCCTGCTGTTGGCTGGAAGTCTAGGAATTATCGACAGAGGCTTAAATGATCTCCTTCTCTAATTTCTCCCTGTAAGTGTCAACACACACTGACTGAGATGTCCTGAGATGTATCTGACCTCGCAGACAAAAAACTACCACTGAAAGCCATGCCACTGCAGTGCTGACCAAGTGACACATCAATAGAAAAAACAGCTTGTTATCAATAAAATGATGCATTTTCTCGAGAAACATCACATCAGCTGTATGCCCATGACAGAACTGAGCTTAGCTTTCAAAAGCATTTGTAAAAGCAGCTGAAATGGGTTAAAAATGGCACACCACTTTAGATGTCTCACACCTGGAACCAGTAGTACAGTCTGATAACTACTCATAAGAACCCCCTCCCAAAAGGGCCCTGGGTCTACACCTGAGAGAGATAACTCCTGTCCCAATGAGATAACAAGGTCACTTCCCTGAATACCCTGAAATTAAGAAACAGGATAGTTTGGCAGGGAAGACAGAGAATAAGAGCAATAGCAACCCAACCAGCTCATTATACAAGGATTAGAGATTATACACCATTGAGCAGTGCTTATAATAATCAGCCACTGTATTGGGCTGCTCTGCAACAACATGCCAAGACACCTCTCAAGCTCTCACTTTCATAGGTCTATTGAAAGGGAAAGGGCAAATTATTTCAAATGGGCCCTTTGCAAATAAAATCTGAAAATTAACAGAATATAGCTGATACAGAGACATATGCAGGCTTTTTAAAGAAAGCTTATTTTAAAATCATCAGGCAAAAAATGGTATCAGGTAATTCAATGAGACATGGAGATTGAAAGAAAGAAGACTAGGGAGGGAGTGATCAATACAGTCTACCCACATTAACTTTTATTTAAGACACATTTCATTAAGGACAACATCTCCTTTTCATACTTCAGCTCAGTAGACTTTTTTTCCTTCAGTAGTGAATCTGAGGGGGAGGGGACAGAAAGATTTAACAGGGTTTTCCAAGGTTTGGAAATTCATTAAAGTAGACTGTTGTAACAATTTAGAGGTCTAAACTGCTGAATCAAGATTGCTACACAAGATTAAGTTGACAGGCATCGGAAAAAAAAAATCCACTAATGCCTCAAATGCATTTGGTTAGGAAAATAAAGCTTAGATCCAGATTTGGTTATACTCTCTAAAAAATAGAGAAGGAAAAATATATTTCTCAGAGAACAAGTATTAGTCAATATTAAGTCATGGCACTAACAAACATTTTTCCTCTATCAAATTTGTACAGAGCTGCAATTAAAGACTTATTTAAAGAAAAAAGATCTTATTAATGGCTTGTTACTTTCTATAAAATCAATTTCAGTTCAGTAGCCCTGATTAAGTCTCAATTTATAAATGTGGAAGGAGGCCAACACAGAAAATCGGTGTAGCTCCCTAACAACATAGATTCTTTTTTTTTAGAGAGCAGTTCTGAAATAGATTACAAAGCCTTCTAATGAAAATCAATGACATTTTAAAGTTAAAAGCTTAAAGAGCAATCAAAGATTTAAAAGGCCAAAAATGGAAACACGTGCTTAAACGCTGATTTTTTTCTTGTGTGCCCAAACTGGCTTTGTCAGTTCGTAACCTTAAGGCAAAAAAAGTGACTTTTTGAACTGCCACTATCAGACATAGGGTAAAGAAAGGTCTCCAAACACCCACGTGTGGAGTGCTGGGTGACATCTTCTGTTAGACTGTCCGTGGCTGATGTGAAGTTGTATTTTGTTTGCATCCACCCTCGGAATTCTCTTCCTGGGCATGTCCTCTCCTCGGCTCTCATGGTGTTCATGCCCCAGCTCACAGTGCTCTTCTTCCCTGCACCTGCAGCACCAGCAATGGACATCCGAGCCCACCAGCAGCTTCACATTCCTGGCCCTGGGCTTAACCAGAGAGTGCTCTAAACGGCTATGGGTCTGCTTTAGCTGGAACTGCAAATATTGATAAGGAAAGGAGGGGAAGATTATTTCCTAGAGCTGGACAGTGAGTCTGGATATTGAGACCAGTCCTGAGGAGAAAGTCTCAGAGGTCTTGGTGGACAAGAAGCTTGGCATGAGCCAACAATGTGCACCTGGAGGCCAGAAGGCCAATAGCATTCTAGGCTCCATCCAAAGCAGAGTGGCCAGCAGGGGAAGGAGGGGATTCTGCCTCTCTGCTCTGCTCTGGTGAGACCCCACCTGCAGTGCTGCATCCAGCTCTGGAGTCCCAGCATAAGAAGGATGCGGAATTGCTGAAGCAAGTCCAGATGAGGACTGCAAAGATGATCAGAAGGATGGAGAACTTCTCCTCTGAAGGCAGGCTGAAGGGTGTTGTGGTTGTTCAGCCTGGAGAAGAGAAGGCTCCAGGGCAAACTTATAGCAGCATTCCAGCATCCAGTGGAGGCCTATGAGAAAGCTGGACAGGGACTTTTCACACAAGGGCATGTAGGGATAGGACATGGGGTAGTGGCCCTGAGCTGAAGGAGGGTAGGTTTAGATTAGATACTAGGATCTTTTGTAGTGAGGTTGGTGAGACGCTAGATCTGGTTCCCCAGAGAAGGCTACACATGTCCCATCCCTGGTAGTGTTCAAGACCAGGTTGGGCTTCAGAGCAACCTGGTATACTGGAAGGTGTCCCTGTCCACATCAGGGAGGCTGGAACTCTCTGATTTTTAAGGTATCTTCCAACCCAAACCATTCCATGATCCTGTGACTCTACAATGACCCCTTTTCTAGAACTTGACAAGAGATTCCTTTGCTACTGCTTCACGCCAGCTGCCATGATGTGCTTTAACCTTGTTGTGATTATGGTCTCAGTGACCCTTCGAGCCATTTAGAAAAGAAAGAGTGGCTGAACAGACTGCAAATATATAAAGCCAGACCTAAACAGACCTAAGACCAAAGGGGAAGACTGCCTGTCATGCAGACAGTATCTCACCACTCCCAGAGAAGGGCCAAGGACATCAGTGCTGCCCTGGCCCTGTCCTCAATGCCACTGACCTCAGGACCCAGGCAACACAACATGAGCATGACACAAAAGGAGTCAATTCAAGGACAGTAATGAACAACCTTAAATATAATGTTAATGAGGTTTTTTGAGTCCAAGATAACCTGGTATTATTAGTCCAATTAAAATGGCATTTCTTGACTAGAGTGCTACAACTTCAATTAGAGTAACAATAAATTCTTGTCTTCGTGTGTAAGGTGTGATTCTTTGACCTACAAAAATGTATCAGGTGCAGTGCAACACTGTACACTTCTAAGCATGATTGTTTAGCTTCTACTTTCTGTATTCATGAAGAACACAATTCCCTGTTCTTTCCCAACAGTGCCCCTCTTCCCTGCTCTCCCTTCATAGTGGTAGAATGGATACCTTAAGATTCTAGATTTTATATTTTTCAAATCCTGTACTGCATTAGTGCATAGCTCTAAACTCTATATAAAGTGTACTTAACTGTCTCCACATTTTGGTTAGACAAAACAATCCCTCTGGGCCTGAGATCCAAGGACATGCCACAGCCTCACACCTGGAAAAGTATAAACAAAAATGAACTGGGGAGAGAGCAAACTGGAGGTATATGAGTTCATCACCTGAATGCTGTAATTGGAGAATTAACGCCTGATATGCAAATAAACCAGACTTATATCTTTCTGAAAAGGTTGTGACCATCGTCTATCTTGGGTGTAGCCTCTGTCAGGCTTTTGACTGCCCAAGGTGAATCTATTGAAGATAGATTAGTAAATTTACTTTAGTAAATACCCACATTACTCTTCTAACTATGTCCAGCCTCTGTTCTAGGCAGCCACCCCAAAGCACCAGAATAACTGGCACAGTAGCAACATCATCTTCCCTGTGCCTCCTCTCTATCTGTTGGCCATAAAACCCAACCAACTAAAACAAAACCCACACACCTCCTCCAGCACCATGCATTTTTCCACTCCCATCTAGCACAAGCACCAATCCCAAGGTACTGTCAAACAAAACTTTACCAGGGAAGAAGGAGTGAATTAATGCAGTCAAATGTAACACAGGGGCGCAGCGTGTGTTAACAGTAGAGATGCTTTATCCATGCTTCACTGCATGGAAAATGTATTTGCTTGCCTGCTCTGGATAAACACACTAATTCCACAATGTGAGTTTTTATAATTCTGAATGAATGAATGAGTGAAAGAATGAATGTCGAAATGAACACAGGATACTAACACCACGTAGAAAATTAACTTTCAGGAATCTCCTTCACATCAATATTGGGAACCTTCTGCATTCTTTAGAGCTTCCTTTTCAGAATTACAAATCTGAGACATCAAGTAAAATGTGTTAGCATAGGAACACCATTCTTCATGTATCATAGGAGATCAGTAACATTAGTCTTTCAGCCTGAGACAGAAGTAGTTTTCAATCGCTACCAAATCTCCCACCTGCAGAAATAATTAACATTTTTAGCTTTATATCACAGATTGAATTTGTATGAATTCAAATGGGCTCTTCTCTGTATGAACTAATAATTTCCTTTCCTTTTTCACTACCTAATGTATAAAAATGTTATTTTATACACAATGTATGTATCATTACTATACAATACCACTAAATTAAATTAAATTTACTTCTGCTTACTAAACCTGTTCATGCATACACATTCCAATGTCTGAAAGTACATACAAGAAATTTCACCTTCCCAAGATAACAATTTGTAGGTTTGCATAATATAGTACGAGCTTATGAAAGGGTGGCAAATAAAATCCTGAAACATTAGAAAACAAACACCCCCACGACCAAGTCCAAATAATCAAGACAATTCCCACAGGAGAAAGAGGCAGCTGAAAGAGCTGGAGAAAAAATAATATTAACATTGAGTAATGACCTCAGCACCTTCTCAACTAAGAAGAGAGGAAAGGAGAGGAGAGGGAAAGGGAGGGAACAGGGAAGGCAGGATATAGTTCAATTTGCAGAGACCTATAGTGATCATCTAGTCCAGCTGCCTGACCACTTCAGGGATGACCAAGAAGTGAATCCCATTATGAAGGGCATAATCAAATGCCAAATGTTTCTTTTTTCTAGGTACTGGCAGACATGGCGCAATGCCCACCTGTCTAGGAAGCCTGTTCCAGTGTCCAGTCACTGAACTTTGGTCAGCCATAGAGTGGTCAGGCAGCTGGACCATATGCTCATCTCAAGTCCCTGCCATCTAGAAAAATTCTATGGTATGGTATGCTACTTTTTTTGTTCATATAGAAGACAACCCTTCAATTTTCCTACAGAGGGAGGAAATACAGTTATCTAGAACTGTGGACTTCACATTCAGATTCCGCAGTCTTCACACAAAGCTGAGCAATTTCAGCATTGTGTATCTGTTTTCAGAATAGATATAACTAGAGAAGTACAATCTGTTTCCTCTTCATGTCAGATCAGCCTAGTGTTTCTTAGCCTGGATATGCCTCCACACATAAACCTAACTACCAAACTTATTCTCAAACCAAATGGTTACTCCTTCAGACTTCCACTTGCCCAATGGCTTGTGGCAACTCCTACCCCCACCTCCAGCAGATACTGCCAGTCGGAGGAGACACCCCAAGCACCACTCCAAGTGTCCACTTGATTAAAAAAGCACAAGCAGTCTCTTCTGAAACGGAATATTTTCCATAACCAAGGGACACAGAAGAATGGGATGTTCCTAGTGAATTTCTTCACCACTTAGAAGGCAAAGATATTTGCATTTTCTAAAAAATGTGATCTACTTTCAGCTGAAGAAAAAGCAAAACATCCTAGAAACTCAATTTTATTTGATGAAAATATTTGATAATTAATAGTTCGTTTTCTCATCTGTGTCTTTACTTGCAATATCTCCTTGTTCACCAAATAGATTACTAAATTAAATGGAAATTTCTCATAGGTGCTCAATCTGCCAATTGTGCAGCACTGTTTTTTTACATTTCACAAAGAAAATGCTTTGTTTTACCATTTAATTTCTATTACAGTAGCAAGGAGAAAATATTAATTATATATTCCCATTGCAGCTATGAAATTTAAGATCTTTTAATCTTTCACACACAAATGGTCCCTTTTCCAGGTGGATAAAACATTTTTAAACTATCTTACAAACTGGTAGTACTGTAATAAATGCCTCTGTAATGTTTTTTAAAAAAGAAAAGCAAGTTTCACAGTCATTGTGCATCTTTCCTTGGGCACTGGGAAGTCTGAGTCAGCTCAAAAAGACAGAACAAAACACTAATTACTGAAGCAATCCCCAAACTAGGAATTTGCTCAGAAAGGTGTAGCTTTTTTGACTAACTGTGCAATCTCTTCACCTGCCCTTTGTCTCACTATGCCATCCATCAAACAGAGTAAAAAATTCCACTAAACAATAGGACAGTTTTTGTCATACCTGTGCAGTAACTGGCAACTTAAGACAAGATATTTCTGATTAAGACTGAAGTCCTACAGCTGACAAAAGAACAAGAATTTTGTCAAATCTTTAGTGAGGGGAAGGAAGACAAAAGAGCAAAGTGAATTAGGTTCTGAATATAAATTTCCGAGATTTTTCTCTATAGTATTTGAAGGTCTGTTCCTGCAGGTCTTTCTCATGTCAGCAGTCCCACTGTTACTTTTTAATGTCTCAGTTAATGAAACCAATTCCTCAAACTTGGTTTAACAAAGAAGGAAGCAAAGAAACATCAGGAAAAAAAAAAACAAACACAAAGGGAAACAAAGATAGGAAAATAGAAACTTATTCTATGCAAACTACAGGTAAGTGAATGCAACTAAGAAATTTAACCATATATATTATTCCTTGATATGAGAAACAAAAGATTCTTGTGTGGTGTAGCTAAAATACTATGTTGATGCCATCAGAATTTATCTTACTGCTAGAACAAAAAAGTTGCTGTCAAGATTGAAGAAGGAGTTACAAAAAGAAAGAATAATTTCTGGTTCTCCTGTTACATGTTTAAGACCTTGCATTGAAATCTTGTAGTATTCTCTTTACCACATTTCTGCAATAAGTGACTCTTTTCACAGTCATATTTGAAATCAAGGAGGAAGCTGAAAAACAAGCTGAAGCCCTGATACAACAACAACTTTGAAGTTTCATAAAATTACAAAATTACAAAACAAAATATGACCATGTTTAACAGTGAATGTATTTTAATCAATTTTTTTTTCAGCTGATGGTTTCAGCTTTTGAAATGACAAAAACAGTGGAAGAATCTGATCTAGGAAGGATGTTCTACCTCCAGAATCTTCAACTGCAAACCTTTTAGGGTTCTTATTCTAAAACACCTCTAAACACACCCAGCAGCTGGCAGAAGTTCTGAAAGAGTCATGTGACTGATGTATTCACTGTGACACTAAAATTCAACCCACACCACCACAGGACTTCAAGCCATGTCTGCTTTGCTTTGACCTGAATGGTCTCAGAGAACCAGTTCTCAGTTCTCACAGTTATAATCATAGACTCCTGTAAAATGGATACAGCCAGACAGCCACAAGTACTATGATCATTTACTAATTTGCAAATCAGTAAAGTAGCTTGGAACACAAATAGAATTTATCAGAATCCTCTAGCAACTAATTTCCAAATACAAACCAAAACATATTTAATGAGTGCCCCAGTACCTACTATTTATCTTCTCTCATTGAGTCATTGACCCTTTTTCAGCAATGGGTGTTAAGAAACTCAGAAACAACTGCCATGGGTGTCCACAATGACAGTTTTCTTCCAGCATACCAGTGACTTTATCTATGTTATCGAAACTGGTCATGTTTCTGACAATCAGTAAATACAGTTATTGCACTGACTTATTAACATCATCGTTAAGCAATTGCTTCACCATGCCTTCATCTGCATTCTAGAGCAGCACTTGCGTTATTTAGGATTCCTTTAATGTAAATTCATAGGCCCCGACAACAAACTACATTTCCTTGTTAGAAGTCAGCTTCCTGCACACAGTGATGTCATTTTTTGATCCTCATTAATAAGTTATAATAAAGATACTTTTGTGGCAGATGGATACATTCAAATGTCTCCTGTTGTCGAAATCATCCTGTTAATGTACCAGCAACACTCAGGAGTTTGGTAGCTATTTTGCCATTTAACACATGTACAAAATATGAACTGGTTCAGAAGAAGTAGTCACTAAGCACATCTAACATTACCTGTCTGTCACAAACATCTCATCAACTCCATTCTGAGACTATTTCATTATCCCCAGAAATGTTTCAAAACAAGCATGTGATTATTCAACATTAAGAGACTGCATATGTGAAACATGACATTGTTCAGAATACTTAGTTTTCTTTCTCTAAATGGTTTCCAAGTATTCCCACAAATTCCTATTGCATCATTCAGGCTACTTATTAAATTCTTATTTTTGCTGTTTGGGTTTATGTATGTGTGTTTTGTGTTTGCTGGGGGGTTTCTGTTTGTTTGGCCTTTTTAATAAAAGCAATTCTAATTGATACAAAAGAATAAAATAGGACCATCTGAGTTGAAGCACTTCATTACATGTGGAGGTTAGGGACCACCAATATAGAGACAGATAAAAGTAATCCAAAGTCTTTAGCACATTATTTTATAACACAGCTGCCTAAAGGATGCCAAAATTAGAAATGAGTAGAGTGTTTGCTGCTTGATTATTCACAGCTGAACACAATTGTCTGAGCTTACAGCTTCAGGAAATAACCTTTTTATACTTTTTTTTGTTGTTTTAAGTAAAAGATAGTACAATGCACATTGAATATGTTTTTTCACCGCAAGTGTTTTCAAATAGCATAAAGTAATAAAATTGAATTACCGCATTTAGGTGTTCTTAATTATATATAAAAATAAACCTCTTTTAGTCATGAACTTCTGTGATCAGGTAATAGACATAATCCCTTGTTGCTGACTAGATCTCTGGGTTTTAAAATGGATGATTAAGTATGTAAGACCAAAACCAACTGAATAAAATAGCATATTTTCTTAACAGCATCACATTTTTGCTTTTACAGTATATGCACATAGGTGTTTGTTTCTTCCAAGTGTTGTCTCTTTTGCTTAAAATACAATTTAACATTGCTTTTTGCCATGCCATGTAAAGACAGTACTAACAGCACCTTTCAGGATAGTTTAAAACTTGCAGATACAGATACAGTTTCTGGCTTCTCCAGATGCCAGCTCAGTGCAAAGGATGCAGCACGTGGGAAACACCCATCTTCCAACTACAGGCACACTGTGGTGACTGCTAACATTTGTTTCTGCGCTGAAGGGAAGATGAGAACCGTGTGTCAGGCACCACCAAAGAGCATGCCAAGACAGCCTATCCTCACTTGGAAAAACTTCATATGGAATATAATCTCTGTTTCAAGTTCTTGTTTTATAAAACATGTTCCTGGCAGATGTAGTCAGGGGCATACCTCCCTTTCACTGTCCTCTGCATCCCACCCACACACTTCTCCAGGGCTGGATGCTGTACCCACAAAACAGATTCAACATGCATCAAATCTGAAGTGGAAAAGAGTGCATAAAGCTCTGGAAGTTCATTAGTATTTCTGGAGTTCTATTCCTACATCTGAAGCAGTCACCATGTATTTGCTATTAACATAAATTTATTCAAATATGAAGAAGCTGTTATAGCATTTCTCTATCTGCAGTTCTTGAAACATGTTGTGATGATTAAAAATCCCACACGCATTGAGAAAAATTTACAGTGCATAAATTTGTTGCAATACCCTCATACCCTATGCTGATTTGAAGCGCTCCAAGCACACTATGTTAAATTACACACTCTTGACTCTGTACTGGGTACTTTCTATAGACTATTACATCCTGCCACCAACTGCACTGGTCAAAAGTTTGCTAATTTAAAAAACTCACTTTCATGACACTTGGAGTTCAGTTGCCTGCACAGATTGTCCAGTGAAGTCTGGATTTTGAGTATTATTGAATGTGATCAAACATTGAATACTTTGTATGTGTACACATTCCACTCCTGCTTGATGTGTTGCCCAAAGGATAAAGTAGTCCAAGTATAATTTTTTGTTCTCTGAAATAGTTTCCTTCTGACCTTATTACATCAAAGTATCATAAAGTTGCTGCTTTAAATACCTCTACATATATGACATGCCTACTGACATCTTCAAAGGACTTTTTTTTTTCCTTAACCAGAGGAAAATCAGCTTACAAGAGGATGAAAACTCTGTAGGAAAGATCCAGTGATAAAACACTTTTTCTCACACTGAATGCTGAATGGGTCTTGAATGTCAGCAAAACCAGCAGCAAGGAGGAAATTTTCTCTGTGTCTTCTTCCAGTAAAAAACATCCTTTTGATTTCATGCCTTTATGACCATTCCAGGCTATCAGATCATTGGTATTAATCAATTAATCATCAATCACTTGTCAGACTGTCACATCATATCATTTTAAGGTTTGCATATATGGGAAATTCCAAGCTGATATAATTCACACTTAGGTGATAGACTGTTCCTTTAACCAGAGCACAGCAGTACTTATAGTCAGGTACAGAGTCCTCTCCTGTCTCCAGTGTTAGTAAAACTAAGTTTTTTTTCTCTCACATACTCTTGTCAAGTCTATGGTAGACCACTTGTAACTGATTTTTTTTATCTTCCATTATTTTTTTCCTTTTTAAACATATTGAAGGTTATTTATTTATTGACTTATTAAAAAATTAACAGCTGCAGCAAGCAGTCCCACTCAATGACCTTTATTAGGGGAAAACCACTGACTTGTGTTTTCAACCTGTTTCTTGTTTACTGCATTTGATGACCACATTTGCCTGCTAGTGGAAGAGAGACAAGAGCTCCAAGTTCATATCCCACATTTTTCCTGTGATTTACCTTACACTTGTTCAGTTATCCATTCTCTAGCCTGTAGATCCCAAACACACACCACCCCTGCCAGGGAAGTTGTGCCCTACCCTGATAATTACTTCAGTTTTTTGTACTTTCTTGATCACTGCTATACTTCTGGAACACTGCATAATTCTGGGGGCCAGAGGGATGAGTGTCTCAAAAACCTGAAATGTGGCCTCTTGAAAAGTACTTGAAATCTTTTTCTTGATCAGCTACAAGGAAGTAGGCCTATCTTCTATAAACCACAATCTTTGACAGCAAATATTCCTCTTTCCAGCATCTTCCTTGGTGATCTTCCTTGGTTCATAGAATCAAATTATAAGTCATGTTGGAAAAGAATTAGGTGGTCATCTACTCCAATCTACAGAAAGCAGAGTCAGCTCTGAATTCAGATCTGGTTGCTTAGGGCTTTGTCAGGCAGGACTTGAAAAATCTCAAGGACAGAGATTCCACAGCCTTGCTAGGCAACCTCTCTCAATGGCTAATTATCCTCACAATGAATGGATATTTCTCCTTAAGACTGTGCCTCTTATGTCTTGATTTACATACATGGTGCCTCATCTTCTGGCCAACCACCTCAGTGAAGAGCCCCACTCTATTCATTTGATTGCCTCCTTATCTGTAATGGAAGGCTGCCATTAGGTCACCCTCCCCTTGAAGCATATCCTCCAGGCTGAACAAGCTCCATTCCCTCATCTTCACAAAGGATGTACGCTTCAGTTTCCAGCTGTTTTGGTCACCTTCCATTATATATTCCAGCCATTCAATGTCTGTCTTCAACTAGGCTGGCAGAAGGAGGGGAGATGGTGTCGAAATCTCAATACAGTATTCCAGGTGGGTTCTGACAAGAGCTGACCCGAAAGGGGAATAGAACATGTCCATCAGTGTACTGTCTAACAGAGCCCAGGATGCTGTCAGCTTTCACTGCTGCCAGGGGACACTGCAAGACCCTGCATTTGTCTACTGAACTTTAAACAACTTTGCTCATCTCTTGTCCACCTCTGATGACACGATGACACATCTGGCACAGTTCCATGGAGAAGCTTCTCTCTTTCTTACGTGTAACGCTGTCCTGAACTTGACTTCCTAGATGCCACCACAAAACCAACTGCTATTGCAAAAAATGAATCGAAATTTCTCCTTACTTTATGGCTTAACAACACTTAAATACAGCATGGAAATTGTAAGACACTTTCTCAGTTCAAATTCCACAACCACATCTGAAGTGTTGGGGAATGGCTCAACTAGAGCATTAAGAAGAGAAGGAGAAATCACAGGCATTAAAAAAAAACACTCCCTCACCACAAGAGCAATCCTACTTGTTTTCCCTACAGTGATGGAGAAGTAATTCTACTGTTCATGAGACTGAGAAAAATGAGATTATAGAAATTTGATTCTGGCTCTGACAGGTATTTGATTGGGGAGATTATAGGCTCTAAAATGTTTGGAATAGAGATTGTATTTCAGCATTGCCTATGTTTAGGGAATATGTTCGCCAGACAGTAAACACTACAGAAGAAGAAAATCACAGCTAGATAAAATAATAATTTAAATAGCAGAGATGCTTGTCTTAAATTTTGTCAAAAATGCAATTGCTCACTGTAGTCTGACACGTTAGACACTAAGTTCTTTTGCTTGAACTGTTCTTGACAGATTTTAATGTTAATTGGTTTGGGGAAGATGCCAGACAATCTAAAACATTCGCTGCAAAACAAATGTGAAGGAAATATGGCTCAGGGTGCGGAGTCTCACAATTCACTTACAACTGCTGAGAACAAGCCCCATTCTCTACAGAGAATGACAGAGCGAGACAAAGAAAAAATTAATTTTAAGAAGTGGCAAGAAACAAGCAACTATGCCACAAGATTTACATCCTGTACATTAAGCAGCAATAAAACATTAATTTAACTATAGTAAAACTGCTGACTATAAACTCCAGCAAGGTCTCACAAAAAATACAAAGCAGTTGCAGTCAGCAGGATCTTCTCTGTACACAAATTACCATTTATGGCTAGCAAAAAGAAAATACTCAACAAGGTAAAAGTAAGGGAAACTGAATTGTGAAGAACCCCCTCAGAGAGAAGGCAAAAAAGGTTGTCTCATCCCAGATACTAACTCAAAGCACTCATCTCACCTGCTCATTCCTCACATCACAGCTGCAAATGGTGAGCTAGAACAACTGAACTATAGACCATCCGTTTTTATTTTGGGATCTAGCAATGTTATTGTACCTCAATGCAATTAACAGACCAACAGGGCCACTATTTCCAAAGGAAGGGACCTTTGGACTGCACTGGTATGCAAGGCATCTTGTGTTGGTTGTGAAGCCAGTGGAATCTCAGACTCCTCAGGGCACATTCAACCCTGTGGAGAACCCCTTCTCACAAGACAACCAAGTCTTGCACACAACAGAAGGACTTAGCATCCCAACATGAATTGAAGGGGGAATTCTGAAGCATGAAGTAGTCTGGATGCCCAGTTCTGGTTCGTTTTCGTTGAGTGTGCACATCTCTACTTAACAGTCTCACAAACTGATGAAAAGTTGAAAAAACATCTTTGAGTGAATCTGTAGAGACATGGAGGTTAGCCAAGAAGATTGTTCTGTCTGGATGGAGACCTGCCTCCCAGGTCCATTAAGGACACATGAGCACATGCAGTCTGCCGTCTATTCTTTGTGTAACAGAATTTTAGTTCTGCATAGTCTCTACTTGCTCTTCTTCCTGTTTCTAAAAGACAGCAAGAATGCACTTCTTCTTCAAAATGAATGGGTAAAATACTTCCATAGGCATAAGAGGTGCCAAAAACAGGGGAAAGCAGTGGAGGAGAATGAGAGTCTTCGTGTAGCACTTTTGAGTAATAGCTAAACTAAATCTATTTCTCCAATGAGTAATCAATATATCAACATAAAGAGGGTTCTGGCCAAAAAGAGAAGGAAAATCTCATTTGTGCCAAGTGCAGGAGCAGTGAAACACAGACATAACCAACTGCAAAATACCATCCTTCCTTTTCAGAAGGAAAAATAGGCTACACAGACTACCAGTCTCTCTACCATTTACAAAGAAACCCCAGCTATTTATCCAAACACAAAGGCTCAAAGGAACCCAATGTTTAGCAGATAAAGGAAACAGAGATAACAGAAAATGAGTAAGAATTTTGTAACAGCAGAGAATGCAAACAAAAGTGAAAGGTTTTACTTCTCTTAAGAACAATTGATGACCCACTGAAAAAAACCCAAGGAAATTCTTCCATAGATCTATTTTTTTTTAGGTAATAGATCTTCCAGAAGTAGCCGATAGTAAACATTTGCTGAATTAATTACCTGTGCATACAATTCCCACATTTCTTTGGAAACTAAAATTTATGATTAAAAAGTTATTAATTTTTTATCCTCTGAAGTTATTTCCACCTTTAAAATCAGCATAATTTTTAAACCATTAAATTTTAACTTAAGTTAAAAAAATAGCAGTTAAAGTATTTTGCACAGAACCACTGACATCATGCCACCTTTTTAAAAAAAAAGTTTATTTAAGAAATTGTAATGATGACTTTCTAAAACCTGGTACAGGTCATACTTCTGTAATTTATTCTTTATATAGTACCAATTAAGCATTACTGCTTGTCATTGTAATGAAATAGTATCTAAGCATTGTAAGAGGATCATCTTTATCATAGAAAAAAGTTTTAAATACAGCTTACTTCATGAGACTGCCACTAATGAACTATTATGAACTATTGCAAATTTATTAATGCTATTAATTCCCCCTGCCCCTCAACACTGCAGCAGAGACACACCTGACCTTTCCTTCCAGAACCAAGTCCTCAGAAAAGGCATCTTCCATTTTACATGGAACTAAATCCCTGAGGCCTAAATCAAGGAATTACTGGCTTGCTTAACCAACGTGCTCTTTCATAAAAAATCTCCACCCATTTCAGGCTGGTCTGCAGGAATTGGTTTGAAATGTTAAGCAAGCTTACCTGTGAGATATAATTATTGAATATAGTGGCTATTTAGCTCTACATTTTCTTTAGAACATTTCCAGATAACAGTATCAAGCCCAACAAATCACGTCTTCTAGTGGAGATGTAAAGATGATCTATTCTGCTCATGATTTTTGAGAAGAGAGACTAGAAAACACAGAGATCTGTTTCATTATTTTCCCTTTTCTGGATGCAGTTGTTACACAGGTGCTACGAAAGCTTGTAAAAGAATTAGCAAGTTTCATATACTTGAAAACATACACACATATTATATTGTGACAACATTTAACACCTGAGGTTGGACAACTGGGCTGACCCCCGTGTTGTCGAGCTTGCAAATGTTTCACAAAACCGTGCTACTAAACCAGAGATCAGCATTTCCTGAGTTATGTGGAGACAGCTGCTTCAGACAGCTCTCTCTGATCAGGTTGGGGATTCAGCCTATTACCCATGACATTCTTAATGCTCTGGTTTACATGCAAACTCTGAAAATTCAGTTGTTCTTTCACCTACGTGAAAGAATCTCTGAGGAAGAGAGGCTCAAGCCTGAAAGAAAGTAGACTGACTCTGGAAGGGCAGATGGGCAGCATTGTTTTCATTTCCTATACACTGAGACTGCAAACCAAGAGAAAATCACACACACATACACACACCCACTCACACCCACCCCCTTTAGCAAAGTCACCTAATACCTTTCAGGGCTTTTTAAGAAGCCATTGTGAGAAATACAGCACTGTATTTGAGACTGCAATAAGAAACCAAACAAAACAATGATTAATGCAGCCAGCACCCTAAAGACAAAAGCTATATGCATTTTAAAGCAATATTCATTGACCATATTGTAAAACCAAATTTTTCAGCAGGTGAAATCTGATTATGATAATAAAGTTCCCTGAAATCTCCTAAACTAGAAGAAATACAAACTAAGTACTTGATCATCGACAATCACAATTTTACAAACCAAAAATTTTACACTCTCAACTCAACGTAGGCTTTTTCTTTTTTTTTTAAATGTCAATTTTTGTGGTCACTTATTTTCAAAGAAATTAGAAATACCATACTTAAATTTTTGTGACCTCTTCCTGCCCCCAACACAAGAATCCTCTTAGTATTTATAGGCTTCCACAGTAGAAATATGAACTCAATGTTTCTATCCAAGATTCAGTCCAGATATGCTTTTTCTCAGCCAGCTAGGCAAGTCTGCCAAGGCTAAGCAATTTCTGTCAGCCTTGGTTTTCACTAAGGAAAGTGTTTATTGCACGTGCAGTTAGTCAGTGCCGTTCTCTACGATTAGGGTTGACTGCCGCATGGGGACAGGCATGCTTTACATGTCAGTGGTGCATTCAGACTTCTGAAAAGTCTGTACTTGAAGCAACAGAACATCAGTAAAATGTTGTCTGAAACTGTTACCATGCATACTACATCGTTTTACTCTATCCTAAAAAAGAGCAACAATTTTTTAGCAGCCTGGGTATGGTAACAGCAGACTCCCTCCCACTTAGCACCCATGAAGCTCAAGGAGATATTTGATGTCTGAGGCAGAACAGCTCCTAGCATGTCCCTTGTGTAGGACAAGTAGATGCTTTGCCTAGAATTGGTTTTGACTGCAGTTTTTTTGTTAGTTTTTGGGGTGTGTTGGTGGGGGGGTTTTGAGTTTTGTAGTTTTGGAAGGTTTTTGGGGAGGACAGGGGTTGGGTTGCTTTGTTTTGTTTTTGGACTTCTAAGTTGTTCAAGAAGGGATCTAACAGAACTGTTGCAACCACTTCACTTGAGAAGGACTGACTGGTCCATGGATTTAGATCCTGTTATTTAGCATACAGCCATGTCTGCACAAATCCCTTCTGCCTTGATCTTCCAGATTCTCTGTCTCAGATACAGGCTCCATAATTGATCAGAGGGGAATTCAAGAGTAAAATAAGTTTCAAACAACTATGTCACAAGAAATATTACTGTAATGGGATTACTGTATAGGATATATTTTTGATGGGCCTCTAAAGTTTGTTCAACACTAGGCAAGTACATTATCTAATAAACCATGCTGATGTATCACACATTCAGCATTTCTGTAATTGAGATACTCTGCCCAGGTGAGAACCAGTTCAAAGCCCTGGTGAAGCCAGGCTCAATGGCTCTAATTAGTCTGCATGAAATTAGCCAGCAGTGCTGAATAGCATGAAAACTACACTGCTTTAGGTAACACACATCATTCATAGAAACTGCCATGCCTTTCCATTCAAAGGTTTCACAGCATTTTTTAATTTAAGGATTTTGTAGAGGTATAAATTAGACTTCATCAATTATTTCAAAACAGCCAAATGGAGGAATTAGAATAAAATGATTCTTAGCATTTGTTGTTTATTTTGGATAGCAAAAGGCAAAGATAATTGCTTTTTTTTTTTTTTTAAAAACCAACTGTGTTTCAGGCAATTTACAAACATTAGGATTGTTTTAAAATGAAATGACCTAACATTTGCCAGATTTCCACTGCCAGAAAAAACAATTATGTGCAAAAAAGGTTTGAGAGATTATTAAAGCCTGTAACAGTCATAGCACTAAAAGAGTCCAAACACAGCTCAATGTTTTGCAACACAGCATTAAAGAACAAATGGAAAAAAAAATGACACCACACAGTAACAAAAACACTATTACAGCTTTTTGATTCTGAAAACACATCATATATTCAGAGCTTCATAACATTACTTAGCAAAACAGGTAGTCCATAAGAAGGGCAAAACACTAACAAAGAAATACTGATGAGTTTCACAAAAACTGTGAGACCAGCTCAACTCCCACAGCCACCTGGTACATCCAAACTCAGCAGCCAAGAGTCCAGCACATAAACAAAATCTCCAGATCCAGAAAACTGCAATAGCAAGGCAGTATCTGTGCAATATACAGTCACTGTCCAGTCTTCAGCAGTAATTCCCTAGACCATGCAAAGTAAAAAATATAAAGCATGGAAGAATCACAAGGAAGAGCAAGAATTACGGATGATAACACTTATGTCCATAAACATGTAACTGTCATAAAGAGATAAGGTTTATACATCCTAAAAATCAAAAAAACCAGGATTGATTGTAAGTAGTATTTCACACCTCTCTCCCAATTAATAAGGCCAAAGGTGTTCATTTCTGGAAAAAGCAAGGCCAAAAATTACATTCATTCCTCTTTGTAGAGAAATCTTCTCTAAAAATCCAAAATTGTTTTGTTTCTCATCACTGTGATGTATCTACGCTTACATCTTATACCTTTAGCAAAAGTAAACACAATAGAAAAGCCAGTTTTTAGTTAAACTAGATTAATTAAATTGAAAAGTGAACAGAGTCAAGTATATCAAAAGTTTGGCTGCACAGGATGGTTTCCACCATATCTGGAATCCATTTTGCACATCATTTGATAAGCATCACAGAGCAAGACATTTTTCTCATCTTCAGCTTTTGTTCAGCATTACTTGTGTAGAGAGGCAGACATTTGCTTGAGAAGAAGTTTCCCCATTCTGCATTAAACGCAGCTCCATATTTTCCTGTCCAAGGCCATTGGTGTCCACCACACCTCCTCTCTATCAGGTAAAATAATGCAACACCTTCCCTACATGTAGATAGAGCTATAGCTGGCCTGTCATTTCTTTCTAGTGCAGCTAACAAGCAATTTGCAAGCTCCCATATGAAGCTATTTTGAGAACAAGATGTTCCTTTAACACAAAAACCTATTCCAAGGATAAAAAACAAATGCACCTGTAATAACAAGGAATTTGTCCCATGAGAATCAGTAAAGAAAATATGTAAACAATCCAAGAAACAGATTAATTTGATGGACAAATAGAATACCTTTTACTAACAAATAGAATAATTAACAAGAAAGCTATTAACCCATTGAAGCTGCCCACAAAGTTTGTAAAAATTGTAAATAAGACAGCATGCTGCCATAATAAAGGGAGCCTCATGAAGATAATACTGTGTCACTCTATATGTCGTGGGACCCTGAAGTTAATCAAGTTAAGGTGCAATAATTGATCCACAGTCTGGAGGCTTACACTCTCCTCTATCAGTGGGAGCAAGCACAATTCTCAAAGTCTGGAGTCAGTAACTTTCTAAACTAAGTTCAGTAACACACAGTAGCTTTCTAGGAGGAAAATAATGAAATAAGCACTTAATTGTGTGTA
Organism: Cyanoderma ruficeps; assembly: GCA_008694505.1. Taxonomy (NCBI): domain Eukaryota; kingdom Metazoa; phylum Chordata; class Aves; order Passeriformes; family Timaliidae; genus Cyanoderma; species Cyanoderma ruficeps. The sequence continues at coordinate 41,945,360 of VZDJ01007755.1, forward strand.
AGCACTTAATTCGACAATGTTTTATTTTAACCTAAACTGTAAAGTTTCTCAACCACTGAAAATTAAAAAGCATTTAATTTTACTTTCTGAGTAAAAACTTCACTTTTTCTCTAACACTGCGGGAAAGCAAACCTTTGTCACTGTTGAAATGTGGGGGAAATATAACATTTATCAGCAACTGCGGGTTCTAAAGCATAAATCAATATTGTTTCAATGCCATATGCATGTAATTTTTTTTTTTATTGACAGCCATATTTTGTAATTATTTGATGGTCATGATGGTCAGGTTTTTTTCTACTTACTGCCAGACTAGCCTGCAAAATGGGTAAGCATTTTATGCCTTACATCAGCTATGTAAGCATTTCAGGAGAAAAACAGTGCTCACAAAGAAACACAGGATACCCTTATTCTTTTACTAGTATGACAGTCACTGCTTTGGATCTTCATTATGAAATTCAAGTTAACTCTATGGTGAGAGTTCCCTTAGCATAGGAACAACTGACAGGAAGCCAGCTGAACAGTAAACTTTTCTATTCAAATAAAAAATGATACATTGACTTAAGACTGGTTCTGCTTCGTCTCTCCTCACCCTCTAGGATCTAAATGAAATAATACAATGCTTCTTTCAGAAACCTGGTGAATAATAAATAGTAATCCTGATGGAGAAAACTTCTTTGATGTGGTAGGAAATTGTACTTGAAAGGAATTTAAATAAAATATGTTAATTTGTGGCAAAATTAGAAATACCTGAAAAAATGATGAAAGCCAGTAAACCTGAGACTTCATAAGGTTCAAAAGGTTATCAGCATGCTAATTATTCCTTTACCTTGTAATCTTTACATCTTCTTAATAAATGCAGTATTGGATGGATTATCCATAGAATCTTTCAGACGACTGAACTCGTTCACCATGAGTAGGATGTACTTCTAGTAGAATCACTTAAAAAGATCTCTCTTCTACTTGAGAAAATTTTCAGCCCACATCCCTGCAGCTAAAAGGACAGATGACTAGACTCAGACTAATAAATGATCAGTTTACTGCTGGTGAAAATACATTTAACACTTTTAGGAATTGAATTTCAAGTTAATTTCGTTACAGCAAATCAAAATCAATTCATGTAAACAACGTACATTTTTTTTCCCACTATTTGCTTCTGTAAAGTCTAATCTTCCAGACTGATGTATGATGCCAAACATTTTTCTGCCTAGGTACAGTATGGCTTACACAGGCATCCCACAGAATGAATTTTTCTAATGCTACTGCTGTGTTACAGTCTCCAGTCTCTCAGACTTCTTCCCTAAACCAACAAGAAGATCCTCAGCACACACTTGAGGAGCTTTGGGGGAACAGTATGTACACTAAAGCTTTTACCTCACAACTGCATTTATTATGAAGATGTAAAGATTACAAGGTAAATGCATAATTAGCATGCTGGCTCAGATAGAACTGTGGCCTTGTCACGACCCCTGTACAGACCTAGGAAACTTCTGCTACCATGCATCCATACTGTAAACAACAAAATACATCTTGTTTTGGCAGAACAAAGCATCTTCACACCAATGAGAGAACCTTGTGAGAGCCCAAGTGAAAGAATAACTGAAAAAACCCCAAATTTAGAAAGACTTCCCTAACAGCAATGACATAGAAAAGGATTCTCCATGCATGAAGAGTAGCTTGTTTTACAGAGATGTTGTGGAATGGAGGTACAAGTCAAACCACTGATTTCTTTTTCCTATTAATTCACCAGACTCATGGCAAGGGGTGGAAAAAACAAAGCAAGAAATTAAGTTACACACTGATTAGACCAGTGATGGCTGTGAAATACATGAGTGTTTCTCATTTCCTTCCAGACAACTTTTCAAGTACCATGTACCTATTCGAACAAAAAGATTGGAGTCCTGAAAACCCCATGAGCAATCCACGGGGTTTTTTTTCCAAATGTTTGAGGAAGATGAAGCAAAACTTCCACCTTTCTTTTCATTTAAAACAAAACCAAGAGCAACTTTTGTTACTGCTTTGACCTGATACCTATGGCATAAGGGTCTCCTGCAGGAAGACACAAACCAATAAACCCCCTTCCTTCCTCACACCCACTCACACCCACCAGGCAGCACCACCGACACAAGCAGCGCTCCAGGAGCGATGCACTGAAGAAGCATAACAACATCTTGGTGATTGAGTTTCTCTGTGTGTGTTTTTCTGCTTTCATTTGGGTTTCTAAGTGTTTTTCCAGTACTTAACTGCTCACAGATGGGATATTTGCGAAAAACATATGCAACACCCCACCGAGACCCCATAAGAGTGCCATAATCTTTAGTTACGTCAGGAGAAATGCATGCAATGGTTCACTGGTGAGCAGATGCCAGTTGCTATGTAGGGAACGTTGCTCCATTATCACAGTGTTCCTGTAGCAAACCTTACAGGAGAATAAGGTGAGTTTGTTTTTAAGCAAAGCTGCCTTCACTCACTCACTCACTCACTCACTCACTCACTCACTCACTCACTCACTCACTCACTCACTCACTCACACTCTGGCTTTTATACCCAAGTATTCACCAACACCAAAACTCACTGGTCTGAGCAGCCTACCCAGTGGTGAGGCTGCAGAGACAGTCATTGGCATCCATCCAAGCCTTCCAGAATGATTTGGGAGCCAAGATGCTCACAAGGATTAGTTCTCTTCCTGTCGGGATGGCAGCCATAGGCAGCTAGGTGCGGCTTCTTCCAGCCTTCAGGAGCTGCCAGTGATCAATCTTTCCATCCTGAGAGCCACCAGGGCCTAATCACTGCCCCTTAAACCAGGGCTCAGGAAAATCTGCATTTAGACTTGTTCCTTCCTATTGCCCCTTTCCTGCAATTTATTCCTCCTGCTGCTTTCATACCCAAACATTCCTAACCAGATCATCTTTCACAATGTTGCTGGAACTCTCTGCATATACAGTAGGAGGAATCAGACCCCACTGATTTTTCCAGCTACATCTCAGTCCATGGCTAGTACAGGAGACTATGGGGGGATATCTTCAGAAAAACAAAATCCATTCTGGGTGAGTATGCGACAAAGAGCCTATCACAGAATTTTCCACCTAATCCCTCTGTACTTAGCAGACACCCCAAAGTATAAGGTCATATTTTCTGTTTTAATCCCATATAAAGAAACATGTTTCTGTACTTACAGTTGTCTAAGGCCTGGTAATCTTTTTACCCTCCAAATCTAATTTTTTTTTTTTACAGAAGTTTATAGTCAGTTACTTAATCCTTATATAAAAAAGTTAATCAGCCTTTTCTTACATGAGATAGGACTTAACATTGTAAGGTCCATTATTTTTTTCCAGAAAGAGATCAGCTAGGCACAAAAGCATAGAGACTTCCACAATTCCATGTACACAAATCTGACTCTCACTGCATTCACTGCTTGAAACCTACCTACTGCACATTAGGGGAGTAGAGGCCCAAATGCAGGAGAGTGCATTATACTGGCAGAAGCAGCAGCTTTTTATATTAAAAGTTTTATCACTATCTGCAAATTTACAATTCCTCACTATGTATGTATTTTGGTTTGCTTGTTTCTTTTCCAAGCATTCCTTGATATAATTCAGAATCAGCCTTCCAGCTGAACTGGTTTCTTGTGCAGCTATAACTGATGCATTTATTCATTAGCTTTGGTAAAGCCCTAGGCACAGTGACAGCATGAATAATATACAAAGTAAAGCCCAACATGCTCAAGAAATACCATAGTTTATTACAGAAAGCAAATAAAATAGGGATGAGGAAGTGGGGTGTCTCCCCCCCCTTTCTCTTTTTAAGAAACATGGACAATCTACAATCTTGATAGGAAAGATAAGAAGTTCCTTATTTTTCCCTAGATGTGTGCATATTGGAACATAAATGAGCTGAAATACGCATGGCATGTTCTATTCAAACACCCCCATAAAACTGCCTAGACTTCTATTAGCTTAAATTTAGAGAAATAAACTACTTGCATTTTATTCTAAAGTTTATTCATTCTGTATGATCTCCAATAATTTTGCTCATAACTCATACAGAGGAAAGGAGGTCACATAAACTTTGTCAAAATATAATTGGAAGCGATAGTCTGAATTCATTAGTCCTATAAACTTTTAATTTAATCCTCCAATACGACATAAGCAGTAAGAAGTATTCTTATCAAGCTGAAACACCTCTAAAACTTTCAGCCAAATATCTTCCATGCATAGTGGGCCTTGTCCTCTACACCAAATAAAAAGAATCCTCAACTTTACGACCTTCTCTACCCTCTCCTTTGCCTCATACAGGACAACTTATCCAGTATTTTTCAGCAAAGTTCAGGTTGTATGGTCATAACAGCAGGATGAATTTGGTGAGTTTAGGGGTAGCAGGGGCTTCAGGGTGGGAGGAGAGCTTTCTAGCGTGCTACCATTTAACTCTCATTTAAGGGGGAGAAAAAAAGCAGCCAGGCTGTTTCATCTTCTAATGCCTCAATAAAATTAAAGATATACTTAATATAAAGACTAATGTCTAAATAAAATTAAAATAGACAGAATAACTTACTGAAAGCTAAAACCATTAATTAAGGTTCTGTAAAGATATAAAGAAACACAGAGGGTTCTTTCCTTTCTTTTTTTTAATTAATAAAGAGAAAGAAAACATTTTTTACACAGATCATGTAATATACCAGATAATTCACAGGATCTCGTATTTGCCTCGGGACTTAGGTTCATTGTAAAATTACCCATAAATAAATATTACACCATGATTTTTACTGTTGATATTGTGGTATTCCTTTAGTCAGCACAGTGTAAAGTTCAATATAAGTAGTGCACAGCAAGGTTAAGTACATAGCAAGAAAACTTAAGAATCCTGATGACCCTCATATCACAGTGTTTCACAGGTTCCCCCTGGACATCAAAACCACTGACAAATAAGCATTACATTTTTCTGAAGTTCTCACTGGGAACAGAATAAAATCAATGCACATAATAGGTGATGAAGCCGGTTATTGAACCAGACATTTCAAACAATATTTTAGTGTTTTTATGCTAGTTTTTAAATATCTGAACACTGTATGATCATCTCAATATGCAGTTTTTTTCCTCCATAATGTATTATGTAGGGGTTTTTTTAAATTTATTTTTCAAAAAAAAAACATTTGCAGAGTAAATAGCAACACCCACGATTAAACTGAATTGCCTGAGATCATTAGGAAGGATATACACTGTCACTCCTTCATTAGCTCTCTCTTTGATTAAATAACAATGGAAGTTATTTACAGATGCTAAAAATCATCAGCAGATACGCTTTACTAACTAAAAAAATGGCACCATAAAAATAAATGTACAATTGCAAACAGAAGAAAGAGAGAGAGAAAGGCACACAAAACATTAAAGAAACTGGAAAGAATTCAGTAAAGAAAAAGAAATAATTAAAACAACCCCAACACAACAACAAAAACACCTCACATCCAACCAAACAAAAAAAAATCCACACCACACTACTAAAACATCCAGTAGGAAAAAAAATAAATACGTGATTTTACCATAGATTAAAAAGTTTGTTAATTACTTAGACTCATAACATCTTGTCTGAGCTAATCCAGTGCTCAGACATTTAATAATGACCTACCAGGCATTACCGTCCTATCCTGAAGATCCTTATGACAAACGGTATTTCTTCCAGGATTGTAAAATGGGAAAATCTTCCCCAAATCAAATGGGTCTATGCGGTTGGCTGCCATGACAGCTATGCCTAGCCACAAGGGCTGTCCCTGCCAGGGCACACTTGAGCAAAAGTTATTCACAGTCCTCTTATACTCCTGTCTCCCACCTATCACTTTTTAACCAAGAAAGTGTCTTTCCCCCTGGTAAAACTTGATGCTTTCTTAATGTAAAAATCATTCATCCTTCTCTGGGGACCTCCTGAGAGGGGAAGGTCCAGGAAGGTGTATGTCAAAACCTCTTGTCACTCAGAGCTACATGGTCAGAGCAGGCACTTTCATTCAACTCCACGTGTTTTCCTCACTGCCTTCATCCCACATGCACAAACAGCCAGACAAATGCTCCTGGATTCACTGCAGGTACAAGCATGCTCACAGCACGTCATGCCTACCTTGAGGGTGCCAGAATTGCAGGGAAACATAGAGAAACCACTTCTACCACCAGCAAAAGCCTGGGATCCCCCAGCAACAAAATGAACCTGGGATCCTCCAGCAAGCAAAATGCTTTAATCTCATAGCTGAGTACTGCCTGCAGTAGAACAGGACATGGAAGTGGAAAGCTGGACACAGAAGCAAGAGTACTTCTGAAACCTGGCAGTAATCTAGTACAACAGATGGATAATTCATAAATAAGACCACCAACTCAGAGAAGAATTAATTTCATCAGGTCCTGAAGAGAACCCATACCACTGGAACCTAGTGCAAGAGGATGACAACAAGCACAATCTTTTATGCTACAATACAGTATTATTTCCATAGAATGGTTTAGGTTGGAAAGAATGTTAAAGACCATCTAGTTCTAGCCTCCCCATCATAGGCAGAAATACCTTCCAATAGACCAGGTTGCTCAGAGCTCCATCTAACCTGGCCTTGAATGCTTCCAGGGATGGAACATCCACGATTACTTTCAGCAATCTGTTCCAGTGCCACACTACCCCCATTGTAAAAAATTTCCTCCATAATAGCCAACCTAAACCTACCCTCGTTCAATTTAAAGACGTAATTCCTTGTCCTGTCACTACAGGATCTTAGAAAAAGTCCTCCTCCACCTTTCTTGTAGACTACCATTATTATGGAATGCTGTGATAGTCTCTGCCTGGAGCCTTCTCTTCTTCCAGGCAGAATCCCAATTCTCTCAGCCCGACTTCATAGGAGAGGTACTCCATCCCTCTGATCATCGTTGTGGCCTTTGTTGTCATGTCAATGTTCTTCTTATATTGGGGGCCCCAGAGCTGGGTGCAGCACTGCAGGTGGGGTCTTACCAGAGAGAGCAGAGGAGCACAATCCCCTCCCTCACCTGCTGCCCACACTGCTTTGGATGCAGCCCAGGACACGTTTGGCTTTCTGGGCTCTGAGTGAACACGGCTGGGTCATGTCAGGTTTTGTCCCCCAACACCACCAAGTCCTTCTCCACAGGGCTACTCTCAAACCATTCTCCACCCAGCCCGTATCTGTGCTTGGGATTGCCCCCACACAGGTGAATTTTGTTTGCAATACTTAAAAAATACAAAGAATCTTGTTTACACCAACTGTATACATCCTCCAACATGACCTAAAAAACCCTATCACTGATATGAAGACACCTTTCACGCTCAAAGTGAAATACAACTCAGCCAACAGGTTCAGCAGAGAGCTGATACTTCACATGTAAAGCCTTAAAAATATTAGCAAGTTAGGATCCATATGATCCATACACTTTCTGCTGAACATATGAAAAGGGCATATTTCACAGCTACAGCAGAAACCCAAGCTCCTCACATCAGCAAAAAAGCCCAGCAAAACACAGAAATGCAGAGCTGGCCTTAGCTGGAGTCAGCAAGCAAAGATGCCTGGTTGCATTGATGGATAATGTAATAAGCTTGATGCTTTGACGAATATTCACCCTTACAGACCTTTTCTTCACCTTCTCAGAGAGTTTCCAAAAATACCCTAGGAAGTTATTTGCAGCACAGTACCTCTCCTTGGCCAAAGTTTTCTAAAACACTAAAGCCAAATATAGTTTTTTGAGTGGGGAAAAATCGAGATATTGGTGAAATATCACATTGAAGAGAGAAGCACAGAATAGAACAATGTTTCAATAGAATTTTTCACCACATTAAAATTCATCCAATATATAAAATGCAATGCCTCTGCAATTGAAACAAAATGTTTCATTTAACTTATTTTTTCTATTTTATCAAAATTTCAGCAATTCCACGTCTCAAAAGTTTGTCCCTAATACAAATTTCATTCCTTTTCAGCACTTGTGATACTTAAGCTTATGAAAATATAACAAGTTAATATGTGGTAAAGATCACTTCAATTTACAAAAGGTTGAAGGTTGCGAATGAGTGAATTTATTTAAAGGTATACTTGAAAATTTACATTGACATTTGAACATGAGTTTATTCTGTGCACACCAAAATAGCTTGGCGCTTTTACCTAGACACCTGAGAAATCACATACTTCTAGATAACAGCAAGCAGATGGAGTAATTTCTATTTTCCCAAAATTAGCTGCACAAGCTTATTCAAGCTCTGTAGTAAATACGTAACTTCACGCTCTTCCTCAAACTTCAAGATAAATATGACATTAAATGAAAGGACACATTTTAATATAACATTTAGGAACTAATTTTGACTAATTTTAACTGACTTCTGAACAGTGTCTGAACTGGATGCAAATGACAAATAGTTGGCGTTTATCTGCAAGTGTTGTTCCTGCATCACAGATATACTCATCTGAGCCTGAAAAAACACACTCTATCTCTTCACAGAGTGGAAGCAGCTGCAATGACAACTCATTTTTGGCAACTTTAGTCCCTATCTACTTGTAGATAGCAGAAGCAGCCTCAATCACATATTAAAAGTAATTAACAAACTCACTAAACTACACCATAGCAAACATAGATGCCAGCTTCATCAGCAAAAGCAAATATCTAACTCTTACACTGCATTTCCATAGCAATTTTGAAGGAATTTTATGGCAGTGGTTAGCAGGCCTGTCCATCTCAGATCTTCACATGGATCTCTCACCCCATCTTTTTCAATTAATTGCAAAGGCAGGTAATCTGGACTGTGTGTATGACAACGGTATTAAACCAGAATTAATTATTGCAGGAGCATTAAAATTCTGCAGATGTCACAAAATTGAAAATAAGATTCCGTCTTTGTGCAGTGCTGCACGAGGGAGATTTCTGCATTTTCTTATAAACTTCACGCTAGGCAGGCGAATTTTCTTTGTTCATTACGAGAGAGCACACTGTGATTGAGACCCCACAACAGGAGCAGAAAAGAGAAGTGCTGCAACAGCAGCATTAGCAGTACAATGCAGGCCATGGTGCAAAACAAATCCTTTTCACGAGACTTGCTTGCCTCGGTAGTGGAGGGACTTGAGAAGAACAGGGTTGAACAGATCCTGCTTGGTGAGGAAAGAAAAATTAGTATCTTGTCTAGTGGGTCTGAAACTGATTACATCTTGAAATACCCAAAAACGATGATTTTTGGTCAATCAGTTCAGAATGCTTCAAAAGCATGTTAGAAATGAGGCAACCACTGTACAGTGAGACATCCTTGAAAATCCTGCTCAGACTTTTTCTTTTGTACCTTTCCTCCCACTGAGAAGGGAAATATGTTGCAAGAAAAAGCCAAGAGGTCAGGACATGAATGCAACAAGTCCCAAAACCTTAGGGTGTGATAATCTGGAAAAGAAAGACATTTTCTAAACCACCAGGAGCAGTTCTGAGGATCCCATACAGAGAACAGCAGAGAAGCAAATGCTGCTACAAAGAGAGAACAAAGGCAGCCCCCATTCTCAGGAGTGGACTTGAGAAGGACCACAACAAGTTTTCCTTTCCCATGGACCAGCAACAGCACATATACCCTCACTGCTTAAAAAGAAGAAACATCCTTAGGAATGTTTAAACTAAACTACTGTGGCTCAGATGCAAGAGGAGCTTTTGCTTGACTCAAGCCCTACTCTATCTAGGATTACGCTAGCACCACAACCCTAAACCCTGTTATCCTGGTAGGAATCAGACAAAACACTTACATAGATCAGGCTACACTGCACAAAAAGGTTCTTAAATGTATATTTTACTTTGCTAATTATCAAGGGGTAAAGCCTTCCAAAGCAAGCCAAGCAAGCTGGAATGTTTCAAAATATTCAATAATAATAATAACAACAACAATGATAATGATAATAGTAAGAATAAAAAGTCCCACTACATGATATAATAGTAAACCTAAACTTCATAATGCAAAGTGCTGTAATGCTGTCCCAAGCCAGCAGACAGAAAGCTGAATTAATCTCCGTTGTTACACATGGGCTTGTTAAAGCACAGCAGTGAAAACAAAAAGACCATGTTATTATCGCTCAGCGCTGCCACTGAGAGCCCAGTGGGGAGCCATGACACCTCACATGAACCACGCTTATTTCACAGCGCTGCTGTTGGCAAGACCCTGTGAAGAGCATCTGAAACAAGTGGTGCAGTTATTCATGAGCTAAATGGATGCCAGAAACACCATGAAGAGGATAAAGGGATAGCGAGAGAAATTTGCACCTCTCTTTTCGTCTGGCAGAACCAGTAGGTGGAAGAGACAGATCTGTTTCTCTCCATCCTGATATCTGCATTGGCAAGGAGGTTTTGGCCAAACCAGGAAACAGCTTTGGCTCTCACATCCACTCTAACACTGGGCTTGAAAACAGTCTCAGTGCCAGAAGAGAGAGAAGAAAGCTGAGGATGTTTCCTACAGCTCTATGGATCAATGCATGTATCCTCTACATGACGGAAAACAACCAGCATAAACTGGAGCAAAGACATTATACAGGATATATCCTTGCAGCAGGCACAGAGTGGAGAGACTTTCTGCAAGGATGACCTAGACAGATATTAAACTAGCAGGTGTCGCATACATCTGGGAGACAGACAAAGCACTATTAATCTCAAAGAAAAATAATGCAGCGTGATAACATGACATCTGGTCATGCACAATAAACACACTGTAAAACATTTATTCCTCCCTATTTGCTATGTAAGCAATGATTCTTTTAATTATCCACATCAAATCCTGGTTCAGAAGATGGCAATGAAAACATTTTAAACATCTGGAAAATGTTTACTTATATATTTTATATATAAATGCTTACTTATATGTTTTATACTTAGTAAAAGGATGTTAGTGCTTGTGGACCTGATTCTGTCCATGTTTATCACATTTCCCTCTTGAAGTCAATGGCTATCTGTGAACAGGAGAGAGCACATTTTTTTAAGCAGGATTCTAAAAGTGCAAATAAAGTTCTACCAATGTCATTTCAAATCATGTTTGAATCTGGCTTTTTTCTTTTGTTCTTCACTTGAGCATTTCTAGCATTTCTGTACCCTTTTGGTGAGTTATTTGTCAGTTTTTAATACATTCAAAAAAGAGATGTTCTTAAAGTATCTTAAAAAAAAACAAACTCAAGATTCAATGACACTTTCTAACTGCACAGAGCAAGTGCCAATGTGGAGTTAAGCACGTTTGGGCACCAAGAACATACACATTAACTGTTCTGAGGACAGAAGCAGTTTTTCTTACAGTAAGCTAAAAAANATTATATTATATTAATGGGTGTTTCTTTAGAGCTAACAATTAAGTTCTTTAAACAGCCTTGAAAAGAATTCAAATTATTTTTTACAGTGTATAATGTTCTTCTTGCTGAATCTTCTACTGTATGCCCAAAAGCTGACAAAATCCTGCTTAACGTGTTCTGTAAGTCAATATATTTCACCAGATTCAGGAACAAAAAAAAAGTCATACTCTCACATTCTTACACACACCATTTCACTCGGAAGTAAAGCTGGTACTATCACAGTAGCTGCTAATCACTAAGTCTACTACCTCTTCTGTTAAAAGCTGAGTGAAATTTAATTGATTTACCATAAGGAAGGGTGCAGAAAGCAAACTGTCAGCAAACCCGACTGAATCTTGTCCTGATTACTTCAGCTTGGGGATGTTTCAAGACCCATTACATAATGCTCTTTTATTTCACCTGACATCGCAATTGCTCTTTCAAGCATGATTTATATAAATCAAGAAAGCATCTTGAGTTCTCCTTTCTGAAAGTCTTATCTTCAACACAGCAGTTCCACCCCGTTTCAGAGTGACAGTTCTAGGCCCAGATCATGGTGTAATGCTGGTCCTTGCAGTGGCCCAAAGATTCAATTCATGCAGAACACACAGCCCAACAGCAGAATAAAACCCGACTCTCTTGAGAAAGCCCAAAGGAAAGGCTCAAGGAAAGCTACACACCATTTAATTGACTTCACAATTTATCCACTGCTTAAGAGAGCTTTGATGCTTTAGCCAGCCCTCAGAGAATACTGTAAGAGGCAACAGAGAGAACAAGAGCTTGACTTTCAGACTAGCAGGTAGCTGCTCAAGGTCCACCAGCTTACAGTGGTATTTATGTGAGACTTTGAGACTTTACCTCCTCCTCGAGGCACTGGGAGACCATTATCATAATTTCTTCCAAACTCTCTGAAACAAATACTAATACCAGGCAGAAAAAAAAAAATCTATTGTGTCTGGATTTTAAGAGGCCAATAGTCTGACAATCCAAGTAAAGTGATTACAGGGCAGTGTTAGCATCCTCTGAAAAAAAGGATCTTATGAAACAAGGATCACTTGAGTAACAAGCTTGAGTAACCTAATACAACTGAAGGCAATGCCTCATCTCTCCAGGCAAATAAGAAGCAGTCATGCACTGAAACATGGTTTGAAACGTAAAAGAAGTAGTCCAGAGTGAGAACAGACTCAGATTTTCATTCTTGTGATAACAGCCCAATATATTTTTTAAAACCCCAAGAGCAGTAGTGCCTTTAAGCCAGGCTTCTAATTAGCCACACATAATTGAAATATGCAGCTGTTAAAACACTGAGGATAAAAATAAGTACAAGAATAATTTTCTACTTGCACGTGCAGTTCTCTCTCAATTAGTTATGAGATACTCTATTTCTGAACCCCTAAGTTCACTAAAGATGCGTTACTACTATAATTGAGGGAAAACAGAATGAAGTCTCATTATCATCTGATCCATCTCAATTTATAAGTGGAAATGATTTTTTTAAAAAAGGAACAGTTTTCTTCGTTGAACTTTTACAAGAGTTACCTTGTTCATGTATTATCATGTAAAAAATAATTTCTAAACCATCTGAAGATGCCTAGGTTACACTGGTCATCGCTCTTTAGCGAAAACATCATTACAAATTGCAATTACATTTTGAAAGAAACCAGGATTTGGAATGAGCTGGACACAGGCATGCACGGAGTCCACGTGTTTCCTTTATTTAGGAAGCAGAAAAATGCAACATGTTACAAAATTATGTTGTTTGGCACCCCATTTTTCGTAATGGCTACTATAATTTCCCAGTAAGATTTCCTAACCACTCTTTTACAAAATGCCCAGAAAAGTAACAAGTCTTATACTTAGTAGGCAACAAAATAATCTGTGCTAGATATAAACACTGGGAAATGGACAAGAAGGTAGATACAAAATATTACATATTAATCATCACTACCAAGAGGAGAAGGCCGGGATATACACCAGGATGCATGCCAGGATATATGGCTTTAACAGCAGACTGATATGATAGAAATGAATGAGAAGGAGAAAGCTATCACTTTC
>VZDJ01007755.1:41958724-42022584 GCA_008694505.1 Cyanoderma ruficeps
GAGACAGATATCATATCATATCATATCATATCATATCATATCATATCATATCATATCATATCATATCATAGATCATATCATTAAGAACAAACAGTGATACACTAGGCTGAAAGCTGAACTTGTAGGTGTTTACATTGTTAAAACAGAAAACTACTCAGTAGTCAGTTGGATTTTATAAAAGTTATCTGTAGTTTTTACTGCAATTTTAGGAAGAGATCTTTCTTACATAACAGATTTGGGGGAAAAACAAGATAGAAATATCGATTCCTTTTTTCCCCCCTCTCTCTCTTTAAAACATAAACAAATGCTCTCTTGCTCTTCATAACACGGTTAAGGCATTTAAAATTAATAAAGTTCAATTAGCACACCTGAGAAGCCTAAATTAAATTTCAGAAGTGCCAGTCAGGTAAGAAGTCAGCTGCAGGAGAAACATGCTTACTTTCAAATCGTAAACCCAAGCACCACCACACTTCAAGAGTGCTGGAAACTTGTGTTCTACACACATGGAAGAGTGTACACCTCATAACTCTAGTTCTTTATAATATTATTAAGAAACTAAGTGGCACGTGTCTTTTTAAGTATTTGGATATTCAGATATTGCCAACTACCAAAACACTCAGTAAGCCTGTCTTGATTGTAGAGCCAGGTTTAGGATAAGTTCTGGAGTCAGAAGGTGCCCAAAAGGCCAGCAGGACCAGGGCAGTGACAGACCTTCTGTACTCAGCCCTGGCGAGGGCACACCTCTAATCAGTGTTCAGTTTTGGGTCCTTCTCTGCAAGAAAGACATTGAGAGGCTGGAGCGTGTCCAGAGAAGGGCAACCAAGCTGGTGAAGGGTCTGGAGCACAGATCTGAGGAGGAGCAGCTGAGGCAGCTGAGGTTGTTTAGGCTGGAGGAAAGGACACTCAAGGGGACCTTATCACTCTCTACAACTGCCTGAAAGGAGGCTGGAGCCAGCTGGACATCAGCCTTTGTCCCAAGTGAAAAACAACAGGACAAGAGCAAGTGGCCTCAAGTTGCACCAGGGGACGTTTAGATTGGATATTAGGAAAAATTCTTCACAGAAAGACTTGTCAAGCATTAGAACAGGCTGCACAGGGACATGGTGGAGTCACCATCCCTGGAGGTATTTAGAAGATGTCTAAATGATGATGGTTGGACTCAATGATCTTAAAAGTCTTTTCCAACCTGAATGATTCTAAGATTCTGTAACAGAAATGCACTATACAGAGCAATCCTTATGCAAAAACGCAGAGATATGACTTGCATTTCTTTCTGAACAGAAGGCCATCATTTGAAGGCTACCTCACCAAAGAAGTTTCTTTTAGAAAGTTATAAACATTTATCACAAAAAGAACCCTGCAGAATTTGTCTCTGTCTTGCTATGTTTTTGTCATATTTGGTGACAACATACACCTATGGACAACTTCACCTCTGTAGCTTAGCAAAAAACTTAGCAGAGACAAAGCCAACTCCATCTCCTGCACGTTTTGTTATCAGTTAACACTTTTCCAGTTTGCTTTCTAAAAAACCTGCATTCATTATGCAGTAGGTCAATTAGCCAAGATTTGGGACAGACATTTATGACCCTTACTGTTCTAAGACAATATTAAACCAACCAAACAAAAGACTAACAGAGAATCATCAATAGACTACATCCAGTACCTTTAACTGTATATTAACAAGAATCCTACTGAAGCCAAAATCTCCCTGTGCTTTTGAGAAGCAGATAGAAGCAAAAACCTAAAAACAGTGAGAAAAGGCAATGAAATGCTATAATTTGCCTTCTGGTGCTAGTTTTGTGGAATATTTCAACAGTAAGATGGAAACCTGATAATTCATGAATTTCAGATGGAGAAAGAAGCAGGTCCTTAGAGTTGCACATGAGATTTTGCTCATGATTTTAAATTTTATAAGATTCTTACATTCCACTGTCGTGAAATGAAAACAAAATAAACTAGAGCTTATACCTATAAATATATGTTTCTCTTGGGATCATCCCAGAACCAATGGTAATAGAAGCAATAATATCAAAACTGTAACCAATAATCACCTTCAGTGATTTAAGTAGAAATAAATGAGCTTCAAGTGCTCTTTCAAAAGGAAGGACAGAATATGCAACCAGCACACTGAACATTAGTGAGCAATTGAGAACAACTTAAGGAATAACTCCTGAAGTGCATTAGCTCAGTAATGAACACAGTAGTAAGGCCAGAATATACCAGCATTTGATATCCACAATAGAATAGTTTAACAATCAGGCTATTTATGTATTTTAAATATATACATAGCACTCAAGAAATATATCCAGACAACTGCAATTTGATGGTTTTATTTCCATGATGAACTACAACAAGCTTTAAAAGTCTAAATTAATTTCTAAAATCAATTTGTTCACATTAGCTACCAACTCCAAATCTCATAGCTGTATTTGCTACAAAATCAAAACCCCATCCAACAGAAACCACTTTCCCGGGAGGTACTAACAGTCTGCAATAATTTGATTCATCTGGCAAAGGAAAACAGCTTGAGCTTCTTTATCATCTTCTGCAGGTATGCTTTCTAGACCATGATTCACTCCAGAAAGACCCTTCCAATACACTTTCAGTGTCTCAGCTGACTGCACTGAAGGGCAAGAATCCATAAACTTTTTTTTTTCCTTTTGGAGATTATTCAACTAATTTTTAACCCAATAAACAGCATGTTATTTTGTCTGGGACAGACTCATCCCTCCTCCCTTTTTCTTAATCCCCAAGTTTTGCTCTTTCCTAGAAATGACATCAGATTTTCTCTGCACTTGCATGACTAGCTTCATAAATAAAACTTTTTTGGTAAAACCAATGGATTTTGTCAATTGTGCCCACTAGCCTTGCCATTCTAACAAGTCAATATTTTACTGGGACAATCTTTATCTTTAGCTAGTCTTCTCCCCATGTTTTCTCAGCACTCTATTCAAAATGAGGATCTCCAGTTAAGAATAAATGCTACCCTTTTTTTTTTAAGAGAAGTTCTTTTCAGGCTCCTAAGTCTGCAATGTTCCTAAGGTCCTCTTTAGGCAGGTCATGTAATTGATTTACATGCAGCACAATTTCTGTAGACTAAATACTGATCTTGATCATGAACTGTGAATGTTGTTAATACATGCAAATTATTAAATTCCTTCAGAGATTATATCATCTGGGACAAATCCCACTGGTTTCACTTAGGTAGAGTGTTCCACTGATGTCAATAGAATTTTGAGAGTAACTATGAACAAGATATAACTGTATTGTCCAAAACACAAAGATCTCCCATACCTTGAAGGTTGGGGGGAATGGTCCTAGGTCATATACAAATTCCCTAAACAATCATATCTTATAGTAGAAGCTTCCAAATCCCAAAAAAAACTCCTGAAAACATCCTTCCCCAACTTTTAATCTGTGCTAATGGTTGCAACTTCGATATATCACTTTATGATTAAAGGCACAATCATTACTGTCTATAACCTCTACAACTATTGAAGTTGTGTGCAAAGCTGCCATTGAGAAGAATTCCTAGGAATGCTTCAATTTAAAATACATGAGCACATCCAGGTATTTTTGGCATACCTGTACAGAGAGAGACAAGAAGCAAAGCACATTTCATGTCTCTTATAAGGGGCAGCAGGAGCAATTACAAGCCAGTTGCTTCTGATAGTGTCCTCATTGTCCTTAGCTGCAGATGATTGGCAGTGATGGAGCCTGATACATTGTTCAGTTGGCAATACTTTGTCATGTACATGTTTAACTGCTAGAAAACAGTGTTTATTAGGAAAAAAAAAACAAAACCAAAAAACTGATCTAGTTACTCTTAAATTGTAGCTACATGACAAGAAGTCAATTAGAAGTAACTACTAGGAGAACCTGTTCCTGGAACTTTACCCTGCACCAATCCCCACTACTGAACTCCTCCCCTTCCTCCCATTCTGTTTTGGGGTTTTGGGGCAAGGGAGAGGTTAGGTTGGTTTTTGGTTTTGTTTTGCTTCTCTTTAAAATGCAGTGTGCTCTTAATGCTAGCTGGGCCTTTTTAAAACCTGCCAATGATGAAGGGCAAGATTAGAGTTACAAAGGAATGGGAAAATCTACAATTTGTAGACATCTAGAGCCTGCTGGTACAAGAAGCCTTGGTCAAATAAACAGTACTTATCTTAGTGTATGCTCTGTGTGACATTAGAAACATGATGTATTATTCCCATTTGGAGAAATTACAAATAAAGATTAACCAAGTTTTTCTAAAAAAAAGGTTTCCAATGCCAGTTCTGTCAATCATATAGTTAGTGCCTAGTACAAAAAAAAAAAAAGCCCACCAAAAAAAAAAAAATTCATCACAGAGTAGAAAGACTTCAGAATCAAATTTAAAGGAGCAGGGGGTTTAAAGGTACCTGAATTCTCGGGAGCAGGAAGAGCTTTGAGGGCTCAATCAGTGACCTGCACTTTTCCACTTCTGACATTAGTAGTGTAGGACCCAACAGTTTCTCTAAGCAAAACCAGTTTTTGGCACCCTCTAGAGGTTTTGCTCCCACAGAGAAACAGTTCAGAAGATAGATACAAAATTTAGAAGAGCTTATGACCCAGAACTCAAGCCTTGAACCAGTGAAGCTTTTTACAAAAAGGCTTATGCAAGAATACAAAGCTAATACATCAGAAAACCAGTTCTGGTTTCATTCTTTGTGATCAGACTGCTCATCTCATTCCATCAGTTCAGGCCTTTTGGATTTGTAGGAACAACTAGAAAAACAGACAAGTATTACTCCCCTGTAAAACACAGGGAATCACCACGTAACTGTGTCTTTATAAAAATCACTGTTTTACTTAGTTTATGACAAAATTAACCAACCCAGGAGAGAGCCAGCAAAATAACAGATCACCCATCTATGCAACACTGTGAAATAATATTCCAAGCCTCTACTGTCACATGGATATATTTTTATAAAGTGGAAGCTAAATTTTGTTCATGTTCTCTGAACAAAAAGCAGAATTAATAATCCAATTTGCCATCATTTTTCCAGACACCTTCCCACAAAATCCTGTCCATACAAAATATGAATGGAAAAGAACTTTCTATTGCAAAACTGCCTTCTGACTTTTTGACCAAGTTGGTGTTAGGATGCCATTTTCTATGCTTTATAATGAGGAACTGCCTGTTCAGATCTCAGTAGATCATAGTCTTCAGGTCCAACACAAATATGACCAGGAACAAAGCACTGATTTTCTGCTATTGTCACTCCATATCTAAAAATAAAGGGTATTTTAAGCAGATTTACACAAATTCCTCAAAACAAAACAGAAAGTATTAGCGCATTTTAGATGCCTCATTATTAAAGAAAAAATCCCAGCAAAACATTCTGCAATCTGAATATTGAAGAAGCGTTTCCCATCATCAGTTATATCACAGAAATTCTGACTGTGAAGTGTTTATTTTTAGAATTGTTTGAAATTGCAAGTCATTAATCCAGAGCTTTCCAACCACTGGTCTTTTGCTGCAAATATTTCTGCTTGATTTTCTTAAGAAAGCAATTAAAAATATGCCAGAACACACAGATTAGGGTGTCCAGGGTATCCCAGGAGTAAAAGAAAAAAGGAGGCATGCTATATCCTTGGCCCAGTTCTTTTCAACATGTTCATTAAGGATCTGGATGCAGGACTCAAAGGAATACTAAATATGCTCGCTGATGACACTAAATGGTGAGGAGCTCTTGACTCCCTTGATGGCAGAGAAGCCCTGCAGAGAGACTTCAACAAATCAGAGGGCTGGGCAATCACCAACTGGATGAAGTTCAAGAAGGAAAAGTGCCTGGTTCTATACCTGGGATGGGACAACCCTGGATGTATGGACAGACTGACTGGAAAAAAGAGGCTGGAAAGCAGCGCTGTGGAAAGGGACCTGGGGGTCCTGGTTAGTGGTAAGTTGAATCTGAGCCAGCAGTGCCCTGGCAGGCAGGAGGGCCAACCCTGTCCTGAGGGGCATTAGGCACAGCATCACCAAGGGTGGGGATTGTCCTGCTCTGCTCTGCACTGGGGCGGCCTTACCTCCAGTGCTGGGAGTAATTTTGGGTGCCACAATATAGGAAAGGCATTAAGCTGCTATAGAGTATCCAAAAGACAGCCACAAGGATGGTGAAGGATCTGGAGAAGAAGCTGGAGTGAAGTAGCTGAAGCCACTTGGTCTGTTCAGCCCAGAGGAGACTGAGGGGAGACCTCACTGCAGTTACAAGTTCCTCATGAGGGGAAGAAGAGGAGCAGCAATCAACCTCTTCACCCTCGTGACCAGTGGTAGGACTCAAGGAAACAGCATGAATCTGAGTCAGGGGAGATTTAGGTCAGATATCAGGAGAAAATTTTTCACCCAGATGTGGCTGGGCACTGGAAAAAGCTCCCCAGGAAAGTGGTCATAGCACCGAGCCAGTCTGAGTTTAAGGAGCATAAGGGAAATGTTCCCAGCAGCATGGTGTGATCCTTGCAGTGTCTTGCACGGGGCCAGGAGTTGAACTCAATGATCCTGATAGGTTCCTTCCAAGGTAGCATATAATTTTCTATGATTCTATACATGTATTTCTCCAGTTCCAGTATCAGACTAATTTCAGACATACTCATCACTTTATTTGAAATAGCCGTATCAGTGACTGGTGAAATGAAATGAAGACCAACTGTTAATAAAAATAATACAACATCTCCTTCAGAGAAAACAGTAATGAGACTCTTGAAAAATCCGGATGATGGCTCCTAAGGGACACAGCTCTAGCTACTGTGAATTCTGAATTTCAGGACACTAGCTCTTGAATGTAGAAGAGGCAGTCTAAGACAAGGCTAAATGTTGCTGCACAGGCACACTCTACTGCAGTCTTTTGGGCCATACTGGAAATAATGCAAACGCCCTTTACATCTTGAACTATCTAAGTCTTCAGTCAGCATTAGGGTATTTCCTTTCCATCTGCCTGTCAAGAAAAAAGTCGTAGTAACTAATGCAAACGACATCCTTGGGACAACCACCACATTCAATGAACAATCTGAAGACCACACACAGATTCTCATTTGCAGATAAACCAGTTGTTTACTGTGTTAAAAGCAAGCATGAGTGGAAACACATCAGGTCCGCACCCAAGATTCTTCCATGGTCTTAAACAGCTTCCATTCCTGGTTTAAAACCTTGTTCTTTGTTCAATATGAAGTAACAGTTAAACAGATACTACAGTCCATTAATATCTGATTTTCTTTGATACTATGGAGGTGTCAACGCTTAAGTCAAAGAATGCGAATCATGAAATACAGCAGAACTGTGCACAGTTACCCAGACATGGCTTCATCAGTAATGCATAGAATGAAAAAGTCACTTCCCTCTGAAGCCCAGGAAGTTGTTGTATCTTTTCTGCCATGAGAGCACACTGCTGCCATCCACCAGGAGCTTCAGATCCTTCTCTGCAAAGCTGCTTTCCAGCCAGCTGGCCCAGCATATAACTGGCACAAGAGGTTATTCTAATCCAGATGCAAAACTTGGCATTTTGCCTTCACTGAACTCCACAAAGTTTACTTCTCTTTTCTCCAGCATGGTAACATGTTTCTGAACAGCAGCACAATCCTCTGATGTATCAGCCACTCCTCTGAGTTTTGTATCAGCTGCAAACTTGCTGAGTGCAGCTCAGTATCCCATCACTGAGATCCGGAGCAAGGATGTTCAACAATACAGGACACAACAGAAACCCTTGGTGTATACTGTTAGTGCCTGGCTTCCAGCTGGATGTCATGTTGCTCACGACAATCCTTGGGCCCGGCAGATCTGGCAGTTTTCAGGCCATGTCATTGTCCATTCATTTCTTCCATACTTTAAAAAATTGAGTGTGAATAGATTATGGGATACTGTCAAAAGTGCCCCATACAATCAAAATAAATGACACTTGTTCTTCCTTCATTCCTCATGGTCATCATATGTCACCACAGAAGGCCATCAGACTGGAAAAGTTTGTCTTCTCCTTCATAGATCAATTATGACTACTCCCAATCACCTTCTTGTCCTTCATATGTTTGGAAAGGGTTTTTGGGAGGATTTTCTCCATTGCCTGTCCAAGGACTGAGGTGAGACCGACTTGCCTGTAGTTCTCCAGACAATCCTTCCTGGGAGCAGGGATGATGGCCACATTTCTCCAGTCCTCAGGAACCTCCCATGATAGTCATGACCTTTCAAAGATAATTATTATAGATTTTAAATCTCATACAATTAGTACGTAAGTAGAATTTTTAAAGTAGATGATGGGCAGATGCAATGATAAAGAGGATCAGTATAAACTCCTCCACTCTTCAGTCAGCAAATATGGCAGAAATGCATGAGAAAGAGAGGTATCACTTTCTTCTGCTGGAAGAAACTACTGTCTAGAAGATAGTGCTGAAGCCCAAATCAGCTGTTTATTAGCTTTGATCAGATATGTTCTTGCATCTTAACTGAGTCCACACCAGAATAAAAGGAAAGGCCCTACTGGAAACATCCTGAGACAGTTTGATAGTCACAGACCAATAATGAGACGCCAAAGAATTTCATGTTACCACAGTCATGATGAGTGAGCTCAGGTTTTCCATCATTAAAATCAGTCTGTACCCAACTCAGGAAAATGCAATTTCCAAAAGCAGTATCCAAAACAAGCTAGCTAGTAGCTGAAAACACAGGAAATAAAGCCTAGAGCAAAGCTTATGAGAGGAGAAAAAGTGATGTCAGGTAAGAAGATGCTGAACTGTGGGACAGACTATTTGAAGCAGAAAAAAAAAGATTCGAAGCCTAACCAGTCTCTGAGTACATAAAAAAATACCTATACCATGGATAAAGGGGGAAATGTACTCTGCTATATTCACACACATGAGTAAACAAACTTATCTCCGAGAAACTATGGGTTTTAAAATGAATTTTGTCTTCAGATTATATCTGTAGCAAACACAGTTGTCATTCGTGCTGTAGTTACCCTTTCGAGGTGTAAGTGGTTTGTTAACTCCACAAGCCTTGCTGATTGTAATCTGACAACCTAGAGGAACAATGGATAAGAAAAACAAAGACATGCTTTGAGCAGCTCTTAGAATAAAAATGTATAAAACCATAAGGAGTAATTGCCTTATGCACATGCTTTTAGGATAGTGGTATTTAGAATAATTAGAAGGCAGATGTTCTAAAATTCACTGTGAATTTCAATAGACCATGCCATCAAGGCTGACTAGAAGTATATAAATGGATAGAGCTGAGTAAATTAGATTTCTCCAATAAATTAAATTAATTTTACTCAGCAAACCTTCTTTAATTATTATTTTGACTGAAAGAGCAGCAGCCACAAAAGCTATAACTGAAGTTTCATGGAATTTGTTAGGTTTAACACATTTTCTTTTTCAAATTAATACTGCATTAATTATGGTTTTGAGAATGTATTATATTGCTACCTGTAAATTATTCCAGAACAATAAACACAATCTACAGTATGTCCAAAACCATTATCTATTCTTGCCATCAAAGTCATTACCTATATTTGTTGAGATATTTTACTTTATTTAAAAGTCATGAAGTGATAAAGGCAACCTTTATCTGATAAACCAACTACAAAGAAAAATCTATGGTGAAAAATCTATTGTTACCTTCTGATCCAGTGAGCCAAAGTCTAGGGTGCTCAGCCACCTTTGGCCCCTTCCCCTTTCTCTTTTCTTGTTTCTTTTGTATTTTGTTTGTTTATTTCTCCTTACAAAATGGAAATACTGTATCAGAAAGACCACCTGTGAGAAACCATCTTAAAAGCAATGAGATCTTTTCAGACAAATATTAGAATAGTATTAATGTTTTGTGAAAGTGAAAAAGGAAAAGCTGAAATATTGTTCAAATATTCTGGGGCTTACCTATGCTAGTTATTTTGCTGAAACACTCTCTAATTACTCCAACATCACCTTGACCCTTATTAAAAGAAGAAAACCTATAGATGTAGGAGGTTCAAGCATTTGTCCCTCACCTTCCTGCTCTGAAACGGCTCCTTTTTGCTTGAAAAAAACAAAGGACTGAAAAGATTACTATTGGTAGCACAGCGAGGCTTGAGCAGGAATGGTCTGTCCATTTCTCTTTTAGTACATAGTGAAACAATAGCAACTCTTGCCTACAAATGAGTATAATGCCATTCCTTACACACTCTATGTTAATACAATAAAGTAACAGTGTAGTAAGGGACCAACACCAGGGTACTTGCTGATGCTTTCCAGGGCTTCATTTTTCTTGCCAAAGCAAGTTCTAGTTTTGCTCTTTAAAATTCTCACAGAGAAGGGATCTAGTACAGTTTACTTCTCCCCCCACCTTGTTTACAGCCCTCCAAATTACTCTCTTTTTGCTTATTTTCATTTTCTTAAAGATTTTCTTTAAAAAAGCTCACTAATGACATTTTCTGTTTTGGAAAAAAGCGTCTTACATCACATAGAATATGTTGTTACTTCTTTTGGAAAAAAACAGCTGAAGTCAAACAAAAGTTAACTTTTATGCCACCCATGCACTGAGAGCAGTGTAGCAAGAGCTTTTTACTTAAGCAACTTGGAAAGGGCTACATGCTCTAGGAGACAGAGTACATAAGCAACCAGGATCCTATTTTCGTGCTTGTTCCTGACCTATTTTCAGCCTCTCTTGACTTGTTTTCCCTTCAGCAGTCTTGCTAGATAGGTTTTTGAACTTTTCAGCACAAGGACCATCTGTGAGTATGTTTTGGACAGCACGGGTTCAACAGGGCTGTGATCTAAGTACGGTTGTCAAAACACTGATGTAATACAAAATAAAGAGCCACCACTATGTTTGATTGCTTAGATGATTCCAGTCTGTTCCTCCATCTGCATTCTTGCATATGGTCTCTCATACATGATGCAGTTAATGAAGCTACAGCACGCAATTTTCTAAATGTGCTCCGGGAGGGAATTGGTTACACACCATTCTGCAGAGGCAGAGGGGGCTGGAGCACAGTCTAGACTCTGGTTCTGTTTGCTACTGCAGAGTCACAGATAGACTCAGGAGTGTCCAGCTCACTCTGTATTTCAACGTGGGAAATCCTGGGATATTTACAGCTAGCTTCAAGGTCCTGTTCTAATTTAGGGCTAAGGTCCAATTCCATAACAAAATTAGCTTACTGAAATTCAGTATCAATAAGAAGCAAATACAATTCCACTCAAACACTGAGAAGTTTGCTTTCCTGTAGGCAGAACAGTAAGAAAGTTTGAAACAACAGCTGCAAACAGGCATACTGAAGGAGTCTCCTGAGGCTTCCACTATGAGATAGCCTGCATCTACCAGTAGCAGCTTTGGGCCTTTCACAATATCTTTTTGCACCATAAAATTATTTCAGGGGTAAAGTAGTATCATAAGCTGTAGAGCTTATTAAAATAGTAAAAAAAAAAATCTAAAAAGGCAAGAACAGAATTCATAAGGACACATAAATTTCCATGATATTTTATTTAACCCATTAATGACTTTCAAGACAACCAAACAAAAAGTCTATTCAAAAGAGGAAGCCTGCCTGGCAGAAATAAATAATAAAGAGATAGAAAGAATTGCTTTATATGCCTGTTACATTTTGGGTAATATTTGAATGTCATATTTAGGTACTACTAAAAGCTCTGCATATATCTTCAAACTTCAGAAGTTTTGGAATTATAAATGCTCAGACTTTTGATTGCAAGTCCCTTTTATTCTTCTGTTCTACACATGTATGAAAAATGTGAAGATTAAAACATCAGAAATTTTGTACCATGTTCTATAAATTCATTCAGCAAGCTAAGTCACCTGCTTGAAGGAGCTCTAGAATTATCCATGTGCAAAAAAGAAAAGGCTTAGTGCTGGCCTTCCTTTCTTCAATGGTTCCTGTGAAATGCAGATGTATCGCTGTGCCTCTGAAATACACTTTGTATCTAAAACCTGGTATTGTGAAATCAATCACAAGTCTCTAACCCTTTCCTTTCACAGACTATGGACAGAAGTGCAAGCTTTGGCTACTGATAACACAATCAGAAATAACCATTCTTCTCCATGCTTCTTGAATGCACATGTATTTATTGCCGGGATATTGCTATTCAAATAAAAGTTTCAAAATAGAAATGAGAGAGAATTTGAACTCTGTAAATTTCCAGTCATGTTGTTAGGAAATGCGGTAGCCCCCTGAAACTCAGATTAGAGAAAATTCTTTACTGGTTTTTAAGCAAAAAATGTTTGTTTTCTTACAGTGAAATAAGACTACAGTAGTTCCAAATAGCTATTGTACAACCACCTTAAGTAGATGGTATAAGACAGACATCCATCAGGCTCTGTATCAAGGTGCAGGAACATACTTAAAGATAGAAAAGTCAATACAGAAGCGGTTAAAGTTTTCAGTGGCTGTTCCCATTCGGACAGAAAATCAGCCTCAGCAGTAACTGGTAGTGACAGCACCTCAGCTCACCTCTGTAATTCATCGAGAACCCTCCATGTTGGAATGGTATGACTTGAGACGTGTGTCCAGTTTTGGGATAACTAATAAAAGCAATATCACTGTAATAAATCTTCTACTACTCCCAGGGAGTTTGAGGATGGCTAAAATAAATTTATTTTGCATCCTATTCCTTCAAATGTACAACTTACTGTAGTTGATTGGAAAGAGTGAGAGACTCAATGTAATTCACAATACTAGTATTTAGATACAACATTTATTTCTCAAGCACAGCTATACATTTGCATTTCAAGACTGTGTCACTTTTCCATTTGTCCCATTCCTACAGGTCAACTCATCTTTTTAATACCCACCACTCATTTTCTTTTGTTCAACAAAAACACGAATCCATTGCATAGTGCATACAAATTAGACACTCCTAAACAAAACCATGTGACCAAAAAAACCCTTATTTTTGGCCATCTGCTAATACTATTTAGTTATTAAATCCAAAGTGGAACAAAAAGACCACATTTAAGTAAAGATTTATTAGAAAAGTATTTGAAAAACATGGATACTTGAATGTTACGATGAGAATATTAAGCCTCTCAAAAATCAGGAGTCCTTGCTTCTTTATTACAGTATTTTACTGGAGGCAGGGTAAATACCTCATGAATAAGTGAATTTAAAAACAGCAGAAGAGGAAGAATAAATTGCTTCATTCCCAAGAAGGCGTATTTCCATAAACTCAGTCACTTGTTTAAGGAGGTCTGTACAACTAGAGAGCAATTCCATTTGATGACAAACCTAGTATACTATGAGCTAAACAAACCTTATACTTCCAGAACTGTATTGTTCTACAGGTCAGGAAGATTCTTCCAGTAAGATAAGTTAGCTAAACAAACTAGTATTCTTTCTCTTTCCCACCTCACCACCATTTTTACGCCCACCTATAACTCATATGTTGACCAAATAATATAAAAACTATTAACTAATACTGAGTTTACTTGTCATGCTTGTTTTATGGTAATGGTGTAATAACTGTAATTTTCTTTAAAAAACAAACAAAAAAAAAAAACCCAACAAAACCCTCCACCAAACAAAAAAAGCTCAACCAACAAACCAACCAACCAACAAAACCAAACCAAAACTCACAAAACAAAACAAAATCCACTGAAAAAGCTCATCCCAATTGTTTCATGACAAACATTATCTTGCGGAATTACTAAAGAATCAAGTGAAAGAAGGCTGAATAAATAGAAAAAAGTATTTTTCCTAAGGGACATATAGTCAAACACAGGGGTCCCATAGAATCAGTTGCATTTCTGTTACCAAATTCAACAAGAATACAACTGGGTTTTGCCTGGGGAAGATTACAACATTACATTGCTCTTGAGATTAATATGCAAGTTATGTAACATGCATGCAAGAGAGGAATTTTTACATTTGACAGAAGTGCAACTACTTCCATATGTGTTTATAGCACAAAAGTAGAATATATGCATTTCTTAAACATGTTCAAATTCTATTTTGCTTATCTGTGCAAGGTGTTCTGTTAGAACTTATGCCCTTTAGTAAATAAAACACTCCCAAAAATATATTTCTAAAAGTATTTGCTAGAAATAATCAGACTGGATCAACTACCCGTGTTAAGGGATTGAATTAGCATCTTTCCTATTCATTGATAACATAACAACATAGCAATTATGCCTTCCAGTCTGCCTCCCTGTCCCCAAATTCTAATCCAGCCTTTTCTTTAGCCTGCTATAACCAGTATCTCAGATCTCCTTTTTTACTTCGGACACTACGTACAGTAAAAACAAACAAAAAACCACAAATGAAAACAAAACAAACCCCCAAATGTAAAAGAAATTTATATTGCAGACTCTTTGGCTCCTTGACAAACTTTGTTGCTCCAAGTCTGTTCTGTCAATAGATCACCAACAATCTGTCATTTGGGGACCTGAAATATTTTCATCACCACTGATCAAAAGCCAAGTAGTTCCTCCCTGGATATTTTTAGAGAGGAGGCTGCTGAGAGAGTCTCAGGCAGAGCGATCCATCAGCAATGTCAGCCAGAGGACTCCCGTGGGCAGAACACAGCTGTGAAGGAAACCAGGAAACCCTGCTCCTCCCCACCCTGGCCAGTTCTCCTCTGAGTAAGGAGATATAAGGGCTTCCACACAAACAGGAAAATCAGGTTCTTTGAGACAGCTTTGCTCAGTCAGCTTTCCAATGAAATGACATCAGCATGTTCAGGAGGTCAGAGACGCAAGATGTCCCAAAATCCAAAGAGTAAGTCGAGTTTATGTTGCACTTAATTGTCACTGCCAGGTATAGCATATTCCTCAAATACTGGTATTGCACGTGCTCACAAAAAAAAACCAAAACAAAACAAAAACCAAAAACCAAAACAAAAAAATATTGATACATAATTTTTTTCTGGAAATCAAACTAAATTACTTTACATATCTGTGTAAAGTTTTATCCACTCTAAGCTAAATTGAAGGCATAAAACATGATCAAAACCTGGAATTTTGTTTTTACCACACAAAAGCAGATGTCTCCTCTGCTGAGTTCAAATACTGTTATTTTAATATACATGAAATAGAAGAAATATTTCTTACTCACTACAAAAAGTTCACATCGCTTCAGACTAAATGGCCAAAAAACCCACAAAACAAAACAGCAAGATCTACACATGCACAGTATCTCCAAGACTTAGGGATAGAAAAGCAAGAATTAATAAGCAGATTACTCTTGGCTACTTATACGGTATTTATAGAGAGGGAACATGTAAGCCAACTAATCAAAACTCAACGTCAAGAAAGGCAAAGAAGAAATGTAAAGGTTACGTGTTACACCATAGCTTTCCACTTCATCCGAACACAGTACTTGCTGAACATATCTATGCTACATAGGATATGGAAAATGTAAGGAAATGTTTGTTCCTTTCTGAAATGAGGAGTATTAGCCATCCTTTGGGTGCTCATTATGAGAATCTGCATGGAATTAAGTGCACAGGATCCCGGTGAAAACACTCAGGGGCCAACGAACTTCCATAATTTGACCAGCATTGCATTGTCTGGAATTTTTTTATTTTAAAAATTATGTAATGAAACATATTAGGAAGGCCTATGTAGCTGAGAGTATTAAACAATTGCTTATCAGAATAGTGCATTGAGCTTTGCAAATATACCATAGCTTCATGATACCAAAGATTTTTTGGTATCACGAGTCTGCTTTTAATGCCAGTGATTTTAAAACTTGTGATTCTAAATTTACCCTTTGATTAGACATGCATGTTTCTAATTAAGCTCAACCTGTCCATTCTTCTTTGAAGAGATTAAAGTGAGAGTCCCCCAAGACTCCTGAGGCTCTGTGCAATAATTTACTTGTTCTTGGTAAAGGCAGTAGAAGTCAGAAATTAAAAATAAGTGCAATAAGCTGCCAAGCTTGTCAGAAACACTTCCAACCAAAAATACATATTAGTGAATCTATAAAATCTGTAAGGGACTGTCATGTTTGTTATGGCAGAAAAAGAGGAATTGGTGTTGCTTATCTCCTACAGATTCAACTATAGGATGCTGTAAGTCATCACTAAATGAATGCAAGTCTAGTAGTTAATCCTCGAGGTGTGTGACAGATTTCAACCCCTTCTTTCTTTTCCCCAGAATGGACCAAACTTTATCGTCTGAAAATCACACAGACATAGCTGAGAAGCATCTGGAATTAACCTGGTAATCCGTAGGCAGGACAGGACTTCCAACCCTGTTACTCAAAATCTTTCTGTTGAGAAGGTTCACACAGTTAAATGTCAGAAGTAACGAAACCAGAAACCAATGGTCTTCTGTTGCTTTAATTGTGACGAAAATTTTGAGAATGCATTCTATACTTTTGACACTTATAAAGAAGAGATGCACTATCACAATTCCAAGTTTTGCCCTGTACCACCAGATGACACACATCAGCACTGCAGTGGAAATCCACATATAAAATCACATTATTCTTGCAACTCAGGCTTCAAAACCATTTGCAGCAAGAATTCCACGACTCATCAATTACTGTCAACCTCCTTCATTAAAGCAAAAACTTTTAAAAATTCACAGAACTTTTTTTGTTCTAGTCACGGCATTTCTAAGCACAGTGGGTCAGACGAGGTTAGGCACTGAACTGAAGGTTCAGATTACCATCATGTGGTGATCAAGCATACAGGTGCTTCATCAGAAGTACAGAGAAAGTGTCAAATATGACTAATCATTTTATTAAAATTTTTCAAAATGCTCACAGACTAACCTAGATTTTGATTTGTAAGAATTCGCTAGATATTTCACTCTATATTTAGTACCTTCACTTTTTAGCAGCCCCAGCTCCAGCTTTCCATGAGACTTCAATTTCTTGATCACACAGAATCTGACCTACTATGGTATCATGCCATGCACAAATTAGATGATGCCATTAGGCATGTTCAAAGTTGTCCTGAAGCCTGGTTGGCATAAGAAAAGTGAGAAAGTGATGGTGCTCTGAATGTCTCCAAGTATCTGCTTATTTGAAGAACTGACTCTACAAATTCTGGCATACAAGACAAGAACAAGGTTTGTACAGGCAAGATTTACATGTTTAGTCCTGAGGCATTTCCATTGCTGAAAACCTTTAAGTTGTTGTTTCCTTAGGTAACCATTCTCTGACCTAGCCTTCTGCCTTCTCACTCTGCTTTTCACTGAATATGAATATCCATATCTAATGTCATGACATTTTTCATGCAAAAAAAAGAGCATGAAAAAGCTTTTGCCTTCCCATGTGCCAAACAGGTAAAGCAACAGTCAGCCTCTTGCCAAGAAGAATGATTATTTTTGAACAAGCAAGTTCGACTGGGACAACAACCTGCTTTTGAAGAAACCTGATTACTATCTAGCCAACATGCCAGGATTTGATTCATTTATGGCATCTTCAGAACAGTTACACTCTTTCTTCACATAAATCTAAAGTAATGCATATATTAAAAAAACCCAAAAACAAACAAACAAACAAGCTGCAAAGCCACCTATAGATCAGCTAGCATATCAGAAACACACAAATTCATGAATTTCAGCATTTTGGTGAAACACTGTAAAGAAAAACTAAAAACTTCACATGTTCTGATTATAAAACCCAGTGCATGTTTTCTTGCCTTTCAGATACCCAGCTTCAAAAATTGTAGAACCCCCTTGGGAAGTAGGAATTAAAACACGTTGAAACACATTGTCTGAAACCTTGAGTTACTCCTCAGAACATTCTTGCCAGTCACCCTTCCAACCTGCTCGCTGGTTCTGATGGAAAGCATATACTTTTACAGGATGAAGATTACAACCTCTAATCATCCTACTGGAGCTAAAAGGTACAGCAATTTTCTGCTACCAGACTGAAACCTGTTTCTAATTACTTTCCCATGCAGCTTAGCAATTTGAATAAAACTATCTAATAAAAATCTGATATAAATTAATGTATAAGGGTTAAGGTCTTATTCAGTGGGTTTAAAACAATCAAGAATCCCATCAGAATATATATTTACACTACCTGTGTATTTCATTTGGCTGCCTTCAAAAATTCAGCCTTAAAGGATATCTTGGCTACTTAATTGAATAACAACTGACAGTATTTGACCAGGAGAATGTATCCATGGCTGGAAAAAGATGTTTATGTGACATTAAGCAGGAAAATTTAAGTTACACCGTCAGTTTCCAACAGTAATTTTCTTGACCAAAAGGAAGTTGCTGTACTGTCAAGATTTTTGAGAGATGAAGAAATCAATTGTAAATTTGGCAAGGAAAAAAGAGTGGAAGAAAAAAACATTGAAAACATAGGAGGGGAAAATGCAAAATCCTCCCCTACAGAATGTTTTATGTAAAGTCCCTTTGGGTCTCAGATATTCTTGATTTTGGATGCTACAAGTCAAACTCTACATATTTGTGGCTTCTTAAAATAAACAAAACAAGTGGAAATAATAGTTCATTATATAGTAGAATTAGTCTGATTAACACAATAAACCAAAACAAAATGTAACGTCAAACCTGGTTAATTTATTTTATATACAAATTTTAGAAAGTTAACACCATTTTGGCCACTCTGAGAAGTACAAAGTTTTAAATTTTCATTAGAAACCTGGGTGGTTTCTTCGGGGACTTTAGATTGGGTGTTTTTTTAGGGTTTTTTTTTTTTTTTCCCAGAAGCTTCAATAAAATAGGCAGCAACCAAAAGGAAAAGATAATACCTTCTGTTCCATGCTTTATGTGTCTTGGAGTTATTGCTTATTACTATAATAGAATTTTGTAAAGTAGAATAGGTAGATTAAGAGCCAGTAGGATGCACTAGAAGCTACCATGCCAACAGCAATTTAAACAAATATGAAATGCTTGCCCTCATAGATAATGAAATGTTTGTCTGTTTCTTAGTTCTAGACTAAACTGGCAGTTTATATAAGAAAAAAATCTATTAACATGGCAACTGGTTTACATACAAACAGATACCACATTTCCTTTTCAATACTATTGAATTTAAATTTTGTCCAGCATAATGCCAGACAATCTGGTCAGGCAATCTGCTTTTACAATCCATTCACTACACAAAGTTAGCACATCCCAAGGGGATAGAAGAAATTGTTTCAGTGTGTCATGCTGCATTCAGATTTCTTTCCAGGTGAGCCTAACTACCAAGGAGCCATTTAGCCAAAGGGTCCTGTGGTTTTGCAGTGTGTGAGCAGAGGACTACTTACCAGTCCTGCATGGAGACTTCATGTGAGAGAAAATACTTTTCCCACCATGCTCCCGTCAAAAAAGGTCAGAAATAAAATGTTTTTCCTTGTTTAATATCTTCTGTCATGGCAAACGCAATCTCTTCTTTAAGAGCAAATGTGGTTTAATCCTATTTGAGAGTCATTCTGTCACTTAAGAAATAAATTTTCCATATTTAAAACTGCTGCCTCTATTAAAGTCTGTTGTTTACTTGTATGTTATTAATAGTTCGACTACTAAATTTAATATTACGCAGTAAAATAAGCATCCAAAATTCATCCTCTAATAAGATCTTACTGAGAACTTCAAAGAAAAAAACAATCACTTTCATTTTTGTCAAACCTCAGTTGTAATTTCAAATATCAAAATCTTCACGACTTACAAGCACAATTAATAAGCATCAAAACCACAGGTCCTTATTTAAGTGAAGAGTACTGTAATAATGCATTTTCCTTATCCTGCTGACACTCCTGAAAACAGTTGCTTCTAGGATAGAAACATATGCTTGAAATCCTAACAAAGATATGCTGGAATTTCCACATGTGATTGGCTCTAAAAATCATATCATGCTGAACCATGAAATAGAAAACGTATCCGAAATTTAGTGCAAAATTTAACACTCATGAGTTCTGCTGATTCTGTTATCTGCTCCATTTACATGCCAACCTACACCCCTACCTTAAAAAGGCTTTTCTTAAAACCCTTAAAATAAACTACTTCAGCGCTTCTTTTGTAGCGTAAGTTGATTTCACACGTGTCTTGAGCAACAAATACTCAACACCGAACCACAGTCACTAAATCGATACCATCCATCAGCAAAGGTAAATTATGCAAATCAGAATTATGCAAATACCTTTTTTTTGGTTGTTACTATTTCTATTTTGTGCAGCTGTCTGTTAGAGTTCATTATGTGAGGATGAAATTTTCTTGGTATTGTTATCAAAAAATCCCACAGCAAAAGTCAGAGGCTTGTGTCACCGACGAGCTATTCATTGCTTTTAACATCTATTAAGGCACCTGACAAACAGAACTCAAGCACCGTAGCTGGAGTCCTCTTCCAAAAGCATCTTTCTTACAACCCACAAAAAGCCATGCAGCTGGCATTTTGAAATAAGTACTTTGCTTCCTACTAGCAGCTTTGGGGGGTATTTCCCTCCGTAGGTATACATAACACAGCCCGCTACTCATTTTTTTTTTCCAAGCCTCTCTTATATAACACACTGCAAAAACCATCTCGGAACAACGTGATCAAGATGTGATCTCCTCTTTTGGAACTACAACATTCAACATAATCACATTCAACCCAGCCTGGAGCTATTAATC
The DNA here is from genome assembly GCA_008694505.1 of Cyanoderma ruficeps. NCBI lineage: Eukaryota > Metazoa > Chordata > Aves > Passeriformes > Timaliidae > Cyanoderma > Cyanoderma ruficeps. Next base: position 41,979,222 of record VZDJ01007755.1, read on the forward strand.
AACTTCTTACTAATGATGATGATCGATCGCAAGTTCTCTGCAGTTTTGCAGCCGATAGTCAGTCAAGGCTCCCAAAGGATCATGTCATTCACAGATCGGAATGAGACAGCTTCACCAGCTGGGCTCAGAAATCAGTCTTACAAGGGTATTTGACCATCGTACAATGTTTTGCTTAAATATCACAGTCTTCCTAGGTGGCTTGGGTTTAGTGTTGGGGCTCCTCCCCAGATAACCTGTGTAAAAGCAACAAAAGCCCTAAAGCCACTTGAGTCTGGGGCACACAGGTAGGATACACAGCAGCTTTCTCTGGAGACCTGCCCTTAACCCCTTCATGCCATATCATTTATATACTGGCCAACTAACTAGGCTGTCTGAAAAAGATAAACCCAGCCTATATGAGTTACATAATTTATTTTTAAGACAGGACGAATATATCCTGAAGTATAGAATGATAAAGATTTTTCCCCCTCTTCTGATTTTGCGAAAGACACAACAGACTTACATAAACTCCATATAATTCTGGGTTGTCCTCTCCCTGTCTTGAGGTACGTAAGTCTTGACGTACCCTATGGAGAGGTTTGCTACAAAGCAGAGCTCAGGCTGACTCACTGTTTTCCCTTTACATATAGGCTACCTATAAAGACTTTAAAAATAAACCTGCAACGTAAAGTTTTTACTTTTCCTTGTTATTGCCAGCAAAAAGGCATACATGTTTTGAGGGGCACGGGTATCAGTTACTACAGCTACTAAAGTTAAGAGCTGGGTGTTTAATAAAGGAGCCTATCCATTTCTAAATATTTCATGCAAGTTCTGGATTTTTTTTTTCTGTAATGCATAGGGTTAACCATGACACCCTGAATCCAAACAAAGCACACCCTAACAAAGTATAAGAAAATGCAACTGCACAAGATACTGTATTACAATCTTCCACGTATTCGTCCTTCCAGTCCCTCCAGGGGAAATTTAACATGGTTCTAAAATTATCCCTCTTAGGGTTTTTTGTTTTTTTCATTTTTCTCCAAGATCCCCGGCCAGATGAATTTGTGTATTACATGTACTGCCTGTGCCGCTGCATCTCCTTCCTCTGTGGTGACTTGATTCAGCTGAAGCTACGATTTGACCGATCGATGCAAGCACATTACACACCAGAATAAGAGTAAGGTAAGGGTAAAGGAAAGAAAAGCATCTCTCCTTTCAGCCATTAAATATAGATCAACGAAACATCACAGCGCACATCGCGGCTCCCCTCCCCACCCCCTCCGCCCGCTCCTCGAGCGCAGGATTTCGCACACGGTGGCTTCAAAGGAAGAACACACACCCCACACACCCCTCGGCGCACACACACACACAGACACACTCACAGACACACACACGCAGCACAGACACACAGAAACACGCAGCAGCCGTCGCTCGGAGCCGCCCCAGGGCGCGGGCTCCGCGCAGGGCCGGGCACTGCCCCCGCCCGCGGGTCCCCAGGCCCCTTCATCTTCGTCCTCCTCCTCCTCCTTCTCCCTGGCCCATGACTTCACCGCCGTAACGAGCACATTAGTGCAGGGCGTCGGGAGACACGGTGCCGCGGATGCCCTACATAAGCAACCACTAACGTAGAAAGAAAGGGAGGAAAGCGATGGAGGGGGGAGGCCCGGGAGAAAGAACCGTGAGGAAATAATGCACTTTGTTACCTTTCGGCCGAGGGCACAAACACCGCTACTTGCAGCCCAGCCCAGCCCGGCTGCCTCGCCGAGGAAAGCAGCGCAGGACCCCGCACCCAGAAGAAATATCACGCAGGCGGGAAGGGTGTGTGGGGGGGAGGGGGACGGACCTGGCACCATTACGGTGCCTGTCGTACTCACCGATCGGCGCCGATTCAGCCTGCTTGCTCCCAAACATATACCAAAACCCAACGGCAAATCCTCAGTCCGCTAAGCGAGAATGAAGGGGGGGAGCGGGGGGGGGGCGAGCGACGGCTCCGGGCTTCACCGCAAGGTCCTGACCTTGCCCAGCTGCAGCATCTTCGGCTTGCCCCCCCCCAGGGCGTGCGTGTGCGCCCGTGTGCGCCCGTGTGTCCCCGCGTCCCTGCGAGCGCGCCGATCCGGCTCCGAGGGGCTCGGCCGCAGGACAGCTGCCCGCTGGCTGCCGGGGCGAGGAGGGCTCGGCATCCACCGCCCCGCCGCTGGGGCGAGGCGCGGGGCCGCTGCGGCGGCGGCGGCTGGGGCAGGCTGCGCGGCGGCGCCGTAGCGCAGCGCGCCGGGCGGGCGCACCGGCCGCGGGATGTGGCCGAAGGAGACACAGCCGCCGCCGCAGCATCTGCCGCCGCCGCGCTCCCGCCCGCCCTGCCTCCCTCCCTCCCGCCTGCCTCCGCCCCTCCCTGCCCGTCCCCTCCCCAGCAGGAGCGCGCCCGCCGCGGCCGAGCAGCCGGCGCTGGGGGGGAGAGAGGGGGCGGGCGGCCCCGCTACCGATGAGGCGCCGCCGCCTGTGCCGGGCGGGGCTGGGGTAGGACCGGGTCCCCCAGCCTCGCCGCAGAGGGGCGCGTCCCCGTGTTCCCCCAGACCCCCGCGGCCGGGGGGCTCTGATTTACTGGGGAAGGGGGAGGCAGGGCGGAGGGCGCAGGTGTGGGCGCGCACCCTGTGGCGGGGGTCGTCAGGGGGGAGCAGTGACTCGGCAGTGACCGCGGCTCCTGCTGTCATGGGTTGGGAACTTGAGGTCTGCCAGCCAAAACGGTGACAGCAACAGGGAAGCAAGAGCTCGCTCCCCTGCTCGCGTCTACCTCGGGTGTCTCTTGCCATGCTTGGGAAACCTAGGTGGAAATCCTACCATGTTTTCAGAAGTCTTCTTGCGAGCAAATAGGGTAAGGAATATGGAAGTCATGTTTTACTCCTGCGCACGCTTAACCCTTCGTTGAAAAACTTGTGTGGAATGCAACAGCAGCACTCACCTGAAAGTTGCCACTTCACGGCTCCTTTCAACTCGCCGCTCGGAGTTTTGGTACCTGAACAAAACCACCCAATTTTTTGGGTTGTTGCCCGGGGTAACCTCTGCTAATTCACGCTGGCCGCGGGCTGAGCATCAACGCGGCACTGGGTACAGCCACAGGCGCGGCCGAGGCGCTCGGGCAGCGCCTACAGCCGGTCATTTGCTGCCCGACCGCGCCGTCCCAGCACCCGCCCCGCAGGGAGGGAGGGACCCGAGGGTCCCCAGGCGCCAGGGGCGGTCAGACGGGCCCCTCCTGTGGGACACGGCGCTCCCATCCATCGTCCCCGCGCCCCGACAGCCCCGCACCGCCAAGCCGGATAAGTCATGCCGGGCCCCGCAGCGGGATGGGCAGCGGTACCTGCGGCCGGGCTGAGCCGAGGCGGCAGCAGAACGGGCCGACGGCCGCCACCGGGCTGCACGGCGACTCGCTGCTGCCACCTCTCGCTTGGCGCTCTCGCAGCTTCCCCAAACTCTGCTGCGAGCAGGAGATTCACCTGGCTGAAGATCCCACTCCTCACCGACGGATGGTTACGGTGGCTACCCCTTCCTTTATGTCAGGGAAAGGCCAGAGGCTACGTCTTCCCAGTGGCAGAATGCCTTTTTTTTATGCCTGAGATCACTTTTTGGGAGACAGGGGGGTTTATTTCCATATTTATTGGACCATATAGATGACTAGTATGTGTCCTTTCCCTAGGTTAGGTGACGTTGGCCCATCCAGCTGTGACAAAATCGGTAAGTTACAGCTGAGGGTGATTCAGCCTGATAGCACTCCTCAATGCCAATCCAGACTTTGCCCAACTACTAGGACTTGTGAGAAGAGCACCTCTGGGCCCAAATCTAGAGTAAGCCCAAAACCTCAGTATCAGGTTCTGGTCTGGCATGCCCTGATGCCTACTGAGTTACAACTATAGAAGGGAGCTTGCTGGTGGCAGAACACAGTGGCCAATCCAGTCTTGACTCAAGTACTCAAGTACAGAAGCAACCAACTAGCCCATTGTCCAAACTTTTGGTTGGACCAAAGTTTGTTCTGTCTGCTAAGTGCAAGACCCTGGGTTTGTGATTCCCAGCCCGAGACAGACATCTAATTCGGAACTGAAAGTAGTGGATCACTCAGCAGTTACCTGGAGTCACTGTCTTACAGTTAAACTTCAAGATGTTCTTGATAATAAAATTGCTGGGTGTCACAGTATCGTAGATATGCCATAGCATCATGTGATTCACCTTCTGCAGCCCAGCCTCTTTTTCAGAGCTGAAAGGTCTTTCTGTCAATAAAGGTAAAGAAGATTGAAAGACTAGAAGAAGGCTGTGTCCTCCTTCCATTCCTCCTCAAATACACCCAGATAATCAGGACGTTTCATGGCCCTGGGGACTGTACACATCTGACCTAATTGTAGGATATGCAGTGTGTGCTAGTGAAGAATGAACCTCAGACATCTGATTCTTCCCACACTGTAAAGGTTACCCAGCTGGCTATACTGATCTGAATAGTCAGTATGGAAGCTGTTGGCCCGAAAGTTAAATATAGTAAAAATAAAGATACATAATAATGTAGACCCTCTGTAGGGAAAGTGAGGCCTGGAGGCAGAAGGATTTTGGAAGGATTTAGGAGCTGCCTGAAATCTGTTTTTTCTCTCACAAGGTTTCCTCCTTTCACATCACAGTTTTGCATGAGAGGGATTTCATCTTAAGATAGCACAAGATTCAAAAAGCTTCTCCTTTTCCTGTCACTTTCCCCCCCTGATTCTCCCTGCATCACATTTTCAATGTTCCCTGATACCAGGTGAGGGCACAGAAGGGGCCAGGACCAAGCCCTGCTTATGGATATGGAGAAACATAACAAGGGAGTTAAATCAGAGTCTCAATATGAGTTTTTACTGCTGTTGCTGCTGTCACAGAGGAAGAGTAAGGGAGACAGTGAGCACTAAGAATGTGAAAAGCAGTAGGATCAACTTCTGGAAGAGATTGCCCCATGTACGGTAGATGCTGTCTACCAACTTCATTCTCAGTGACTAAAACTCTTCTTCTGACGAGTCAAAAGCATATGTAGGTGGAAGCTGTTCACTTTTTTGGTCAGTCCCAAACTTCTCAGATATAGACAGTCTGTTTCCTCAGGCTTCTTAGGTCTGTACCTAGAAGTGGTGTATCTATCCTAATCTTTGGTTAACTTCCCTGAAGTTTTCTTCAAGTTGCAGTTTTTCATTTTTTCCTTGAAAAAGATGGGAAAAGAAATGGAAATTATCATATCAATGCAGATATTTTCTAGCACAGGTATTGTAAAATAATCTTTGCCATTTATATTTGCCCGTTATATTTACAAAGGTTCTTGAGGCATCCAATTTCTATTTGGTCTAAGTAATGGAAAATAAAAATTTTAGGAAACAGAAAAAAGAAGCAGTAACAAGAATAGAGTTAAACGTAGTAATAGAATTTTCAGATAACTAGTCCTACAAATGACTCTATTATAAAAAACAATAGTAGTAACAATTTTTTCAAGTTTAGGCTCAAGGGTTCCATCTTGGAACAGCTGTTTGTGAGTGATAATTTTCCCATCCTTATAACTAAAAATATAACTTTTTCTTTGTGAAAAAATTATGTCATGAGGTAAAGGATGAAGCTAGCACTGGAGGGAACCCAAGGAAAAGTCTGTTAGTCAACAGTTGGATGAGTTATCTAGACTATGGGATACCAAGACACTAGTTGTGTCGGCATGTTCTATATCAACATAAATCATATTTAACTTTTGTTTGCTCCTTCTTGGAACAGAGTTTGGAAGCTTGAATTTTTGGACAGAAAGGAAAATATTTCTTTGGTGTTTTGACTTTCTTTAAGATTATGTTTAAATTTAAATGTATACTTCATATGAAGATTGTTGAGATCCTCTGTCATGGTCTAGGTCCAGCAACTTTTTTGTCACACCGAAATCAATGTGAACTTTCCATACTAAAAATGTAACTGAAGTGAAACTGGATATATCTAATAGTTCCATGTTTCAGACATTCTTTAGCAAATCTGGAATAAAATTGGGAAAACTTTTTTTGCCCTTTTTAATAAACTGAAAAATCAGTCAAGCACGAATACTTTTTCAAGTTTAGAGCAGTATTTCATATAGGTTCTTGCAATTACTGTCTTATCCCTTTCTAAGAATTATTTTGAGGTGAAATTATTGAAAGAAGTTGACAATATCCATCAAAATACCTTTCAGATAATAAAGAGCATGTTTCTTGAGTCACACAGTACGGTGTCTTAATGAAACTAAGCTGGTAATGAATTAAAAAAATTGGTCCAAATTTCTTCTCTCTTATTTGACTTTGATGTCATCTTTAAAAAGTCAAATCATGATTGAATTATAACAATATTATACGTATTTTCTGTTTCTCCTAAATTGTTGCACAATATTGTATAACAGCAAAGTACCCATAAATCCTGGGATGAGGATGATTTTCTATGCCACAATGATGACATGACAAGAGAAGGTTTGCACGATTGTATTTGCATAAGCTTGCATTTTCTGATCTCATGGAAATATTTTTTAAACAGAAGTCTCCCGAAGAAACACAAGGTATTTTCAATTCTGAGGCACAGCTGGCTTCGACTCAGTCTGATTATGAGTAAATTATTGTTGAAGTGCTAAGCTTGACTGGCAATAGGAAAATACAATTGAATTTGTAGTACCTGCAGATTTTGTAAATGAATCTGTATTTGCATTGGGAGAGTTGGTTTTTACGTACCGAAGACAGCTCACATCATCCCTAGGACCTGACTAAGATTTTCTTATTGCCAGCTTCATCCATTGATGATCAGATAGGCAGTAATGAACAAAATCTCTCTGACACAGCTGTATTAAAATATTTTTGGACCTACTTTACTTAAAAAAATTATAAAAATAAGTGTTTAGTGAATAGCTGCCATTAGTTTCCTAAACAATTTGGCATTTTGAGCATTCAAGATACAGTAAGGGAACATTTTTTAATAATAAGGCTTTATCTAAGTGTTCCTGGTTAATGAACTAGTTGGAGTTTTACTTAACTTCGAAGAAAAACAGTGAAAAAAGAGGGTAACAGCCAATGTAGCTGCTTTTTCCTCTCAATTAAACAGATCTAATTTAAAGAGAGGTTGTGGTTTTTAGTTTGTTGGGGTTTTGTTGTTTATTGGTACATTGTAATTTGGAAGATGGAAGGCCAGAAGTTGAAAAGAAAATTAACGTAATGTAAAAATTGTTCCTTTCAGCACTCAGGAAAACAAAGTTTGCTGTTATAAATTCATATACCCTGTACATGAATAGGCTATACAAAGAGCTGAATGGTCTGAAATAATTTGTAAACTCTAATCCCATGAAAGAAAGTAATTTCATTCTGTCTTTACGTCACCCAGTATTATTAGCAGGATAACGTTAACTTGGCTGCAAATTACAATCTATGGATTGGATATCTGTGGATGTTCAAAACATGCTTATCCCTATTATTGTCAACTGAAATGATGAGCTATGCTCAGGATGCATCCTTTAATGCATTTACAACTTTAAAAGCATTTAGGATTAAGGTATAACACTTACAAAACTGTACTGTCCTTTTGGGTTCTTTGTTCTCTTCCCTGTATTTGTATATTAAATAAGTCCATCTCAACAAAAAAGACCATCCTGAAAAAAGTCAAGCAGAAATCTTGCCAAGGATTCAGAAAATGATGCTGTTTGAATAAAAGTTAGTGAAACTTTGTTGCAATGATTATCCTTTTATTTAATCCATTTATGTCTGAGTTTTACTTTGTATCTTTCCACAGTGTAAAAGACTGTCAGAGTTTAAGGAACCAGTAGACTGATTATCTAGTTAGATCTCACATTGCATAAGACTGAGATATTACCTACCCTGGAGGCAAAATTAATGGCTTGACAGTATGGAATTATGGAATGCTGGGTCATTTTCTAATCTGTACTCTATTATATTTAGTCAGTATCAGGAAAGATGAAACTAATTTTACTTCACTGTTATGCTCCATGAACTTCATGCTCCAAAAATGAGACACATTTACCTTTTCCAACCAGTATGATTTTAATTTTCTGGAAAGTCTTGGTGTGTTTTTCCAGTGCTCAGGAGAGCTTCTTATCTGACCCTTTTCCAGAATCTCACTCTAAATTTAATTTGATAGTTTCACTAACAACTCTTGTGAAAACCCACACCTCTGAAGCTCCATGGGTGTACAACTGTTAGCAAGGATGGCTTACAAAATTGTCTTCTTGCAGCATGCACATGAGTGGTTTAGTGTACAGGAAGACACAAGGTATATTCCCTATATCTGAAGTTTCTTGGGTATGCCACTGGTCCATTCAAAATATTTCCCCCACTAGTGGCACCAAGGCTGAAGTCACAGATGGGGGCTGTCTGGAGAGCACTGATGGCAGTGTGGACACAAGGTCCTCCAGTATAACCTGTACATTGTGAGGGTAAAATAATATATTTCCTTTAGTTTCTCAGCTGAACTGTTCTGCACTTCATAGTTATGAAGAAGACTGCCTTACACTTTGACCAGATAATTCTCTCTGTCAGGCCTCAGTTCATCTCCAAAAAGGTTGGACTGTGGCAGATCATCTGATTCATGCCTACTACCCAATTCTACCACTTTTTGCTACAGGCTATCTTGCATAATTGGCTATCTCTGGTCCTATACATAATTTGCAAAGAGGTGTGTTTGCCATCATCCCATAGAGTTTTCAGTAGCAAGATTAATTCTACAAACTAAGTTGTTTAGAAAGAATAATTTTCAGCAATTAAGGAGGACCAGTTGCTGCAGTTTAAATGGCCATTCACATAAGAGTTGAAAGGCTGACTGTGCAATGGATAAGTCCAATACTGAATTTTTCGTATGAAAGTTTATAATATCAGGTTTCTATCTGGGAAATTAGATTTTCACAATGATGTTTTAAAAATGGAAATAGTGAAAAAAAATGGGACACAACATTTTAAAATTATAAATTGTTCAGCTTGGTACCATTCCTAAAGTCTGTTGCTGTCTCGTGTTCTTTGTGATAGTTTTCAGCACATCTTTTAAGTGCATCAAGAAAATATGTGGTGCACAAGGGACAGGACATGTTTTTTTCCTCATTTCCTGTTCTACTCCTGCTCTTTCAATTTCAGGGTAACAGATTTTGAAGGAAAACTTGAGTTTCTTACCCTATGCTTTTTCAGCAGAAAAACTAACTGCTTACTTTCATGTAATCCTGTTATGTAAATCTCTGTATTACTGCACACCTGACCTCCCTTGTGATATTTTTAACTTAGTGGAAAACAGAAAAATATGTTTCATCAGCACCACTTGCTAAAATTACAAAGAAAAAGATAACTGTGTTTAGTATTTTCTTACCTTTTATGAAAGAAGAAATAAATGGAAGTAATAAGCTGTAAAGTAGTACCAAATTCTAAGAGGGAAATAAGATGTTTTATGACCCTAATGTAAAAATTTTATTATCACTATTATTATTTATCAAGTACTTATTAAAATGCATTTATATAAATTTATGTAGTCAGTCATTTTTGCTAAATTTTGGAATTTTCACAACTTCTACTGAGGCTGTACAGATGAAAACAACTGTAGCTGTTCAAAAGTACCATAGTCCCAGTACAAGTAACACAGTCAGTCCCACATCACACTGTGTCTTCCAGTGTCTTTTGGAGAGACACTGAAAGTATGCTGTGACAGCTCTGATGAGCTCAACAGCAAGAATCCTTTTAAAGGGGTAAAGTCTTTTAACTGAGTCACAAAAAAAATCTTTGACATTTCCCATGTCAACTCTGTCCCTAAAGTAAGTTACTATCGTCACATACAGAGTTCAGATGGCAAATCTTCTCTTTTTTCACTCCAGGATATCAATTTAGAAATTTGTATTAGATTCAGTGACCTTGGGTTATATTTATGTTATTTGCGATGCCTGTGAGATTTTTCAGCTGTTATAAAGAGGCTGAGAATGGTACTGTGGTTTTGGAAGTTTGAACATACTCTGTAGAACAATACAGGTGAGCAACTATCCATCTTTGGATTCTTTTTTCCTGTTGCTTATTCTAATGAGTGATTGACAATGCAGTTGCCAATTTAACCTAATACTGCATCAGGCAATTGTGTGACACAGAGTAAGCTTTGATCTTCATACACTTAGCATAAATTTCTGTAATAGCATACATACATAATTCTTAGCATAAATTGCTGTACTTCCACTTTGTCAAGGTAGCTGTTTCTTGTAAAAAAATTATTAAACCACAAAACAAAAAAAAAAAAAGTAAGACATGTCAATATACTGTTATTTTAGTAGTACATAGTGGCTAAACCCCCTCACTTTTCAAAAGCTACAGTTTTTGTTTTCATAAAGAGAGCTCAAAAAAAGAAGACTTATAGAATCACAGAATGTTAAAAGGTGGAAGGTACCTTAAAGATCATCTAGTCTGAACCCCTCTGCCATTCACCTCCCAATAGACCAGGTTGGTCAGGGCCTTATCCAGCCTGCCCTTGAAAACTTCCAGGGATAATGCATCCAAAGTTTGATAAGCAAACTGCTCCAGTATCTCACCACCCTCACAGTAGAGAATTTCTTTCTATTATCTAGTCTAAATTTCCCCTTTCATTTTGTACTCATTACTCCTTGCCTCTTCTAGAATGCATTGTGTGTTTATAGTGGCAAGTGTGTTTATAATTTCAACAATTTGTAAATTTTATCATTCACTTAGGTTTCCTGTGTAGAAGCCAGTGTATAACAGTGAAGAAAAATACTTTGATCTGTAAAAGATATTTCTTCAGTGGTTGTTTAGTGACTTGTTCTTCAGACTTGTCAGGTGGTCTCAATTTTCCCTCTTATGAGTAACTGGCAAGTAAATATGATGTTACTGGAAGAGGTGAAGTTGCCCACCACATGCTGCAGATTAATTTATTTTTTATGAAGAATGACACAAGCTAGGTACTCCTGACCATTCTGGCAAAAGCCCTGACTACTCTTTCAGCTCAGTCAGGCAGTGGGTGTTCATCAGCCTTCCGGAGCAAGGGGGAAAGCTCTTCCACTTATATATCAAAGGTGCCTCCTTTGCTCTTGATTTCTTGTCCCTATAGACCTATGACTACCTGATTTCACTTCAATGTTATTGTCTACCTCAGCCAACTCAGTCAACCTTTGTTTTTAATCTCCTAACATCCTACAGTCAGTTTCATCCATTGCCTTTAAGCCCCTTATAGATTCTGAAAATGTTTGCTCTTTTCTGAGAGACCTGTGACACTCTTTCTCCCACTCTGCACCCCTTCTTATCAGTTACAAAAAGCTGATGGAAACTCTCCAAAGCCTTGAGTGATCTGTTCATCCGTGTTCCTTCAATCTGTGAGCTGGGAGATCTGGTCATAGATATTGTTTCTGTTATCTCTTTTTTCTGAGGGTCTGTGTGTTGGGGTAGGGTTTATTACTTTTTCTGTGTCTTCTCTTTGTTTTTTTTAAATAATATTCTCAAAAAATGTCCTTAAGTTACAAATGTCACATATCCTTTATATTTCACACAGCTTTTACCTTCCACCTATCCTTACAGTACCTATCAATATTAACACAATGTTTGAGCAAGTGGAGCTCATCTTCTTAGGAAAACTGATCTAGATGAAAAAACTAAGCCAGTTCTTTTTGTTCGAGTCATTTATTATGAGGACTCTGAGGGTAACATCACCTGATGCTCTTTCAAGCAATACAAGTGTTTCAAGCAATACAATACAGACTCTGAAGAGAGCAACAGCTACATGACATTACTTTGATTTTTACAAAGTATTTTACTGGTAGAAGAAATTCACTGATATTCAAAGAAAAACACCCCTGGTAACAACAAATAACTAGCCACTTGGATTATATAATAATCCAACATGAAGGCACAAAGACAACTGCAGTCCTGTGGGCTATTAAAATACCCAATAATCTTCAGATCTTTTAGTGCTGCTTTCACAGCTTTTTTACAACAGCAGCTGAGACAGTCTGCATATTCTGCACAGAACTCCCAGTATTCAGTAAAAACTGATAAGCCAAAGTATTTTAGCTGCAACTCTCTACTTTTCCCAGGGTATCTTCTTGAGCTCTTTCTAGGTAATTTCCCCGCTCTGGTGCCTTATGTGAAAACTTGCTTGTGTGACTTCATTTCACTTAATGGTTTTTGGCTGTGAAAAAAGCTCAGTTTTCAATAATTATTTTTTACTACAGAAAGAGAATACTTAAGGAACACAAACCATTATTTGAAGGAAAAAAACACAAAGGAGCTGGATGAATTTGTCTCAATTTTGATTGATTGAAAATTTTTGACCTGTCGTAGACAGCCTGTCAAGATATTCCTTGCACCTCAACCCCTTCCCAGAGGCAGTTTACCCTTCTTGTTGTGTCTCCAAGTGACCTGTACTCACCTTAAGGTGTTCAGACTTTTGAATGAGCCACAAATTTAATGGACTTCTTCAATCTAGAGCTTTAGTCAGTAAAAGACTGGGGTGGGAGTTAAAGCCATTTTGGTCTTTCCAAGAATTACGTCAGGAAAGCATCCTACATCTTAGATAAAGGAAAATATATGGATGAATAAAAATGGTTTCTGAATGACGTGGCATAGGCTTTTACAGCCTACAAACCTTTAAAACTCCTATGAAAAGAATTGGTATTGCACATCGCATAGCATAACTCAAAAAAGAACATCTTTCTGGAAACTGGTGATGATTTTATTCATTGTAGATTACTAAGAATTCACAGATTGAGGTAATTTCCCTCTAAATTCCATCCTCATACTGAGCAAGCCAGCTAATCTGGAGGTCAAATATCCACCAAGTCTACTGCAGATACACTTTGAAAGACTCAGGGAAGGAATAGTTGCTTTTGAAGGCAATAGTAAAGAAGAATAACTGTCTAGATAACTATAGTTTTCTGGCATTGTTTACCTATAGAATGGATATCATCCTTTTCTGAAGTATATTTAAAACCATTAAATTCACCTAATTAGATCTTACCTTACCTAAAATATTCAGTGTACAGAGATGATATTAAATTTTCTTCTTTTCTTGGTATATGGACAACAGGACTTGGTAACAGGTACACAGTATGGACAGATGGATGGCTTAAAACTGTGCTGTCTTTCAGAAGTTATCCTCTGAGAGTAACCTTTTCAAGATTACATAGTTTATTTCTTCCCGGAGGACTGACTTCTAACAGGTTACTTTTCACCTTTTACTTGCACAACAGCACACTGCATTTCTAACCATTTGATTTTTTTTTTCATTGTGGGATCATCTCTGCTATTTATCAAAGTAATTTTGAATCCTAAGTTTATGTTTCAGCATGCTTGCAGTCTCACCTGATCTTCCATCATCTGTGCATTTAATAAGCTTGTTTCTACTTTAGTATCAAATTCATTAATGACAAGATTAAAGCAAAAACAGATTCTGAGCAGACCTCTTCTACTGTGGGTGGTGATTCATTGATATATACCCGTCTGATTACAGGTTTCCAAAAAGATTTACACCCATACTGTAGCAGATTTATCCAGATTGCCCTGTAAAAAATTTTATCTACATCATGTCTCCCTAACCTCCTTATAGAGTACCATGTAAGGCACCATTAAAAGGTTTTTTTTCCTTGTGATATGAAACATATATCTATGTTCCTGTGTTTCCATTCTATCCACAAGTTTCATCACCCCACTGTAGGATAAAATTATATTGATTTGACACATTTAATGTTTTTAAAAATACACATTAGCCGCTATTAATTCTGTAATCTTTCAGTCTCTTGTCTACCTGGAAATGATTTAGTTACATGTATCAGGGTTACTCAGGGTCCACAACAAAGCTGAAAAATCTGCAAAATCCCCATGAAATTGTCCATCTCATTTCTTTTTACTGTTCTCAGAGCTAGTCTGCCACCTTTTGTCCCTATAAATTTTCAAAAACAACTGCTAATAAATGTGTTTATTTCTGTAATTTTGATAAATATTTGAGAACTAAATTTATCAGAGCCAGCTGATTTCCAAAGTTATCTTACCTAAATGTAGTCACACCTCTTTTCCCCTTGTTCTAGGCTAAGGTCTTATCCCACTTGTGTGAAGTAGTCACTTGTGAAAGCCAGCGATAATTGATGGGGATTTTGGAAAGGCAAGTTTCGAAAAGGGCACAAAATTCATGAGTTTTCTTCACTGTTGGGTAATGAGAGGGGATTTTTTTCCCTACTCTTCTGCTAGCAAGCTGTGCATATGTTATGGAGATATGTCTTGTCAGTTTCATGGAGCTTATATTTTGTTATATTTTGTTTCCATATGCTCACCTATGTTATTTTGTGTTAATCTTTAGCAACCTGATTTTGCCTTCACTTCCTGGATTCTTCTTTTGCTTGAAGTAAGTGAAAAAGTCATTAGTTACATCGCTTCTTATCCTTCCCCTTCACTGCACTATAAAATAGTGTGAAAATATGACTGTGGCTTAAAAGTCATGTGTGACGTGACATTCTTCAGAAGAGGTGATGCCTACACAGAAGGGATTGTGATGGATAAAAATTTATCAGAGGGAGATATACAGCTAATATCGAATGAATTGGCTTTTTCTAAATCAGATGTAGATTTAATTTACATAGCATGCAGAAGCATTGGAATTGTTGTAGTTTATCAATTACATATTTTAAGATGGATACAAAAACGTTGTCTAGGAGAGCATTAATGCCTTTTTTGTTTCTCACTTGTTTTTATAAAGCCTGTTTTATAACCCTACAAGTCTGTTTTGCAAACAGTGCTAATACCAGTCAATTATACTAGCTGGCATTTGACAAGACCTACAAACACCTAACAAATTACCAACTGAGTCACTACATGAGCAGGAATTTACAGCTATGAACAATGCTACTATTTCTATTTATAGGTGTTTCTGACTGTTTTTGTTTTGATTACTTACACACACATGCACATAAGCAGGGCTCATCAGCTCATTGCGGCCTCACAGTTGACTCAGTCTGGCAGCTGATGCATCTACAGCAGATCAGCTGTTCCTTTGTTAAAAGCTGTCACTGCAGCCTGGAAGAATTAATAGAATTCACATTGCAGAATTCAGTATTTCTGGACAAAGGTGGATCGTCTTATACAGAAAGCATTAAACAGCATCACTGTTTACATTATAAATGACATCTGACAAGGCACCAAGTATCTTGGTCCTTTGTAATTAAAAATACTAATTATACATATAATAAGTAGTATATTATATAGTATTAATAATATTTTCTATTGATTCTGGAGAAAATATGACATCTCACCTCAAGAAAAGAAATAGTCTAACAAATAAGATGAAAAGAAATAAAAGATCTTACGTTTGTGCTATCATACATGCAACCAGGGATGAACGAAGGAATGTCTGCATTACGCACCCCAGGCTGTGAAATATTGCCACTTTTTTTTTTTTTTTTGACCAGAAGGGCTTTTAGGGTCCATTTGACCTCCCATTCTTCTTTTGCGATGTCATCAGAATAGAGAACTCATCAAACCTCTATGTCCTGAGATCCACTGTGAAACTCCCACAGCACTGTAGCACCTGCTTGTAGCTAACAATTTCTTTTAGTCTATCTTTAGACTCAAGACCTTTTATATCTTTCTTTTTCTGTTGGATTCACCTCTGAAGTGCTTGACTCAAGAGGTGCAGTTGCTCTTGTACTGAGAAATTCTTTACTATTTCAAGACAACATGCCATTGCACAAAACAGTTCTCTATCACACTCCAGCTCCTACTTCATGAAGTTTTTTCCATGCTGAGAGGAACATAAAGAATCATTATAATACTGAAGGTTGAATACGTGTTTCAAATTCACAGGGCTTAGCTTTGTAGAGCGTAATACTCCCACAGGCATTGACTGAGAGGAAAATGAGCCAGGCTTAACTTCTAGTCTTTTTTCTTAAGGACTCAAAGAATAAGCAGGGGAAGCTAGTCACTAGCTAGTCCCTGCCTTGCTTTTGGGAGTCAGGGCAGAGGTGGTGCTCCAGGATGCTGCTTGTTGCACCTACGATGCCTGCTACTGTCAGAAGCTCTTGCTAACACAAGGCAGAGGAAAAGGGTGAGTCAAGGAAGGCTGGAAATGTCCATCACTTGACCTCTTCTGTCCTACTGGTGATGAAGGAAGCTGTGAGAAGTGTTCAAAAAGGAAACACTGTGCACCCCAGGAAAACTGGGGAATGCCCAGTACTCCAAACAATCCCCACCTCTAGGAGATCTGGACCTCACATGTCGCATGGGTGGTCTGGCTGTAACTGGAAGAAGGTAAATGAGCTATGAGTGGAGCAGCAGAAGGGCTGGGATGAAAATACTGGCAGCACATGCTCTGGACATAGTCAGATGGTGAGGAGCATGCAGCATGCACAAGAGCTCCACTCGCCCTTGTTGTAAGGCCTTTTCCCCTCTTGTCTGCCTAATTTTTGACATAGTGGCAAGACTTGGCTCCGACTGCATTAGAACAGACGTTTTTGTGTTGCAAGATACACTCGGGTATCATTTTGGACACCATTTGGCAGCTCCTAGAAAACAAATAAGGGCTTTCAACCTAGACACAAAGATGAAGCTAGCATTATTTCCAAAGGCAAAAAATGCCGAAAGGTTTTTCATTTTATGTTTGAAAACCATCTTATCAGAATGTGCCAGTGGTTAATTTTCTTAACATTTTATGTGTGTAACACGAAGGGACAGTAAAACATTGGGAAAGGTAAAAACAATCAGAGACTGTAGACCATATGGTGAGGGCAGACCTTGAAGAACAATAAAGCCATCATCCTCTGGCCTTTAATGTTCTTTTGTTTTCCTGGATGTTTGTAATGAGCCCTGTGGCAGCATTATAAATCTTCTTCCTGGGTAATAACTCTTACTACTTCTTTTCTTGCAATTACAAAAGGTGTTTTATTTTTATCAGCCATTCCAGACAACACAGATCCTATCTAATGTATATCTGGAGCAGGAAAAAGATTGAGTGTATAAGTGTCTCATATAGTGTGATACATAAAATCAAACATTAATAAAGGCTTTTGACAACCTCCATCTGTTTGATCTTCACACTTCTCCCTCTGCTTTTTTAAGAGATAAAGTCTTGAAATATTTCAGCATTTCCTCTAACTCATCTAGTCTGCCAATTTTTTGCAGAAGCTTCTCAGTTGCTTAGTCCTATGACCAAATCAGGGAACACTGGTTTTTTTGGGGTCATAGGTGTTAATTTTGTGTCTCTGGAAAACACACAGAAAATATCTTGGAGCACTTCTGAATCTGAGGATGAGCTGCTGCAAAGCGTTGACTGTGGGGTCATGGAAAGTGTGACTACATGTAGCGAGATGTAGGAGTGAAAGATTGAGAAATTCTTGAACAGAGTTTCATCCAGCGATAAAGCTACCCTTGAGCTGAAAAAAGAATTACCATTTCCTTGTTTCAAGCATAAACCATCAGGATAGGTTTTCTTGATGCAGTTTGTTGAATGTTCGTGTCAGTAGCTAAAGCATGGGAAGTGCAGATCTTGTTCACAAGAACTGTCTTATCACGAGAATTCTCTAATCACCAGTTCAACCTTCTTTTACAGAAATTAGATCCAGAAAATTAAAAGTAATTACCTAAACTGGTAGTTCTGTCTCTATGTTTAGACCCTCTGACACTGCAACAATATTTTATAATGCTGTCCTGGAGTTCAAGCTGAAATCGAAATTTCCCAGTCTTAAAAAAAATCCCACCACCAACAATAAAAAACCAAACACAAACATCCCCTCAAAACCAGGAAGCAGGAATCCATAGGCTGAAAATGAGCAGGTACTTGCTTTTCTTCCACATACAACTTCCTGCTTTCCTGTAAGCACAAACATTAGGCTACAGTTTCATGCTTTCACTGAGTTTAATGTAGGTGAAACAGATTTAAGATTCATACCTGAGAAAAAAAAATAAAATTACATATTTTGATTTGAGGAAATAGTCTTACAATTAAACACATCTCAAGAGTTTTCATATAAACCAGTGAAGTCCTTGAAAAAATTCAACCCTTGTCTATATGTTTTGTTTAATGAAAGTAAATATTTTTCTTTAATTTTCTAAAAGTGATATTATTCTATTTTGAAAGATGATAAAAAATGAAAAAATAATCAAAACTTGTACATATCATGCTATGGGAAACCATTTTGTGATATTATAATGGCCTTAGCTGAATTCAAAATTTCTTGTTCATGAAGATGTATTCTCAAGTACCAGAGAGATGAAAAATCACTTAAATGGTTGTTCTTTGCCGTGCTTTCATAGGTGATGCCATACACGTCACAAATAAAATATTCACACCAACTTTAATTTTTTGTAGATTTTATTTCTAACATATGCAAGCAAGGGGAAATGTGTTTTAAGAAGAAATAGAAGATAATATAAGAAAATAAATCTATCTGTAGAATAGATATGTCTATCTGTAGAATATTATGAATTCCTTTTCATATAATCAAATCATTTCCTATATTTCCAAAATGCAGCACAGCACTTCTTAAGAATATCAAAACCAAGTAGGACAAAAACGGACATCTGCCTGTTACTTACGAATAAAAATCAAGCAGTCTTATATTTGTTCATTTCCTTCAGGAAGAAGTATTTCACTAAAATTTTAGAATTTTAGCCCATGGTTGTAGTAACAAAACAACTTAAGAAAATATTTACCAGTGGCCTATGAGTTGATGTCAGTGCAGGAATCGCATTTTGTTAAAATAGAAGCTGTGAATATTTCTGTAATTTCAAAAAGCAACCCCACTAAAGACTCCAGAGATTTAAAAAAAAANAAAAAAAAAAAAGAAAAAAAGTCATGTGTCTAACAGAATGTTTCTGCCACCACATCAGTTGCTTAACACTGATTCAAAACCAAATAGAGTCAGTAGAACCAATTAACCTATTCCCATTTCCTATAATGAACAATATCATCGCAGTTCTGTTACAATTATATCCTTTGGAAATTTCCTGAGAAACCTTCTTGGTGAAATATCTCTGTGGTAGGCTTTTTCTGAATCAATCCAGAAGGAAATGGCCAAGCAGTCCTCACAGGACTTTTACTATATCACAGATGTCTCAAATAGCTTTTAGGAGGTTTTCAAGAGCTGGCTGGACTGGTCTGTATTGAACATTGACTGTGCTTTAATAAGGGAATTGGGAATAAGTGATCTGCTAAGGTCCTATCCAAAATGCATAAACTTAGCAGTGACCTCAGTGTGATTTTTGAAGTGCTTATTTATGACAAAAAAGCAAAGCTAAAGTGTGATAAATATTCCATTGCTTATGAATCAAAATTAGTTTTAGTATTCTGCAGCATTATCCACTTTTATCAGCATAGTTTAAAAAGTGACTTCTGGACCAGATGTGATGCTGTGACTGATTGCTACACACAGTGAGTAACAATTGTTCAAAGAGATCAGTGCCACTTAAACATCCAAATACCTCCATATGTACCTGATCTATCCTTCCTCTGTATAGCAAAATGACTTTTTTTCTTTTTCCTTTTTTTTTTTAATATGATGTATTTAAAGGTCTTTTTTCCTGAAGTGATGTTTCCATATATTCTGTTAGGTCAAATTTAATTTTCATGTTCTACTACATTATTATCCTTGGAATTTTTCATTTTTTTAATGACTGTAAAGGAACTGGATTATTGTCATTCTATCTTAGAAACTGCATTACTTTATATTTCCTTTAACTTCTAGATCTGCATATCTTCCGTATCTGCTAGGACAAAAATTTTACAGTAAAATGATGGTTGAAAAAAAATGTGGAACCATATGTTCTCATAATACCGACAAAATATTGTTCAAACTCAAATTTTTCTTCTTTTCGTTGCAATTTTGATAGCAATGTAAAAAATGTAGGTTCTGGGGAGCAGGGTGGAGAAGGGGGAACTTAAAATTCAGGGGTATTTAATGAGGTAATGTGCTAAAGCATCAGAGAGTATCCTGCTGTTGAAGCCCCCATTCTTTTTCCATACCTAGACTCGTGTTGATCAAACTGTATTTTTCTTGTGGACTAACTGATATATACTAGAACTTTTATAAAGCCACAAGGAATTCTCGTGGTAACAAGATCATTTCTCCACAAGGCAATGAAACCTCACATGCACTTTCTCCACCATCCACCTGAATAGTCCTGTGCCCCCTGCCCCCCCCCAAAAAAAAAAAGTAGGGAAAGACCTTCTTGCATTGTCTGGACAGGCTCTTCAGGGAAAGTAAATGCACGTGACAACACACCAAAGGGTCCCTACTTCTATCCTTGACACTTTTACCATCATGCTTTAGTATAGAGCTCACAAGTGGACTCTGCTGTCCAATCCACTCATTATTGTTATTTATTTCCTTGTCTCTGTGTACCTCATATTCCATGACTCTTAGGAAAGGCTTCATGCCCATATTCTTCCTCCCAATCCTTTCCCAACAGATGGCCCAGGATAACTCTGCTTATTTTCTTTAGCCTTCTTCAGACTAAGCAAAGAGCCTCTCCAGTCCATTCCTCCCATTTTCTTGTAATCGCTAATTCCAGGATTTGTCGGAGGGTCTCTTTTGTACTACCATTCCCAAGAGTGCTTAGAATACGAGTACTCCTGATTTACCTGAAATCTATCTGGAATTATTCATAAAGGGACCAGCATGAACAGATGTGTGAGTGTTTCTGCATGCATATGTCTCTGGGTTAGAGGTATAAAGAAAGGGGAGTTCCCATTCTCATGGGACCAACAGCACTTCAAAGTTCTTGAAAATGGAGAAAAGAGAAACAAACAATTTTCCTGAGCAAAAATGAAAAGGTCCCCCTTTTTGTTTTTAATGAATGCTACATTTTGCATAGAATCCCTATCTGCAAAAAGATAATAATCTCCTGCTAATAGCTAATCTCTTTCTTGCTAATAAAACTAAAACAAAGACTAAGAATAAAACCAGTAACTGTCACAGAAGAGTTTTTCTATGTGAATGGTTTCTTCCTGCTCCTTCTGTATTTTTTTTTTCAGATTGAGATGGCCTGTAGCACAGTCTGAATTATGTTATAAAATACTGCATAAATCCCCACTGTGTTTAAACAGCTGGTTGCTGCTTCACCTTTTTTCTTGCACATGATGTTTTGTGCACTATAATATCCATTTAAGCCAG
Source organism: Cyanoderma ruficeps (assembly GCA_008694505.1). Lineage (NCBI taxonomy): Eukaryota > Metazoa > Chordata > Aves > Passeriformes > Timaliidae > Cyanoderma > Cyanoderma ruficeps. Next base: position 42,000,319 of record VZDJ01007755.1, read on the forward strand.
ATGGATATAAGTCTGAGGATCCCTATCCACAAATGTTTACCTACAGCACCATCATGTGAATGCACTGCTGAATCAATGATCAGAATTCTTAAGGAGAATCAATATGTTGTTTCATTTGATCTGAGAAATCACCTTAGCTGCCATTTATGTAAACCTCAAAGGTCTCTGGAGATTACTTTGCACTACTATTTCTTTCAGAATATAATGAAAAATTAATTTAAATTGGCAAGCACTGTTGGGAACAAAAACCTGTAGAATTTTATATATAAAAGAAAATATTGTCAATAAACCCTAGGTGTGAATGTAGCTGGTCATTCTGCAAAGAATTATTTCTCCTTATTTTAACTCTACTTAGTTCATTTGACTCCACTATAACTTGCAAGTGAAGTGTACAGAAGAAAAATAGTTTTAAAATAAAAAACTCAGAACCAATATAAAGCATTTAGTAAGGAGTTTAGTTCTCTAAAGAATATAATGCATTTTGAGCATTAGAGGCTTAAAAGGAATATGCAATAATTTCAGTCCAAAAACATTCACAATGATTTGAAAACACTATGAAGAAAACAATTCACAGCTGTCTAGTACTTGCATTTTACACTACTACATACCTTCAAATGTATGAAACCAAACCATCTTAGTTTCAGAATACAAATATAATAGTAACTAAATATATTATTGTTCCAGTTGGTAAGGAAATAATTTATATACAGCTTAGGGAAGGTTCAATAATCAATAAATATCAGTGCTATTTCACTGTGATCAACAACAAGCCAATGGAACTCCCTTCAACCATAGAGCAAGCTATCACAAGGCAGATATCTTTATTTAAATACTTGTTAACTCAGGATTTAAATAGTTGTGTCATATAAGGAGGAGCCATATATTCCTGTAATAAAGAGAAACCTGTATTTATATAAACCAGTATGTGATATTATACTGGGTGATGTAAAAATTACCAAGTGATGCATCTGACTCAAAACTCTCAAATTTTACCTGCTGAAATATAATTAAAGTCTTGAGTTGAGTCATATGCCCTGGAATGAATTCTGTCTAAAGTGAAACATAATAAATATTTGAATGAGGCAAGAAATAAGACTGTGGCAAGACCGTGGGAAGTGCATGATAGTGCAAAAGGAAGGTGAAATAACCTGAACCATGTAGGCAGTGGAGAACATGTCTAAGTAACAGCAAGTTGTAAATAATTCATGGAGAAATTACCTAAGTGTTAACAAGATCATATGATTTCAGAAGAACTTCATTTTGGGTTCTGCTGGCAATGCAGCCCCACTACATATGAACAGAAAGAGGCATTTTTCATATTCTGTGGTAAGATTTCACACTGCAAAATTGGACACCTCCTTTACCCATAGAAATTATTGTTCAGAAGACCCTTAGTGTTTTGCACTATTCATATAACAGCAAATATACAACACATAGTTCTCCATAAGCCTCCCCACCTCTTCATCAAATTAAACTATAATTTAAGCTACCTCAGGGCTATTTAAAGAGAGCTTGTATTTCAAATACATTCTCCATCAGTAGTGATGGGGGAAGCATAGTGTTTGTGGTCCACTTACAGCAAAATGTGGTTATTCTGAGCAGTATTCATTAGTCAGCAGCAGCTGTATTCTGGCAAGGAAGGCAAGGGCAAAAACTTTTCCAGGAATGGATGAATATGGATTGGACAACAGCTGCTGCAGTGTGAACGTGTTCTTTTTTTCTGCAGTCTGATGTCCTCTTATTTTTCAGCCGGGTCTCAGCTCCACAGACCTTCTGCCATAGCCCATGAAAAGTGGTTTGTTTGATGGTTTGATTGAGCAGATCTGGAATCACCATGGATTGCTCAGTTATACTTGAGCTTCAGCACAACTGCCTGTATTCAAAAAGGATAAATAAGCATGGGGAATTATCAATATTCGTACAGGAACTCCATCGTAGCAGTGTGTCAAATGGTAAATAGGTTTTAAATAGAGGTACTTGTACTTATTTACTATTTCACAGAAACTAAAAAATACATGTTAAAATAAGATATAATTATTTAAAAAAAAAAAAAGAAAAAAATCTCACCTGATTACAAAACTGAAAACTCTGGTGAAAGATCCCCAAATAGTCTTTTTTAAATGTCAGGATCTAGCAACAAAAGTAATTTGTTGCTGTAGGGACACATTTTATAGGGAAAACAAGGCTATTTCTGTCTTTCAGTTCTTTGAAAGATGGTAATTTTCTTATTATTTTTAAAGGAAACAAACACGAAATAGGGAAAGTGATATCTGGTAACAGAGGAGAGGTCTGACCTTATTTTCTTTCTTTCCCTCCCATTTTTTTAGCTGTTTTTACTGTCCAATTCTGGAGCTCAATCACTGTACGTTCTATCACCAAATTCATTCCCCTGAGTCCTGGGCAGATAACAGAGAAGGAAGGCTTCACATTAATCAGAAAGTGGATTTTGTTAACTTTATAATGAGCTAATCTGGAAACACCCTTAGGGAGATGAGTTCAGGGATCAAAATCAAAGGCTGAAGTCTTTGGAGTTAAAAAAACAGTTATTTGCCTTCTTGATGGTTGGATGTTGTGTCCACCTGTTCCTTTCAAAGTGCCTCTTTAAAGACCATTAAAAAGGCAGTGATTAAGGGCAGATGTTGAACAGACTGTGTTTCCAACACACCAGTTTGGTTTCATTCATTTCTGCGCTGCTTTTTTTTCTGGCTAAAGATGGTTTCAGTGCAGTCCTTTTATCATATCCACAGACAGATATAATTTGCAATTTTTTTATCATTTTTTCTCTCTTTTCTCTCTCTTTGGTAACTTTTACCCCTCAGTTTATGTTATTAACTGCTATCAAAACATTTTATAAACTTTCACTGACTTTGCAACCCTTCAGCTCACAGCCGGAATAGACCTCATGAACCACAGTTATTGCAGTCGGCAGAAATAGATCCATTATTTTCTCAGGGTAAAGCTGATTCAAAACTACAGTTAACAAAATTGAAAAAAATGAAAGTACTTGCTGCCACATCACTGGACTTGGTATTTCTAAATAATCTCAGCATTGTCATTTCCACCGTCGCTCAAAGATCCAGGCTCTGGGAAGTTTCTCATGAAATTACACCATTTTGTAGGGGACTACTTAGAGTGAGTAAGGGTCAAACCTGGACCTAAAGCAGATTCTAATATAAAGTAAATATAGATGGTTATCTCTGTGGTATTGCATAAATATAAAACTTAATACTGTATCTCTTGAATGCCAGCTGTGTTTGCTGATGACTAAACTCTTGAGTTAGAAATAAGACTTTGGTAAAACTCTGGAGTTGTGCCTGACACTGGAATTTTGCTGAGGCTTAGCTGGGTAATGCCCTCATCTCTTTTTGAAACAGAACTGATCCAGTAACATACTCATCGTGTTGCTTCTGTGAGCAACCCTAGAGAATTAACAAGTTGTTTAAGAATGCTTATTGCAGATGGTGTGGGAATCTGTCCAGATACAAAAGAGAGGAAACTCAGCTTTGCTTCCCTTCTAATGAACTTGAACTCTAGAAAGGAAAAACTTGTAGAAAAGTCACTTTGAAAACTCAGCAGGAGCCTTGCCTGACTAAAGCATGCACTCTTAGGCTTGTAATTGCATAAATGTTCATTAAAAAAGACAACTAATGAGAACTGACTGACGGGATCTAAGCAGAAGTAAAGAGCAGATGCTTTTTGGGATTCTGCCACATGTAGTCTTCATCCCACTTCAGCGGCAACTTCCCATATTTTCCTCTCTTTTCTACTGAATGCATACTCAAACCAATAGTTCACAATTGTATCCTGTCTGGCTTGGCTAATTCCCAAGATAAACACATCTTTTTGTTCTCTGAGGAACAAGTTTAGCTGTGCAGGAGAAGTAAAAAGAGAAACAGGTAAGGGACAGGGTGACAAGGACAAAGAGAAAGAAGACTCCTTCTATCAGAGCGGATAAGGGCCTCCAACATGTGAACATTGCCAAAGAGACTGCAAGGGAAAACCGAAAGTGAAATACTTGAGAAATAAGAGGGCTGCTACAAATATCACAAGTCTGAGGTTTTCTAGTGGGGACTGCCGTTAAAGAACTTCCAGTCCTACATCCAAAGCAGAACCAAAGAATGGAAAAATGAATTGCCTGCCATATAGAATAAGAAAGTTGGATGTAAGGTGAAAAAAGGAGATTCTGATAGAAACAAATAGAAATATACAAATTGCTATTTTTGAGGTGAAATATTCTCACTGAAATGGCCCAACCATAACTGAGCTAAATGTGGAGGAGGAGAGGCACTGAAATAATTATATTAGTCAATTTCAGGAAAGGATTGCAACAAATTAGTACCACTGCAACAATATAAAAAAATTCTATAGATTCCAAGAACTTAAATCTGTGGTTCTTTATATTATATATACTACAAGTATTTATATTTCTGTGTTTACCAGATTCTTAATCTCCTATACGGACAACACAAAAAATTATTACGAAGACTAACAATGTCATTTCTGTTTGCAAAAGCTAAAATATTTTACCATTCAAGAATGATACAATGCCAAGAAATAAATTCTGAAAGGTTTATAAATGCTAACTACACAAACCAGTATGTTGGAGTTGTTCACTTAAATCAAAAGGAAGTTTAAAAACCCAGGCTACTACATAATGCTTTCCAGTTCAAAATCACAGATTTGAGTTTCACAAAGGAATTCAGAGGTCAAACTGAGAGGATTCTTGTGTCCAAGGCTCTGGAAGGATGTGAAGAAAGCATTTACAGTAGAGTTTGTTGCCAAGCACAAAGGAAATTCTGTAGGGGAGAGCTCTAGATTTAGTTGAATATCTGTAGGCAGCTGAAACAGGATGCTAATAAAAACCTGGAAACTTGGATGAAAAAAATCCTTAGAAAATATTGATCATCAAAGAATCTTATCAGGAAGGTCAGAAAGTTAAGAAAGAAGATGATTAAACAAAGTCGAGCTCATCCCCATCAGTGATGAAGGGTCAAAATAACTACAGGAGCAGCTAAGTTTAAACAGCATTCTGCTTCTCTTGGCAGAAAATGGGACATGCTTGTTGAATATATAGCAGGAGTGAGATGGCTATGGGAAGGATCATATGGAAGTGGAAACTGAGACATAGGAAACGGCAGGAGAAATTAGGGATGTCAGATCCTCCTCATGGGTACCTCCTCAGTGTTTGGAGTGGCGTACCTAGTAGGATGGTTTACCCCTAGTTTTTAGATTTCCAAGTACAGAAACATAGTAAAGTGTGGAAGTGAGTCTAGTAGAAATGATTTTTAATAAAAACTCGATGTTTAAAGGTATCAAAAATAGTTATTGAAGCAGAAACTTTTCAAAAGGAAGAAGTTATCTAGGCAGCTGAAAATAGATGGCTTTGACCTCTACAGTGTGAGAGACTTGGAATATATTGTCAAAGAAAAAGCAATTAAGACTAGAAAGGCAAATAAGAATTGGTCTAAAATGCGAGAACAAGAGGGCCTTGCTACTGTGGATTGATAAAAGATTTTTCTTCTATAAATGGAAGGTTCATGAAAAGGAAATGACAGTGGAAGAGAAAAGTTTGAGTTCATCAAGATGAGTCATAAGTTACCAGTGTGATGTGGTCCAGAGAAAGAAAATATAATTAAACATATCAGAAGAATTGTCAGGAGACTAAGAAATATTAATAAAATAAAGTCCTAGAAGAAAATTATCATAAAGAGTCCTACATACATTGTGATCATCCACACTTGGGAAACTGGAATTTGTATTAAAAGGAGTACAGAGACTGCTCACAGAAAGGGCAAAACTTCCTGCAAACAGTGACTAACAGAATTTGGTTTAATAACCTCACTAAACAAAGACTGAATGACACACACTTGATCCCTCTGTGAGAGACCTTCACTTCCCTCTCTACTCTCTAGACCAAAAATCGTGGAGAAGTTTGTTAAGCCAGAAGAAAATATTGATACAGGAAAAAGAAAAAAGCTCTATGCTGCGCACAAGTAAGTTTAGATTAGAACTAACAATACATTCTTTAACAAAATGAGACTGTGAACCATCTTTCCAGTAAGAAGTGGGGTGAGAAAATGAGACAGTTGTAAGACAGATTTGGTTGTTTTATGACACAATTCAACCCAGCTGCTTGGCATAGTTGAAGATTCATGATATTTTCCTTGTGGTGTTCTTATGACCTGCTTTTTATTGTACAAACAAGTAATTGGTGTGATACATTTATTAATTAATTGAGAAAGTATGGAAAAAATTGAATTGTCATGGGTCATCAATTAATGAAAAGCTATAAATAGCAAAATATATCCAGCAATATATGTTTATTAAACTACCTACTATATACTTAGAGATATACTGATTAATATATGCATCTAGGAAAATTCTTTTGCTGTACTTTGCTATCAGAAGTCACACATTTACCATGAACATCCTGACAGTCATAGAAAGTAGTGTCCAGGTGCCAATGAGATTCTTACGAAGTCTTTCTCCTAAGCAATAAAGCAATAGAGACTGACTGTTTTGTCAGTGGTGAGCGTGACAGAGATGCATTCCTTGCTCAAAAAATGAAATGAAGTATGCTATAGCTGTGCTTCATGTCTTCCATTCCCCAGAAGGCACTTTCAGTCATTCCAACAAATCTCGTTGATATTGCTTGCTATCAAATAGCAAAAATGAGTTCATAAGCCAAGCTTGACATAATGCACTACTTATCGTAGCATGTATACATGGTGGAGAGAAGCATTTTAGATGCAGTCTGTCTTTCGTTTTTTCTTTTGACAACCAAGCATTTGGGCCTCTGCATCTGGTGGCTGGGCTTCTGCCTCGACCCTCACAGCCCATTAGAAGGAGGTGGCCAGATGTGCTGGTTTTGCATTGATCGACATTTAGTAAGCAGGGAAGAAGCCACCTACTGAAGTGATTTTTCTAAGAGAAGCTGCCAACAGCTTCCTCCGTGCTGGACAAAACCAATCAGTGACTGCTTTCTAATACTGACATCTTGTTAAACATCTAGGAAGCTGAACACGCCTCTGTGAACACACATGTTAAAAATCAAACAAACCCCTGGAAAGCTCTCTTTTTCTTCCCGCCTGGGAACAGGCCGGCCCGACCCCCTCCATGCCGCCGGCCCAGGTCAGGCAGGCCCTGCTGAGGCGCCGGGCCCTTTCCCGGGGAGTCCGCCGGGCCCTTCCCGTCCCGGCCGGGCTCTGGCGGCTGCCAGGCAGGGGAGGGGAGGCTGAGGGACCCCGGCCCGGCCGGGCCGGGCCCCAGTGGCTGTTTACATCCCGCCGCCGGGCCGGTTCCCCCCGCCCCTCCAGCACAGCCTGGCGGGGCCGGGCCGGACCGGGCCCGACCGGGCCCTTCTTCTGCTGCAGCGCTGGCCGGGCCAGGCGCCCGAGATCCCGGTACAGCCCAGAGCAGCCTGAATCTACCGCCGTGCTGCTTTGGCCACCACCCGGCAGAAACCATCATGACTACTGCGGGCCCCGGGCGAGATATTAACTCCTTTACTGCGCAGATGAAACTTGCAGGATATTGATCCTCTCTCAAGCAAGAGAAAAGGACAGAGTGAAGACACGTAGAGAGACAACATGAAGAAACCAAAGCCTGTGGAGAAGCAGTCAAGTCCCAAATAGGAGGAGAATGAGGCGATGCCTTAGTCTTAGGCTGAAATTCTTTTACAAGGCCATGGTGATAGACTATGATAAACTAGAATATCCCTGTAATTCATGAAAAGAGCATGGGAGGATGGAGCATTCAAACTGTAGGCATGAGCAAAGGCACCCGTGCTGAAGCAAGCAGATGTTGAAGTAGGTGTGACCCAATGAGGAATGTGAACATAAAGAGACAAGAGTGATAAAGACCCTTAGCCCCCAGGGAAAAAAGAAGAAGACCTCTGTTCCCAGAGATGGAGATGATCTCAGAGACAGATGAAGAGAACCTTTGCTTTTGAACAGCTCGTCCTTAAAATAGTACCCCATGAGCTTGACATTGCCCATGAATGCAGCTGTGGGAAGGCTGCCTGGGATGGAAGGACTTCACAAATGTGAGTTTCTGGGTGGTTGCTATTCATGAGAATTGAAGCCACAAGAGAACTGTTTTCATGTGGGGAAGTCTCCATGACATGGCAAAACAAACTCTTCTCCCTAAGAGAAGTGATGAAAGACTATTTTAGAGGTGGTACACTAACCTAAGTCCTAAGGTTTTGTCTCTGTACGTTGTCAATGGGAAAGAAAAGGGTTGTGGGGGGGAAGAAGTGTTCTGAAGGTTTTATTCTGATTCTTACTATTGTTTTCTTGTAGTTTTGTTAATAAAGTTTTCTTTATATTCCTTCAAGTTTGAGCCTGCTCCGCTCTTCTCATAATCCTGTCTCATAGCAGAAAAGGAGTAAATAATTCTAGTGAGTGAATTGGCGTTTAGACAACATTAGACCCTCCACATTAATTGGTGCATTGGCTGGGAAATGAAAAATTGGGGAACCAAAACCACCAGCCCAGGTCTGTAAAGACTCCAACAATAACAGGTCAGTGACTCTGTGCTAAGCAAGTGGACTCCTGGAGTAGTACCCATGGCTCAGTGGGGAGCACATATATGCACACACAGTATCTATATATGTCCACATACATGTGGACAGTACACCTGCGTATACTTATGCACATATATACACCACATATGCCACTCAACCAGAGGTGGGGAATTGTGTAAAGGTGATCCAAACCACCAAAATACTCACTGAAAAAGTACTTTCTGACAGCATTTTTGTCACCCACGGTCTGAAGCAACTGTCTCTTCACTTGCAGCAGTATCTTGGGCATCTAAACACTTTGGGAAGCACTGGCTACTTTTTAAGCACGCCTGCAGAAGCCTTATAAGTCACTTCTTCCTTTCTGACTTCTTGTTTGCTCAGATCAAGACCTGAGTCATTAACTCAAATGTTCAGCCAGACAGGATTAGGAATATATTTTTTTTTTTAGAAACTTTCAAGTTAAAAACAAGCAGAAAGAAAGTTCTAGCAAGCTTTGCTTGCCAGTAAAGCTATCTGGTCACATGGATGTCAAAATCTGCCTACCCTGGTTGCAGACACTTAAAAGGGTAAATTGAAATCTCAACTGCATTATGAAATGGAATACTGTTTAAAAATGTGTGCAAATATGTATCTTCTCCCCACCTCCCCCCTTTTTTTTAACATGTAATAAATTACATCCATCACAAGGAATTTATTACAGAAATCTTGTGTTTTATTTCACTTCCTGGGTAGTGAAAAAACTTTAAAGAAAAATAAGGCAAAAATAATTGAAAATTGGTAGAAATTAAAAGTAAGCTTCTGAAAAATAAATGTACTGTTCTTTGAAAATTTTTTATATAATTTTTCCTCAGAATATTATTAACTTAATATACTTAGTGAGAAATATCACAACTGTTTAGTAAAACAAAACAGGTCTCAGGGGAAGATATATTTTTAGATCTGAGAGAATTTAAGTCAGCTGAGACACTATGTTTTTAACATGAGATATGTTGAATCTCATATCTGTAGTTGTTCTGCCATACAAATTCATGGAAAGACCAACTTCATGAAAACTTTCAAGTCTTTCAAGGTGACAGATTAGAAACCACCTAGTATTTATTGTATGTATTATTGTAGAGATGAAGGTGAAAATGATCTGCTCTAATTAGGCTGAAGCATTTGTAGCAACTATAAAGTACAGCAGCTTTTGCATTGTTCAGGCCCTAGACTTTTGTGCGTGTGTATGTCCTTTTGTCACTGTATCCCTACCTGACTTCAGTGGCTGGCTAAGATATGTGTATTACGCCTCTTTTAGGGAAAAAGCTATTTTTTAGTGCTTTCAACAGTCTCTCTTGGCCACCTCCACAGATGTGCCTTACTGATATAGTCTGCCCTGCAGTGCTGCTGCAGCCTTCAAAACCTGAATTTTGATATAATAGTTGTTAATATTAGAATCTGCTCTGTGCTACGTTGAATCCTCTTACATTTTACTGAGTCTCTTTTTCTACTGTATCTCTTATAGGGGTGGCTAATTTTAATTTAACACATTTATCCAAAACAAAGAGTGGCATAAATAAAAACCCAAAACAGAGGGATATATTTATAAACAAATTAGATAATGTTTGCAAAGCACTTCAAATGCGGTTTGATAAATCAGCACTACATTTTATCAACCTGAAATAATTAAATCATAAATAACTAGGTTTTCTTTAATTCTGCTTTACATTTTGTAGCCTGGCAAATTGTGAAGAACCATGACTGATTCCAGCTCTTCACCAAAGCAAGGCATCTACTGTTCAGCAGGAAATTAAGTTTTATCTATTTTTCACCCTGAAGTGGTACTCTGAATCTCTATATTCCTTAAAATATTCATATTGTAATATAAATTTTACTTCATGTGGAGCTTACTTTTAAGGAAACTACTTCAGAATTCAACTTTTTTTTTGTTAGCAGCTTTAAATGAATTTGTGCCTTCTACTGAAAATAAAAAAAAGAAATAAAAAAGGTTCACAAATATATATAATCTGAAATTTTACTGTTTTGCTGGGATTTTTAAGAGTCCTCCAAAATATTTTTGCCTGCTGCTAAGTACAGTTAGATATTCTATCTAGTCATGATCAGCTATCCATGTTCAATCTTTGATGTCTCCTCTTTTCCCTGGACAATCATACTGTGTCTGGTCCACATTCATACAGATTATGAATCATCCCTATTTTGTTCAGTTATCAAGTGCCTATTGTCTGAAAACAGCATGATATTAAGAATTAAAAGATTGTCCAGTTCAAAACTCACCATTTATATTCATTAAGTACAACATTCAGCAGGAAATAACACATAACAAAGTAGAAAACCAGAATTTATACTAGAAATCAAAGGTAAGTATAATTGGAATTTCGGTTTTGATGTAAATTGAGAGTAGACAACACAACATTCTGAATGATGATATTCTGGAAAGTGTTCCAACTTTGATATTACAAACTCAGGAGTATTTGAAAATGCCAACTGCAGTAAGATTATGTATGTAATGATTGTTTTATACTGACAGGTCACTCATGAGGAAAAACAGTTTAAATGGACCTTGTCCAAAATAAAATTCTTATGGTTCAGGACAGGAGCTCCTATTGTTCATCACACATTGAGAAGTTAGTGCACTCCCTCCATTCCATAAATTTCAAGGTTAGGTAGTCAAGACAATGTGTGCATTCAGATGGGGCTTTTTACTGATCTTTGCTTCCATGAATTTTGGGATTTCAGGTGTAGACAATCATTCATAGGCACAGAATGATGAAGTATACAATATTTTTGCAGTCCTTCAGGTCCCAGGGCAGATTTTAGTTATATTTAGCTTATATTTTAGAATTGAAAAGAGTAGGATGAATGTAAACTAAGGAAAAAATAAATCATACTTCTAACATAATGTTTTTGATTTATTGTTACCTTTAGAGACCATTCCATGTTTTGTAAGTCATCATATTACTGAGGAAACTATAGAAAGTGATTCTCAATAGTATTCTGTTTATGAGACTTTATCTTTTACTTTAGACAATCACATGATAACTCATGAATTCTATCATTAACCCATATATGTAAAATAGGGATGTTCAAGAAATTTCTTTCTAAGAATATGATGATCATTATACTTGTGTTCTGCAATGCAGAAATTAAAGTACACGACAAAATTCTTGTACACAAACAGATCCACTTCTAGCTCTTGTACTGAAGGTCAAAGTGTCTGAGTCTGAATTTAGAGATCCTGGGCTCTATTTTCAGTGCATGTGTAATCACTGAGTTAAATGCTTGTGCATGAGGCTCCATCACAATAATTTAATTTTAATATTTGCAGTCTGCTTGTCTAAGTTTGTTGCAGGAGGAGAATCTAGTTCATGTCAGACCCACACGAATCTTTCAAAGGCAGTGAAGTATTTGTGATTTAGAATTTCACTAAGTCAAGAAATCAGGGTAGACTTGCTATACTCTTAAATACTAAAGAATCTGTCTTTAGTTTCAGGCAACCTGGGGCAATCTTTTTTGGTTTTGCTGCATGTGTGATAAATATTTGATACATTCAACACCCAAAGCATCTTCATACAATGCAGTTTAGAAAAGTGTACAACCTTTTTCAAAAAACTGGGGCTTTAAAAGTTTGGGGTTTGTATTGTTGAATCATTCCTCTTCTTTTTGAGCTTTTTGGCACTTTTTGATTTTTCACTAGGTAGTAATGTGCATTGCTGAAAAAAAGAATGAAAACACTGATAGCTACAAAAATGTACACTAGTTTATCTGCAGCTGATCCTCAGTATCACCTGGCATGGATACTTTCAGTGCTTAGAAAACTTTGGGTTCCTTTCAGAACATCTACTATATGCTTTCTGCTAACATGAATTCATTTTCCAGCCTTGTACCTGCTGTACGCAGCATATAACAGACTATCTGCTTGGAAATCAGACGGTTAGCTGAGTTCTCACCCTGTTTCCAGTCTCCTGTTGCTGTCTGCATTGCCAGGTTTCATGAGGATACTGTGATTTTCAAGCTATTACTTCCTTTCTGATTAAGCTGGAAGGCATCTGTTTTAGCGGATGTTTCATAAAGGGAGATCTTCCAAGGCAAACAGTAGTTGAGAATCAAGATTCCCTGTAATGACTAAGATATCATATGTAACTTCATGAGGATGAGAGTTCATGAGAACTTCAGAAAGAAAAGGAAAAGCACACTTTAACAGAGTGGTGGCATCTAAATCTCTCAGATACTGAGTGTCAGTACTGGATTATGAAGAGAAAATTATCTCAGGGAAAGTCCTGCTCTGATTTTCCTGTGTTAATTCCAGTTAACTCCAGCAATTTTCCTATCTGTGTCTGTATTTCATGATCTCCTAGAGTGTGACATTTGATAGGTACAACCAAGGAGATCAAAGCTCTGGTTTTGTTTTTCTTTTTTTCCTTTTTTTAAATTTCCTTTTATTGTTTTTCTATCCAGGCTTATCAATTGTCTTAGCTATTCAGCAAGATTTTTTCAAAAGGTCTTTGAAAATGGGTTTCTGTTAAAATAAATAGACATTTAGCCACTACTTTTAATAGATAAAAGTACCTGCAGCCCACTAATGACGGCTTGTGAAAATAGAAAATAACAATGAACTTTTGTTTTCACTATCTCTTTTTTTTTTTGTATGTGAATTTTCCTGGAAAAGTAAGGCTATTTTTCTGAGTTTTTTAGTTGCTCTTGGTTCCTCTGCCCTACACATCCCTGAATATCCTTGACAATGCAGCAGCTTTTTTACCAAACTTTTGTTCCTTTTAAAGTAAAGATCTTTTGAGAAACACAGCTTTATTTTATATTCAGGTGTACTCTTTTTATGTAATTGTGGTCCATATAGTCAAACACAGTCTTAGATGAATCCTCATGAATTTCCCAAAATATTTGTAAAAACATTAGTCTTAAAATTGGATAATCAAAAAATATGCAGGGACCAAGAGGTAATAGAACCTTTAATCCTTGAACATGCAGACTATATCACTGTTCTGTAGCGAATATCCCTTCTGTAAGTTCAGTGTATGTGCTGGTTTTCCGTTTAAAACCAGATAAACCTGCAGGTGCCAATCTTCTCCGAAGTCAGAGAAAAGGAAAGGGTGAAGACGTGAAGAAACAACATGAAGACATCAAGGTCAGTAAAAAAGGAGTCAAATTCCAGATGGGAGGAAGATGAAGAAATGCCTTGGTTTTGAGTTGAAATTCTTTTGTAAGGCCATGGTGATAGACTATGATAAACTAGAATATCCCGGTAATTTGTGAAAAGAACGTGGGGGGATGGAGCTCTCAAACTGTAGACATGAGCAAAGGCACCCGTGCTGAAGCAAGCAGATGTTGAAGTAGGTGTGATCCAATGAGGAGCTTGAACACAGAGAGACGAGAGTGGTGAAGACCCTTTGCTCCCAGGGAAGAAGAAGAAAACCACTGTTCTCAGAGATGAAGGTGACCTTAGAGACAGACCTTTGCCTCTGAACAGCTCATTCTTAAAAGTGTACCCCATTAGCATAGATTGAGCCCTTGAAAACAGTTGTAGGGAAAGCTGTAAATCAAGGCGAGGGACTGTAACACTGCAAACAGATTTTCCATTGCCAGGTGGCTGATTTGCCGTGATATCGAAGCCATGAGAGAACTGTTTTTGGTGGAGAAGTCTTCATGACATAGCAAGAGAGGCTCCTCTCCCTAACTGAACTGATAAAAGACTATTTTATAGGTGGTAAACTGGCTGAAAGTCCCAGGTTTCGTCTCTTTACGTTGTCAGTGAGAAAGAAAAGAGCGTATGGGGGAAGAGACATGTTCTGAAGGTTTATTCTGATTTCTTATTTTTTTTCTTTCAATTCTGTTAATAAAGTTTTTCTTTATACCCTTTAAAGTTTAAGCCTGCTTTGCTCTCCTAATTCTTATCTTGCAGCAAAAAATTAGTAAATAATTCTTGTAGGAGCATTGGTATTTGGCCAGCATTAGACCCGCTACAGTGTATGACCAGTTTTTTTTGAGCTCTTTTTATCAAGTAGATTAAAGAATAGCAAAACCAGTTTTGGTTGGTTAGTTGGTGTAGTTTTTGGTTTTTCTCGTGGAGGAAAATCTATTTCAGAACTTGTGACTGAAGTTTTCCAACATATTTTCTGGAAAATGTGGAAAATTATCTACCAACAAAGTTCTTGATCTTATACCTAAGTACTGGACATTGTCTTAGAAAAAATCTTGAAGGAAAGTGTGAAAAGGGACAAAAGAGAAATGCAATTCTGCCTTTTAAGTTTTCTTTGATATTTTGAGTTTCTCAGAGAAGGGATCTAATCCAGAGAAGGTCTAGGTTTAGCATCTGTATGTTTAGTATCTGTACATTAAAAAAGGGAGGAGTGGATGACAGAGATTGCTAGTGAATTGGGAGGTAGATAAAAAAAAAAACAGGAGGAAAAAGGACAGTTTAAATGTTGACAGAAAGGAGAGTGATCATTTTTTTGGTGACACTGTTGGGAATGGGATCCTGTTTAATAGATGCAGTAGTGGCCCCCAGGTAAGGGCTGGCATGGGTTCATTTAATCAGGGAAACAAGAAAGCTGGAGAGAACTGTCACTATTGTGGAGACATAGGAATAGAATGATACTGAACAATGAAAACTCAGACACAGGGGGAGCCATAAACAGCTGCTATAGTTTGATCACTTGTCCAAAAGGAGACAACAGATGACAAGGGGAATCTGTGTGCACGGTCATCTGGAGAAAGCATCTGAACCACCCCTGTGAGTAGTTTGTAACAAGTGCTGCTGTTTTAAGATAAGTTTGTCTTAAAACAGGGCAGCAGTGAGTTTGGAGAGAAAACTCTGTCATCTGATGGGGATATAGAATTATAAGAATTCTTATTAGAGACAATGTCAGGACTTCTTCTGAAATAATGTACAGTGCTTAGATCAGCCTTTTTCAACTAACATTTTTTTATCTGAAAACACCCTGTGGTTTACTAGATTAATCAGAGGAGAAGACTATCCTAAAGAAGTGGAATTAAAAGTAATTGACTTGTTTTGCTTAGTGGAACAGAGTCTGATAGGGTTGTTGACCACTTATTAAAATAAACAAGTAAATTTCAGGAAAGGAAAATAGCTACAGAAATACAAAAATCAATTTAAACTCTGTCATCATCGTCATCATCTTCTTTCTTCTTCACATGCTCAGGTTTGGAGTGGTGACCATACTGGAAATCAGGTAGACTGTTTTCTTGCAGGTCAGATCACAGAGAGTATTTCTTTTCCTTTTTCTGTCTTTTTTTTTTTTTTTTCCTTTTGTATAATGCTGTTTTCCATTTTTGTTGGTTTGAAATTCTTTTTTTCCCCCCCTGTAATTATTATAGTTATGGCTATTGATTATTGAGATTGACATATTAGATTCTTCATAGATTTCTGTGGATTACTGTTTTCTGTGAAACTTTTTGAAATTAATTATTTTGTTGCTTGGCTGCTATGGTACTAGAGTGGAAGTGACTACAGAGGTGATTTTCTCTGATTCTGCTTAAAATCTCATGCAGGGTCTAGCTAGGCACCGAAGTTTTAGACACATCACAAATTTGTTAGAGGTCACGAGTCACTCTCGCAAAATTGCACAGCTTTATTTTATAATAGCAAAAGAACTGAGGTTCTTATAAATATTTCATTGAGAGCAGTGGAGAATCATCTGAAATCACAGAAATATTTCTTTTAGTTAGCTTCTCAATATTTTGTAAGAAAAGTTAGACTTCAGGTTTCCAATATTGAAATTTTATAATATCATATGAATATGAACTGCCTTTATTGTACAATGTGGAGCATTTCTCTAGTGTAATAGAGAAAAATAACCAACTCAAAAAGTGAGAAATGTGAGCAACAATATCTAGAACAAACTCATACTTTCACAAAAACATGGTGGTGGCATTTAAAATTCTTTCACCTATTCTTTAGTGTTTAGATATTTGTAGCTGTGGTTTCACATGTTGATCTTTCAGCCCTTCCTTTTGCTGTCCTGAGCAATCTGGATATTTTTTCCATGATACACATTGTTTTTCCATGATTCCACCCTCTCTTTTCTTCCTTGACTCTAGTATCATGTTTTAATATTTGGATATGCGTCATTATTTTTTGCTTTAGTCTTGTGATTTTAGTCTGCAGTACGCTGTTCTACAGTTTCTATTTACTTCTTGCTGTATGGCTAAGGAGAACATTAGTGTCATATTTTCATTTTTTTTTGCAAGATCTAGTTCCATGGTAGGCTGTTGTTTTTTTCTAAATCCCTAAATTTCTAAGATGTAGAAAAGTGCTACATTCACATTTCCATATTTGCATGCTCTATTTTTACTCTTGATCTCTGTAGGAGCTGCTTAGTCATCCCAGGAAGTCTGTAACCCTCTCAAGGTTCTGGTTTGCAATGGATTTTCCCCCCTGAACTTCAAGCACCAAGCCAATATATTGAACACAACTGGTTTCTGCATCCTCTTCAGTTTCAGGTTCTTGAACTCATCATTCGAGGCAAACTTGCTAGAAAATTTCCAGTATTTTTTAAAGTTTGTTTTTCTGAAATTTTAACAGAATTTACTGACTCAAATTATAAACTAAGGTTTCCTATTACTTTGGTAAGATTTATCTCACTAAAACTAGTATCATATTTTGTTGTTATGTCTTCACTGTTTAACAAAGAAATATGTTTTGGGTTTTTTTATGATACCAAGGAATGTGATATCTGTTGATATCCTTGCATTAATTTTGTAGAATTAGGCTTAGAAAATTAAAATTACTTAATAGCCTACCATTTTTACTGTTTGTCTTCTAATTTTATAAACATTTCTAACACAAGACTCAGTTCTCTATAGCAAACACTAACTTTTGGGAGATTTTTACCATTTCTCATAAAAAAATACTAATTTTGTACAAGCCATAAATTCAAAGCAATCAGTCATTTGCACAAAATATCCCTTTGACTCTATTTTCATTTATGTCTTTCCATAAGGATGGTACAGACATAGGTTTGTGTTATGCAGATCACAGACCTGCTTCCTGTCTTGGCTGGCAAAGAACTTTTTTTTTGTATGCCAGTGTTATTTATTTAGGATATTTTACATGATTTTAGGACATTGATGTGCATTGCACTGTGATGTATAACAGCATGAAATGGACTGCCCAGTAAATATTGAGAGCTTGGACTAAAAGTAAGGTTTAAACAAAATATTACAAATTAAATTTTTCTTTCCCTATTTTAATTTTTTTTTTTTTTTTTTACTTAGTTGAGGCTGTTTATGTTTATAAAAATTTGGTCTCAAATACTCACAAATTCCTGGTTTTGCAATGGCCAGAGATCCCTGATTTTAGCTACTGAAAATAATGTTAGTTAAACTCAGTATGATCTCATTAATCTACCCTGTCAGTCAAACCTGACCCTGTACTCAGATCTCTTTCTCCCTTTAATTTTAATTTCCTTTGCTAGAGCTTTGTTCTTTACATTTCCCTATCTGAAAACATTAAGAAGGAAGAAACATTTCACTATTTTGCCCCTCTTAAAGTAAAACAACTAGGTCCTGTTGCTGTCACTGAAATTTTGTAACTGACTTGTCTGAAGTAGGAGGGGCTGAGTGCTGATATAATTTTCCTTTAGGATGCAAGTTCTATGCTACATTTGTCTTGTGAGTCCTTGAGAACTCAGGCCTGTACCCAAGGAGGGGTAAAAGCTAATTATCCAGCAACCAAAACAATATTCTTAGCAGAACTGAAGAATATGAAAGGCAATTTTATGTAGTTCATTACAGCTTTTTTTAACAAGCAAGATCTTAACTGTAACGGAGAGTCTGTAAAAATTCAACTGACAAAAAAGTTTGCCACCACATAGTAGTTTATAGGCATTAAACACGTGTAGGACTAAGTAAAGATGCAGTAGAATACAGATTATAATCCACTGTGTATTCTAATATTCTGAGTAAAATGTACATGAAATTCAAAGCACATATAATGCATAGAGGGAAAAAAAGGACCTAGCAGAATAATTTTACATAATGCTAATAATGAAACAGGGGCTGAAATTGATCATATGATTAAAAGAAGAGATGAGCTGGGAAATATTTTTTTAAGTGCTTGGTGTATGAACCAGAGGCAGAAGAATCATATCTTTTGTTTTTCAGTTTTTTCGGTTTTCAGTTGCTTTTCAGTTTTCAAAACACAGAGCTCAAATCAGTTGAGTTTGTCAAAGATATTTTCATATACTCAAACTTAATGGAGCTAACATGATAAACCCCATTTATCTCCTCCAAATGTTGTGTTCTATCTATGTAAGGCTGCATAATAACTGATAATAAGTATCATATATCCATATATTTGAAGTCATTTGTCAGTAACTCTGTAGTTATTCCTGGATAGCTCCAGTATTTGAAATGTAGTATGAATTAAAAACAGACTTCACATTTTGGGATGGAGTAAGTTTGATTTTCCTTTTCTTTTAAAAAAAACTAATCTTCCTCAGTAATTCCACCACCATTCATCTGGGATTGCCATAAATCACATATATGTTACCTTGGATGCACAATTACCAGCTTGCAAAAGACAGCTTTATAAATGAAAACACCAATCTTGCCAATGAACCTAGCAATCTGAAGCCTTTAATTCACTATATATTTGCCTAGTCCTTGTCAAATACATTCAAACAAACAAAAAGAAAAGAAAAAAAAGGAAAAGAAAAAAAAGGAAAAGCTCCTCTGTGCTGAAGCTTGTGCCTCCTGCTTGCCTGCTGTGTCTGCAACCTCTAGTTTTTGCTTTTGACAATACTCTTCCTTAGAACACTGAGGGATAGAGCCCATTTAAAGAATGAAACAACATATTCTTTTGTTCTCCTTTTTTTCAAACAGGGGGAGAAGGGAGCCTGAAGTAGGATAAAGGCAAAAGGAAGAATGAAGATGCCAGATAAAAATAGGTGAAAAATCAAGTTAAATAACTCTGAGTGATGAAAAGTGGGAAAAAGTATGGTTAATTGTTGTGCAGCACTGGTTGTAAATGAGCAGTTTAGAAAGAATCTGTTATCTTATGCAGATGATGTCCAACCATCTCATCTGACAGGAGAGGCTAACCTGTTGAAATAAGGAGCACTCTTTCAGACAAGATTGCAAATAACAAGCTAGTCTCTATCCTTTCCATGAAAGGTTTTTGTTGGACCCTCAAACCAGAATCCTTGCTATACTGTACCTTCACAGTGAAGAGGATGGAAGGGAATGGGGCAGGAAGGAGCTGAGGCTGACAACCAGATAAGCAGGCTAGAGAGCTGTGGGTATGGTGGAAGGAAAATTGCTGGCAGCCTTCTTGTCCCTGGGGCATTTGGGCAACACACACTCCCTCTCCAGTCCCTCACACGCTCAGACAGCCCTTGGCAAAGGAAGGCACACGTTGTGCATTTCAGGGCCCACACTGGGTGGCTTTGCTGTGAAGCAAGGAGGGTTACATGTTTTGTAATGTCAGTACTGGTACTTAAATCTTTAGTGACTTTATTTTTAAAGGTTCAGAATAATAATTTGGCATATGATCAGTGCTGACATAGTGCTCACAGCCAAAAATTTTACAACTGGTAGCTTTTATATTTGGGGTTGTTGAACTGATTTTTTGCTGTTGTTTTCTCCCCAAAAAATAAGGGAATTCAGGTACCTGAAGGTGGGATCCTGTGCCATTTTAGTACAGGGTATGCTGTTTAGTTTCCAGCTGCCACTCCACAAGAAAAACAGGCCCTGTGCTTATCCCTGTCTGTCTCATCTATATTTCTCAGATACTCCATGTCGTATTAAAGAGACTAGATCTCCAGCATCAAAATAGCTCTTCGTTACCTGTCTCCAGGATAGCCCAAGATCATTTGTCAAA
The DNA here is from genome assembly GCA_008694505.1 of Cyanoderma ruficeps. NCBI lineage: Eukaryota > Metazoa > Chordata > Aves > Passeriformes > Timaliidae > Cyanoderma > Cyanoderma ruficeps. The sequence continues at coordinate 42,020,694 of VZDJ01007755.1, forward strand.
TCCCTTACCAAGAAAACTGTGTATTTATGACATGTTAATTTTGCTTTTTTCAAGAATCAGTTACTAGGAGTAAACCAAAATATATGGTGCTGCAGTTCCTTCACAAACTTATATATATATATATATATATATATATATATATATATGTGTGTATACACACACACACACACTCAGGCACACCCATTTCACCCTGAGGTGACATCCAGCATGGTTAGTCTACTGTGAAATAAAGGAGTCCAATATCATTTACAGGTCATGTAAATGTTAGGCTCAGCAGTTCCCTCCATTATGAAGTGTGCTGGGCTAGATTTACTGCTCCAGTGGGAGACCTCTGCATGCTCTGCTGGTGCAAAATAATCTACTACAACTGGTTTATCAGCAGATAAGATGGAATGGGAGATACACAGCTTGCCCAGTACCAGGAACTGCAGGCTGCTTTTCCCACTTTTTTGTTGTAACATTCATTCATAACACTTCAGGGTTTTTGGAATTAAGCAAACCTTTTGTCTGTCTCCTCTGGGCGCTGTCTCTATGGCTCTGCCATATGGTACAGTGTGAGGCTGGAAGTGACATCTGTCAACCTTGGCTTCCTTCCTCTGCTGGTGAGTCCAAAGTGATACAGAGCACGTATCCATAGATTTTTTGACTGTTTAGGATGTGTTCTGATCCAGCTAAAGACACACCATGGATATGATGAACAACCTGGCTTACAATTTGCTTTTGCTGACATTTTTCAGTTCTTAATGAGATTTTTATTTGATGAAGAGTGTGATTTACTTTCTCATTAATGTCTTTTCCTGGTCACAAATGGAAACTTCCCCCTTCTAGTGTTGTATTTCCTGAATCTCTATGCTTTTTTATTCAAAAAAAGCCTCTAAATTTGTCTTTCAAAACATTGATCAACGAAATAATTCAACAGGACTTTGTCACGTCAACACTTCCTTACAAAGATTTCATAATTTCTTCATTCAGAAAGTCACATTCTAATCTGGGTGTTTGCTGCACAAAAGTAATAAAAATGTCCATTTTTAAACTTTTTTCTTGGAAATTCTGACTTAAAGTTGTCACCTATTCCAAGTCATAATGCTTAGTTGAGTCCAACAAGTTTCAAGGCATTATCAGAGAAGAAAAATGCACATTTCATGGAATTACTAGTTGGCGATAAGTAACAGAGAAAAACATATCTATAGGCAATACATACTCATTTATATTGTGAAATGAGAAATATCCATGAGAGGGTCCTTCTAATCTCATTAGATTTGTTCAGCTCAAAAACTACAATGAGGCGATTTACTGTGAAATCAGCCTCATGCTCTGCAGTTCATAGGATTTTAGTTTCTGAAGCTTAGCAATGCTAATGCAACATTTTTCATTTGCTTAGTGAGCTTTCAGTGAACCCAGTTCAACAACTCACTCCACTACAAGCTTCATTCTGATCAGACCCAAGGAACAGGGTTTTTTGCCCATGTGGTAAGGCTGCATGGACAATAAGGCCATGCTTCTGTGCTTTCCTACATGAGAGTTCAAATACATTTAGCTGGTCTCCATTTCTGGTCACCTAGCAAAGCTGTTTTTTCTTTGGGAGCTACACAAACATGGTTTGTGCTCAGTGCTCGACAGAAGTTTTAAAAATGTTAATCCTGCTCAGAGATGTTATTTGCTCCCTGGGATGTTTTAACCTGAAATGTACTATACAGCATCTCATCTTTCAGCTTCAGCCCTTTCCCATCCCATCGTAATTCTGCAGACTTGCTAAAGCCTGACACAGCTGCAAGTCGGTTGTGACACTCTGTGGCTTTATAAAGAATGAAACATAAATGATGCTATTGCTTCCTTTCCACATACTCCCTCCAAGTTGTACGAGCTCTTGTCTTACTTTGCCCAAAAAAAA
>VZDJ01007755.1:42022605-42042643 GCA_008694505.1 Cyanoderma ruficeps
AAAAAAAAAAAAAAAAAAAAAAAAGAGGAAGAACAACATCCTCTGGTTGTAAAACAAAGCCAAAAAAATTGGCAAAACAACTTGAAAACATACAGTTTTTAAAAGGCCATTCCTTCCATTAGGTGACATGCCTGCCATTTAGAATATGTTTTTCATGAAGCACATAAAAACAAGCTGTCCACAGCACGTGACTGAAGACCCTCCTGCTCATCTTTGCATCTGCTAGTTCATAAGAATACTGCGCATAAAAGGATAGCAGGCATTGGAAGGTTTGGTTCAAACCTGAATGGCTGTTAAAGAAAATGTTTGAGTTCAGAAATATTTTTGTAAGAAACCCTAGCAGTATTAACATATGAATCAAACATCGAAAGAGAAAAACTCCTTAACATAGTAGCATTCAGAAATCCTAGTTCAGAAATAATGGTTAAAGAACAAACCAATTTTCTTCTTCCATTTGCTAATAATTTAGATTGTGATTTGCATAATATCCCCAATATTTCTTTGAATGCTTTTGTTTGCTATTTAAACACTCAATATTATAATTTTAAGGTGACTAGTTTTCTATACTTTTGACTAATTTGACTAATTTTGTGTTTCTATTTTTAGCATGGACACCTAATTTTTTTTTATTCTTTTCTTCTAATGTTACTTGAAAAAAATAAAAATATGCTTTTCCAGAGAAAGTTGAGATATACAAATGAAATCAGTACTTGGAGGTATTCCTAAGAAAATAATAATTTACTAAATGCTTGTAAAGAATGAACATGGTGTGATATAAAAGGCATCAAAGTTATCACAATAAAGATGCTTCAAAGAACAGTAAAAATGGGAATTAGACAGTTATGTCTTCCTGGCCTTAAATATAAGTTGCAGTTTCGTAGTTTACATTTAAGATATATAAAGTGCAAGTTTAAAAAGCATTATTACAGACACCTAAAGGAAAATCTCATATTCCAGAGATCTTTGCTAATTTTAAAGGTTTAGAATCTTCTCCATTGCCTAGAACTTTTCCTAAAAACCTATGCTCCTGATCTCTGCTAAAATCATGTAATACATTATCCATACTTAATTATTTTATGCTTATCATGTTACAGGGATGTAATTAGTGCTGTTCATTAGCCTCATTTCTTGTGATTATAAATCTGAAATTAATTCCATTTTATTCGTTTTGGACATGTACAACATAATTGTAATCCTGCACATTACTTTTAATCTGTTACTGTAATTCTTTTGAGACATTACCCTTATTTGTTCTGCATACAGATATAAGAAGAAGAAAGAATTTTTTAGTTGAGAAAATATGAAGATGAAAAGGACTTGTGATGGAAGTGTTAATGCCCAAGAACACACAGACACTTGGTCCCGGAACAGTGGTGCTTTCACGCTCGACAAAAAAATTTATTGCGTAGCTATATATGTTACAATGAGGTTTTCTACACTGTCTAGTGAGGTGGCCATCTGATTTAAGACCTCTTCCATCAGAGATTCTCCTACTTCCTCATGTCTGTCTGAAAGTCCACAACCTTTCTAGGATTAGAAATCCTACAGGTGAATTCTAAATTGAATCAATAATCTCATAGAAGAAAAGGAATGTAAAAATAATAAAAGGCTTAAAGACCAAAACTGATATTGTTAGAAGTAGTATTTAAGGGTACTACATTTGCATTTGAATGAGTAATCAATAACATTAGTGTTATTTTACTTGACTTTTAAAAAATCTACTTGGTCTGATAGTTTCTTTGCTTCCAGAAGCAAAACAACACTCTTGCTTTTCCAACAGAGAGAAGAAAAAGCAATTTCCCATACAGTGCATTTAAAGACATGGGAATACAGGAAAGAAAAAGAAGGCATGTAGTTACTTTGGAGTAAACAGACAAAAAAAGTCATAGACAAAGGATAGCAGGAGCTCTACTCTTATGAAAAAAAAAATCCAATACAACAATAAAAACACATAAAACTATCTCTGCTTCTATTCTCTAGAAAGAAACCTAAATTAGAAGAAAAAAGTATGCAGCTTTTCCTAATAGCTTTGCAAATGCAAGGCTTTGATGATTCCTGAGTTACCAGAAGATGATATACATGTTCAAAATTTTTCATTGGCCTCTTCATTTTGTGGACCTAATTTTTTCAGCTGTAAAAATGTGAGGATCTACCTCAGTGGGAATACTATTCACCATTCTGCAGCAGGATAAGGCACCTTTCGTTCTGTCTATTTATCTCCCTCCTTTCTGTTTTATTATTTTGTGAGGAAAATGTGTTTTGTTACGTTCATGAATTGCAGATCAGTTTCTCATGAACTGGCAGGACTGATAGCAGTAGTTCCTCTTCTCAGCAGTCTATAATACCACTTCTTTCTCATTGTTTGTCTTTTATGTTTCTCCCGTATCTCTTACTTTCTCCTCCATTTATGGGAAAGCTACCTGGAGTACTAGATGGCAATTACATTCCGCAGTTGATTTCTGTAAATTGGCCAACTTTTCAAGCGCTTATAAGCAATTTTTTTTTGCTGAGAGTGCATCAACTTAGGGAAGAAGAAACCTGTATGTTATTTACATGGTAGAATATACAGGATCAAGATTAGAATGTGCCAATACTATTCACATTTGTAAAATACTGTTATTCATCTTTACTATTTAAAATTATTTTTAACAGTCTTATTTTTTCAAAGCATGATTTTATAGCTACCGCTTTTTTTTCACTTAATCTAGTTGCCCTCTTCTTGTTTAGTCTGCATTTAACTATCTTACTTTTCTTTATTTTCTGCTGCAAAAAAATGTGATAAAAAGATTTCTAAAAATGGTCAATCTAGGTTAGTAATAGGTAAATCTGAAAGAGATTGTACAAAAGTAAGCATATTGGGAAATCTCATTATTTACAAAGCTACTGTGTGTTTCATCCTAAAGAACTAAAGAGTTCTTGCTTCACTGTAATTGTCACTTTATGGATCATGAAATAATAGTACCATGGAATGTTTTTGAAACAGATCTCTATGGGTCATCCAGTCCTGATACTCTGCCATGGGCCAGGACATCTTCTGTCAGAGGAGATTTCTCCAAGCTCCATGCAACATGACATTGAACACTTCCAAAAATGGAACATACACAACTCTTCCAGTCTTTGATCACATTGTAAAGAATGCCTTCCTTATGTCCTCTTTCAACTTACAACCATTACCCCTGTCCAGTTACTGCAGATCTTCGTAAAAAGTTGTTCCATCTTTCATGTGAGCTACATTTTACATACAGAAAGGCTACAATAAGATCCTCCATGAGTCTTCCCTTCTCCAGGCTGAACAGCTCCAGCTCCAACTCTCTCAGCCTTTCTTCATAGGAGAGGTGCTCCAGCCCTTTGGTCATCTGGATCCTCTGGATCCGATCTAACACGTCCATGTTTTTGCTGAACCCCAAATCCAGACTCAGCACTCCAAGTGGGGTCTCATGAGAGCAGAAGGGCAGAAACCCATCCTTCACCCTGCTGCCTTGGCTGCTTTGGATGCAGCCCTGGTTACAGTTGGCTTTCTGGGCTGCAAGTGCACATTGCTGGCTCACATACAATCAGTATTTTGAAGTCCTTCACTGCGGCAGGGCTGCTCTCTATTCATTCTCCACCCAGCCTGTATTTATGCTTAGGATTGTCCTGACATAGGTGCAGGATCTTGCACTTGGGATTGTAGGACTTCACAAGGTTCATGTAGGCTCATTTCTCAAGCCCCTCAAGGTCCCTCTGGTTGTCATTGCTTCCCTAAAGCGTGTCAGCAGATAACACCGAGCTCCTCACCACTGAGCTCAGTGTCATCTGCAACCTTGGGGAGAGTACACTCTAACCCACTGTCCATGTAATTGATGAAGATTTTAAATAGAATTGACTCCAGTATGGACCCTTGAAGGACGCCACTCATTACTGGTTTCCACTTGTCTATGGAGCTGATAACTGTGACTGAACTTCAGACGTAGTCATCCAGCAAAGTCCTCATCCATCTAAAAGTGCACTTATCAAACCCATATCTCTCCAATTTATCAAGAAGAATGTTGGGCGGGGGGAGGACTTGTCAAAGGCCTCACAGAAGTCCAGATTGATAACACCTGTAGTTCTTCCTCTGTCCACTGATGCAGTCACTCTTATCATAAGAGACCACTGTCTTAGTCAGCAAACTTCCTCACGGCCCTGGCTGAAATGCATTTCATCAGATCACATGGACTTATGTACATTCAGATTTCTCAGGTTGTCTTGAAACTGAACTTACAGAGCCAGAGAGACTGCCCACTAAGTCCCTGTCTTGACGTTTAGGGATTTGAAAGATGGGGGAAGAGAGATTGAAACTGAAAATTGAAGCAGAAAATAATTTAAGTACCTCAAGTCTTCTTCATATTTGTTGCCATCAATTCTCCTGTCTTATTTATCAGGTACAGGTACTTTTTCTTCAATCTTCCTTTCCATGTCAACATACATATAGATATCCTTATTATTCTTTGCATTCCTTGCTTAATTCAGCTCTAACTGAACCATATATTTCCTGATCCCATCCCTAGCTATCTAGGCAACTTTCTATATTGTAATCAAGGAAACGTGTCCTTGGTTCCACTGCATTTCCTTCTAATACTTAATTTGATCAGGAGGTCCTTGCTCAGCCATGCTTATCTCCTGCCTTCTATGCCTGTTTTCTTTAAAAGGTGAAATTGAAAATTCTTGTTGTGTGAGAAAAAATATTCTCTAAGCTCTGTTCAATACTTTATCCCTGAGGGCCTCATCCACTAACTCCTTAAATAGCCAAAAGTTTGCCGGCAGCACTCCTGACCTCTCTAATTAGTTCAGCTATATTCAGATATGTTTGTTACTCACAATACCTAAAGCAATCATGAGACCTTACAAGAAAATACACTTCTACAAGCTCTGAACATCTTAAATAATAGCATATACGCAGAAGATTTTGCCGGTAACAGTAGTCAACTAAACTAACAGTCTATCCATGTTAGAAGAATTAATATTTGACATTCATATTTTAAATTAACAAAAGTAATAGTGTACCCTTCATTTTTCAAATTGTCAAGCAGCAATATTTTCTTTTAATACCTGAGACCCATCAAGGTGTTGTCCAATATTTAGTAATTTATTTGGAGAAAATGAAATTAGATGACTCGAGTGATATTGCAGTGCTACAGTTTTAACTCCTCTTTTAAATTTTCCTGTGTTTTTCCCTAGATCAGGTATTTTTTTATGGTGTCTACTGGATTTGACAGATAGTCTGAATTGAAGAACTATTGTTCATGACACTGACAGACTCATCAAACTGAAAGACATTTTTAAAGTAAGCTAATCATTTTGGGATGATGGTCTCTACTATTTTTGCATTCTGTATCAGAAAATTTCTCTAAATTAGATACTGATAGTTTAATTCAAGTTTTGCAAAACTATAACTGATGTATTTTTCATGAAGAGAAAAACAGAAAGATGAAGAGGTAAGTGATACAATTATTATTTTCATTTTATTTATGTCATATATTTATTTTGTCATCTTAAATTAACTTTTTAAGTATCATCTTTAATAATTATAAATTTTATAAAGGCTGCAAACAAAATTATACAAATTGCTAAGACCAATGAAAAGTTGAAGTTCTAACATTTTATCATATTAGATGCAAGACAACCAGCAATTTTTTTAAGGTTGCAATGCCTTAGAACTCTGTGATAGAAGCCTGATAAGGTACCTGGAGTACTGACATGATGGCCAGACACTCCTGGGGTCCCAAAAACCTTCAAGAGATGAGATTAATTGCATCATCAATTATAGTTAGTTTGCACAAACTCAAGACTGAATTCAGTGGCCCTGCTAACTTTTCTTAAAATTATTATTTTATTTTTTTTAATGAATGATTCAGTTTTTTGATTTGTTTACTATTTTTTCCTCTAGAGGTACAGGAATGATTGCTTCATATATGGTTAGACTCAATGACCCTAAAAGTCTTTTCCAACCTAATTGATTCTATGATTCTACAAATCTTGCTGTGTTTAGTGCTTATCATTTTTAAGTATCTGAAGGTACTGTGTAGCTCTGCTACAGATGGGCAACCAGTGTATTCTTACTCTTAAAAAAAAAAACTGAATGAGGAGTTAATTAGGAATTGCCTGAATTTTATCTGCATCTCTGAAGACAGGTTAGTTTAGAAAAGAAATTAGAGAGCACCAAAAAATCATTATACTACAGCTTCTTTGCTACCTGAAACAGGAAAAACACCTGCAACCTGCAACCTGCAACATGCATAATGCAGACAAAATTGAAAGGATATAAAAAATAGAAAATGCACACTTTCTCAGTATAAGAAAAGAATCTATTTTTTTATCAATCTCAGGAAAACAAAACAATAGACAGAAAAATATGCATGAACAGTTTCTACCAAGTCATATTGACCAAAGTGCCTTGGGGAAGACTATGTAGAAAAGTTTCTCCAGTTTATCTTTGGGAGACTTTTGCTTTAGGTTGTATTCATTGCACTATGATATGTATTAGGTTGTCTAACTCTTAGCCTGGCTTTAGAAAACAGCTGTAATATATTTATTTAGAAAGATCATTTAAACTTGCAGTAGCTTAATGGTAATTAGACCATTATTTCTAGATCTTTACATTGGAAACAGATATCAAATGGTTTGTTTGCATGTAAAATAAAATTATATCATAATATTGCATCAGAAGTTTTCATACATGGATTTTATTCAATAGTATATAAATCAGATGTTTCATTCTCTTCCATTCTGTCTGAAACCTGAAAATAAAGGGAACAATATCCACAGACTGGAAGATGTAATTTGTAAATACTAATTTTGAGCTGAAACAGTATTCTGGAGAGTTCTCTAAGGCTACGGTACTGTTTCTGAAATGGGTCGATGACTTTAATTTTATATTTACCTTCTCAAAATTTCATTTATAAAAAGATTAATTGAAGCACACTAAAGGTAATAAAGTGGACTTCTGCTTTCTCCTTTACATTCACCCACCATTCTGTCACCTAGTCAGTCACTACTAGGAAGTGCTTTTGCGTTTTTCACAGCCACTGGTCATATATATTGTACCAAATAACTTATTAACTTTGACAGACTTTTCCACCTCACTGCTCAGCATCTTTTCAAGATCATTAAGGACTAAATTAAGAATTATGGAGTCAAGTGCAAATCACTGAGGAATACTTCTGATAATCTTCTTCCCCTGTGAAATCTAACTGTTTTTGCCACTTGTTTTCTACCTCTTAATAAGGAATTTATTTATTAATTTTAGTGTCTTCTCCACAGTCATATTCATCTTGTTAGAGTCTTTGTTAGAAGACCTTGTTCAACATCTTTTCAAGGTCAAGGGGCACTTTATCAGCCTTCTTGCACTAGTCTGGAGGTGTGCTGGTTACTCCAAAGAACTGTATATTTGTGAAAACCATTATTCATTTGCAAAATTCATATTGCTCTTCCCTAATTATTCACATTTATGAACCATAATTGTTCATATTTATTCAGATGCACATTAAGTTCATTTTTCAGGCAGTTTCAACTAATTAACGTGCTGGATGCATTGAGCTACTGGTCAGTCCTCGGGTTCCCCCGCAGCTTTCTGAAATAATTGATGTCACATGTGTCAGTCCTCTGCCTACACCCTGTGTTTGAGACAGAGGTTTGAGATTTTTGTGTTTCATCTTTAAGTTTCCTAGAGCGTGAAGAGAATTATCAGATTTTTGCAGATTTTTTATTCTTAATTCTATTACTTCAGTAACTTCTGCTGACAGTTGAGAGTATCCTTTAATGAATCTATAGCTAAAATCATGGCTCAGCTCAGAAATCTCCCTGAACTTATCCAAGTTAAGCAGGGATATAAACAAGTGATTTTTCTTCTCTGTTGTTGCCTCCTTTCCTCTGCATGCTCTTTTCATGCTTTGATTCATTTCTCTGTGCTACAGGTTCCCTAGAAAACTTCCCCTTCATCCATTTTTCACATAAAATTACCCTTAAACCTGAGGTTTCCTTTTGTTGAGACAAAACTGGTTTGGCTTTTTTTGGGGGGATGGGGGTGTGGAATGCTATGGTTGTTTTTGGTTTGAGTGTGTTTTGTTTGGTTGGGTTTTTTTGCAGTTATCCATGTTGATTCATCTCCTCTTTAATAACAAAAAGTCTACAAAAACCTAGGAGAACGAAACAGAAACAAATAATCCTGGAATGAAGGGGGAGTTTTACAGGAAATGTTCCCAATGGCTTAAACCTTAGGTTTCCTTATATCAGAACTATTTGTACTTATTAATTTAGTCCCTGCAAAACTTGCAGCTGCCACGCTTCCCTTACCTTTGCTATGCAGTGCACAAGTACAGAAGTATAATTGACATCATCTCTTATCTTTCCCTTGAAGAGTTAATAAATTAATTGCTGCTGTAGAGCAAACATTTCTCTTTTTTACCCTTCCAGCTGTGTTTTTCTTCATTCACTGGTTTTAGATGAATAACCTTTCAGCTGAAGTTTCTGTGAAATTTCCAGGGAATTTACAATTCCCAAAGGATGGCTGTAAGAACAATTATCAGCTATACTATTACAATTCTTTTCTCACTAACTTTAAAGGCAGGGGGAGTTTTGTTTGGTTGGTTTTGGGGTTTTTTGGGGGGGTTGGTTTGGGATTTTTTTGTTTGTTTGGGAGATTTTGTTTGTTTCTTTTTTGGTGGTTTTAGTTTGTTTGTTTGGGAGTTTGGGTTTGGATTTTTTGAGTTTTTTTGGTTTGTGTGGACTTCACCACTTGTTGCTGATTGCTTCAGGGCCCAGAGAGAGGCAAGCTACGTTGTGCTAGATGAACTCCTTGGCAATTTCTTCACTCTTAAAGAAAATGGTTACTAAGACAGGGTTCTGCACTGACAGGCACAGCCTCTCTGGAGTTGTGTGAACCACAGAGACCCACCGGAGAGATTCAGACTCTTTAATCAATGGTTAAAACCACATATGTATACTCTGGGCTGTAATTAGAAGAATGATAAATGCATGTCATCTCCATAGGGGTTTCATGCAGCTAATGCTTATTATTTCTTGATATTTGCTCACAAGGCCAGATGCTTTTGTAGGGGAAAAACACCAAAGAATTTAATGGGAGGGGCTATAAAAACAGAAATTCACTGAAGAAGGAGGAAAGATTTTTTTTTTCCCTTCTAATTATATTTCATTTTTCCTTCCCTCTTCTTTTGAAACATTGATAGTGGTCACCTGTGAATGCAGGAAACCCCAGAGAAGATGGCATCAGTGTTCAGATGGCATTCAGTAACACCAATGACCCAAAATGTCAGCTGTGCTATTCTTGTTCTTATGCGTCCTGGAGGGAATCTGAATCAGATGGATATGAGAACAGAGCCACGCTGCTCAGTGACACACAGTTAAATTTATGTAATAAGGTAAAAAAGGTGAGTAATAACTTCTATTCTAAGATTTCTGTTGCACAGCACTCAACTACTTCTCACATAATTGAGGCCCTGCAGTGCAGGTCTGACAAGCACCAGAGATCTGGGGGAGCATGACACCAGTCTAATCTCTCAACGTGAGGCAGGTGGCCTGACCCTTAACACAGTGGTTTCACCTTGGACTCAGTCTTCACAGTGTCTGTGCTAGATTTCCCCTTGTCTCCCCCAGAACTGTCTTCACCATTTAGTGCTTTCTAAAATAGATTTGATAAGCTGCTAATCGTGTAGCCCAAACCAATTTCCTTGAGTTTCCTTATATTGAAGGCCTTTTAGCATTTTCTGTCTTGATTTCTGTCACACTCAGGTCTCTTGCCCCCCCTCCCGCCCTGAATTTTAAAAGGGTGTGAATTTGGCACCAGCAATTTAAAGTTTATCCAGCCTTTTTTATTTTCTAGTGTCTATAGTGGGTTGATACATTCAGTCAGGGCTGTGAAGATATAAACAAGATCTCATTTACGTGAACAGTGCTTTCAGATAAGCTTTATGCCGTAAGACAGGCTCTGTGAAACAATTCTTTCTGGCTTTAAAGTGAGGAAGGACTTTTCTTCCCAGTCAGAGTGACTGAGAATTTGGGCTTTTATTTATGTTCCTCTTTGGTATTGAGCAGTGGCTGTTGCCTAAGCCTGTCAATGAAAGCCTATATTTCTCTAAATGATTTGTGCTGGACCATAAGCCAAAGGTGTGCTTTTGCTTTCCCTCCTCCTAACAGGACTTCTGGAAACCTCTTTTGTTTGTGGCATGATAGTCTGCACTGCTGAGACTATGGGAAGAACTGGGATCTTTTCACATTTTTGAAAAATAGTAAGTTTAAAGGATCCCAGAGAGCCAAAGGAAATGGTGCAGAAAGTTGCTAGAACCCTGAGGCAGGAAAGTTTGGCTTATTTTTCGGGAAAACATAATAATCCCTTGGTACTCTTATTTGCTTACCCAAGTTGAAATAATTAATTGGAAAATAAATGGCTTTTGCAGAGATGACAACTCCTGATGGTAAAATACGGCAAATAACGCTGGTAAAAATCAATATGGTCAAGCTATTAAACCCCAAACTATATTTCTTATTTTAATTTTTTTATTATTATTATTGAAGCCTTCTCCCTTGACCATACTGTCACTTAAACTATCACTGTAATACAGGAAAAATATGGTTTTTCTATACTATTGATTGTGGTCTGCATGAGTATAAATGGTGTCACCAGATGGAAGGCAGATCAATAGGTCAGAACTTACTGATGATATAAAAATTCTTCCAGGTCTCAAGATAAATACATTGATTCTTTCAAATATGGTTATAAAAAACCTGCCCATTTTCTTTTTACAAGTTGTCTTTAAAAACTAGAAAACAGTTACTTACCTTGCAGTCTATTCTGCTGCGGCAGTTTTATTGTCTTCTTTCTGGTATGTGATGGAAAGGGTATATATTTTCAGGCTGGAATGGTTTAAGATACGAAAACACTAAGCTCTGAATAGCCCTTCATCAAAAAGAAAATCTCACATCCACGGTCTTTTAAGGGAAACAAAACACTGAGGTGCCATTGGAGCAAATGGATGCAGACAAGTAAGAGATGAAATAGATATTTAAAAAAAGACATATAACTCTTCTATCCAGTCTAGCAGTGAAAACCGTCTCTACCTCAAGTTTGGCATCTTGCCTCTTATTTGCACTTAGCAGCAAAATCATCCCAAAACTCTAGATGAACAGCATTAGATGCACGAATGCATATCGTAACTCTGTAATCCAGAAAGCCAATGTGATGATGAATATTAAGGATTGGCTTTAGACATTAGGACAGCTCACCTGTAGAGCATTATTTCTAGATTTTGCCCAGAGAGGATCATTATGGTATAATAACCCTTCTCCAGTGATTTGAAAACCTCTTTGTTCAGTATTCCAACTTTCTGTTTGTTATAAGAGAGTCTAGACCAGCATGAGGTGACAAGGGCAGAACATTTGAATCCTGCACTATTCTAGGGGACTGTTGCCAGGCCATTATACAAGGCTATTCATCAGAAAATTTTAAAAGCAAAAAAAAAAAAAAATGTTTTGAACTAATGGACATGCATCAGTGATAAAGAGATGAAAAATAATTTAGAAAAAGTAAGAATAATAAGGGATAATAAGTAAGAATGGCCAATGCCATTTTAACTAAATGAAGAGCTTGATTAACAAACCTATTTTTTTTTTTGCCACTACTGTTCTCCCAGCTCAGCTGTTCTCTGCTTGACAATTGCAAGAGATGAGAAAACAGGTTAAAAAAATAAGCATATATGACTTCCATTGATGAGAACAGATGTCTTACCATAAGAATAAAGATTGGACCCCTATTCTAGTTTATGGCTATGGTACTGAAAAATATGAGACGCAGAACTCAAAAATCATTACTCAGTATTTAATCAAAACCATTAATTTAATGTTAAAATGTGGTGATGTTGGCCCAAATTGTACCCAGATTGTAATTTGAATGCCAGCAATGGACTTGTCACACCTCAGCTTTTCTTCAAACTTCCAGCAGATTCTTTATCTCCCTGACAAAAACAAGCATTAGGAAAATCCAGATTTGCTTGAGTTGTCACAGGCCTTTCTTTTAAAACAGTAAATACTCTAATCAGACCAAGTATCTATAAGTTTCCAGGAAGGTAACTCGCTTTTGTTGAATTCTGTGAACGTTATAACCTTGAAAATTTCATCAGAATGGGTTGTTTTTGCAGGCAAGTATTCTGCTATTAGATAAATGCCTATCTGTTTACTGAAAATAACAATTGGAATGCAGCAAAGATGAATTTTAAAATTTGAAGTGGTTGAAATAAACCACTTAATGATCTGAATAAATATTCATTTGAGGAGCACAGTTTACTTTAATGGCTCTTTGTGTTCCATTAAATGACCAAAAGACCTCAGCTTTTTCTGATGTACTTCAGAATCAAGTATTCACTTAATTCTCAAAAAGCGGCATCATAAAATAATTGCAAGTGACTTGTAAGTGAAGAGCAACAAGGCTGCTGAAGTGTCTAGAGAACAAGTCCTATGAGAGTGGCAGAGGGAACAGGGGTCGTTTAGCCTGGAGAAAAGAAGGCTCAGAGGGGACCATTTTACTCTCTACAACTACTTGAAAGGTGGACGCCAGTCTCCTTTCCCAATTAACATGTGACCATACAAAAGAAAACAGCCTTAGGTTGTGTCAGAGAAGGTTTAATCTGGACATTAGAAAAAAAATTCTCCACCAAAAGAGATGTCAAGCATTGGAAAAGGCTGCCCACAGAAGTGGTGGAGTCATTGTCCCTAGAAGTGTTTCAAACATGTGTAGATGTGCTGCTTGGGGAAACAGTTTAGTCATGACCTTGGCAGTGCTGGGTTAGCAGTTGTACCCAATGATCTTAAAGGTCTTTTCCAACCTAAACGATTCTATGGGGTTCATTTCTTTTGGATTGAACTACCCAGTTTGTACATCACTCATCATGCTCCCAGCTGAATTAATAGGTTTTGTTTACAGACCTCGGTGAAGACAACTCTAAATGAATATTGAGATTTTTGCTTTGTCTTGCTTTTTGTTTCTTCCGGCTCCAGTCAGTTGGTAGCACATATTCAACAATAAAAATTGTTAAACACCATTAGGGATGAGTGGCATGCAGCAATTTTACAGGTAGTCAGGCAAGAATAACAGTTATAACCATTATATACCTTCAAACAGCCTTAGAAGTATAGTACTGTAATTATGGAAGCTTTCTTAGCAATTCCAGAAGTCTACTGAGTGTTATAATAAAGGGAGTTTATTTTTATCCTGGATTCCTAAAAAGAAAAGTTTTATGCAATCATGTTGTCTGTGCCCATTTATCTGTCTGTCAGTCTGTCAATCTATCCAACAACTTTCAAACAAGGTATCCAATTTCAAATTTGGAACCACAGCTGAGGACTTAAAGCTTTCAAAACTGGAAGTTTCATATTAGTGGTCCCTTGAGTAAAAGATGACAGTCTCAGTACAAGAAGTCTGACAACTGGCCCATTAACATCTTCATTCAAATCCTCTGTAATGCCTGTTACTGCACTTACTGACCACATCAACTTATTTCAGTGAGGTAAAGAGAATACAGAGCCATATCAAGCAATGAAAATGCCCCCTTTCTAAAAAAACACAAAAAAAACCCCCCAACACCCCTCAAAAAAACCCCCAACCCCCCCCAAACACACAAAAACCCCAAACAAAAAATACAAAACAAAACAAACTATAAATAAAGGAAATAATCTGCTTCCCTGCTTTTTGTCCTTCTTGATTCTAACAAATAATTTCTGTCAGCCAATAGTTCTAGTGTGACATTTTTATCAGCATTTTCCCTATTTGGAAATAAATTAGTTGTTTTTTTTCTCATGCTGAAACCTGATCAACAACTATAACTCATGGAATAATCTTTTCATTTGCTACAGATTAATTTCAATGCAATTGCAATAGGGGCTGTTGTGATCTGAGCTCATCATAGAAATAGAGGAGTTAAGAAATCAGAGAAATGGTTGGGAGACAATTATAAATGAGCTATAATGCTAACCAAAGCCTGGTAATTCTGTATTTGATATTTGACAGTGTGAAATAATCCAGAAAGAAGAATCTAGAAAAACTGGCATGATAAAAGCAACTTTGACATTTTGTTCTGAAGTGTCAGTTTACAAACGTTGCTGCTCTAAAATTCTCTCTAGGATTTAACTACGAAAGTACTCACCAAGTATGTAAGCATCAAATTGCCGTCCCCTTTCAACTTCAAACTTTCTCCTGGTGCTATTTGGTGGCAATGAGTTCTTTCAGTGAATGACACACAGTAGTACCAGACTAACTACCTTTTTTTGTCTCCTAAAAGAAAAGGCAAAGGGATATACTGTTTTTTGCCATTTTTTTCTCTCTGGAATTCATTGGGGTTTTTATACCAAAAGGCATTTTTATTCTTCTCTAAGATAAACTTAGATATTTCAGAAAAACTTCCTTTTGGCTTTTTCACTACCTTTGCTGATTCACATTGACTCTTACTAAGCCTGCTCCATATGTGCTGTTTCCCTTTCTAATTAAGATGACCAAAACTGAGCACTGTACTGTGTTGAGCTGAGCTCTGTAACTGGTACCCAGATCCTTTCTCTAAAGAGCGGTGCCTGAGTGGTTGTGTGTACCCCACAGTGTTCACCAGCAGCTCATCTTAACCCTTGCATTGCTTTGTGCTTGCTATCCCTATTTTCACACGGACAATACTGCGTAATATCTTGTATTTACATAGCTGCCCTCAAAACCTTTGGAATGTGTTCTGCTGCTGCAGGCCCAAATCCTTTTTAATCATGTGAGAACTCTTTTTTTTCCCCCGATTATACTCTGTTCTACATCATTAATTACTGTACTGAGTTCTCCTAGTGCACACTTGAAAATTTGTGCCTTTCCACAGACAGAAGGTACTACAAATGTTTAACATTTCTTTTTTTTCCACACTGGAATTTGTGGACCCAGTTATTTGATAATTAGTGCTAATTATGTAAATTAGTTATCAGAAAATGGAATTAAATCAACTTTACATTAAGGGCAAGCCTGATAGCTGTGAAGTGAAACAACCCTGCAGCTGTATCCAGGCCTTCACAGAAACAGAGAAAGTTAAGGAGTCGGAATGGACCTTAAAGATTAGCAAGTTCCAACCTCTCTGACATGGGGAGGGACAACTCCCAGTAGACCAGGTAGTTTGAGGCCTTATCCAGCCTGGCTTTAACACTGCCAGGGATGGGATATTCACAGCCTTCATGGACAACCTGTTCCAATGTCTCACCACCCTCAGAATAAAGAATTTCTTCCTAATATCTAACCCAAATTTTCCCTTTCAGTTTGTACCCATTCTCCCTTGTCCTATCACTAAAGTTCCTGAAGGAGAGTCCCTCTCCAGCTTCTCTGGAGGCTCTCTTCTGAAAGTGGAAGGCAGCTCTGAGATCTCCACACAATCTCCTCTTCTCCAGGCTGAACAGCCGCAACTTTCTCAACCTAGGGAAGACACTCTAATCTACTTATTGACTTCATGGCCTTCCTCTGGACTTGCTCCAGCAGTTCCATGTCCTCTGGAGACACCAGAACTGGAAGTGAGTACCAGAGGTGGTACTCACAGAGTGGAGCAGAGGGGCAGAATCACCTCCCTTGACCTGCAGGCCAAGCCCTTTGGATGAAGCCCAGGATTCCATTGGCTTTCTGGGCTGTGAGCACACACTGCCGTTTCAGGTTGAGTTTTTCATCAGCTGTCATCCCTAAGGCCTTCTCCACAGGGCTGCTCTCAATCATTTCTCCTTCCAGCCTGCAGATATTCCTGGGATTGCCATGACCCAGGTGTAGGACCTTGCATTTGGTTTTGTTTTTTGCTTTCACTGCCATTGCAAGGCTCTGGAAGTTTTGTTTCTATCCTGCAATGGGGCATGGCAGGCAGAAGCTACCCCAGCACTTTACTCACAGCAGAAACCGAGAGTCATAGCTCCTTTCTCTGTAGCCTTGACTCCTGTTCAGATGCACCTTGATGGGAGCAGTGGAATTACTCTGAAGATGCTGTTTGTGCATGCCTGGACTCATGACCTTGTAATTTGCTTTGAAGTACAAGGGTGTGGTGTGAGCTCTTCTTTCTCCTACTGTGCTTAATCACAATTCAATTATTTGAGTTTATATTGATAAAACTTGAGCTAAGTTTCCATAGCAACCATAATGATCAGAACATTGTAATGTGGTGTACAAACACTGTTCGTTTTAGAAACTTAAAATGAGATGAAGCCAAGAACATAACATCAGTGGCTTACATTCACAAATTTAGAATTGGATACATCTTGCTGACCTTTACTTCAGCACCAAGTATTCATGGAGCTTTAGACTACCTTTACATCTCATAGGAAGAGATGGGACCTTTCAAAGAATAATTCATTTCTCTCTGAAGTAGTTTAGATCTGATATATGAAGTTAAGCAACATCCAGCCTCAAAAATTCTTCATCTCATTGATAAATATCCTCATTTTTCACAGTGCTGTATCCTTTGACTTCTAAATGATAATGCTACCAGACATCTACCTTGAAACTGGGCTTCTGTTCTACAATCCACAGCTAATAACATGCAAACAAATATTCAGTTTTCCCATCTGCTAAATTACTACCAAGGAAAAAGGACGGTAATTGCTACATTTGAGGGCAGAGGAACACAGGATCCCAGTAGGATCCTATATGAGAATAGCATCCCACATGTTAAGTGATTATATTAACAGAGCTTATATAAACATTAAAATTTGCATTATATTTTCATTAGCTCTTGCCATCTCTGTTTTCCATGCTAGTGGCTTAGACTGGAGGAAGTTGTCAAAGCTACAGTGTTTATTTAATATGAGGATGCAAGCTTTTTTCTTAGTTGCCCTCTCATCTCAATTAAAACAGGACTACGTTTACAGTTCATTTTAGCATAAATATGGCCAAAGAAATTACATTCATAGTTTTATGTACAATTCCTCATCTTTTCTGTCATTAGAGATTCCTTCCATGTTGCTCTTCTCTCTCCAGGCACTACATGCATATTTCTGAATTTATGACCTTTTGTCAGCAACAAGTTCTATGTTTACTCATAGATTTTCTATTCTCAATCTTGTACTGTATTCTTTAGAAGCTTTTATTTGCTTTAAACAAAAACATTTTAAAGGGCACCTAAAACTTCCTTCAAAATGCCTGTGGATATTCAAGTTGAAAATGTGTGATTAAAGATGCAACTAACTTACACCTTTCCCTGTATTTTCTACATTAGTTATATTTATCACCAGTAAAAAGTCTGACTTTTTCTTAACTTTGAAAAATTAGAAAGGCGTTGCTAAAAGTGTTTAGCACTTAATTTCTGAAAGAACTAGTTTTTTTCCTTGAATGTCCTTTCATTTCTTAGGTTTTGGTTTATTTTTGGTTTTGGGTTTTTTTTTGTTGGTTTGTTGTTGTTGTTGGGTTTTTTTGGGTTTTGTTTTGGTTTTGGTTTTTTCTTTTCCCCAGGATTGCTTCATGTGAGTGTTATTTCTGATGTAAAAAACAAGGATGTTTCAGGATTCTTAGGACAAAACCTGGAAGTTCTGAGATGTTACTAGTGTCACCATTTTGAACATGTTTCATAGACATATATGCTCAGAGCTAACATGATTTATCAAAGACAAGAAAGTAAAATGTGGAAACTAAAAGATTGATGTAGTTCATCACAAAACTTGATATCAATAAATGGAGAATTGAAAAGACATGGCAAAATAATGAAAGGGATTGAAACAGGTGAATTATGAAAATTTTGGAGAAATTTCTATTCTAGTTTTCTAGTACTTTCGAAAATTTAACAACGATATGTTTCAAAAATCTATTGGCAATAGTGGAAAAGAACGGGAATGCTAATTTGCAACAGCAACAAGGCTTGACTCTAACAAAGCACATAGTTGACTTAGACAATTCTACACCATCCTGATTAGGAAATATTAACATTTGGACATTATTTACTTGTAGGAGAGTACCAAAAATAATAAAAAAAATCAGCAATAAAATGAAATATCTTGAAATTCTATCTTTCCTGCAAGCAATCCCCAGTGAAAATTATGGCAGTTGAATGCTGTCTTATGTTCACTTTAGTGAAAAGGATGTAACACACTTACTAAACTTATACCGTGCCAGTTTACCTTATACACTTCCATGCAGAAGAATATTTTTGTTACAGTCGTTGTCAATTCTGCTGATAGAATGACTTTTCCTTGTATTTTTTTTTTTTAAGACTGGTAAATGAGATAACATTTAGGAAGGGATGTGGAAGCAGAAGATAAAACTGTATTTTGCAGTTTGTTCTTTGAGACAGCCAAAGAACACTTGACAAAACAGATTTGCACACACATATATATTTAGTTTTCCAGCAGAAGAAGAAGAATTGGCATATCAGTCCTGGAAGAGTGTCTGACATAATTTCTTCCTTTGAAAAGATGACATAAATATGTTCCTTAAAAAAAAGCTAAGCAAAAAATTTTAAAAGGCAATCCATTCCTCCATTAAAAGTCAAATGAAACCAACCAAAAACATGATAAGCACAGTTGATTTTATCTAGCTCTAAGGAATGACATGTGGGTATTTTGCAACTGCATTCCAAGAAAAGAAAGTATTTACAAAGGAAAGATACAGAATTCACATTTTACTTTCCTATATGATTTACATTTTATTTCATTATAAACAGAGTTCTTATTATAAAAGCCTAGAAACATGGGTAAGTGTTGAAGCAGATTGATCACTACTATGAAAAACTGTGTTCTGGTTCAGGCAACAAAAATAAAAATACGTGCGCATCCCTTGGTCATGGAGTTATGAGAGCATTTGTAAATGTTTTAGCTTTTGCGCATGGTGGGAGTAGCACAGTTGGTTTCCCTAAGTTTTGCCTTTTTATTTGATGCAATTCCAGTGCAACCCTGTTAAAATATACCAGATGCATAGGAACATCAGCTATCTTCTAAGCTTCTCATGATAAATCTTAAGTAAAGGTGTAGGGGTGAAAAAATAAATGTAAATGAATAGGTGAAAATGAATGTTTCCACGCATTAGCTGAATCTCTATAATAGCCTTCTCCAGCATATGCAGCAAAGGCATCAATCAATATTTGACAGAATTGTCTGTATATTATGTGTATTGTTTATGTTTTCTATTCATGCAGATTCTACTTGATGCATTCTGTGATGATAAATCCAATTATATTTAAACTCTTAGTACATAGGGGATGGGAGAAGAAAAAATAATGCAGGTTGTATTTGAATAGTCCTCCTTTGAAGCACAGCTATCCACAGAAAAACATGCACATTTTTAGCTAGAATCACTTTGCTTGGACTGAAATTAAATAATTGCTCAGAGAATTAATTACACCTTATTTCTGAACTTAATTAATTGGTAATGTGTTATCCAGATCTCCACGAGACTGAATGATGCTGTTGAAAATTGAATGTATTCATTTCATATGCAGGCAATCATGAAGGACTCTGTGAAAAAGGTACTTAGTGTCAGCACTGAATGCCATGGTACTATTTTTAAGTAAAAATATTTCTCATTTCAGAAACCATGTAATGTCCCTGCCCCTGATTATTTCAACCCTGAGAACAGATTATCACGTTTTACCTTTACCTGTTCACAGAATGTTTGTTGTTTTGACATCTGGCCCTGGAGAAGGACAGCCATGCTCCACTGACCTCAGGCTAGGCATCAGCTACATTACTCCTGCTTATGTCTAACTGTGCTATTTACAGTGGTTTCAAAGTAGTCAGATTAAAAGAAGCCAAATTGCATTTGGCCATTATGCTGGAAAAACACACCCAAAAATCTAATTTACCTTGATATTTTCTTTCATTAATGGGCAAGTAAGGAAAAATTTTTATAAGTGTTTGTCAAGATTGTATTTCTGATGACTGAAACTTTTACAAATTTTAGAATTTGTAATCTTGTATTTTCAACATACTTCCATAAGACTAATTCTTGTTTGTTTTAACTTCACCTTTAGAATTCTGGTTAAGCTATTTTAACTCCTTTTTCCTGTCTGAAATGCCTTTTTTTTTTTTTTTT
>VZDJ01007755.1:42051650-42133765 GCA_008694505.1 Cyanoderma ruficeps
TTCTTCTTCTTCTTCTTCTGCTGTTTTGTTCAGTTTTGCTATTTTTTTTCCCAAAATATACAAATGGTATGCAGGGACCTGATCCTTTAAAGAACTTCAAAAAGATCAAAATAAAACATCCTTTTAATGAGTTCTGAAATAAAACTAAAATTGGATCCTCATCCCTGGGAAGCGTGAAGGAAGAAAGTAGAAATTGAAACATTAATAACTAGGACTAAAGGATAGCATATGTACAATCTTCATGTGAGTTAGTACTAAAGAAATGGAAAATGCAACACAGAGTAAGATTTTTCTAAAACAATGTGGAAGACTTTGCAAATGGCCTTACCTAGACATGACTAAATCCACATTCTTCCTCACTATTATATTAGGGATTAATCAATCTATTAAAATAATTCTCCTTCTACAGCTTGTATTAATAGAGGAGAATAATGTTCAATGCAAAAATAACTATCAAAATTGTAAATAGAGCTTATTTTATCACTTTCCACCAAATTCTATGCTTCAGCTATGTAAATAAAAATATGAAGAAAAATGACATAGTTAATAAGACATCTACAGGAAACAAAGCAAATGGGTTCTTCTCTGTGAATAGTATTTAAAAGGATATCTGCTTCAGAATACTATCATTAAAAGATTAAGGGCAAAAAACTGTGTTTTGATGATATCAGAGTTTTCATGTCTTAGCCTTCTCAAGATATCTTTCAGTGGCTGCTTTAGTAGAAGAATACATTGTAAATTGATTTTCAACCTTTAGAAAAAGGGCAGTAGCAGAGAAAGAAGAGAAAAAAAACATTCTATTTTGAAAGAGCTTCTACATATACTTCCCACTTTCAGACTGTGATGTTGTACAACAATAAGGGCGTGGCAAAATTTAGGTTTCCTGGAGCCAGGCACCTCCACAGCTTTCCTGGCTGGTGTTAAAATGGGTAGTTGCCAAGATAATGTAAATTCCATAGAGATTTCTTATCTGACTTGCTTCTCTTTTTCGTCATAGAAAAATGTCATCTGGGCCACAGAAAGAATATAAAACACAGTGTTTCTTTATCTTAGAGTCTGTCCTGCTATCTAAGAATACGTGACTTTTTGAAAAAGTTTGTAAAATAAATACACTTTCAATTTATAAGAGAATGCAGTTTCCTTTTTCTTAGTGGAAGGCAGCACATCCAATCCACCCTCTTATATATGGCAATTTTTATTCTTTTTATTTTTCTAGTCAAGACCTAATTTACTGGGCCCTGGAGCTATGGATGCCTCTGAAGCCCTCTCTATTTTGTTGGATAGGCTGTGAACAAAGAATTCTTTTGTATGTGATGCTCTAATATAATTTGAACTAAAATAGCTTCAAGACTCAGCAAGCAAGCAAACTAAATAACTGTCTGAATAGAAAACCAAGTCCATAATTCTAACATAAACAATTGCAGAGTTGAATAAATAGACATCTGAGCAGTTATCAGAGCACTTCCAATAATGCATTTTTAATACTTTAAGAAATGAGTGCAGAAAGGAATCAACATAGTCCCTCAGGCTATAAAGAGCTTCAAGTGGCTTTTATCTATACATCCTGTTAGATTATTAAAAGTTTGTAATTATAACTATATTAATATTTCAAGGCTTTTTACCTTACAAAACCTTCAAACATGTGGAAATGTAAGAAAAGCACATGGTAATCATAAAAAAGATTGAAAATGTTACATTCCATTTGTGGCTTTCTGATGATACCTTTTTGTATCCTATTTTAAAAGGAGGGATAGTTATGACTTTATGGTTCTATGTGTAACATTTAAGTACAGAAGACGAAATGTAAAATCTGTTACTGCAGATTTAGTGCAAGCATTAGCAGTATATAGGTGGCATTTTAAAATTATCAGCCTTGCTTGAATGGTTTTATGTTTGTGAAACAACTTTGGAAGTATCAATAGAAGGATGAGTTAATATGACAAATACACTGTTTTTAGTTCTATTCAATAACATAAAAAATTTGGTAAAAATAAGAACAACAATTAAAACTTGATATAAAACCTGATATTCTTTGTGTCATCAATAATTTTGATATCTTGTGCACATCAAGTCATCATTGTCACTCCTCAGAGTTTCTTGCATGCAGTGATTGCTGCAATACACAGCATGCTAGGCAGACAAGTAATTCTTCATTGTCACTAATGTCTTAACACTCTCCTAGAATGAGAGAAATGAATAAGAATCCAGTGTCAGCTAAAATTAGTGTCTCTTGATGGCTCAGAGGACAGGGAAACTGGAAAAGATTAGTCCTGTCTCTGTGAATAGAAAGAAAATCTGATGTTAACTCTCAAGTGCTGGAACTGAATTCTCTTAATTCAGAACAAACTTAGATCCTTTTTAACTATAATAAAATTCAAAGCCAGGCCTAGGTTAGTTCTGAACCCAAAGAGGAAGAATGTGCATATGTGAAGGGGCAGAGTTTTTCGATGGTTGTGGTTTTATTTACATATCCAAACAAATGGTAATATTTTGGAATACACTAGTACATCATGTGCTACGTCATTTAGCAAAATGTGCCATGATGGTCTTAGTGGGTACGAAGCATGAGAAAAAATGATGGCATTTAGTTGTCTGAAAGCTTTGCTGTGCTTTTTGAAAATCTGCTTCAGCTGTGAGTCTTCAGCACTCTGGAAACAAAGTACTGCTTGATTCATACTGCACTTTGTCACAGAATTAAAAATACAACAAATGTGTGTTTAAAAGCATATGCTGTTCACACCCACTCCTTCCTATGAAAAAAAAACACTTGCATACATAGAGAGTTAAGCACCAAAGATGTGAGCTATCCTTTTTTTATGCCATGCCTCTTTTACTCCTGGAGTTAGCTGAGTGTGCTGTCTAGAAGCTGACATGCAGTGTGCTATATGCAGTAATTAGATTCAATACTTTTGCTGCAGCTTCTGGAGATGGATTTTTCCTGCTGATTTCTGATGAACACCATGTTAATGGGAAACTAGATAAAGTATTGGATTGTATGTAGCTGGTAATTTTTTCTGGCAAAAAATAAATTATTTACATCTCTTTAAAGAATGTTTTAAAATACAAATGAGGATCTGAGTCTGTTTAGTAACTTCCACAGAGAAAATAAAACTTTCTTAAGAAAATATCTTTACTGCACAATAAAAGTGAAATACAAATAAATGCAGAAAAAAAAAAAGAAAAAAAAANAAGAAAAAAAAAAGCAAAAATCAAACATTTTAAAATCTCACAAGAACTTGTGTTTAATTCAGAGCCCACCTCATACCTTAGTGTCATGTACAGGAGTTAAAGAGAATGCTATTCACATTCAAATATGTGGAAGATGTGAGAAATACAGTGTAAGGTATGGCTAGAGTGACACTGTTTTTTTTCTTTAAATGAAGTGAAAACTTAGAATATTTAAAATAATGTTCATAACTCAAGGCAAATCAGTGACTCTCTTATTAGTATCACCAAACACTAAGAGAACCTAGAATCTCTGGTAACACTGAATTCTGATCATTGTTATAGTTCTTGGCTATCCAAACCTCATCCTGGTTTCACAGACAATTTTAGGTTTGTGAAAACAATCAGTCTTAATCCAAATTTTAATCTTATTACATTTTTATTCTGCTGATGTATCAAAGGAAATATATGGCAAAATATTGATATTTCCTGTTAAAATATGCTAGAAAATAAGTTTTTTATTAAAGGTGCATACAAACCATGACTTTTAAAAAATATTTATTAACTCGTTGTTTTATTATACAAAACAGCAGCATAAGCCTAACTGCATGACTAAAAATCTGTCTAGAAATAAAGGAAATTAAACATAAACCAGCAAATTTCTTCACCAAGTGTTTTCCAGAAATAATGAGGCCAAGAAGAAAATTTTATAATGCATAATGCTTTGAGTAATCTCTGAGTTAAAGAAGGAGAAAAAAGTGTCCCTATTTTCTTCTGACTGAGCAAATTTACACCAATAACCTCTTTTTAATGGTAGTATTGCTGCTGCAATGGTAGTGTAAGGATACAGGCAATAGGATACAGGATAGTGGTAGTAACACTTCTGTTGTTACATCCACTGCCATAGATTAAAAAAAAAAATCAGAAAAGGTTTAAGGCAAACAAATCCTTCTTCAGATCAATGAACAGAGGGCAAAAAATCTGAAAACAAATTTGGAAGAACCAATGAGAATTTAATTAGATATGTATCAGTTACACTGTTTCTGAAAGATAGTGCAGCTGCTACCTAAGAAATGGAAAAATATTTGGGATGGGGCAGTGACTTCTAATTCTCAAAAAGATCAGTTTCTGAGAGCTGAGGAAGTACCAACTTCCTAAAGCAAAGAGACAGAGAAGTAGTTTATAGTCTTTTTGGTCTCTAGTTTTAGACTGTGAATCTTAGTACTTAAGGAAAAAAGTCTGTGCAGCAGGAGGCTGCAAAATATATGCTCCTAATTATTGATATATTTTAATTACTTTTTGGTGTTGCTCCCCTGGACTACTTTCTGTTTCTGCAGTGTAAGTATTAGCTGTAGGACATTCCATGTTAGGTGCTTATAATTCAGATAGTTCTTAAGTTTTAATTTAAACGACTTTCAGAAAAAGGTATTGAAAACACTTNTTTCAAAGATTTAAAAAAAAAAAAAAAAAAAAAAAAAAAGAAGGAGTAAAAGAAATAGCATGTCCAAAAACTATTTGTAAGGTAAACCCCAGGAAATGAGAGGAAGTATTCAGCCCTTGGAATGGAGGCTGGGCAGCAGTGGGGTTCTGCAGGGAACTGTGCTAGTTAGTTTAATCCCAGATACCCATGAAGACATTAAGTGTAGAAATACAAAAATCTGCTAAATATACCAGGTTACTCAGAACATGAGAAGTGAGGGCTGCTTGTAAAATCGCAGGAGGGAAATTGAGAGGCAACAGAATGTCAACTGAATCTCAGTGTGAGTGAATATAAAGGAAAGCACATGAGGAAGGTGGTATGAAAGTATAACTGGGAAATTGAAATGCTGGGTTTATGCTGATGACTCACTGAACAGCCATATGCCTCCCTCCCAAGGCAGAGGCATATCCTCAGTGAAGTTTTAGCATTGAGAGCCCTGGTGAATGACCTTAGAGAGTCTGCCATCAAGGAGATGGACTCCTAGACTCTGCCAGAATTGCCATGTTGAGGAGTCAGTGGGGTGATGGCTTTGGGGAAAGTGTCTCCACAATGTATATTTTTATCAATAATTCTGTTGCTGTATTTTTCTGGGGAATGTTTTTTCCCCAGGACCCCTGAAGCCTGTAACCACGTAGTTTAACACTTTCTTCCTTTCTTGACCTCATTGGCTGAGGCCCAGCTATCTTTTTCTGAGCCCCGGGATAGATAAGGCCCTGTTCTTCCTTGTTCGTTCTCTTTCTCCCCGGAAACCTTTGAGAATAAATGCCTTGGACTAATCCCGAGGGAAGAGCCTCTTTTGGGATCTTTTGTCTTGTCCCTGAGATATTCCTCCAAAGCCTCTCAAGGAACTGAGCTAGCCAAAGAGCCCTGGGAGGCTGCGGGGAGATATTTCATTCTATGACTTCAGTCAAGTGTATATTATTTGCCCAGTTTCTCAAGCTACTGTGAAACTACTCAACACACCAGATGAAGTAGATCAGGTAACTCATTTTGCTCCTGGAGTGTGAAATAATATCACTAAAAGTAGGGAGAAAAGAATAAAGAACAAAAACAAATAAGAAAATGCCAGTGAAAGTTACTAAGAATCTAAATTTCTTATGGGATAAAAGCATAGACAGAAATTCTTGACATTGGCAGTATCTCTTCTCGCATTTACAGCCGGTGTGTTGGGTTGAACGTGGCTACCAGCTAAGCAAGTCAGTTTTTCTTATTTCCTACTCAGGATGGGAAAGAGAATCAGAAGAGCAAAACCAAGAAAATTTGAGGATCGGGATAAAAAAGATTTAATAGATAAAACAAAGCTCATTTGGAAGCAAAGCAAAATAAGCATCTTTTTCATTACTTCCCATTGGAAGTCCTTTTCTCCCATATGTTATGGCTGATCATGATATCATTGTGGTATGGAGTATCCCTCTGGTAAGCTTAGGTCAGCTGTTCCGGCTACATTTCCTCCCATTTTTTTGTACACCCCCATCCCATTCATGAAGTGGACAGAATGGGAAAAAGATAAAGCCTTGTAAAGTTGTGTAAATATTGCTCAGCAATAGGCAAAACACTGTTGTGTTTTCAACACTGGTTTAGTCACAAATCCAAAACAGAGAACAATACAGGTTGTGAATGAATGAAATCAACTCTGTCCCAACCAGACCCAGTAAAGTCATAAAAACAGGGAGTATAAAACCATGAATAATAAGCAGCAGCCTATTCTTAAAAGATAGTTTTACTAAAGATAATATAAAGCAAACAAAAATAACCAACCATATAGGATTTCTCCTCTAAGGGTTTAAAAAAATAAATTGAGTGAGAAAAGTACCATTGAATAAACTGGAATGTGTTGCAGTTTGGAAATGCCTTAAGAATGAAATTCTAGTCTATTTCTTTTCTGGTTCTGCACACCGTGATGGTTTTTGAATGTTTGTTGCCACAGAGAAGAAGGAAATAAAATGTTCCCCAGTCTTACCATAAAGAAAATATAGAAAATAGTATGGACATTTAATTGCAGGATAAAATGGGATTTCTCTAGACGTAAAGAAGGGTGGAATGACTGTCACTGGAAATTTTTAAGAAACCTTGATGAGCATGTGTTAAGAAGAGATGGGTATGACTGTGTTCGTCCTAGGTCATTTGCTCTTTCCTCTACCCTCTTAATTTCACTTCTTTTGTTACTGTTCATGATTTTGCTAGTGATGCTCTACAGGACTGTTTTCCCCTATAGTTCAGATAAAAGAACTGTCATTGTCAGGAGGTAAAAACCAAGACACACACACACTCACAAAGCTTTCCACTATCTTTGATGTACCTACTTAAAAAGTAAAATAACTTATGCAAGCACAAAGCAGCATAAGTTTGACACATGTTCATACGCTGTATTTCATGCCATTTGCTTTCAGGCTTTTATTCCTACATTTCATGTTCCATGTTACTTCAAATAACTGTCATTTCCCTTTCATGCTTTATTTCAAAGGTCTATCATAGGTTTAATTTTTCTATTGAGAGGATAAAAAGTGCGCTTTGTCAATTTCAGCAGTAATGTAAACATGCTTTCTTGACTTTCAAATATATGTTTGATTTGCAAGTGGCAGGAAAAGGTAAAAAGATCACAAGCAGCATAATCCTTGCAATGAGAGCTCATGAACAAGGTGTTCAATAAATCAATACAAATACAATTGTGAGTAATTAAGGTCTGGAACCTTGTTTCCTTAGTCTGTTTTCTAGTGCTGCGCTAGCAGATGTAAAGTTGAGCATAGCAATGACATAGCTAGGTAAATTGGCCAATTCTACAAAAGTTCATAAGGAATTTTACATCAAAACAGAAACTGCTGAAACAGTGGCATTATCTGTAATGCTTAGTGCAGTATATATGGTACATTTTTTAGGCACAAGGTTAAAAGTCTTAGCTGGAATTACTGAGTAGTAGTAATGGATTATTACTTGTCATCTTTCTAATTTCTCTTCTGTGTTAAAATCCTCTTCTAACACATGTTCTTGGCATGTGCTTTCTTTTTGCTGCCAGGTTCAGCTATCTGAGAAGCGAAGGCAAAACAGAATACACAGCAGCAGAGAGGAGGAAACAATTGCTATTCTTCCAGATTTTTGAGCACACCAGAGCAGATAACATAGTACAGCAGGGGGACAGAAGGACACAGAAAAACCCCTCAAACTCGGTGAGGCTGCTTGAAAACTGTCCAATAATGATTTCAACATGCCGAGGGTACATTCTTTGGTATTGACTGGTACAAGTGCCATTGATGCTTTGGAGACCTTTTTCCTGACAGCTCTATGGGAATTATATCCACGTTCAGCTGCAGAGATCTTGGGAATGCCTGGGCCTGGAGACCTCACATGTGTGAGATGTGCTTAGCTTGAGACACTGAGTCACTCAGTGGAGGAGCTGAAGGAAAAGGTGTACAGGTTGTGGGTCATCAGGGAAAATGAAAAGGAGGTTAAGGGAGTCTTCCCTGAAAAGTGGCAGAGACAACAACTTGAGCCATATAAAGCAGCAAAGGAGAAACAGTCTGATGCCATGGTCAAACAAGCAGTGGAGGTTCACACTAAGATGGAGAAAGCTGGAAGTTTATGAGTTCTGGTTCCTGATTCACTTGCAGATCTGCAACTTCAGAAGACTTTTTAAAGTAGGTGGAGCAAGCCCCAGAGTCATAGGTCATAATGCTCATGTGTTGCTTTAACTGCTAATATATTTTCTGGAAGAACAATAAAGTGAGGTACAAGAGATATAGGAGATTTCTAAAATGTACAGAAGACTTTTTTTAATGTAAATAATCAATGAACCAATTCAAATGCTTTATTAGACCAGTAATTTATTCTCAAGGAAGTAAAAACTGGTTTAAGATATTAAGGTTAAGGACAACCTTGGCTGCAGTGACTGTGAGACTATGAAGTTTAAAATCCAAAGAGAAGTAAGCAACACATATATCTGAATTTCAGCCCTGGACTTGAAAGAACAGATGTTCATTTCTTCGTGGACATGCTTGGCAAGATTCCCCAGGAATCTTGCCTGGAGTTCAAAGAGCCCAAGAAAGCTGCAACAGACTCCTCTGGGGAGGCTTCAGTGACAGCTTACTTGAAGGGAAAAAGTGGTCCCTTCCAACACACAGAAAGTTAAGCAATCACAGCAGAAGGCCAGTGTAGGTAAACATGAAAATTCTATCTGATACAAAAAAAAAAAGAAATACACAGAAGGTGGAGTCTGCTCAAAAGGAATAAAAAGGTATTGCCTCTATGTGTAGTAATTTAGCTAAGAAAGCCAAAGGTCAGGTGGGGTTGAATACAGTGATGGAGGTGACAGAAAACAAGAAAGAATTTTGTAAATATATTGACAGTTTAAAAAAGGCTAGGAAATGGTCTGCTGTTCAGTGGAGCAGGGGACTTAGCAACTAAGGATGTGGAATACATTTTCTTTGCCTCAGCGTTCATTGGTAATATTTACTAGTGAAATATTTATCATATTTACTCAGGCATCCCTGGTCCCTAAGCCCACTAGCAGAGTCTATAAAAGTGAAGCTCTACTCAGAGTAGAGGGAGAGTCTGGAATCACTTAAGCCAGCTAGAAATTCAACAGCCCTTGGAACCAGATGGAATGCCTCCTCCAGTGCTGATGGAGATGGCTGATGGCACTTCAGCAATGCTCTCTGTCATCTCCTAATGGTCATGGCAGCTGGGAAAAGTTCTTAATGACTAGAAAAAGGCAAGTGTCATACCCATATTAAAGATGGGCCAGAAGGGAGATTTAGTTAGCGAGGTGATCAGCCTCACATCAGTCCTGTGAAAGATTTTGGAGCAAGTCCTCTTAGAAGCCACTCCCAAATATGTGAGGGACAAGAGAGTGACTAGCAACAATTTACAAAGGGCAAGACATACTTAAATAATCACATGATTTTTTTATAATAGATGCCTAATATGACTCATGAAAGGATGGTAGTGAATGTTTTATACTTTAACTTTATGTAACACAGGTTCTGACACCATCTCCCGTAGTTTCCTTGTCACCACATTGGTAATACATGGACTGGCTCTTAAGGTGGGTGGAAAATCATCTGGACTGCAAGTCTCAAAAAATTGTGATCATTGCCTAGTCCATCTGAAGGTCAGTAACTAGTGGCCATCATGGATCAATATGGGAACCAGCATTGTTAATGTCTCTGTTAAAGCCTGAAGGATGGGATGGAATGCACTCTCAGTGAATTAGTGAATGATGTCAAATGTGGGAAGTGATAGGTATGTTAGAGGACATGGGCATCTGGGCAGACTGGAGGAATGGCCTGGTAGAAATGTCATTAAGTTCAGTGAAAGAAACTACAGTCTTACATCTAGAGTAGGATAACCCTTTGTGACAGTACAAGGTGGGAACCGACTAGCAAGTAGCTCTGAAAAAAAGGACCCATTTTGGTTAACAAGTTGAGCATGAATTAGCAGTGAACACTTGCAGCAAAAAGATCAGCTGCATCCTGGACTGTGCCAGTAAGAGTATAGCCAGAAGTTTCAATGAAGTGAACCTTCCAACTTATTTAGCACTTATCAAGTTATATTTGGAGTTCTGTGTCCAGTTTTGGGCTCACCAGTACAAGGAGGATACTGACATCATAAAGCGAATCCAGTGGGGCCCACTGGATTGGGCCTTGTGGCATATGGTGTACTAGGACAGACTGAGAAAATATTGTTAGTTCAGTCTGCAGAAGAGAACGCTAAGGGGAGACTTTATTGCTGTTCAAAGATACTTGTGAGGATACAGAGTAAACTAAGCCAGACTTTTCTAATAGAGTGACAAGTCAGGATGAACAAGGAACAAGTTGGAACATGGAAAATTCTGATTTGATTGATTTCCATCAATACAAGGATTATTTTTTGTTCTCCATAAGGTGAGGTAAACTGAAAGAACAGGTTGTCCAGAAACTATCCTTGGAATTGTTCAAGACTTGACTAGACACAATGCTGAGAAACACGAATGAGACTTCCTTTGAGCAATGATTTGAATGAGATGCCCTCTGGGGCTCCCTTCCAGTCTAGATAATTGCATGATTCTACAATCCTACGGTCCTAAGCAGATGCAACCAAGAAGCACTCTTTTCTTGACTTTTGTAAAGGATGAAGTAGCATGCACAAAAATATGAGAATGGGACAGCTTAGAAGAAATAGGCAGATATGTTGGTACCAGTGCCAAGCTGCTAGCTGATGGTGCTCTGTACTTTGCAGTTGCTACATAGGCATGTGATAGAAACAATTTAAGGTATTTGGTGCAACAAAAAAATGTTTAGGCCACAGGCTGGGTTGGTTTTTTTTTCCAAAAGGCAGTAAGAAGCAGGATTTAACATTGTGGATGACTGGGAGGTGATAACATGGTGTTTCTTAAATGCAACTTCATTGCAGAAAGAGCTTTGAGGTAAATTGAGGGAAGGTAAATACCTGTCAGTTATCACAACTCTAAATTTTCATCTGTGTTTATGCTTAAAATGCTATCCTGACTTGGCTTTTCAGCGTCAAGCAATTTTTGCTGCTTCGTTCTTTTTACTTCACTTACATTTTTTTCTCATGCATTTGTGTTTTAAAGAAGGAATAAATTGGCATTGTCAGTCTTCCGTTTCAATTATCTGCGGTTAGAACTTTTTTTCGTAGTAAGGAATAACATCTTTTCCTTAACTTCCACTCTTATAGTTCATTTTGGAACCTCAAAATAAATCCCTAACTTTCCTTGAATATTAAACTTTGTAAGTGATTTAAAGGAGAAGCACTTCCTCCGTTTACTCTATGACCATTGAATGCATTTCAGAAAAAAGTGATTAGGCCATTAAGAAAAAATAGAACTGGTGTTAAAGTCATCATTAATAAAAAGGAAACTTATTCCTTATTCCTGAGATGTTTTTGTTTAATTATTAATGGAATATGGATAAAGCTGAACAACTGACTAGAATTGTTAGTGCTAAGGATTTGATGAAACTTACTTGCATGTAGGAGTCCAAGTAGACCATCTCTGTCTTTTAGTAATAGAGAACGATGGCTTTAATGCCAAGAAGGTTTCTACATAATGAAGGTCTCTTTCTCGTTTGTCTTCTTCCTTTGAAGATCTTCATCTCAGTTTTTCTTTGATTTTTCTTCCCTTCTCATATACTGTGGTTGTCTAGAAACAGAATAAAAATAGATTTTTTATGAAAAAAATGAATTCTGCAGGGTGTTTACAAACACAGAGTAAATCTGAGCAACTTGCTACAAGCTGGCAAATGCAATCTGAGTGCCAGCCAAGAAAAATTTCAAATATGTTCACAGTGTGAGTCAAATTCTTCAGATTGTTCTGATAACACTGCCAGTTGTTTGTCTCTTGAATTTTAAGTCTGTTACTTTGTGGTACCTTCCACTGAATGATTACAGGTTACCAGAAGGCTTTTAATTTTTTGTCGTTATGTAAAGTTTTTGTTCTGGAAAGCTGCACTACTAAAAATCTAAAATTACTTGTGCTATCATTAGAGATACTTTTGCCCATCTGAAAGATGGAGTCAGTCCTACAGGCATAAATGGCCTCCGCCACTGGCTCACCAACCCAGTCTTCCCTTGACCTAGGACTTAAGGAGAAGGAATAAAAAGGGAAGACATCCCAGAGTTATTGTGGACAGCAAGTTTTTTATTTCAGACTTGTAGTGTAATTTCCCTGTTGTTTCTGATCACTGCACTGTCACTGGATTTGTCTTTTCTAATCAACTTAGTCAAGGTGATGCAAGCACTCTTCCCTGGTTCTATTCAGTTCCACTCTCTTGACTTCCTCTCACCATCGTGTATATGATCACTGAAAGAATTGTTTTAGACTGCTGCTTTGTTCCAACTGGACAGGTTTCTACAAATTAAAACTAGTTGGAGAAAGTCACTATTTCAGTATATCCCCTTCTTCTTCTTAACATATATTTACATTGGTAATATGTACTCTGTACTGACTTTGTTCTACAAATTGTATGTGTTTATGTGTCATTTTAGATTTTGTACCAACTTGTCTTATGTTGCCACTATGTTAAACAAAAAAGTATTTTACTCAGTTTTGATTTACACATCATTAATTAAAAAATATGATGTAACTATTGTATGTAATAGCTTTAGATATCTGGAAATATATACATACAATAGATTTGCTAATCCTACATCACACTTTTTAATCTGCCTCATGGCTTATAAATCCTACTTGCTATATGTAATTCTTATGATTAATTTACAAATCATTCCAATAAATCCTAAATTAAAATAAGTAGATTCGTAAATCCTTTCTTTGCATTTGAAGTATGGAACCAGCAGATGACTTGCAAATGAGGTCTTCAAAGCTTGACAGTTACAACTTAACCTATTCTTATTCATCCTCCTTCTCCACCTTCCCAATCTGCCCTATAAGTCCTGGTCATACATCTGCTTCTGTCATGAAATTAAGTTTTATTTAAACGAATTGTGTAAATGTTCATATGCTTCCAGTGGCTTAACGACCTCGCTGTAGTCACACCAGCTTCAAGCCCTCCCATCCTGAGCTGCACTGGAGAATGTTGGTCAAACCAGAGGCCAAAGAGACCCTGCAGGATGTGTAAGGAAGTGGTGATGTAAATTCAGTTGAAAGCATTTTCTTCTGAAAAGGAGCACCTGCATTGTGCTATGTTGTGGTTTATTATTCTGTGGCATTCCAGACTTCTTTGTAATAGTGCCCAAGGGTGTAATTCCTCCAAAACTTAATAGCTTCTGTACCAGCAATTCTGGTTTTACAGACAGTTAAAACTCACATCATTTATAAACTCAAAAGGAAGAGTGTCCTACTTCTGAAATACATTACACAGTAGCTGTGAAAGATATTTTGTGAAGATATTTTGTCTCTGAAAGCCTCAAATGTATTATCCAAATACTTTCTTGTGTCCTTCAGGTCCACATACATGTATAATATTGCCCACACACTTATACAATCCCTCAGTATCCAACTAAAGACCTGGACAGCTCCAAAATGAATAAAAGAAACAGCTTTATGTGAAAACTGGGAGTTTTAACCTATATATGTATTAAGTGGCAAAGACTCCTTTGTTATTTTGTCAGCATTTTTGCAGTCGAGGTTGTATTTGAGTCTTTCAGCCTGTCATGCCGGAAGTGGGGAACTTTTGGTAATTCATTGGTTTTCTCAAGTCCTTCCTCCAGCTAATACAACCACCATAGATTGCTAAAAAATTTCTCCCCAGAAGAAGGGTTGTCTATTACCCCTTTTTCTACAAGTGCATAGTTATTAAGCACTTTAAATTTCTCTCAGCCCTTATTCCCCTCAAAATTCAGCCAACATCCTGCTCATTCCATGCCCAAATCTCACATTCATTTTTTGTGACCAGCTCCATGTGGTATCACTGCCTGACTGCAGGGAGCAGTGTGAAATTCCACTTTTCCTTTTTTCAAGTCGTATAGCCTGTCCTGCACAGATCCCTTTGTATTCCTCTGCAGGGTTTTCTTTCCTTTATTCCTGATTTCTGAGAAGAAATTCAAGAAGCTCAAGGAGACAGGGTAGTCGCTAGCAGGCTGGAGAAAAAGTGTTTAGTAGGTTAAGGACTTTCCGAGCAGAAATCAGAGACTTTGAAAAATGTGAAAGTTTTACTTTTCATCTTTTTCTGAGGGAGGGGTAATTTTCCATTCAGAAATGCCCATACTTATACTTCTTTGTGAATTCTTACATAGGAGGTGCAGCAGGGAAGCTTGTAGAATACTTTCCCTTGAAGAACCTACTTTATCTGAAGCCCATTGCTTATTCAAGACAAATTAATTTTAAATGTTTGTCAGGAATCATTTGACTAAAAACTATTGTAAAAAATTTAGCTGCCTCCAGAAAGATGAGTAAGTCTAAATACCGATATTGAAAATTAAATATAAGAAGAATTATTTCACTTCTACCTTAAATAGCAGGTATCTTGCTTATATAGTCTCCTGGATAGGTCTGTAATTCCTAAATTCCAAATAATGATCAGTTGAAATGTTAATCTTCAGACAGAAATCAGTTGAAGCAAGTGGAGATGTCTAAATTGGTACTGAAAGAACTGTCTACCTCTTGGAGAAAAGGAATTGTTGAAGGATGTTCCTTTATCTCTTCCCATTCTACATGAAGATTTAGTCACTTCTGTTTCAGCAACAAGCTGCTGGTGTAGATCATGGACAAAATTTTAATTCAATTAGATTTTTTGGACAGGTGATGTTCTCAGCCATTCTGAGACCTGGAAATTCAAACTAACTGTTGCTAGCTATACTCTCAGAGGCAAAAATGTGTCTAGTGCTTTACATATATGTAAAGACAGGTCACATGCAATATTTTATATTTCTGTTAACATATGTATTTTGCATTTGTGCATGTATGTGTGTTTATTTACACAACAATACAGAAATACTATGCCAGTAGTGTAGCTTGTGTTGTGCTTTACTAACACATACCCTAATATATGAATCTATATCAGTATATATATACTCATACATACATATACATGCTATTGCACACTGAAATTTAATCCTCACCAGGAGTTAGAGGAAAGTTATTACCTTTTCATTGGTAATACAGGCTAGTGTTAACAGCTCATTGGGGACATAGTATTTTCTCTGGGTCTTTGTTACTTGAATACAAATAAGGAGAGGAATAGCTAGACAATATGTTTTACCCAAACTGTACTTCTCTGTGTTATCTCTTGCCTTTTCCAATCAGTTTCTAATCTCTTATATGACTTCTTAATTATACAACTACACATCTGTATCTCCTTTTACACCTTCTATTTTTCTTCTTGTTAAGCCATCTTCAAGGACACTTGTGACAGGGGCTTTCTTTGTAAGTAAGTCAGTGTCTTTGCAACATATACATAGGGATGGAGAGAAGTTTTAGCAGGTAGCCAACTTTTCTATAAAGAGGGTGGCAACACCATGTCCAAAACAGTGAATTAGAAATTAAATCAGTGCTCCAAACCTAAGATTAAATCCATTCACTTATTTTTAACAATAGGAGAAGCAGCTAAAAGAAACCAAGAGCTAAGTTTAAAATCGGAATTTTAGGAAAGAAGCCTGTATTTGCCATAAAGAAAGTTTATCAATCCAAAAGGAGGGTAATAAGTTCAAAGAAAAGAACACTTTTTGTCTTTATACATAAAACAGAGAGGAAATAGTTTTATAGTTCAATTTTCCTGACAAAGCCAAAGAACAGTTTAAGAGAATGTTTAGATAGAAGTATAATGTACAAATACTTAAGTATTCAATAGTTAATTGCTTATATGAAACAGTATTTTACACTGATGGCTGCCTCAACAGCTTGGTTATAGATAAGGAAGAACATTAGTATTACAGTATAATTACAGTTCCAGACTAACTGCAAGAATTCTCCCATCCTTCTTTTTTTTCTTAAGTTTTCTATAGTTTTGTTTAACAGGTTTCCAAGTAGAAAATCCTAAATCCCCAGTTCTAACCTGAAAGAAGATGACACCTTCATTATTGTGTCTGAAATTTTGCGTCTGCCGTTTACCAGATTTTTGAGTGGCATTACACTTAAAAGTGAAAACCTAAACGAATGATGAAAAGCTAAATTTATTTGAATCCAGTGAATTATCTTAAATATAATACTGCATTGGCCTATGCCAAAATCATCCCTACCTAAGGAAGAATAAACCTCTGTTCACCAGAACCACCAAAGTCACGGAAATTAATCCAGCTCAATTTTATAATGAAATTGCTGTTACTATAACCACAAATTATGGTTTATTACATCCCTGTCCTTGTTACTGACCTTCACAATTGTTAGAATTCTTTCCAGTCTGTACTACTAATTGTGAGGCAGGAGAGCCTAATTCCTCATATTATAATGATTTTGTAGCTGCTTTGATAGAGGATAGAAATATACCTCGCTAAGAGAAAAGATATTGTGTAATAAACCCAATCTGTTACAGGAAAAAATAGCTCTGAAAGATAAAAGAGGATTTTTACAATACAATTGGAATTACAGCCATCTTTCTATATGTTCTGCCTGTCAATATCATTCTTTTATATAAACTCATGATTTAAATATTTTAGGGACTGTAAAAGTATATCAACCATCCCAGACGTTCTTTTTATTTCTGATTTACTAATGTAACAGAAGTAAGCTCAACATTAAGGATTATAAAAATAATGTTTGAAAACATTCCAAAGAAATGGAAGACATTCATTAGCATATAAAATTTATAGACAAGTAAAGACTAGCAAACAAAGAGAAGCTATTAAGTAAACGTAAGAGCCCTGGATTCATCCTCCTTCCTGTGAGTTTGGCTGTTGCAGCTCAGGGCCAGCTCAGAGGTAATGCAGCTGAGGCCTGCCCCCTTCCTGATCAGCTCACTGGGGAGAGCATTTCCAGGCCCATTTAACTTCCCACATGCTCCCAGTTTGTCCCCAGAGAGGGACACAGTAGTTGAAGCTAGAGCTGCCTCTGGTGGCCTCAACCCTTCCCTCACCATGCCCGTGAAACACTTCAACATGTTCTCCTGTTTCAGCATAGAACCATTCCATGACCTGTGCTTGGAGAAAAATACTCCACAGTTTGAATAGGAGAGTGGTTAAAGCTAAAAGTAAACAAAGCCTATGTCTTAATATGAATATCTGATGTGTGTAAAGGAATACACTCTTTTGTACCCATCACATGAAATGTGCTTCCCTCAATTAAACATATATGCTCATAAGAGTGTCAGACATTGGCTTCCTCATATTTAATAAACTGCTTAGTATCTATATACAGCAAAAAAATCAGATCTTTGTCTAAAAAAATCACTTGCAGATCCTATTCTACTTTCTTGGGATGATTGACCAGAAATGTGGAGGAAACTAGATTGAGATCCATGCACCTGGAGAGAGATTTAACACAACCAGAGACAAAGCCCTGAATCTTCCCTGAAACTTGGAATGAGGCCATTGTGTTCCCAAGACATTTGGTTTCTCCCACACCCTTTTTAACAGTCTCTTTCTGAATACTTGTACAAAGAAAGGGAAAGTGCACTGTGAACCATATGGACTCTACATTTCCCCTGCCATTTTCAGCTCAATTAGTCCTTTTATCTGCTTAGTCATTTTGTATCTAATTAATCTCAAGCCATTCCTAAATTAGATTCCATCCTACTCACTTCAACCACTATTGTGTTGCCTACTCTGGATACCCTCTGCAAACCCTTTGACATTTGTATTTTCCACCTTGGCTGCTGGATGTTTTCCATATGTAGTGGTTTCAGTGGAACAAAAGAAAGGTGTTTAAACTGGCAAACTGAGATGGAAGTTCCTTGTTGCTTTCCTCAGAAACCAAAATATTCTGCTTGTCTTATCAAGCAGCAGGGAAGACTAGGCATATATTCAGATGGAAAACCTTTGACAGCACAGCAAAGGTGTCACACCACATTTTTAGCAATTTACATACATTGAAGTGAAAGCTGTCATTTCATCATGTCATGAAACACTAACTGTCTTTATGAATCCTTTTGTCACAGTCAGGAATTTGCATTACTTCAGAATATTATTAATGCATTTGAATATAAACTGCTTGGTAATAAATCACAATTGTTAAAAGTCTCATAAGTATTTGCAATTATCTTTCAGATCAAGCGGATCTTCAGACTACTTTACACTGCTGCTTAGCTTACAAAATTGAGTGTCACATAAAAAAGATAGCACTTTAGTGTTTCATTCAACTGTGAATCCATGGGACATAATTGTAGTGTGTATTTATGTTCTCATATAAAAATAAAATGAAGAATCCATTCAGTGCTTTTATGCCCCAGTCACAGATGAATAAAAGACAAATAGAAGTAACTACAGAATGAACACTAAATTCAGTTCTTTTTCTCAGGAAGGCAAATAGTTTCCTAAACAATGGAAATGTATAGATAAACAAGAATTATCACTCTCACACCCACAGTTATGCTGGACATCATGTACCAGTCTTCCTATCTAGGCAGTTAAAAAATCCTAGCTCTAGCTGAACAATTGGAGTTGGAATTACCTGAGAAGTATAAAACAATAAAAAATTAGGGAAATACTATATCTGATTCCATTCTGGCTGCTGAGCTGGCAGCAAGACATGAAGCAGCCTGACTCTCCAAGCATAAGTTTTTCTTATTGTAAATAGAAATGTTCTTGGGTCATGTCCTGATTATCTTTGTGTACATATCCAGAGATGGCCCTTTCCTATGACTGTCATAGAAAGTATTTCAAAATTTTGAAACCTGAAACCTCAGCTTTTACTTTACCTGCCTGCAGCATTTCAGTGTTGAAATTTCAGTGTTGAGAAAGAGGTTTAATTTGAATCACGGCTAAAACTGCAGTAGTGGGTGTCAAAACTGTGGAAGTCAGTTGCAACTCAGGCTGCTGCTTACTCTAAAATAGGAGGCATATTCTGATGGGTTGGTATTATGCCTTGTTCCATATGGCAATAACACAGCTGGAACCTTTCCTGTCACTTCAGTCTGTAGATGGTAACTAGGCCCATCCAGCATCAAGAATTGAGATGGAATTCATGACCGGAAGAAACACAGTCAGTTACAAACTTTGAGGTCTGGAACCAAGACAAAGGCTTTAAAATAAGCCAGGGACAGTTCTTGGGCTCTGGAGTCAAGAGAGAAGTCCACACTGGTGCACTTCCTGGGAAACCTTATAGAAAATGTGAACTGGAAAAAGTTCTTGTGTCATACCATGCCATGAACTGGACATTGACATAGACGATGCTAGTTGGCACAGGCCAAAACTGTGTCAAGGAATGTGTTAGAAATTAAACAGTGAAGGTTATTTCACACCATTCTTTCACTTTTCCCCTGGAAATTTATGGTATAAATATAGATGGAGGAGTAGGAGTGTGATTTTGAAAGCTCTAGAGTTGTCCCAGCTTAGGAGAACAGAGACAAGGCCTTCTTATCAGGGTAGACTCACAACATGTCCTTTATATCACACAGCAAAGCAGGTCTGTGTTACACTACTGGTTATTAATGTACCCTCTCGTTCTCCTGATGCCACTCATGCAACTGCAGATCAATTAGTTGGTTCTTTTCCTCAAGTAAAAAATACAAGTCTACGCAACAAATTTTCTGCAAGAAGACTCTAAGTAAATCATATTCTGGTTGCTGGATCCTGGAGATATTTTCCAGCAGGGTGATTTGACACTTGTGTAGATAATCCAAGGTTTATTTGGCCAGTGACCAATCACAAATGAAAAGTTAAACCAAATGTTTTAGAAAAGGGAACCATTGGTACTGTTTTCTGATTCGGGAAGTGCATCTTTTACCTTTTTACCCTTTTGCGCTTCATTATTCATTCTTACTTAAATGAATGGATGCTGAGTTTTCTAGTCATGTCCTCCTGAGGTGTTTCACTACACACGAAGTAAAGTTCATAAAATACGAAGGCTAACTGTGAGAAGAGATTTCAGACTTTCAAACAAACCTGGTAGTTGTTAATTCAGGTGGACATCCATGAAGAAATTCCTTGTTCTGGTGTTTGCACCAGTTCAAGAGGGGGTTGAAAAACTCCAGATTGTGGACTTGCATTTTAACGCTTTGAATATCTAAACTGTTTTTTGATCCCAATAACCACAGAGAGTTTTACTCTGTGCTAATGTTCTCAGCTGATGATGCTCCTTGTGTACTTACCCAAGTCCTCTTATACTGCCATTCTCTAATTCCTTTTATTTCATATATAAATCAGGGAAATGTTTGATTTGTAACAAGAAAACCCCAACAGAAACAACCCAAACGGGGATCATTCCTGTTCCTCCTTCTTCTGGCAAAGATGTGGACAAAACAGATATTTTTACACTGGTCTGGGCTGTGGCATGTCATTATAGTAATAAATATGATGTATGGAAAAGTTCTTTATTCTTCAATTCCATTTGTATCAAAACACTTCTAAGAAATAATTTAGACATAAATAAACATGATTCTAAAATTCTAAAATAAACCTATTAAAAGACTTCTAATGAGCTTAAAAAAATTCTCATCAGCCAACCCATTTGCTTAATTCATTTGTTAGATTGTGTACCTTGGTAAGTTACCTACAGATTCCTCAGAAAAGCTCTGTTTAATCTTCTGGTTTGCCTCACTAGAATTCTTAAAAAAAGGAAAACAAAGAGAAAAATTTAAAAAAAGTTTTGATTTTTTCAGACAGCAAAGATGCCAGACAGCTGCTGCAGTTTAGAGTCTTGTTAGATAAGAGACGTAGATGTTCACCTCAGCTTCTGCTTTATACAGCCAACACTGTTAGAGAAATAAACCTAAGACTGTCTTAATAATGTCACATAGATTTGCTTGGTTTGCATTTGGTTTTGCTTCCATTTGAGCATTAGTTACTCCAGGGAAAATGTTGCTTCCAGAATAAGGTAGAACAGTTCAATTATTTAATTGAATTCTTGATACAGGTGCAGGAACCAGCAGACGTCATAATTATTTTCTTTCATGAAATTATTACCTAACCTTGAAAGAACTCTGTGTTTTATAGTTCAAACTGGGAATAAATTTTGATTGCCAAGTATATTCAGTTTGAATCTCAGTATGAAGCTCAGATATCTTTTTTTTTTCCTTGGATTTTCTACGAGTACAGGAGAAAAGGTAGCTGTGATGGAGAGAGGGAAGGAGCAGCTTTTCCATTTACATTGGGAGTTTGGCTATATAGTATTTTCAGGGACCTAGCAAGACACTTCAACCATTATCTTGGATAATGCCCTATTATGGCTAAAACAAATATCATTTTTTAAATTAATCCTATTAAAGACTAGGAAAATTATGAATATTTGTAAACCCTGTTTTCATTGGCATTTAGACAATTAGTTTTCAGTAATTAGCATTATCTATATAATGAAACTTCCATATTTTATTAATTGGACAAAACTTTTCACTGAATATTGGATACCACTGTGTCCTGGTTTAGTGCAAATTTTGGGAGGAAATCTTTTAATGGGATCCCTCTAGAAAGGAAATTCATGTGGCTCCTCCACCAACTGGTTCAGGAAAAAATTTCCTTAGAGAAAAAATTGTTTATTCAACAAGCAAAGTGTTCACAGGGCATAAAAATTGAATAATATTAAACAATAAAACCTCTTGCTGTCCTGAAGAGATGACAAAATTGAGAAAGTCCTTGCCATGGGTTTAGGCCATTTAGAGCTGTAACCATGGGAAAAACTTACAGGATTGATTTGTACTGCCAACATAGCCCCAAAATTGTTTTTTAACATAACATGCATAGCAGAATCATGGAAGGATTGAGGTTGGAAGCAACCTCTGGAAGTCACATGGTCCAATTCCCTTGCTCAAGGACGGCTACCTAGAGCTCATTGCCCAACACTATGACATCTCTTTGGTGTCTCCAAGGATGGTGATGTCACAATTTCTCTGATAAATCTGAACCAGTGAAAAAGTGTGTCCTGAAGTTTTGAGGGAACCTCTTGTGTTCCAGTTTGTGTCCGTTACCTCTGGTCTTCTCACTTGATACCACTAGAAAGAACTTG
Organism: Cyanoderma ruficeps; assembly: GCA_008694505.1. Classification (NCBI taxonomy): domain Eukaryota; kingdom Metazoa; phylum Chordata; class Aves; order Passeriformes; family Timaliidae; genus Cyanoderma; species Cyanoderma ruficeps. Next base: position 42,073,778 of record VZDJ01007755.1, read on the forward strand.
GTTCTGTCTTCTTTGTATCTTCCTTTAGACTCTTACATGCAATGATGGGATCACCTGAAGCCTTCTCTTTTCCAGTCTGAATAGTTCCTGTTCCCCCAGCCTTTCCTTGCAGAAGAGAGGCTGCAATCCCTTCATCATCTTTGTGGCCATTCACTGATCTCTCTCCAGTGACTCCTTCTCTCTTTTGTGCTGGGGAACACAGAACTGGTCTGTCTTGGTTTAGAAAGACAGGTATCTGCCAGGGAAACTGGGGTTCCCCTTGGAATAGAGAATGTAAACCCCTCATCCCCTGCCAAATTATAATTTTGCAATTAAGGGCTCTCAGGCAAAGATTTGAGAATAGGAATAACAGTTCTTTACTAGAAATATCAATAATACAAATGTGGTAGAAAAACAAAACCACCCCACCAAACCAGCAAACAAACAAACAACAATTTTGGAAAGCCCTGACAAAGTCAGAGCTACAACCTGATGCCCTGTTGGTCAGGGTGTTGGAAGCAGTCCAAAAGTGAGTCCTCTTGAAGTGGCAGATGTGGTTCTGTTGAAGTAGAGATGATCCTGTAGCTAAAAGGGTCCAGAGGTGGTGAGAAGGGTCCAGTGATGGTGAGAAGGGTCCAGTGATGATGAGAAGGGTCCGGTGATGGTGAGAAGGGTCCAGTCTTCCTCCGGTAATCGGGTGAAGCAAGAGGGCGTCCTGGTCCGGAGTCCCAGTTTTATCCAGGTAGGAATGGTTGGCTCCCCCCACTGGGTGGAGCATCTCACAATAGGATGATGGNTTTCAAAAACCTCTGAGGATAAAGATCACACAGCTTCCGAAGTCACCTGTCCAAGTCCTTGACCACTGCATTTGTTTGTTAAGATATTTCCCTTATATATGTCTAGATTTTTTTTTTTGCTGCAGCCTGTGAATATGGCTCATGTTTTCATTGTGCAGCTTAGAGATTGTTTTATGTCCCTCTTTTGCATAATTCAGCCTCTATGCAATGGACAGCCACAATTACATTGCCCCGTCTTTTCTTCTCCCCATTGAATAAACAAAATTCTCTCCATTTCTTTATGTCTATATGATGTAACCATTTCATTCTTCATAAATACTTCATTTAGTTCAGTCTGTCAACTGTGTTGGCTTACTTCTGTTGTATTTAATTTGGATAAATTATATCAGTGTTTTCTTTGGGGGGTTTTCAGCAAGTTGAAAAATGTCAGTCTCCAATCAAGTTAAAAATTAGCATGCTGACAACTGGTCTGAAGTCAAAATTTGAGCCTTAGGAGCAGTACAAACGCTCAGTTCACATTGTCTGGCCTAAAACCTATCTGTACAGAGCTTAAAGTTCACTGCAGGCTTGGTAAAACCAGCTATGAGGACTGTCCACTGAGGTTCCAGGTGTGAAGGATAAAAGAATACATAAGATCATTCCTACTACATTATTAAAAAAAAAAAAAAGTGAACAACAGATGCAAAGTGTCTGACTGAGAAATATGCATTCACAAGAATTATCTGCTAGACTTTTTTTCAGCTAGAGTTTGATAAATGTTTAATATGAGAGGATACTATTGTAAGTGTGAGTGATAACACCACTTGTCTTTCCCTGATAAGAAACCATTTGCAGTGGGCTACAACTTGACTGAATTCAAGGGTTTTGAGTTAATTTTTATTCCCTGTGCTTCCATCTGCCTTTCATTTCGATGTATTTGCTTTAATTTAATTGATGAGTTTCTGCAGTTAAGGAAAGCAGGAGCATATGCCACTCTATAGCCATCATTTCTGAGAAGAAAAGTGTCTTATCCTCAGCTGTTCTGTTACCCCTTTGAATGTTGGTCTTAGGTCTTATAGTCCTCCTTGCAATGTTAGGACCTCCCTGTCAAGTTGTAGGACTCTTGCAAGACTAAGTTTCCACACACTTAAATGAACTCAGTTGTCAGCATTTAAACTTTTCTGCAACTCATCTTCAATGGCAAGGTGCTCTATGCCTTTCCAACTAATATTGATGACAAGTGTTATTTAAACTTTCTGGCCTTCAGTAAAGAAGGTTAATATTTATTAAAAAATTAACTTCTTAGGAAGAAGGGACTGAATAAGTAATTCAGTCTTTTGTTCTGTTTTGAGTTCTGTAAACGCAGGATAAACTTTTCTGTAGTGGTGTGTTTTGGGGTTTTTGCCAGTTTTTTGTATGCATCTGTTTGTTTTATGGTATTTAACAATGGTTTCCCCCATGCACTCCATTTTTTACCCCATTATGGTTAACCCTGGTTATTGTTATTAATCAATCATCATTTATTTGACATTTGGATCCTGTCTATTGCTTCAAGGCTTCACCTTTTGTCTAGAAAGTTCTTGTGGGGGCTTCGAGTGATTGGCAAGATCTAGGTTCCCCTTCCCCCTTGGTTCCTTGATTTGTTCTATGGGTTGTCACTTAGGTTCGGGGTCACTCCCTTCCCATTCTGGATTGGTTCCAAACTGTAACCTCTCCACTCCCCCACCCCCAGATTTAAGGGGAGAACCAGCGGGTTTGGCAGGCTTTTGGTGGCTGATTCCTGGGTGGAAGGAAGTGGTGTGAATCTAATAAAATCCAGCTGAAGCTTCCCACCAGAGTTCCATGCCTTTATTTCTTGCATTGTTCACACTGCTGCTGAGGCAAGGACCCACAGGATGGGAACTGTATTCCAGAATACAGAACTGTACCTGCCTGTGGCGCCGGTGCTAGGGCTAGCCAGGGAGTGTGGGTGAAAACCCTGAGAGAACCACTGCACCACCACACTTTTCATTTTGTTTTTATAAAAAAAATGTATACTCCCTGCAAGTTCAACCAAGACTTTAATCTTTCCATGGGTACTTGCTTAGCAGTTGTGGCTATCCTTTCTGAATGAGATGATTAATAGTGTTTACCACATTTTTCAGACGTACAGCACAGTCACGAGCTTCTATCAGCTGATTGTTTTTTTCAGATAAAGTAAATATTCTTTATGTTCATTTATGTTAATTTCTCAAGGGAGAAAAATTAAATTCTTGATAAAGAACATTGGAACTTCTACCTCATTTGTACAGAAAGATATAGCATTCACCTCAGGTATAGGAGTGATGAGTAGACAGGAACTGTCTGCTAAAAGGTAGTCTTGAAGTAAAATTTCAGATGCTCCATGTTGATAAATAAATGCTGCTTAAAGATAAGATGTAGCTGTGTTTTTGTAACAAACTTGAAGGGAAAATCTTTTACCATGCCAACTACTACTGCTGGTTTTCATGTCTCACATGGCCTAGTTAAAACTTTGTTACACTGTGATATTTTCTTCCTTAACCCAGACAAAACTGAACCCATAAAACAAACCAAATGTATTCATAATTTATAAATGCAAATTTGGGACTATTTCATGTTAAGAACAATGCCCAAAATTAAATTGTATCTAGTATTTCCTGGACAGAAACCAAGGGACACCTTGGTTGAGACACCTTTCTAGTATACTTCCTTCAGGTTCCAACACATGTAATGTTTCTGTAAACTGAACTAATAAAATCTGGGGATTTGACAAGGTTTTGCTATCTCACTATGTGAAAAGCCTTTCTGTTATTCCTCTAAAAGTAATAGCCTGAACAAAAAAGAGTGACACTACCTAATTAAATCGACATGAAATTATATAGTTGTATGATTTGAAAGAAGAAATTATTAGACTGATCATCTGTTAAGGTCCAAACAACTATGCAATCCTGTTTGTTTTAACACTATTCACAGCAGTAGTACCAGACAAAAAAAATTTAATCCTTAATTATGAAAGCATATTTGGGTGAAAATTAGGTGAAAGTCTATACAATGAAAGAAAGCTTATTCCTTAGCCACAAAACACTTAGTCTCTTTGGATCTGATTTCAGTTTCCATATAGCATTGTGGATTTTTGTTCTGCTGTAGTGTGCAATACCTATGAGATTCTTGGGGGTGAATCCACAGTAGTTTTTAGATCTCTTAGGCATCCTCAGTAAGATGCAATATGTGATATTATAATTTTTAGTTTGCTATCCCAGTACTGAAATAGCATTGAATAAGCATTTGACAGCAACATTTTCTAGTTTCAGCTGAGATTTACACTCATTGCCTAAATAAAACTCCAATCTCCATATACAGAACAGAAAGAAAATGCTTGTTCAGAAATTACTGTTACAAGGAGTGCTTTTTTTTCTGTTGAATTGCAAGGGATGATGTCAGTTATGAATAGAGGAATTTAGAAAGTTGGCATTAGGAAAAAAGCTATCAAAATGAAATTTGTAAGATGGAGTAGATAGCATTCTGTAATACAGAAGCCCTATTTACTTGTGAATTATTTAAATGCAGCGTAATTGAACAGTTACAGCTTACAGAAAACAATAAATTCTTGTTTTTCAATATTCCTAATTCTGAGTGATCAATACCCCATGTGAAAAATCCTGTAATACCCCAGAACAGCAGAAGGCTACTTTGTTAGGACAATAAATGATATACAGGAAGCCAGGAATTCAGTCAGCATTAAGACCAAAAAGAAGACGGTGAACTAAAGGATGGTCCTAAGAGTCTAGAAAATACTAGGAGCCTGTAAGACCAAATTTTTATGGTGAAACCATGCAAGAGAAAAGCCTTTAAAGATGTCACTGTCCAAATTTTCTTCCCCCACCAAGGAATACTTGAAATAATTGGCCTAATCAGAGAGGCAGAAAAGGAAATCAGACTTTAAACTTAGAAAATTGGCAGTCCTGAAAATATATACTGTTTGCAAATAAATGACTTGGGACTGTAGTAGGCATAACAAAGACTAGAAGTGGTGTCATGGTCCATTTGAACCTCTTAAATTTACAGGACAATATACCCTGTAAATTAAACTCTGCTTTTTGAGGAAAGGAAAACAAACACTCAATCTTACTTGCAAAGGCTAGTCTAAGACGAATTCATTTCACTAATTCATGACACACAAATTCTTTAATTTTTAACACACATGCCAATGACCAAACCCCTAACCTTGCAAAGGGTGGGAGTACACATTCTTCTTCCTCCCTCACAGCACAGGTGTCCCCTGTGCCACACAGGAAAGGATGAAAGCCTCAGCAGTCTGGCTGCTACTGGATCTGCTTCAAAATCTCCTTAGGTAAGATGATGTATTTATAACCTTTGGCTTGGAAATTTGGTCTATGTCATTTCCATAAATTAATGGATATAGAAGAAGTTCAGGCAATTAATATGCAAGGATGGAGGAGACAATGGCTGGAGGAGACAGCAAGCAGCAGGTGATAACATCTGCATAATGACCTTTGTGCTGTCCTGTCTATCCTGTGCTGCCTACATGTGGCTCTCTTGCTGACCTAATGGTGCTGCTCTCCCAGCACACATCAGGTCTTGGTGTGAGCTGTGCACTAGGCCTAAATCTGGGCAGTAGCTGTGTGAACAGTCAGAGGGAAGAGATTTAGATTTATATTTCTTTAGGGATATTAACACACCACTCCTAAGCAAGACAGACACTTACATCTCATTTCCATTTTCATTGTAATGCTGCTGTCCTGAGTAAACAGTGCTTTTCTTGGGGAGAGCTCGCTGATCATTAATTGAACTTATCAATGTTCTCACAAAGGAAAAGTGCAAGTACTAATCTGAATTTAGATTTGTTGAGATGATTATAGCATATTGCAAGAGAAAATTAAATAATGTGATTCCCCTTTTTCTCTACCGAAGGCTGACCCCACCTATACTGCAAAATACAAGTCTATCTCAGAATCATGAAGCTCATCACAAACTTCTTTTTGCTATACCTATGATACTGCATTGTAATGCTCTGGGCCTTTCTGCCCTTTAATGAGGGTAGTATATGCAACCCTTAGCCTTTCTGACTGTCAGACCCCACTGAACCATGCAGGGCATTCTTGCTTTGCACCTGCACCCCAAAGCCTGCATTTTACTATATGGAGCTTGGTTTTAAGAAATTAAACAAGCTCATTTGTTTGTTTGTTTCATCTTTTTTTCTGAGAGAAGGCTTTGGATTCATGCCTTTTGACTACTGCTTAAAACTTAGAAAGCATTTATCTAATTATAAAAGCAATTGTATATTCATGTCACGACAAAGATCCTGCAGCTAGGTAAGGTCTCTGTGTCCAAATAGGCCTGACTTACACAGTCACTAACACACACTTACACAGACTCTAAGCTTAAAAAAGTCCTCATCCAAGAAACATTAATCACTATGTTATGCCGTATGTTTTGGTATTGCTGTTGTTTTTTTGCTGTATTACAGACTATATTATGGTACTGATGATGCCCGTCCTTTATCCTGAGGCTTGATGGAATGCAAGTCAGATCTCAGCACTACCTATCTGCTGGTTGAATAATGGAGCATTAACCTGTAATATGCCCTAAATCCAGATTCTAGTTTTTCATCCAAAGATCAATGAATTGCCTTCTCTGAACAATTCCTTTTACTTTTCTCCAACCAATTGTCCAGAACATGTAAAATTTTCCTTGCATTACTTGCGGTTTAGTCATAGCAATGGCAATACTTTGCTGTATTGCAATAACCATAACTTGTTACTGTTTGAGTTTTCAGATTTTTTTTACTTGTATTTCATGTGTGCAGACCCTGTGGGCACTAAGGACTTGTAGTATATGTATATTTCAAAAAAATTTTCTCTGCTCCTATAATAATATGCTATATTAATTTTTGTCATACTAACTGCTCCTACAAGTAATTTTATCTAGGCTAGGTCCAAATGAAATGAAGCACTATCAAATTAAGCTGTTCTTACAAAATATCAGACATAAATAATTTATTACTATTTTCCTCATTCTAACCAAATGGCTGTGTTGGTGACATTTTGCGTCCTAAAGGGCCTCCTAAAATGCCACATACACATACTCAGAAGTGATTCCTACATGCTGTTTAGGAACTGATTTTAACATTTAAAAGAAATTAGAAATTTGATGGTGTTAGGGGTTTGAGGAAAAAATACAGATGTTGTGAAGAGAACAGTTCTACATGCCAGGCCATGAAGGGAAAGCAACACAAAAGAAAAGGTCACAGATGCAGGAAAACAAAAAGAGGATTGAAAAAGAGATTGCTAAGAAGAAAAAGATTGGCAAGTAAATATATTAAGAAAAAGATACAAAATACTATAAATACTCCTCTAACCAACTTCCAGGACGCCAGCAAGATATGCTGATTGCTGGGAACTGTTAAACCTCTTTTAAAACACTTGAATTTATGAGGTGCCAAGAGGTGTCATTTCCAAAGCTTTTGCTAACTCCTGGTATATAGAGCACTCATCTGGACAGTAAATCAAGACCGAGAAAAGTTTTGAATTTCATTTGCAAGATGCAGATCAGGATTTGCACATAACCCAAGTATCCTTTTCTTTGGCATAATCACAGAATTTGTGTCAGTTTTCCCTAAGCTCTCTTTGTGCCAATTAAATGCACCTTGTACTTTATTGTTGAGTTTATTTTTTAGAGAATCTAGACACGATAGCTGAGAGAAAGATAAGTTAACTGCATCTAACTTGTCTAAAGGGATATCAGATTCTTAATTAAGGAGCTGATGTGTATGGTGGATGTATAAATTTAAATATTTATTTAAATATTTCACTCATAACCTTCTGAAATAAATTATCTGAGCAGATCCTGTGTCTGTAAAAAATGTATGCGTTTCATAAAATACCTTGATTTTTATGAAGCAAGCACAGGAATAATTATTTTCTTTTAGGGACTGAGAAATCTCAATCTCCAAGCAAGGCAAAACTGGGCAGGCTGACAACTGGTCTGAACTCAAAACTTGAACCTTACAAGTAGTATGAATGTTCAGCTCTCACTGTCTGGCCTGCAACCCATACCTGTGCAGAGCTAACACACCACTACAGGCTTGGTAAGACCAGCTATGAGGACTGACCATTGAGATTCGAGCTGTGAAGAATTAAGCTTCTGGAAGACAAAATAAGCAGTTGTCATTTAATAATTTTAAATTATCAAACTTTCAAACATATGTGAAAGCTAATATATATATATATACACACACGGATAGACAAATCTCACACAGACTTGATTTACAAAGACTATTGCATAAAATCTCAGAAACTGTCACAGCTGAGCACTTCAAAGAGAAAACTCACCATGTGCTGACCCTACCCCTGTCGTCACTTTTACTCTCCCCATATTCTTGCCAAAGGGGCTGAAGGTGTGGCACTAACAAGGGTGGAAGTACAGGAATCAAGGATGAAGGAGTGAAGTTGAGACTTGGAAACTGGGCAAGAAAGGTGTTGTTTGTTTGTTTCTCAGTCATGTTAATGATATTTAGTTTGGTTAGCAACAACTTAAGTTAATTTTCCCTCAAGCTGAGGGTGTTTTGCCCGCACTGGCCTTTGGTAAGCAATTTTACAGTCTTAAGCTTGACCTGTGATCTTTCTCATGCCTGTTCTTCCTGTTTTCATTCCTTGTCCACCTGCAGGTGAACAAGTAACTTGGTGCATGGGTGTTTGACCGTCAGCTAGGTTAAATCTACCACAGCCAGAAAGGACAGCTTTTATACACGTAGAATAAATACTGAAACTCCCAGCAGCTTTCAAGGCACCCAGCTTTCACAAAAATCATCTATCAAAATCATTCTACTTAATTCTGTTAATTTTTTTAATGTAACATATTCTCAGTCTCGGAGGGTTTAAGGAGAAATATTAATGTATGAATTTGGGAAAAAGAGTGAGAGTGTTAGGTAGACTCTGAGACAGGAATGAGTAAGTTAAACTTCCCATCTGGTATTTTTAAATGTTTAACAATATGCTCTTTCTCATCCCAGTCACTGAATTATGGTTCACTTATTATGATGAAGTGTTTTATTTCTTGCATCTAGACTAATCTATCTTCTTTTAAGGGACACCATGAAGGACAATGCTTTGACAAGGACACCTGTGCCAGTGATTTTTCTGAATTAAAATTGAAGGTACATAGCAGAACCCTGCGTAGAACCTTACCCTGGTCCCTGCCTAAATAACAGAATGCCAGCTTTGTGGATGACTGCTGGCCCTATTTCCCAACAGACCTGTTTCCTTGGATCCCCTGAGCTTCTCAGTGCTTCTGGGCTATGGAGGATGTTGGGAGGCAAAGGGCAGGCAGAGCACTCAGGATGCTGCTGTGGTGCACTGAACAACTGGCCCCAAAATCTGTCCGCAACAAAACAGACCTGAATGTCCACACGTATAGGACCTGGCCCTGCTTGCCTTGGTGGTGAGCACAGGTGCGACCTTGCAGGGCAGGAGGTCAGGGGTACTCACTGCCATTTTAGCTCATTAGCTCTCCACTCCCTTAGTAACAAAAAGCTTCTGTCTGCAATCATCTTAACAGACTCCTTGCTTTATTGCTGGAAGGGTTAATGCTCAGGTTCAGAAAGCGCAGTTGAAAAATATTTTTTGTTTCAATATAGTAAGCAGTGGCATTCAGCTATTAAGAACACTTGGTAGTTCTCAGTTATAAAGAATTCACAAATTTTCAAGAAGGAGCAAAAGGAAAGATGTACTCCACATTTGATTTTCTTCCTTTCACTTCATTTTGCAAAACACTTAATTGGTGTAGGAAATGTAGTCATTGCAATAACAGGGAGATACAGCTTGTACACTGGCCATTATTCTGTACTGTGTTATATCTGTTCTGCCTTTATAAAATAGATTTCAAATGTAAAAAAAAAAAAAGATTTTCTGATATACCTACTTTGCCTTTCCTGGGACATTTGCCTCAACACTGCACAACAACCTGAGTCGTGGAAATCTAAGTGCAAAGTTTGCCTTACTAGTTTATCAGTGCTTTCTGTTTTCAAAGGCTCATGCAGAATTACAGACCAGTGTTAATGTCATTCAGAATGGTTCTTCCCTCCAAATGTGCCACATCCTCATTTTAAACAGCAAAACACTGCTCTGTGGCAAGTTTCCTGTGGCTGATGCTTTATGAAATGAATGTGCTGGAAGATCGAGGGAGATAGTTCACACTTCAGGGCCTGGACTGGTTCCTGAAATTCTCACTGTATAAGTTTTGAATTAGTGGCTGCACAGGTTAAGCGGCCAAGGAAACTCTGTTATCTGGGGAGTTTTAGCTGTTGGCAGACCAAACAGGCCTTACTGAATTTAACTTCTGGGTTTATAGTGTATTTTTATGTATTAAATGCATTCATTTTAAAGGTCTTTCATATCTGAGAGGAGATGTTGTTTTGTTCCTTTTTTTCCTCAGATGTGGATCTGAAGCCCATTTTCCTCATAAGATCTAATTAAAGACTGACTTGAAGCATCCAAATATCTATAAGGCATAGGACATCCTTCTTTTGAATTTTTCTCCCAAAGAATAATCAAGTTGTCCAATGGCTTTATTCTGTGAAAAAATGTATGTGAAACATGGAAACACAGGGGATTCTGGTACCCATGGATGTGTAGAATCCTAATGATATAGATGAATACGGCATAGGCAAATATCAATTTTGATCCTTTAAAATTCATCATATCCATTAACATAGCAAATGCACAATTTTTGTTTTTTTGACCACAGATAGCTAAAGAAGTCAGGATAATCACCTATTAATTCACAGAGGGTAATGCAGAGATGAATACCAAATCAATGAGCGGTAAATTTGTGTATGGGGCAATAAAAATCTGATGTATGAACACAACCAAAATGTAAAAGTGCACTCTTGTAAAAATGAAATTTGATGGAAAGCAATAATACATTTGCAGCAGCTGGGAAAACTGAAGAATGTCCTCACTACTTTAAGAAGGAAAAAAAGGGAGGCGCTGAGGATTTTCAAGGTATCAGAGTGATTGATTTTACTCCAAATGAAATCAGTTGAAGTTGCACTATTTCATTACAGCATTAGGTTGACTGCTTGTAGAAGTATTTTTATCTGCAGCCTCATATTTTTAAATTTTCTGGAAAAAATAATAAGAGAATAGATAATGTATTCTTTAGAGAGGTGGCAAACAAAGCAAAGAAGAAAAAGAAAGAAAATTTACAATAATGGAGAAGCAATCAACTCACCAAGTAAATAAAAGCAGACAGAAAATCAGCAAAAATTAAATATCCCTGCAGTTAAACTGTAGCCAATTTGAAAATAAAAACAAACAAGAAATCAGATTTGATTATTTAAATGCAAAATCAGATTTAATGAAATCAGATTTATATATTTAAATGCAAAAAGAAAACAGCAGGAATATTTAATGTCAAAACTTGCTTCTCCCAACCTTTGACTTCTTCATTAGTGCTTGCTGAAAGAAGTTTATGTGTTGTAGCTTTTAGAGAAGAATTGAAGAACTGTAAAATCACGTGATAAAAATGACATTCTGATGGATGTATTATGTGCTGAGAGAAAGTGATGACTTCTGCTTGTACCTGTCATTACCTTGATGTATTGTATCTTCAGTAGTGAGAAAACTGTTCTTTACTATGAAATCAAATAGATTTCCAGAAAAATAATGAATTCAGAGAGGCATAAATTTTAAATAAGGTCTAACTTGTGCATATTATGTAAAACGTGTAGTAACTAAGCTATACTGATATAAGTATGTTTACAGCAGCTGTGATTTTCAGATCTTTAAGGTGCATGCTCAGAAGGGAGTTTAGACTTCAGCTTTTGTCTTAGGCCAACAGAACAAGTTTCCAATTAGAAACTCATTTTAACTCTACTCAAAAAAAATCAAATATTGTCTTCAAATGCATCTATATAGAATATTAAGGTTTTAAAAAATGTAATTTTATTTAAAAGACTCAAGAATACTTCACACTGTCAAGCACCTTCTCTCATTTTCATCAAGTTTATTTTGGTAGAAGTTCATTACTAAATTAAACTGTACCTGTCACAGTAAATCTTCAGGAGTTCAAAGCTATGCCCCTCCATAATTATTATGATTATATCTCTAACTGCAGCCTGACTTCAACATTTAGGAATTGATGGCTAAAAGGTAAGTCTTCTTCTTGTCTTTCATTTAACATATAATGAACTCAAACAAATTAGAAACCCGAGAGTTCTCTGAATGGAATAACAACAACAATAACAAAACCTACTCTGCATGTTACTAAAAAATTACTTGCTTTTTTAAGTATCTGGAAGTGGTTATAAGCACACTGAAGATAAGATACCTGATACTAACTTAGAAGACATGACTGGACAATTCGTGCTTTGTACAACTCAGCATGAAGTCCTTCTGTCACCGCTGAAATGAAAATTTATTTCCAGACTAGGTCTGTTCTTCAAAATTATGATTGCATATATTCAATGCTGGTTTTATGTAGACATTCTTAATTTCCTGCTAGAGTAGATATTGGCATACTCCATGGTGGGGTAAATATGGATTTTGCAGGGCACTTGTGCAGGATGCCATATCCCAAAACACAAGTGATGGTGAGCAGAGAGAATAATTTATCATGTAAGAGTGTACTGAGATGTTTTCATGATGTTTTGGAGGTAATGGTTACAGAAAGTTTGTCATTTAGAGTTGGTTTCTCCGTTGCTCATGGTCAATTGTCAAAATGCCAGCAAAATATATCATGAAGCCAACTACAGAACTAATGATTCTGTGGACTTTGTTTTCCCTAATTATTGTACTCCCCAGTCCTTCCCCCACTTGTACAAGTTAGAACTCAAAGTTATCAAAATATCATAATAAAATAATAAATTAAATTATAATTGGAGGTTTACCTAGAGCTAAACTACGACATCTTGGTAGTAAAATATCTTAACTACCCTTTCATTTGAGAAGAAAAAAGGTTTAAATGAAAATGGCATGTTTTTCTCTATGGCAACTGTTGCCACAATCCACAGAAATATTGTCACATTTCTAATGTTTGCTTGCTATTAAACTTCTAGAAAAAGAAATTAATTATTTCCCATTTGATTGTTTTATGGACAGAGATTAAATTCCATTAAGAATTTTTAACAACAGCAACAGCAACAACAACAACAATATATGCCACATTCAAGTTATTTGAAGCTAGACACTCTGTCTTTATCTGCTAATAATTTGAAGTTACCTTTCAGACGGGTCTGTAATAAATACCTGAAAAGGGAAATTAACCATTTATTTCCAACTATCTTTTGTTGGTGCAAAATAGGTAAATAAATTTCAGACGGGTTAATATTCAGAGATTTGTGCAATGATCACTAGAAAGAATTGGAAGTTGAGGGTGTTTCTCTTACTTATTTTCTTCCACCAAACTCTAAACATATTGTCAAAAATTCTGGAGAGCCCACTTTCATCTGCCTGATCACAATGGCATCTTAAAGCACATCCCCTATATTGAGATAACCAGAGATTATCTCAATACACTGACATCAAAAAGTCTTTGAAATAGTTTCCAAATTTGTGAAGCTAGTTTTACATAATTACCAAAACGCAACAAACCCAACCGCATGTTCTACATGCTGCATATTGTACAGGTTCTGAGAAAAAAATATTACTGGCAAGTGAAAATATGGCTATCTCTTCCAATTTGCAGGGGTTTTCCACATTCTATTTTTAAAATCCTATGCAACACATTTAGTATTGAAGTTTATGATGCAATACATTAAGTAGTGCAAACTTTGTAACTAATTTTTTCAAAGCAGCTTGAAACAGTGTGGGGGGTGGGGAGAAAGTCATCAACAGCAAAGGTTTTCGTTACTGGAAACAATATCAAGACTGAAATATCCAAATCCTTAGCCCAGTTCAGTTACTTCCTCTGGGTGAAGATGCAGACCTTTCAGGAAAACAAAAATCTAGTTTTAAGTTCAGCAACAACAACAAAAATGCACAAAAATTGTCTGTGTGCATAAAATATAAACTTAATGCTTACAATAACTAGAAAATGACAAGGAATGGCCCATGTATTAGTGCTTCAAATTATCTACTATTTTTGAGGTTTAAACATAGCTTGTGGCTGCTAGAAATTATCATCTCTTCTGATCCTATGTAGAGAAATATTTTAATCTCAACAGCAGAATTGTTTAGACAGATATGATGTTTTAGGAGACTCCTAGCATAATAAAAAGGAAAGAAATTACTGTTTTTGGTATTTACTCTCCATTTAAATAGAAAGATTGGGAAGATATAGCAGTAACAAAAATTGACCTCAAGGGTTACTTGTTTGAAATTGATTCCTGATACACTGTGATCTAGTCAAAGGAAATAAAATGCTGAGTATCTTTGAAATTAACAGAACCAATCTTAAATAAAGGGAAATGAAAATAATAGTTTCCTCATATTAAAAGAAACACAGAATCTATGTCACTGTTGATTTGGGAGTAATAAGATAAGCTCTGAGAAACCATTAAGAACTGTTTTGTTTGAAGACATATTTTTTGCCTTGAAACCAATATTAAAATATCTCTGAATCTGAATTATAAATGTTGTGAGCTAAATACTCATACAGTTCAAGAGAGTCCTAAGAATTAACTTTAAAACAAGTTATTTCATGATGATCTGGGTGTGGCACAACATGGAATTTTCACATAGGCCGAGAAAAAAAGAGAAAAATCTAAAAGAATTTCAAATGCATTTGCCTCAAAGGGACATTTAGAAGGTCACCTCTATCTGTCCTATGTGAAGGAAAATAATACTTGAAACCCTGTCTTGAAAGGTGTTCGGCTACCTCCCTCTCACAAAAATCTGCAGTGAAAAGGATTTTATAGACTCACCAAGAAAAACCTTTTTCCTGTTTATAATTAGCCTTGCAGGTTATATTCGGGTTGCCCAGGGAGTTTGTGGATGCCTCATCCCTGGAAGTGTTCAAGGACCTGTTGGACAAGGCCTTGAGCAACCTGGTCTAGCTGGAAATGTCCCTGCCCACAGCAGGGGGATTAGAACTAGATGGTCCTAAAGGTCCCTTCTAGGCCTTAACATTTTATGATTGTATGAAAACTTCTCATAATAACTGATCAACTTTGATAAACATCTATTACCAGCCCGCTCTCTAAACAAACCAACCAACCAGCAACAGAGAAAAAGTGACTTATCATTTTCAGTAAAATTTTCTTCTAGGGAAAACTGTCTTTTTTTAGTGTCTTTTTTTTCTGCAGTCGAACTTGATCTTTTGACTCAGTCTTTGCAAGACAGTGTAGCAAATATTTTTCATTGCTTGTTATGCTCCTTTTTATTCTCTTTCCTGTCAGTCTCTATATCCTTACCAATCTAGACATGGTATTTTGGCAAGGTGTCAGCATTGACAAGTAGAGAAAACAAATCATTCCATGCTGTAACAATGATTCTGTTTATACATTTTGGAAGTCCAGGTGTATTTTTTTCCCCGTCTTCCCATTAATCTCGCACTTGAGTATACGGGGCAGTGCATTATGCATGTTCCCCAATTTCAACCTGCAGAGTCCCAAGTGCCTAAGAATTTGAGGACATGGACAAGAATAAACAAATAATATGTATGTGGATAAAATATGTCTAAATTCCCTGTTACTTTTCTGCTTTGAATGCTTGTCCATGTATGGATTCACACCAGGGTTTTTTTCTTTTCTTTTCTTTTCTTTTTTCCTTTTTTCTTTTTTTAAAGGATTCTATGGAAAATATGCTAATAAAGATATCAATCCTGAAGGCACTGCAATAATACTGGCTCTGTCAGAATATACTTTGGTCAATGAAGGCAGATCCACTTGGGTCTTAGATATTTTAACAAAGTCCCTCATCCAGATTCTCTTTGTGCAGAGATCTCAAACTATTGATCCAAACAGACATTATGTTTTTTCAGAACAGTCATCACCTTTGCAATAGGAGATAATTCCTGCTTCTAATAACTGTAGTCAGGCAGATATTTCTTTGTTGAAAGAGTAGACTACACACTTGCAAAGCTTCTATTTAAAAAATAATGCAGGAACTCTGTGCGGTCCACAGGCTGTAGCTCATCGATCCGCTGATGCCTATGTCAGATAGCTAACCCATCTTCGGATGGCTGGCCTTTATGGAATTCTTTTGTTACAGCCTCTTCTTGATGCATTTCAGGCAAATCTTTATGTTGTGCTTCTTAATTAGAAAACTTTTTACCTGGCAGGTAAATACATTGATCCTTCTTAGCAAGATATGGTCTGTCCTATTGACCTTTACTCCTAAATTAATGAAATATACTACTGGACATTAGGTGTACTCTATTCACTCAGTCTAAACAGCATGATAAAAATCTCAGTGTCTTATTTCAGTTTTGAAATAAAACAATGTCTCTTGTTGATTTCTACTTCTTACAAGTACAATTTTGGTACCGCCCTTTTCATTATCAGCCACTTGAGAAAAAGGGTGGCAATTTGTTGCAATGACACAGAAGACTGAGTCTATGCAAGAAAATAAAACCCCATGAGCTCATAAATATAAAACTAGGAAAAAAAAAAAATGGATTCAATCAGGTTAGTACCAAATCACTTTTTCACCTTAGGTAGAACCTTAGATAAACTGTAACAGAAGTCTCATTCATCAAAGAAATAATGTAAGAGGGATTACCACCACAAGGATCTCCTACTTCCAGCAGAAGAAATATCCTCAAGAAAAACTCCCCTCACAGATGGAAAGAGTAAAGAGAAATTTGCAACTGTATGAAATGTCAAGTTTAGTTCTGTGCAGAAATAAGATTTCCAGTTAGCAGAATTAGATTCACAAATCCCTAAGAATCCAGTGAGAATAATATTGGAATGAAATGAGGAAAGAAAGGAAAAGGAAATGGCTGATACAGAATTTTTACTTCTACCCTGAACACAGTTTTAGCACTTGAAGGCAGATGTCTGTGTCAATTAGAAGGCTATACCGGCTACCAGGTATAAAATAAAATCAGTGGTGATGATCTTCCCCCTAGCTGGTCCAGGGGATAGCTATTGTGCTTGAGATTTAGAAGTTCTAAGTTGGTATTGTGGCCCCTTTTATGGTACCACAGGCAGAACCTCTGGAAATGGTCATGTTGTGTCATCGATAACAAAGGGAAGAACTGAATCAAATCTGCAATTACACCACTCTACTTCTGAGCCAAATCGACCCTTTTCTCTAGCAACCAAGACCCTCACAATGAAAAAATCCTTGACGTCTTTTCAGAGAGACACAGACAAGTCATGGTTATCTTACAGCGTTCTTTCTTCAGTGAGAGCAGGTATTAAAATCAAATAGAAGCCTGCGTGTAATTATCTCACTACAATATTTATAACCACTAATTTGGACCTAACTTTGCAGTGGTTAAGAAGACATTGGTTGCATACTCAGAAAACTTTGCCTTCTGGGGCCCTTTTCAATCTCTCATCTTACTGCCCTGTGGATATTTCATTCACCCATGCCATTAAGGAAGTGCTAAAGGTCAGGCATAAAAAGAAACATGGATTGTGCCTGCAAAATGAGTGAGACTTTCTTCTTGTTCTTCCTGCTGTTCCAGGAGTCTTCATGTGCAAGATTCTTAACCTCTCTGTTAAATGAGAAAGAGGATTATTTTATCCTCCAGTAAAAAACTGAAGGATAGCCATGTGAGTGGGTTGGCTTTGTAACTTACTCTCTATTCTAAGGTTGGAGCTGTTTTCAAGTAATTTTGCAAAACATGGGAGTTTTTTTCCCAGACAAGAGGCACTGAATTTGCAACCCTGAACAACCTGTGTGATATAAAGAAAATAAGTAGTTGCCTTCTACGGAAAATATATAAAAGCTGGAAACTTAGCATATAGTGTCCATGTGTTTCTAGTGTCCATTCAGCAGCTGGAGTTAGAGGCCAAAGCCCAAACATGCTTCTGTTGTGACAGAATAAGATTATTTTTTGACATCTCAGCTGAATAATGTTTTTTGTCTTGAAATCTGCCTTCTTCAAAGTTTCAAAGTTTCTCACCTCACCTGGGGTTGGCAGCAGGATCATTGGAGGGCTATCCCCTTTGTTGACATGAAAATGTTCCTGCTGTTTGCATTCATAGGGGTCTCCATCATCAGAAGTCCACAGAGCTCAGTGCCTGCTGGAGATCAGACTTTTGTCTCAGATTGTCTGATGCCTCCTTTTTAGCAAAGTACTGGCTGCTTTTCATTTATTTTAATCTTGTGAATATTAGATGAATTTTGAATTATCATTTTGTTCTTAGAACTAGAAATTCCTCTTAGACTGGCACTTCATGCAACTCTTACAAACATAATGTTGATTATTTCTTTCTTTAAAGCCATTAATGAATGAAATTAATGAAAATATCATTAATGAAACTATCATTTAGAACCTGGCCCAAGCCAGATTCTTCTAGGTATCCATCTGAAAAATCTCCTCAACTCATCAGTGAACCATCACTATCCATTCTAAGAACACGCACTGATTTGGGAATTTGGTTTATGCCCATAGTGTATCACCTGACCTTCACTATTTTCAAAATGTCATGTGACTAGTGCCTGAAAGATTACTGAGGTAGAAATATATCACAAGTATTACATCATCCTTATCTTCTAGGCCACTTATATTGCCAAAAAGTAATGGCAATGATCAGAAACAGTACATGTTTTTTACTGTTGTCATTCAGTTGCTTACAAATTGATTACACAATGAATTGAGAAGGCAAGATGAAGCACTAAATCTATAATTTATCAGTTATACTTTTTTTCCATTGATACAGTTTCCTTTGGATAGTAAACTTCCTGATGTAGCAACCCTAAATATTTCTTCAAGAATAACTGTGATATGGTCTCTATTACTTATGAGATTCTCCAGAAAGAATTTTATCATTGTCTGAACATTTGAACCTCTCTAACATACCCTATGCAAAGTTCCCTTCCACACATTTTGTAGGACTGTGCCCTACATACTCTCTTCCAATAAATAATTAAGTACTTAGTCCACATTGCTTTTCTCCTTTGGTTGCTGTTGTTGCCTGATCAAAAATTTCATCTGCAGCTTCTTTTAGAGAAGAGCTTTTGTTTTGTTCTTTCTCCTTTTATCATCACCTAGAGAAATGCAACAAATTTGCCTCTCAACTTCAGAGAGTGACTTCAAAGCATTCTTGATCTATAGTATAATATTGGTCTGTTTTTCTCCTGTTCATGCTTCCTGAATAAACTGTTTTTGTTTTACTAGACTTCCAATTCTTCTAATTTGTTTTACCAGCTTTCTACGATGCTGATTAACCAAGTTTTTTTGGTTATAAAGCAATGTTTCCAATCATTTCTCTACAGTTCCTCTGCTGTTTTGCGTTTCTGCTGATAGTCATACAGGCACATCAGGGTCAGCACATCAGGGAGGAGTGTGCTTCAGAATAAATGCTACAGGTGAAATATTTTATAGTAAAGTAGTTTTGATACTTTCATTGACTCTAGCTGTTTATAATGATGGATCCCAGTCTGTAGTCTGTGCCTGTATGCCAAAGCCACACCTTAAAGATACAAATGAAATCCACACTTGTTGCAAGTCTACAGAAATATCATGAAGTAGTGACTGCCCTTAAGCCTCTCCCTAAAATGATGAATGCTGAGGATGCTAAACATTTTACTGTATCAGATCTTTAGTCCTTTGTTTTAGTTATTTCACAGGCAATGCTTTCTGTGAGAGGTTTTAACACATCTTCTAACTTTCATAAAATGTGAGTTCATAAATCTTATTTAGTAGGATAGTGGTCAATGGCCAAGAGTCCTGATAGACATCAGAGAAAAGGAGTGTCCCTCAGGAGTCCACACTGAGACCTGTGATATTGAATATATTCATTAATGACATAGAGGGATCAAGTGCACTCAGCATATTTGCAGATGACACCAAACTGGGTGATGCAGTTGGCACACCTGAAGGAAGGATGACATCCAGAGGGACCTGGGCAAGCTCTAGAATTGGCCTATAGGAATGTCATGAGGTGCAACAAGAACAAATGCAAGGTGCTGCTGGTCACTGTCAACATTGGCTAGGGGTATGAAATGATAGGGACCAGCCCTGCCAAGAAGGATTTGGGGATGCTGGAGAGGCTGGACTTGACCCAGCCATGTGTACTCACATCCCAGAAACCAACCATGTCCTGGGCTGCATCCAGAGCAGCATGGGCATCAGGGGAGGGAGGGGATTCTGCCCCTCTGCTCTGCTCTGCTCTGCTCTGCTCTGCTCTGGTGAGATCCAACCTGCAGTGCTGCATCCAGCTCTGGGGGCCCCAGCACAGGGAGAACATGGAAGTGTTGGAGTGAGTCCAGACAAGGGGCACAGAAATAATTAGAGGACTAGATCACTTCTTCTATGAGGAAAAGCTGAGACAATAGGATTGGTCCCAGTTGGAAAAGAAAAGGCTTTGGGTGACCTGATTATTGCCTTCTAGTAGCTGAAGGGAACCTACAAGAAAAATGGAGAAGGACTTTCTCCAAAAGCGTGTAACTGAACTGAAGAATGGATTCAAACAAAAAGAAAATACGTTTAGATTAGATATTAGGAAAAAAATTTCTTTACTCTGAGGGTGGTGCAGCAAGGGAACAGTTTCCCAGAGAAGCTATGATTGCCCCATACTTTGAAGTGATCAAGGCCAGGCTGGATGCGTCCCTGAGCAACATGGTCCAGTGAAAAGTATCCCTGCCCATGGCAGGGGTTTAGAACTAGATACTCTTTAAGAGCCTTCCAACACAAACCATTCTGTGACTTTGATGCAGAATTGAAAACGAGGACTTGAAATACAGGTCTATGGTCACAACTCCAAGGAAACTCAAAATACAATTTATAACTCCCTGACTTCTGAAGATTTGGCACCAGAATTTGAACTATGACAGATGAAGCTTTAGTTTTAAATACCCAATGCAATTGTGATGCTAGTGTTAGTTACACTTGTTTCAAATTTATTATAGATCAGGGAGTTGTGCCATCATTATGTAAACCTGGACCCTAATTTGGAATTCTCTGTACAGTTCAGAGCAATTTTAAGATCTATATTGACCTCTTAAATTTTTCTAATATATTTCATGCCCTAAATTTGAATTAAGTGATATAATTTTTTGGGCCTAAATGCAATGCAGCTTAAAAACATTTCAGCAGCAATCTTTGGTGCCAGAATAGAAACAGAAAATTTAGCATGCCTCAAACAGATGGAGATATCCATCAAGTTGTTTAAATATTTACACTAAAATACATATAAAATCTATGTGTGTGTTAGAAAACATTAGTTAAGGAATGCAGTTTCATTTAAGAGCTGTGTAAGGCAGAGGTTCAGTTTTATGATAGCTCTCTGACTAATGAGTTGTTTTCATATCATTCTGCTTTTTTAGCTTACATACTTTAAAACAAAACCTTATGAGTCTATCTTTATAAATGATCTCATTAACTTCAAGCTGATTCTTTTCAGGTGCCACTTTGTTTCAGTGTAAATGACACTTAAGATTTTTTGTAACAGTCTGCAAGATCAAGAATTGATAAAAAATTGCATGTAAATCCCAGCCTACCCTGTGGCACAGACATGCATTTCTGTCTGTTTACAACATAAGCAATTAAATAACATAATCTTAGATTGAGCTAAGAAATCCAGGAACAATCCATAGCTTGGATACTATACCCAAAATCACCACTTCCTAGGTGTGCTTCTTGCATTGACATTTTGCTCTAATTGTGTCTTTCATTCCACAAGCTGCCTACTTAAAATTGTTTGCCACATCCTCTTCTTTTCTCAGCCACACAGGAAAGCAGATAGAGATATACCAAAGCCCTGGACCACTAGTAGAGCCAAAGCAGACTTTGCACAAACCCACAAGCAGATTTCCCACTAAATGTCAATATAACCATTCTTTCAAATGCTGAAAAAAAACTGCAGCAAACCAAACATTGTGACTGTAGCATTTGCCCAAGGGCTTATGCTCACCTGAGTCAGAACAAGTTTGAGCTCACACTTCCGAAGACAAATTCCTCTGGTGGTGGAGAGCTTGTTCAGAGAGAGAATGTTCAGCCTACTTCACAGCAGCAGCTGTGCTACTACTGGGAACAGAGAGTTTTCAAGATTCATGGCATCAGATACAATAATGGCCATGCGAGCCTGCATCTCTAATCTAGTAATGAAGCAAGTTGCTATTGCAATTTGCATTAAGTAGTTCCTGAATAAAAATGAAATTGAATTAGAGAATGCTCCTAAGTTACATCTGCTTTGAATTCTTGGTGAGAAGAGAGGTTGTTTCCAACATGGTATGAAGGATAGGCAGAGGTAATTAGGTCTTTTTTTGATGCTCTTTAAGGAAAAAAAATTGTTAATACCAGATATGTTTTCCAGGTTATAAGTTATAACATGATTGTAATTTAAGTTCTTCCCTAGGATTTAAGAATAAGATATTGTGACTCCTAGCTTGCAAAGATGTGGAAGTCCTCCTCTCTCAATGATGCTATGTTTCTACCAAATGCTAACACACAGTTCTCTGTATTATGTGTAAATTTTCTTATTATGGAAAAATGACACAATACCTTACTCCTACTGAATATATGTAAGTATTATTTATATATATACATATATATAAATATATATATATATCAGGTAGAGAATCATCATGATGTAACTGTTTAGGAGAGTGGCAAATCAAGCCAGCTTTAGAGTTTGTTAAATAGTAGCAGATTTGTTAATGGTCAGATTTTAATATTCATCATCACCAATATATACACAAAACTCTTTGCCTTATCAATACCTTAGGTTTTAGCTTTCATGTTTTTCAGATTTTGTGCTGCCTAGGAGTGTAGTTCTGAGCCTCATATTAAGTGCTAGTGAGCTCTCTTCAAAGATTAGGTAGACAAAACAAATCATTTTCCAGCTGGAGACCAAGGACAACCATTACAAGTTTTCAGGCCCAAAAAGCCTAAACAATGGTGGACTGAAGAGAGAAAACAAGGATGATGGGACTTTTTGATCTGAAGCTGTAATTCGACAATTAAACCCAATATGCAAATGGACCAAAACTTATAAAAGTGTGAGATATTGTGACCACTTGTCCATTTTGTAGCCATTTTGGGTCCATCTTGGGTGTAGTCCTGGCCCAGCTCTTGTACTGCTCAATGTGTATCCATTTAAGCCTTTTAATAAATATTTGCTTTATTCTCTTAGCTCTGTCTAGTCTCTGTCCCAGGTCAGCCTTCTCAAGGCACCAGTTTGAGAGTCCCACTCTAAATTAACTGTCAGTATAAAATACCATGGAGCACATGCATTGTAGTTACTATCAATGGGTGAAGCTTTTGGTGGATTTTAGTTGCAGAAATCCCACTGATCAGGCTAGGAAGTTATTCAAAAAGAGAAGTCAGAACTGAAATAACCTTGTCTTCCTTCACTTTCTCCAGTTATCCAATTCTACTTACTTGTGCTTCATATGCTTGTGCTAGTGTCAAAAGAGGAAAGGGAGTTTATCCCATAACTTTTATCTTGCCAGTCATTTGCAAGTGTTTGGAAGAATGTCCCTCATGTTCTCACTCTGGCAGCTTTAGTTGTCAGGATGCCTCTTATATGCAACCAGACCAAGCTTTGTTTGACTATTTGGTGATTGTTTCACTCAAATATTTAAGGGAAGTTCTGTCACAGTGTTATAAATACATACTACTGTTAATTATAGCATTTAATAATTTCATACTTTATAGGGTAGTTAATGCTGATTTTACCTTCATTAGTCTGTTTATAGTTTATTGGTGACACAGGCCTCCACGTTGGCTAAAATCTTATTTATCTTGGTTTATTTATTGTCAATTTCTTTTTTCATTCTACTGTGAAAAATTACTGGCACAAACCTTTCAGAACAAGAGAGCTCTTATGGAAAAAAACATCTACTTTCTGACTGTCTGCAGAGATGACTCAGCCTCTTTTACACAATGAGCTTGCCATGGCAGAACAGCTTAGCTTTTCCTGTCATTACTTACAGTGTGACACCTGAACACAAAGTTGCCATTTCCCATCTACTAAGTGATTGTATCATTGTCTGTATAGAAGGAAGTATTAAGTTCCCACCAGGATCAGCACGTTCAATATTAATGTCTCTAATGCAGAAGTGATTTACTTATTTCTTTAATCAAGCAGCCAAGAGAAAACATAATTATAATAGTACAAGCCTGAATGGCAAATTAATCAAACCTCTTTAAAGTTCTGATTTTGCAGCTGGAATTTTGCCTGCTGTAGCTTAAAAACATTTTGCTAAGTACTTAAGGTGCTCGAAATTTACAAACCAGGAAGGATGTGAATTTTTTTGGCAAATGTCCTCTGGATCTACTTCAGTTATGTTTCTCTTAACTGTCACTCCAGAGTAACAGTGCTTTGCTTGTTCCCAAAGTATGCATTTTCCTACCAGAGAAAAAGAAATACAGCCAGTAATTTCTCAGTCCGGATGTATTTCTTCCTGACCTGTTCTGAGTTGTTAAATTGAAGTGAATAATGAAGGCTATTCTAAGCAAGAACCCAGTAAAAACTGCAAAGTAAGAAAGTTTGGTTCAGTTTTATAAATGGTTACTAAGCAAGAACAAGGGAACAAATCCCTTCTGTAAATACTATTCATTTGTTCATGTGCAGCTTTCTCACTGCATCCCTGCCCCACCTCCTGATGCTGACACAAAGACTGCCAAAAGAGAAAGCTGTTGTGGAGCCATTGATCATGTGTGTGTATTTTATGATAACCCAAAAGCATTTATTTGGACTTTACCCAGTTTACCTCAAAAGAAATTTTAACTTTGGAGAAAATGAATGTGTCTGAGGAGGTTCTTTTCAAAACCAGCCCCAAGTGACATTTTTAACAAAGCAAACCAAGGGAATGTCAACAAAGTAGTCAGTCCGGGATCAATCCACCATCAAGTTCTTCCCTGACTCGCCTTCTGTGTTAAGGTGGGAAAGTGAATGTGTCTGCCCTAGAAAGGAGAATTAGCCTTCACTGAGGTTGTTGTAGGCAGTTTTAAATTCTAAATAGTTAAAAACTGGCTTGGAAATCTGCCCATTGGTGCCTACAGAGTGAGATGGCAGGTGACTATTCACTCATCCTCTCATCTCATCTCCCTCTGCTCCTCATTACTTTCAGTATTTCAACTAAAATAGAGAACCTGTGGTCTACAAAACCTTCCAAGTACCTTGCTACAATCAACCCCTTCTTCATTTTGGTATTGCTCTTTTTCCTGTTTTGTGTGTCTGTTTACAAGGACAGCCAAAAGAAATTAATCACAAATCTGAACAAAATTAACATTAATCTGAATGAAATAAATTATATTTCTTCTTTCACTGTACTGTAAGAAAATAATATAAGTTGATAATTTGAAATCTGGGGGTTAGTCAGGTATTACAAAGTTACCTCAGGGGTTTTTTCTGCTTTTAGCACCCTCTGTACAGGAAAAATTATGGAAATGGTATGGAAAGGATACATATAGTAATTTTGTGTAGAACATATATCATTTAGCAGGGGTCAGCAACTGGCAAAGGTTAACACCAAAGTACTTAAAAATCAGAGCAATTAGTAGGATAATGCTTTAAAAATGAAAGTTTGGATCAAAAAGATCCTTAACATTCATCTGTAAAACAAAATTTGGACAATATAATTTGTATTAGTCTCCAGCAAAAAGTTTCTTGAAATGAGTATTTCAGAAAAATGAGCTTCATACAAATGAGGTCAGATTGAAGTTGACAGGAACCTTATTCTGTTATGAATCTCATATCTCATGCTGGGTTGGCAAGAATAGATGGGGCAAGAATAACACACATTGATTTTCTTTTTTCTAAAAAATAGAATATTCCCCAGTTATTTCAGGGGAATAGAGAGTCAACAAGCAGAAACATCCATAAAATTCTCAATAACTAGGTGCTCCATAGTTACACATTATAGAGCTCAAGTGTGAAAGCAGTCATGGAGTGGGTAGAATGAAAGGATGATTGTATTATATCAGGGCCCAGAAATGGTAGTCATACCTGTTTGGAATATACCAAGAATGGAAAGAAACCTAGGTTCACCCCTGCAGCCATGCAAACTGTGGGGACTCCCCTCTACAGTGCTCAATTCCTATTTCATCAGGGATCAGGAAAAGAGTTAAAAACTGTGAGGCATAGCAAAAGATCAGAATTTCTTTTTAGACGGGTTGTGCCATATATACATAATATATACTGTATTAGGTAAAATATATACACTGAAATAGGTTAAAGACAAGACTGAGATGTGAGAAGAGTTCTGTAAAGAAAGTGTGTTATCCTTTCCTCGTGTTGTGAACCCCTTTCAGAACACCCCAAAGGGAAATGATGATACAGACCCCGTACACTTTCTCTGCTAATCTGCTTAATTGTGTACTCACTCATTTCAGTGAGACTGCTATGCTCCACAGGCTGGCTTCAGTTCTACAACAAAGCAAGCAAATCACTTTAAACTTTCCTCTTTAGCATCCTCTTTTTTCCTACTCAACTATAATA
This sequence comes from Cyanoderma ruficeps, assembly GCA_008694505.1. Lineage (NCBI taxonomy): Eukaryota > Metazoa > Chordata > Aves > Passeriformes > Timaliidae > Cyanoderma > Cyanoderma ruficeps. Next base: position 42,100,055 of record VZDJ01007755.1, read on the forward strand.
TATAGTGTTTGACAAAAATAATTTTGTCCAGAGTGAAAACTGATGGAAGAGGACAACAAATTTTTTGTGCAGTGCTTGCAAATCTGGCACAATACTCAGCTTTGCTTTCTGCACTATATTTGTCACTGTGAAGGCACTACTGAGGTGAAACAAAACCACTCTTGGTATTACCTTTTGCAATCTCGTTGAAATAAACACTGCCTTCTTCCACAAAAATGCGATTAATTCTTTCCATCAAGCAGCGCAATGTAATATTCATGTGATGAAAACTATCTCGGTCTAGTCATCAAAAATATAACTACCGTAGGGAAAGAAACTTTTCATTATTTACATAACACTGAAGACATGAATATGTGTCTTTCATTTATCTATTATACGCTACTAATGAATAAATGACTAAATTGAATACCTCATTCTCTAATTGTAATTAAAAAAAAAGGAAGTAATCACTCAGGAATACTATCAGAATTAACCTTCTTCTGTGGTTAATTTAAACATATGCAGTACAAATAATCTTACTTGAAGCAGATGGACAGCTCAGAAACATTCATTCTGTTTACCAAAAAAAAAATTGAGTTACAAATGCACAAATGTATTTATCTCAGGTTCTCCTGCAGCTATATTGGGAACTTGTACTTCTTGCACATTTTAAAATTACATTTCTTTTCTATTTCTTCAACCAATAACAAAGAGTAATAAGTACATTGATCTCTCACACAGAGAGACACACAAAATTTGTTTAACGTAAAAGAGAAATTTATTTAAAATAAAAAATATATTTAGGATAAAGCATTAACAAAATAACAGAAGTAAACGAAGTTTGTACTTTTTTCCTAGAAATATCATGTTGCAGATCGAAGTCCAAGCCCTGCACAGTTCACATTGTTCTTAGTCTAGCTCACTGCACAGCAGAGGTCCCGGAACTCACACTTTGGATTTATATTGGAAGCAAAAACTCCAGTGGCTCAGGTGATGATAAAACCATGTGACCACTACTATTTTTCTATAGCAAATGAGTTTATGAAAATAAATCTCTTAGTTGCAAGTAATATCACAGGAAGGCCCAAGGCAAGCACTAATGTAAATCACTCTGGATTGATTACCAAACATGCTTGGGACTGGGAAGCAAGGCTAGGCTCTCTCTCCAAGTGAGGAGTTTAATAAGTAAATACAGTAATGTAGGGTTTTAGATTTCATGAGCATGAATTTTGTGTCCATGTCTGACCTGATGAGTGAGATTCTTTGCTGTGGAAGAGCAGAACTTTTGCAGGAGCAGAGGGATTCCCTTACACATGTTGCTGCCCAGACACTGCCTCCACTAGCAAAAGAGAAGGGCCAGGCATGCTGTTGAAATGAAATGAAAGGGAAGTGAGGAGGGATGACAGTGAACTCACTTCTGCTAGCTCAGCACTGACATATGCTGACTTCAAGTGCACAGAACTGTTGTGCAGCATGTCAACGTGGATTTATAGGGTTTGAGTCTTTGTCATCAGGTCAGCTAAGGTTTTGACATTCCTACCCTAGTCAAAATACAGTTTACCAAGTAACATATATTCCTTGTTGTTTTTTTCTTCTTTTATTTTTTCCAAATGACCTGCTTTTGTTCACTTGTTTTCTAGTTTTGACATATTTTAATGTTTCTTTTTAACTTTCAATGCACTAGTAGATTATTTATTACTTAATGTAAAACACAACATACATAACGAATTTGACCTCCTTGACAATGTATTTCCCTTTACCCACTGCTGTATCTTTAAAATTCAAGATGAACAATGAGGGTTGCTTTAATTCCCTAGAAATCAATTAGTTTATCATCTGGCATAATGCATTTGAGACTAGTAGAGTATCCTAAAACAAGAGAGTTTCTCAAAATTTTATTCTTTTTCTACTAGTAAGTGTCTTCAATTCTGTCATTGTTTCTCTATATCATAATGTCCATGTGGTGTAGGTTGAATTTGCATTCAGGTCATGTTTCAAGTTGGAGTATAGACTGTCACCAAGTAAATTTTAAAAAAATACAGTTTCAGCTGACCTAGAATTTCTCCAAGTGAAAGCAAAGATCAGTGCTGATACACAGAAATCTAGTATTTCCCTATCTTACAGATTAGTTCTTTGTAAAGCATAATGCCCACTGACATCCAGATGAACATGTTTTCTCTCAGTGAAATTTTTTAAGCTTTCATTCAAGGTCAAAACCAAACATTTTTTATTTCTGGACTCTGGTTCTGGAGTTTATGATTCCGGACTTTTAAAGAATGCTTGAAATTAAGAAATTGCATTGCACACCTGTAATAATCTTACAGAAGGTAAGGAAAATAAAGGTATTTATGATCCACAAAAGGTAGAGCACAAGTCATCAATTAATGAAGACAGAAAGATCTCTAATCTTTATATTTCTTGTTTCTGAATCACCTGCAATCTTGCACAAAAAATTCCATACATGACATATAACATTAACAGAAATATGTCAGTAACTTAAAAGAAGAAGTTCCTGTCATAATCTCAATTTTAGTATTTTAATATTAGATTGTTTAAAGAGCGCAGTGAAACCAGCATTGTAACATACTTTACACTAATGGATTTGGTCATATTTGAGTAAGCACTCTTACTCTGATGCTAAAATCTAATCTAATATCTACAACCTGCAAAGATGGCATTTTAATCAGCAAAAATATAAAAATATCTTTACAGACCTATAGCTTACATGCATATTACAAGTTGTAGAATATAGGTTATATAATGACGGAACAATTTCTTTGAACAGATTTCTCGTTCTTAGTTACCTAGAGCCTGCGTTTTTCATCTATAAAATTCTTACTATTATATAACTGTTTAGAATCTCCACGTATGCCACAATATTTTTTAATCACATGGAAAATACAGTGCAAATCTAGCTGTGCAAGAGCAGAGAAGCCAGACTGTGCTGCACTGAACAGTGAAACAAGACGAACTGGATGGTCAGAGTGATATATTTTACACCCAGCTCTAATTTTCATAACACCTTTAGATCATTGACATGATCTGTAGATCTGTACATCTTTAGAGTAAGGACATGCCTTTGTTTTGTGGAACGGGCATATTAGGGATCAAAGAAGAATGACATCTTTCAAAGCACAACATTGTTTTAAGCTAAGGCAGTGAATTTATTTTCTCTGTGGAGATGCAGCAACTGTGCCTCTTCTTACAGAAGCAGTCTGATGAAGCCTTGTGTCTTCTTAAGAACTAATATAGCTGAGACTAAGAAATTGCTTTTCTTAGTTTACTTTTTTGATGGGATTTTTTTTTTTTTAGTTGGTTGAGTTTTTGTTGTTGTTTTGGTTTGGTTTTGCTTTCCTAATTGTCTGTTTGTTCTTTAATGATCTGTGCAGAAACCTTGGGAAGGGAGCAATGATGGCAGGCAGGGCAAATGCTTGTACTTCTAAGCAACTAGAAAACCATTTCATATGACCAGGGGCTGCTACAGCATCCTCTGTTAGACTGCAGAATCATCTGAAATTTATGCACAATCTGAGCAAAAGCTTGACAGAGAGGCCTTTCCAATTCTCTGATGTGAGTGTTCAAAGCTAAGCTTTCAGGAAGGCTATTATAGTATGCTTAAGAGAAGTCCTTTGGTTGAAAAGCATCTCTAAAATATACAATTCAGAGGACTTTAATACAGCTTGCTGTGACTTAAAACGCAAGTAAAGGTAAAAGGCGGCTTTAAGAATATTCTGTTTTTATAATAGGTATTACAAAGGGCCACACATGATATATATGTCCTAAAAAGATATTGTTGCTGGTTCTGTGTTCAAAACTGAAGCTTGCATTTCATCTTGGAATTCCGTCACAGAATATTTTCTCTAAAATTAAATTTCTCACTGTCTATATATAAAACACTTACTATTTGAGATTAATTCTAATTTCTCAGTGACTATCAAAGTATTTTAATTAGATGCTTTAAGAAATACAGCTTGTTGTTGGAATGATTTTTTGTGAATGATAATAATTGACTCCCAGAGACGTGTCCACTTGTTACAGAGAGCAATGCAATTAAGCGAATTAAAAAAAAATCCTGGAAGATAAGGAGGAGAAAAAATATTTTATTGGGGCAAACTAATTTCTTAAAAAAAAATTTCTTTTTCTGCTAAGAAAGGGTTCTGAAAGTGATTGGGGGTTTTCCAAAATTTTTGTTAAACTCTTCTGAACAGCTATAACTCTGAATAAAGACATAACTTAATATGTAATCATATGCTAATGTGTAGTGAAAGGCTAGTAACTGTTCTAAATACCTTGGCTAATTAGGATGGCATAGTAAACAGTTCAGGATGAAATTTTAAAATTTTAAATAATTTCTGAAAGGGCTTTTACTTTTTTTAATTGATTTTCCTGCCAAATCCGTTCAAAAAGAATATGTGGCAAGTTTGGCTGGCTTGAATCTTTATTTTTCAGGGAAATTTTTTGACTAAAAGAAAATTTTTCTCTTCTGTCTAGAAAATTTTAATTAACTTCTTATATGTTAGCTACATGCTTTTTGTAAGAAGGTTGAAAGATCAAAAATAACTACAAACTTCATTCTTAAGGAAAACTTTACACAGCAAAACACATAAATACTTTTCTTAGCTATTCCTTATTATATTTTGCTTTTATAATTTCTTATAACAGGAATACCTAGATAATACTTGTAAAGTATCCATGCACAGATAAAAAAATTCCATGTTATGAGAATCTGAAAATAACTTCCTTATTATTGAGTGAAAATAAATATAGGGACAACGTTCTTTTATTTCGTTGTTGGATTATACACTCAATTTTTCATGAAATAATAAAATCAATTTGAAAACCAAACAAATTATTTTATTAGATATCTCATTAAGAAGTGAAAAATAGACAAAAACCTGAATAATAATATTAAATTATATTTCATCACTGTTGGAACTTGTTCCTCATTTTTCTTTTGAAATTCAATTGCAAGAAATTTAATCTGAAGGCAAGATGTAGGATAGATTGTGCAGTATCTGAGAGGCCTTTATCAAAGTATCATCTTCACCCCATTTTGTTTAGCTGGGTTACTCACCTCTTCCTGAATTCCCCATACAAAGTAACAAGTTAATTCTTGGCCAACCTTTCCGCTTGACAAGTTTAGGATGTTTTCCATGTTTTTGATTTTACTGCCTTTTCCCGGTTCTTTTGTACCAGAATAAAAAGGACTGTGCACAGCCATGAGACAAGATGGTACTCATCTTCTTTACTCCATAGTTCATTTATGAATATCATCTTCAAAGGGTGAAATTAATTAAATGGAGACTCTGGTAAAGAAAGCGCGTCCAGGAAACCAGTCTTTAGGTTTTGGTTTTTTTTGTTGCTGTCATTTGCCTAATGACTTCCTCCCTCCTCTAAAAACTAGTAGCATGTGTGGTGTCTCAGACTGGTATGTCTAATAACATAATAAGGTGTCTGTCTTTCCCAGTAACATCAGCTAAGCTAATAAAAGGTATAACTTTTCTCCACAAATTTTGTTGTATTCAATTATAATGAGGAAAACACGTAGCTGCAGAAGAAGAAACACTTGGATTTAATTTTTTATTTTAAAACATGAATTTATGACCCTCTTCTGATTACTATACTTGAAAAGAACAATTCAATGCAGCAACAGTTGCATAATACAAGTGATCAGACTCCTAAACAACCACAATCTGAGGTCTGTAATATTATGGAATTCCGTGCAATTAATGTTTTTTAATGTTTTTTAAGGTGCACGGTATTTAAAATCATCTTCATTAATGGCACAGTTTCATTCCAACTTTCATGTTTTGCAGGTGTGATTAATATTTCTGCCCACTAGAAAAACATCTTATAACCATTAATTGAAACAAATTTGAAATGCAAAGATTCGGTTGTACAGGAAGACAATACGAAGAATTTCACCAAAATGGAAAATACTTTCAAGTCACGAATTTTGAAGTTTTTATATTGCATATAAATCAGTTTGGGCTGTGGTTTATGTTATGTTTTTCCCTGCATAACTGGTTATTCACTTATAATGACCCCTACTCTTGCAACTAACCACACTGATGAAATGTGTCCATGATGGAAATACACAAAGCCATCTACTGCAACGTCAACTGCTACAGGGAGAAACCTGAAGGGTGCCCAGACAATGACCTGTAGTGCTGTGGGTGGCTTTGTTGGGCTTCAGAACTATAAAACATGCTAGGAGAAATTCTTCATTCGATAGAAGATGTTATGGTTGTTCTTCTGACAAAAACTCATTAGTTCAGAAGTAGTAAGTAAGTTTGGGTAAAAGCAAATAAAGTCTGTGAAAAAATCAGAATTTCTGGCACTTAATGACTCTTCTTGCTTCAAAGTTTAAAAAAAAAAACCCCAATGAACAACAGAAGACATTTTATTTTTCTTTTTTGTAAGTTTATGTCCTAAATCATCTTGCTTTTGTCCTACACATATCTACTTTATGGTATGAAGGAAACATAGATTTTACATGAATTTGCTCCAAACATTTCCACTCAAATGTAAAGGTGTTTTTGATTTTACAGCATTTTGACTTCTACTTAAGTTAGAAGCATTTTCTGAAGTCTGCTGTCATCCTTCTGATACAAAAGCATCTACTATTCCACCAAACTACAATCCTCTTAGCCTTAACTGCAGGTATTGTGAGATAAGACAGCCACTTGCCAACCATTGTCAGATTAAGTCTCTATTTTTCCAGAAACTTCAAAGCAGATATTTGCTACTGGCAACATCCTGGGTTTGTCCCATAACAAATATTCAGGGCCTTACATCAAGTACAGCTGAGTGCCATAATAGGTAATTCTGTCACTGTGTTTTACTGATAACCCAGCTGCCATGGTTTCTGGATGAGTATCAAAACTCTGAAATTCTGCATTGTTTTGTCGTTGTTTTGGCTTGACAGCTGGGATAGTGTCTGAACCAGGTTGATACGGCCTCCTTTCCAGGATTTCAAATACATTTGCTCCCTTATCTGAAAGAAAGCTGTTTCTTTGCCTTATGTATATGAAGTGGGTCAGATGGGAGCACTCAGGGAATGTGGGAGACTCAGCGGAGTCGTGACTCCTTGAAGAGGAGCTTCTTCACACATTGATACAGACAATAAGCCTGCAGAAGGCTGAATATCGTCAAAACAGGTAGTGCCAAATCTGCTTGATGCCTCTGCCAGAGCCTCCTGCCAGCACTAGCTTTTTCAGTAAGTCTCTGTGCTCTGACCTGTTTAGAGCAAGGTTTGAAAACAGCTACAACATTTCCTCTTTCTGAACAGTTTTGAAGCACCTCGGCTTAGAGGGTGTGATAGTTTCAAACAGCTTCTTGAGGTTTTATCGTGGCTGGTCCCTTGTAACAACTCTGGGTACCAAGGGTTCTGTTCAGCTAAATAAAAGTAGCTCAGTGAATACCACTGAGACGATTTTTTTCATTTTTTTTTATTTTAAGCCATTTCAGCCCTATCACTCCTGTATGTTGCATAAGCCCCAAGAACATGCCCAGCTTGCAAGTCTTTCAAGGGGCATCGCTCTGTGTGACACCATTAGACTTTTGCTGAGAGTTTGGTTTCGGGGGGGCATCATACATCACCCAGTCGAACTTAAACTCACTGTTGGCCACACATCAGCGTCTCCACTATGTTGTCCAATTACCTGTGTCTTTGAAAAGTTGCAGAAAAGGTACGCTCCACCATACTGTCTTCACAGACTACTGTATGAGTCATTCTTTGAAACAGACAGTTTAATATCAGTGATTGTGCCTAGATTTTTAAGTGTAGATCTCAGTGAATGCTTTCCTTCACTCTATACAGTTTTGTTTATATAATCCTTTCAGCCAATTGTGCTTCTTCATTTTACTATTTTAGAAAACTCCTAATATTATTCCAGTATGTCATGGTACAAGAAAACTTTAATTCACCATAAATTGCAGGATGAAATGGCTCATTCTCTACTAGTGAAGTTTCAAGTTTTATTACAATGATTCTTTAAAATTTTTGAGAAATTCTAATGGCTCCTACTTTGAAATTTCTTCATATCCAAGAAATGTATCTTCATTTACTAAAATTAGCTGCTTCAAACTTTATCTTATTTCTTTTTTGATATATTTAGTTTCATATATTTGATTTCCCAGTGTCATTTGTGTGATTTTACAATCTCAGTCACATGGATTAACATTTTGCAACTTCAACTGGGACATTAGGAAGTATACTGCTCAAAGGCACTTGGGCTACTTAGAGAATCTTATTACCTATTACCTGTATTGCATGAGTCACATGCTGGGGCAGAAACTTTCTAGTCACATTTCTAGTCACAACCCCAAATATCTCATAGGAGAGGAAAACCTGGTTTATCCACAGAGTATAATGGACCAACAGCCTGCAAACTTCAGTCTTCCTTTCCTGCCTGAGCCTTACAATATTTTTTTTCCCAAAACTCCCTATAACCTAGTGATGCCATGACTTTAAAAAAGCTACAAAAACATGGGTGTGTCATGCTGGAAAAAAATAGTCTCCTGACTGAGCATTTTGTTACCTCTTACAGCTGCTACAGGAGAGAAAGATGTAGTCCAAATCCTAGGAGCACAGAAGGATAACCTGGAGACTGGAATAAATTGAATTTTTGGTCTGATTATGCTGGAAGAAGAGTTGCTGCCTGTAGAATTTCCCAGTAGGAACACCTGGAGAAACATGGTTGAATAACTTCTGACAGAAACATAGATTAGTGCTGTTTCAGGGAAAGAAAAGCAGGTGGAATGAAGGTCAAGGACAAAAACCACTGACCAGGAAATATTTGTCTTATGTACTAACATTGTAATGTTGTTACCCAAAACTTCATCTGAAAAGATATCAATGTACAGCAATGATCACAAATACAACTGGGTGTTGTGAGGTAAATGAAGACAGCCTGCACTCTGGGTCAACATCAAAATCTGAGCCTGAACACAATGAAGTGGACAGGGAACCCCATTCCTGTGACAGTGCTTTAATTTTTTGCATCTCCCTTCTCCAGCTTCTTGACAGTGTTTGTCAAAGCAACCTATCACAACTTGTCCTTAGCAGCTCAGAGGAACCCTGGCAAAAATATTCTATGACTGCTTCTGGAGAAAATGTGGCTCTTTTAAGAAATACGTGCCCAGTCTGTACGTGGATGCACACATACAGCACTCTTACCCTTGCTGGTATCTTACAGACCTTATGGTACTACAACCAAAAAAAGCCATGTAAAGTGCAAGGTGCTGTCACAGAGAGTGAGGGAGTGACATGCCAAAATGACAGATCCCACACCTCTCACACATTACAGAGAGCAATGATATTGTCAAAACTAATCTCTCAGGTGTAGAAGTTCCATTTTAACATGCAGTGATATGTCTCAGCCATAATCCACACCATGGATCTAAAACTGTGTTGGGCATACCAGCTGCCCACATGGATAATATCCTACAGGCCAGCAAACACCTGACTGACAGCCATGATAGCAGTGGGGTGTTCATTCCCAGGCTTGTCTGGTGCTCTCTCAGAGGAGACCCTTACAGAAGTAATGACATAAGATGCAATAGAGTAAATTATCTCAGAAGACATGGCAGCAGGACTAAAATAAAGTTTCCAGAGTATCAATTTTATTTATATATAAAATTCTGTAACGACATAACAAGGTGCGTAAGCTGGCAGTTGTAGAACAGTGTGAAGAGAGTTCCATTATGTGATTGCAATGGCCAACATAATTAACATGTTTGGAAATGTACGCAGTTTTGCAATGATCAATTGTAGGGTGTTGACACTGGCTAGATGCCAGGTACTCACCAGAGCTCCTCTATCACTCCCCTTCTCAGCTAGATATAGAGGAGAAAAAATAGCAAAAGATTCATGGGTTGAGATAAGCACTGGGAGAGATCGCTCATCAGATACTATCACAGGCATAACAGACTCAACGTGAGGATATTAACTGAATTTATTCCTAACAAGATCAGAGCAGGATAATGACAAGTAAAATAAATCTTAAAAACACCTTCCCCCCATCCCTCCTTCTTCCGTCCCTCTATCTCCTCTGCTGCAGTGGCACAAGGAGATGGGAAGTAGGGGTTGTGGTCATATCATCAAATGTTGTTCCTGACACTTCTCAGGGAGAGGAGCCCTTTCCCTGCTCCAGTGTGGGGTTCCTCCCTTGGGAGACAGTCTGCCATTCAATTCTCCAATCTGAGTCCATCCCATGGGCTGGAGTTGTCCATGAACTGTTGCAACATGGGTCACTCTTCCCTGGGGTCAGTACTTCAAAAACAATCTGCTCCAGAGTGGATGCCACACAGGGCCACAAGTCCCACCAGGAAATCTGCGTCAATGTGGGCTCCTCTCTCCATGGGTGTATAGGTCCCTGCCAAGACTCTGCTCCAGCACAGGCTTCCCATGGGGTCACAGTCTCCCCATGGGGTCACAGTCTCCACTTAGGCATTGACATGCTCCGGCGTGGCGCTCCTCCATGGGCTGCAGGTGGATCTCTGAATTCCCATGGGCTTCCATGGGCTGCAGGGGCACAGCGTCTTCACCATGGTCTGCACCAGAGTCTGCAGGGAAAACTCAGCTCCAGCATCTGGAACACCTCCTCCTTCTGCACTGACCTTGGTGTCTGCAGAGTGGTTCTCTGACACATTCTCACTCCTCTGTTCTCTGGCTGAAATTAGCTTTGCACAATATTTTCTTTGTTCCTTTTTGAATATTTCATCACAAAAACAATACTACCATTCTTGATTGACTCGTCCTTGGCCAGTGGTGTTTCCAGGATGGAAACTGCCGGCAGTGGCTCTTCCAGGCATGGGGGAAGCTTCTCGCAGCTTCTCACAGAAGCCACCTGCGTCGGCCCCTCTGATATTAAAGCATGGCCACACTCCCCATCCACCAATTCAGTCCACAAAGTTGCTTTAAAACATAAAGAAAAAATTAAGTATAAACAGCGTAGTCTTTTTCTCATACTAATCTCCAGCAACACGCAACAACTTCAAAAGGTCTTATAAGCAACTTTGTTGCCAAGGCAAAGGTCAGGAAAAAATTGTTCAGAATTTCGGTGGATAATTTCCTCAGTTTTGTGCATTTATTGAAATACTCCCTTTAAGAACACATTTCTCACAATTCACTATATATTCATTCCTCTTTCACAATTTTTAAATAAATAAATAAACAAAGAAAACACCCAGGATACACATAATCTCTCAAATATTTTCCCATTTGGAATGCCAAAAAGGGATTTTCTCTCAGTTCTATAGAAGTGTACTCCTATTATATGTATCATTGGAAACCTAGCAGGTACTTCAGAATAGTTCAGGGTGGAGTGGGGAGAAATAGTGTATCTTCCTTCAAGCCAAAATATTTCTTACTAACTCTTTTATTGCATTGTGATAGGAATATTTTTCTTCTAATCACCACTACAACACATGCCTAATCTCTCTGGGCTCTGCCTTGCCCAGGACCTGCTGTCCTGGTGTCAACCTTTCTCCATCTCTGACTTTCCATGGGTCTAGACATATCACTGGAAAGAAGCAAGGAGTCCTTTGGGAGTGAGAACATTTCAGATCTGGATTGGGGTTAGAGACACACAGCTGTTCCTTGTGGTTCACTGAAAATCCTTGAAAAAACAAAACACCTTTAAAAAGCTTAGACACTGCCATCCACAAGAACACTACTGGATTTTACTGGAGAGTAATTAGTCAGAGAATATAACCTTTCTTTTACGACACTATAAGTTGTGTGGTGGAGTCAAAAACAACCATCATAGAAGAATCTGTTGATCTTAAAGTTGGTGTCTAAGTCACTGCTTCTCTACAACACACCCAGAAATGTTAAAGTTTAGTAGAATAGAGAAACATACTCACTCTCTACTGAATTAGAAGTGGAAAAGCTTTTGTCTTTCCAAAAGAAAAGCAGCAGTGCAAAGTTGTACTGGTTTGCAACCTTACTCTGTGTCAGTGCATCACTGAGCTCTGAGAAGTGTTCTGCTGCCAGATATCCTCGCTGCAAAACAATGTCTTTTGCAGAGAGCTTCAGTGTGACTAAACTCAGAAGGAGCCTAAGTATGTGCAAGTCCACTGTTTGGTCACCAGTATTCTCAGAGCTCAAGGCTCCATTTCCACAATCCCTCTTTACCCATCCTGCAATTTAATACAAAAAAAAAGTTCCCATAGTTCATCAATCTTTTTTTTCTTCCCTTGCTGTCATTCTGCTGTCAAACCCACAGATCCATCAAGTGCTTATCTCAGCCTTTACAGAGATGCTCCACAGAGAACACAATAGAAGAGTTATGGAAATAGGTTAAATCTGAGATTTTTAATTATCTTCTCTTCTATGCTTTCAATCTTCTATGCTTTCAATCCCTGCTTTAAGTAAGTTCTTCCACTGTTCCCACTGTCTCCCTGTGGAAGCTTTCCAGTATTTAACTTGAAAATGTATCCTTTCTCATGAGAGTTTGAGGAGGTCTTTTAACTTCTTTTGTAGTATAGGCACTATGATGAAATTTAGCTTTTTTCTTTTCTTTTTTCTCCTAGAAGCGCCTAGTGATTATGCTGGACTTAAAGATGAATTAAGAGGGAAGTGAGAGAAAAAAGTTCAAAATAGGGCCAGATTTATTTTATAGTCTATCTGAAAGGACCAAGTCTGTGAAAAAAAGTCATAAAAACTCTGGAAATTACTCAGCAGGTCTCCATCACACATTTGAAGACTACACAACATATTAGTAAATGAGAACCTGTTTAGTATGATAGACTATAAAATGAATATTTTTAAACAATAGTGATTTCATTTCCACAACATTATATAAATCTAAATTAATTTTTATTTTCATTAGGCTTTGAAATGTTTGGCTCTGCATTAGGAAAGTATTTGTACAGATATGTGCACAGATAGAAATTATTTTCTGTGTTACTTTAATCCCATTTTTTTTAAATGTATGCAGTTTCAGAGGATTTTTGCTAAGTGCATTGTTCATAGTATTTGTAGGAATTAAAAAGAATTTTGTAATTTAAACCAAGTTCTTCCTTTATCCAAAGGAACTTTAAAATTTACCAGCTAGAAGAATTTTAATTGCAGAACAGAAATTTCACTGGAAAATAGTGGGCATATGGACTGATATGTATAGTGACATTCTCATTTTCCATCTAATGAATAAATATCAGGTTTCATCAAGCCAAAACTTAGGTACCTGAGATACTTCCCAAAATACAGGAATTTTTGGACATCCTTTGGTTTTCTATAACAAAAAATAAACAACAGATTCTGCACTTTAAAAGACTGCCACTAAACACGATAGCAGTTTAGACAATGTTGAAATTAAAGAACTTCAACTTTTCATTTCTTCTGGAATGGGTACAGCAAAATTTGAAGAGTGACACTGAAACCCGAAACACAAGATTTAATTCAGACAGTCCTAAGAATACAGGAAGTTTAACTACAGAATCATAGAATATCCTGAAGATGGGACCCACAAGGATCATTGAATCTCCAAGCCCTCACCCTGCGCAAGACGCCCCCACACACCATGTGCCTGAGAGTCTTGTCCAAATGCTTCTTGAACTCTGTCAGGATTTGTGCTATGACCACTTCATACTGGGGAGCCTGTTCCAGTGCCCAACCACCCTCTAATTTCCAACCCAATCCTCCCCTGGCACAAACTCATGCTTGCATTCTGACACTGGTCACTAGAAAGAAAAGATAAGTACTTTCCCCTTCACTTCTTCTTGTGAGAAAGCTGTAGCCTGCTATAGCATCTTCCCTCAATCTCCTCTTCTCCAGGCTGGACAAGTCAGATGACCTCAGCCATTCTTTGTATGGCTTCCCCGCAAATATTTAGTTTTCAGTCTTACTCTATGATTTAATGAGCAGTGGTTTGAAGCATATATGACAAGAAGTCCCTTCCAGATTGCCTTATTCTGTGTTTTCAATCTTCACCTTTCAGAAGATGCTGATTCGCGGAAGTTTGGATGTTCCAGCTGCAGTGGGAGACCCCATATGCTAATGAATAAACATGTACCTTTGATTTAACTGAATAAAAAAATAATAATAAAAAAAAAATCTTAGAAAAAACTCAAGCATTGGGGATGTTCCTGATACAGAAACTCTGAGTTAAAATAAAAGTTAGAGAGGATTGATGCTTGTAGTTACACAGTTCATAGCTGCATCTTTGTCAAACTTTTGTAAAAGTAATAGAAAATAGTAGAACTTTCACGGAACTTGAGGATGAAAGAGGTATAGGAGTCTCAAAATTTTTCTTCCCAAAATTATTGAAGAGACACAAAAGTCAGGGCAGTGAAAAAGAGACAACAATTCATTATTATCTCTCCAAGAAAAAGTTGGAGAGATCAAGCCTGATTGCATAGGAAAAAGTCAGTCCTTCCTATGTAACAAATGTTGGCATCTGTGAGATGGATAAAAGCTGTTATCTTATGATATCCTCTCTTCAGATAGAAAATCTGTGTCCTTACTAGATAGCTTCTGTGCATGTTACTTTCTTGCCATGTAGGGGTAATACCAGTTTCTAAGCTTATCTTCTCCTTATTTACCTGATGTTCCTTTTTCCCCTCTAAATTGTCTCAGTTCTAGCACATAGTGAATATAAAATATTACTTTAATTTGAGCAGGAAATGTGCTGAAATTAAAACTGTCAGTAAAGGAAACTTGAAAAAACAAAGGGGATGCACTACACATTATGGTGAAACAAGAAATCACAGCATGTATTTTTCATATTGCTCTTTCCTGGGATTGGGTAAATAAAAGGCTCAATTACTACTGGTAAGATGCAAGAAAAACTCTGCACTGAGCTGTTCCTGATCATCCAACAGCCACCCAAGACTCTGAGAAGGAAAACACAAAGGGCACAATTAGAAGTCCCCTCTGATTTACGTCAGTATAAGAGTCCAAATTTATATTTTCATCTAGGGTTGTTCTTTAATTCAGTGTTGCACAACATCAAGAAGATATTGACTTTCCATCAAACAGATCTTGATCAGGCTGTTCACTATTGTAATTTACTAGCTATGGTTGTTACTGGAGAGCTTCATGTAACTGATGGTGGTATTTGATCTAAAAGATTATTGATGTACACTGAGTGATCTTTAAAAATATCTGACTGCAGCAAGCAAGCTCTTCAAAGACAGCAATGTTTTCTCTTTTTTTCTAATACATTATTCATTAATAATCTGAGTGTATTAATTGGCTTATAACTTTGAAATAATCAGAGACTTTATAAGAATTATGGGCCACTGTGATCTTCGTATCACTGACAGTTATAATTAGTGAAAGGGCTTAGATTTCCTTCTGACTCGTAGACTAGTCATTGAGTATTTAAACAGTCTTCAGACATATCTGCTCTGAAAGAATGAAGGAAAAATTGAAGAGAAGAAGGGCCAATGAAGTCTTCTGTGTGAATATACATTTTTATATATTGTTTTTTAAGTTCAGAGAAAATTGAGTGCCATTTTCATAGACGAAAATTGTGGCTTAATAAAAGTCTGTAGAAAAAGCATCATGAATTCAGCATAAGCCAGCACTCTGGTATTTTTAAAATTTAAAAAGTTGTAAAGATTTAATGCATTTTATAATATCAGGTAAAAAAATATAATGTCATCAATACTGAGGAAAAAGGCTGAAAAATTATGTCTGAATATCTTTTAGCTACTAAATTCAGTGGCATTATTACTCCATGACATAATTGCTCAATAAAACATGAGATTTGACTTCATCATACTGATGGGAGGGAATATTTGAAAAGAATGTTCCATGTTGCCAGAAAGCTAAAAGTTCTGTGCTAACAAAATTACAAAAAAAACAAAGCCAAAGAAGCTGGGTACAGCAAAAGGGAGGAGAGAACAGTACAACAATATGTAGTATCTTTAGAAGGCATGAATTACTTATGGCTTGCAAAAAGAAAGCTAGGAGGCTTCTATATTGACTTACATTATTTGAAACTTGGGAGATATGAACTTTTCAGTCCCATAATCCAATGCAAAGGATGTACAGTATGTTTTTAAATGGTTCTGATCCCAGGTACTTGGAAAGTAGATAATTGTATTGAGTGCAGGTGTCAAGGTTTTGGTAGCAGAGGGGGCTGCAGGAGTAGTATCAGTGGTAGGAGACAATGAGGGGTGAGAGAAAAAGTGTGATAAATGGCTCTTTGAGACCCGAGGGGAAAGCAGTAGGAGGGGAGGGGGTGCTCTGGGTGCCTGAGCAGAGATGTCCCTGTAGCCCCTGCAGAGTCTCTGGTGGACGAGATGGTGTCCTACAGCTCCTGAAGAGGCCCCATGCTGGACTGGGTATCCACACTGCAGTGCCTGGAGAACCCCACTGTGTGGGTCGATATTATGGTGCTTAAGAAAGGGAGGATAAAACTCAGTCATCCTTTTGGTATGACTGCAGTAGCTTTAAGCAGAAAATGAGAAATTGTTCCTTATACACTTTCTCTATATGCATGATTTTATTACAGTCATCTGTTTCCAGCTTTTTAAAGAGAAGTACTGCTGTTGGTTTCTTGTGTTCTACAGAAAACACTTCTGACCCCCATTGTTGTCTTCTCTGTAGCCCTGGTCAGAGGGAAAAATAGATCAAGAAGTGCAAGCAGTACAAAAGTTGTGGTAGCAATGGATTTACTTAGTGGGATACCATTCTTTCTGTCATTTTCTCTGTAATTATTTGAGCATTCTGTGAAGAGTGAGAGGAAAACTACAATGATTACAACCTCTTTCTTAATCAGTGGCAGCTGCTTCTGAACCATAATTGTCTGTGTATGGTGTTGTCTATGCTCCCATGTTTTATTTTTCACTTCAAACTTCATAACTTTGTTACCTACCCACTTTTTCAAGCACTTTGCTCCTCCATGAGTCAACCTTTACAGCTTAACCAGTGCAAAATAGGGCCTAAAGAAAAAAAGTAAATATTTACTGCTCTACTGAAGGCATATTGGATTATTTTTGGAAAAGTGTGAGTTACTTGTTCAGATGCACTCTGATAAGACAGCAAAAAATCTACTGATATTTCACAGACAGTGAAAAGACTATGAATGTTGTCCTGCACTTCTTTAAGAAGTTCTGCACACATCAGTATTCCAAATATGCCATGTATAACATTCTAATGAAACAATTAAACATTGTCAGAATCTGTTCTTTATTCACTCTCACAGAAGTATGGATAATATTCCCTGTTTGGATACAGCGGTGATACAGATAACCATCAAGAGAAATGCAGCAGTATTTTTTACTGGTACCTTAGAGGTATCTTTAAGTCAAGTACCACTAGAATAAAAGCTAATAGAGTTAAAATACAAAACTTAAACACATGTGACAACAAAGGAAATGCTTTACAGACAGCACTGGAAAACTAAACCTGTCAGACTAAATACGGTTGCAATGTATGAAATATCTAAAGTAAAAACATTCAATTGCTCATCTATTGGACTATGATCTATGCAGGGAAAGGATGAGATTTAACAGCTCCCCTTGTTACAAGATTGTCTCTGTCAGTTTAAACTCTGCACTCTGAAATTCACTAAACACCAGCCAGTCTCCAGGAATCCCCTTTCAAAGGAAACCTTAGGGCTTTCTTTAAATCCAAAGAAAGCCCCAGGAGATTGCTACATTACTTTTTCAGGTAGAAGCAAAGAGTTGCAAGAAGAATCTATTTATACTGCAGAATCTCTTTATACAGAAGAAAAGCTGCACATTAATTTAAAAACCTAAGTATTAATAATGGCATAATCTAAGCTTCTTAATAAGCTTATTAATATATCATGCCATTCCAAATAATGTTGTGCTTTATCACTAGGTTCAATGGAGTTGCATTCAGTGAAGGATACAAAATATATTTCACTCTTTCTTTCCCCACTCTCCTTCATCCCAGAGATAAATTTGACCAGAAAATGAAATGTTTGTCCAGAGTAAGGCAGAATTACTTTGAAGAAAATGCGACTTTCCAAAGACTAAGGAATTTTTCACATTCAGGGTGATTCCAAATCATGCAACACCTGACAAAGTTGCACATAATTTCAATCGGTGTTTTATGCAAGGAGAAGAGTTCCATTATCATTGCCAAACCTAAACCCAGATACTCATTTTATCTTCCCTGGTATGCCCTTTTTCTGAATTTCTGTAGAAAAATTACTGTATTAATAATTTATGTAGTATTACTCAATGACTAAAAAATTAAAAAGACTGAGGGAACACCTAGGAAGAATTTGAATTATTTCTAATTTGAATGCTTGACAGAATAATTTGGACTCCACATGAATGGCACATGCTTCGGTGACTCATGCTAGAAGTTGCGAAAATTTGATTCCTGGTGAGAATACATGGGTTTGAGCTGTTAATCAAAACAAGTAGATGTCAGTAATTTTAAAGAACAAGTATTTTAAAAGAATTTCTAAAGACAATCTTTAGAATTGTAATAAATAACAAAATTTAAAAAAAAACCCTAGAATAGTAACAGAAGAAATACTGTATATTGTTATGTACAAAAAAATAACAGGAGAAGACTATTTGGAGCTATCTAGGTACATAAGAAAAACCCCAAAACACCTGGTCAGATACAGTAATTTACCCAGTAATTTAAGGATCAAATGAAACAAAATACCCACTTTGATATTTTACAGTAGATAATTCATCTCAAGGGCCTGTGTCTCAGGGACACAGCACCAACTATAAGAGCTCAGTTTTTTAAACATGATTCTTTTTTTCTCATTCCTGATTTAGGATCTAGCTGTCAGACTAAATTTTATTTTCCAAAAGAAATCCTATAATATCTTTTTGCTTTAAAGATAGCTTTTCACATCTAACAGAGGACTGGGACTAGCAGGCATAACTGAATATGTATATGATTTAGTGAAATATGTTCAGGGATATTTTTAGAGCTTTATTGAATCACAGTCTGAAGTCCAAACTTTTGAATTACCCTCTCACATTAGTATCATGCTAAAAAAATACACTGTATATCTTACCCATGGGGTAGAATACTAGCATAAAAGTTAAAAAAACCCTTCTGAATTGTTCCTCTAAATGCATCCATTTTTAAAAACTGATGTAGAAATTTTAAAAAATCACACAATGTAATACATATTCTCTTTGAAATCTCCAGGGATGGTGCAATACCGTTCCACTTGTAAATCACCTGAGTTAATCACCCTCTAAAATTCAGTAGGGAGGTTAAACCATTCTTTTTGGTTGTCTGCATTCTGGACAGACAGTTACTCATATGATCTCAGGTACTGTAGCACTGTCATGTGACATAATGATTAAACTAGTCAATCTGCCCTTTTTGCCTACAAGAAAATGTGCCCATCATGCAAGCAACTCTCAGTTCTAATTGTCACTAATTAGAAAAGATTTACAGATATGTTCATCTGTATACTAAGAGAATAAGGAGGAAAAATTCAGACTCCTAAATTGGAGTGGATTTTTTTTTAAATCATGAAAAATAAGCAATTCTCTTTTTTTAACATAAACTGAAAACATTGCGTGAAGGTCTTCTGGTGTTTCTATCTCCCCTATACTTAGAAGACATTGGAATTTTCTCAGAAAAGTTATATCATTTGACAGGCTAATTGATTCGAAAGAAATCTGAGTGTTTTCTGATTTTCTCCTCACTACAGTAATGCCTGGCATTACTGAAAATAAGAAACACTAAATCGTGTTTCTTAAACCTACTCATATCCAGAAATAAATTTTATTTTCCTTCCTGTAAACAGGATTCTGAGTTCTGGATGTATCACAATCACCTCATGTTGTAATCACAATACCAGTCCTTTCATTTCATCTCTTATGGATAAAAGTTCTTCAGAATTCATAAAAATCTGCCTGGAAGAAAGAACAACGCTATTTCACTGGGAAGAAAAAAATGTAACAATGATATTATATGACATCTGTACATGGGGTCCTGAAGCTAATAACTGAAAACTGCTGGTGATAAAACATAACCTGCATCATTAAGCACTCTCATAAACAGTAAATTTGGGGAATGGCATCTACGACAGCATTCAATTGGGATAATCACTCTAGTTTGATGATCTGCTTTCAGTAAATTTAAACTTTCATCCAAAGAAATCTGTATTGCTTGAGCCAAGGTCATAAGAAAATGCTTAATAAATTACTACACAGATGAGGATTTCTCAGTGTCTGTGATTTCCAGTGAAGCAATTTGTAGCTCTGGTTTAGGCACTCCAGGACAAACTTTGTCAACAAAATGCTCTCCTGTTTGTACTGGTGAGCAAAGCACTACTTTTCCAAAATCTCATCAGGTCTGTTTGTCCGTACAGGTTAACATTTTTTTTCCACTAGAATGACAACAGGCACGCTGTTTCCAAGACATTCAGTGGCCTTCCAGATGAGCCCTCCAAGCACAACCAATACCATTTGACAAATTTGCTTATCCCAAGAATTAATGAGGTAGGTTTATTTAACACTTAATTTAGCAACTTAAATAATTGGGGTAGTAAAAGCCTGCTGATAAGGAAAGACTTGACATTTTCTTTTTCCTAGTACTTGTGAAAGCATAAACTGAAAATAACAATGAAGGGCTTATTAGACCAGAACTCTTGACACAGATTAATTAAAAAAAAAAACAAACAAAAAAAACAATCCCAAAAAACACCCACAAGTAAAAAGTAAAAGAGAAATACTAAACATGTTGCTTTGTGGCACCAATGTTTGCATGGATTGCTCATGTGTAACATGTTCAGAGAAATGCATTTTAGCTGTTAATGTCTCTAAGACTTGGGATAATTTAATCACAAATACTGGCAAAAAATTACAGCACCCAAAACTGACATATTCAAAAGCAAATAAAACATTTTTTGAAATGTTGTTATTCAGTTCCTTAACATTTTCTGACTCAAAATAAAAGAAATATATATTTCATAGATAGTTTCAATCATTTCAATGCCACTGAAGCTTCAGTGTCTACTTCCACAACTGCTGAATTAGCTTAAAACAGAAAATATTTGTTCTAAATATAGAGAACAACTGCTAATCTTCCACTCTTTATTACCCATAGCAATCACTTCTAACTCCTGTGTACCACTTTGAGACCTAAATCAATGTGCATTAAAGCATAGGTTAATAGTTTTTTTCACAGCAACTAACCCTGATGGGTTTATTTTCTGCTGATTTTACTTAGTCAGAAAATATTGTTGATTAAATCCTGAAGTACCACAAAATAAGAGCGAATCTTATTCAAGGTAACGTCTTTGACTTTTAAGTTGTTTGCATTTCTGTTAATGGCTTTATTTTGAACACACTGCTGCTGTGTGGGCAGGCTCAAGAAACGGAACATTTCCAGTAAAAGCTTGAAAGTCTTGCAGGGTTTTAATAGTTCCCTAGCACAACTACCTTTGCAGTTCCCCGTTTGAGGTGACCAGGAATGTCAGAGCTGAATGGCACTTACACAGTGCACTGATAACAGCACTGCAGTAGCCATCAGCCACTTGCAGCCTCGTTGGGAAGTACTGACTTGTAGGCAGAGAGCCAGTCCTGCTCTCGACAACAGAAATGTCTGGAGAAGGATACCACAGGATGCTCAGAAGCCTCAGCTAAAAGGTAGTAAAGGGGTGAAAAAACTGAAGAAAATGGAAGAGAGTTGCACACCTATGACCATCTAGCAGAGGAAATATCAAGTCACTGACTTTACATATGGGAGCTGTAAGTTCATCCCAATATAAAGGGATCGTTCCTACTCAGGCGTGGGAGTGTGTATAGGGAAGAGGGTGGCAAGATAGAGGGAGGAGAGAAGGAAGGGAGAAAGCTGTCTAATAAACCCTATGAGTTAACTTCCTAACTCCCAGTTTTGGATAAGTCTAAGAATGCAATATGGAAACAAGGGGCTGAGGGGAAATCCCACAGCTAAGTCTCCAGCAGTGGCACAGTCAGTCACGAGTGCAGTAGGTTTTCTCATCTATGTCAAAGCCAAATAGCAGGCAAGGGAGAGTGGGAAGTGTTGGGCATGATATATTTGAGCAGTGGGTTTATTCTACACATGGTACCCAGATGCCTAGCCTGGAATGTCAAATTATTGCAGAATTTGCTCAACATAGCTTTTTTGTTTCTAACTTTCTGGCCTTTTCTTCTTCAAAGCAGAATGCATCTTTCTTTTTGGGCTAATCCATTTGTTTCACACTAATTCAGAGACTTCTCAAAGGTTCAAAATCAAGGAACAAATCATAACTGAAGCGAAATAGTAGCTTCCTGGCCTACAAAATTGGAAAACAGGTAACTTATGCCTTATTCTTGAAGGAACAGAAGTCATGGTGAATAACATATTTAATTTTTGACCAATTAGCATTAAAAACCTTTCTGTTTCACTGATTCTTACCTGTTTTATCCATATTTTCTTGATAAAGTGAAGAAGTGATGGTAATGATGAAAAATGTGGCTGAAGAGGAAAATATAGAGGAGGTAAATATTATTAATGGCTCAGTAAAATTGCACATATTGTGAAACTCCTGCGTTCTCTCTTCCTGGCCATTGTCTTGAAAATCTGAACTGGTTAAATGTTTTATGATTGTATGATGACCATATGTACCTCCTGTTAAATGGTTCTTTGCCTTCATTTCTTAAAAACTTCATATCTTTTTCCTCGTATTCTTATGAAGGTAAGAGATTTTGCTACTGGAATTTGTTGTTGTTGTTGTTGTTGTTNGTCCTCATCTCAAAATTATGTTGTGTGACTGTTTTGCTGCCACATTCTGAATGGTTATATTCTAGGAAAAAAATGAACTCTCCTCAGATTTCCTACATAAATCATTTTTTAATTGACTAATATGAACTAAGAATTTGAAGAGATTCAACTACATGCCATTAATAGCTTGAGGCACAAAGAGTATTATGAGAACATATCACGTAATAACCTAGATGATTATTTTAAAGCATAAATGTATTTGATACTCAAGATAATATCTGTGTCTCCAGTCCTATATGGATATGAGATTGCTTTAGAAATTGCTGTAATACTAATGATCTGAGAGACTGAGAAGACACTTTCATTTCAATTTTACAGGTAACATCAATTAATCAGAAATAAATTTCTCTCAAGGGTTTATAAAAAAAAATATATGATGATTTCTTGAATTTTGCTGATCATATTTTTTAAATTTTTTTAAAAAATTAAAGAAAAATTTATACTTTCAGAACTCTCATATTTAAACAATCATAGAAAATATGTGTTTTTATAAACAGATATGTTCTATCATATTCACAGCATATATATGATGTACACTATTCCTTTGCACATATATATCCCATGCACATATCATTTTGAACATATATTACACAATACATGCAGTATACATAAAGCAAGTAGCATTTGTAGAAATGTTTTTGTTATTAATTTAAAAAATCAGAATTGCAAGTTCTTTATACAATGAAAAATACACACATTTAACAACACGTATTTATTTTATGTGTTTTCCAATCTTGTTTCTTTCCCCTAGTTAGTCATACAATTTTTGTATGCTTGCTTTTTTTGTTTTCATAAGAGACATCTATATCAGTTCATGTACAATTATTTATGACTATTTATGGCTTGAAGTTTTAACTGGCACTTATTTTGGTAATCAGAAAAATAGCTATTATAGCAAATTAAACATTAGTTGAAAGCTAATTTTGCAATTTATGTTCTCATTGCTGTGCTCTTCTGTAGCTTGTTTTCTTGTTATTTATTCTGACTATTGCTGATAGCTACTTTAAGAGAATTGCAATTAAAAAATTGTAAATCAAAGGGCAATTCAGAGCAACTTTCCATGACAATAAATATAATATATATATATATGAGTGTAAGTAAAGTATCTGATATGTATATATAAATATTTAGAATTATTTCTTCTTCTCATGTGAGTAGTTGTTTAAAGGGATGTAACCTCCATAATTATTCAAACTTCCTGGAGAGAACACTTCAGCAAAAAGTTTGAAAAAACTATTACAGAAAAGTTCTGACCTATAATTTGTGGTGATACGTTCTCACCCATCAGTGACTCTGAATGCTGGATTCTTAATTTCAGGAGAGTGCCAAACTAGCCCTTGGGCACTTGATCTAAGCTGTCTTCTGAGCAATGAGAGGAACCAGGTGATGTCCAGATGCTCCAGGCTCATCCAGGATTCTATTCTGTGGCTCTCTGGAGAGGCATCAGAATTAACTGCTGAGCTGGAGACTGACAAAAGCCCACCAGAAATACAGAAAATGTTTACAATTACTAATATAAACTACTCAGAATGGTGAGGGATAAGTCATCAGAAGGGAAACAACTTTGTCTGTGCTGCACTGGCAAAATGCAAGCAGTTGCTCTTCAGCAGATAGATGTACTCCCAATATATGATTCTGCTATGCAGTGATAACACAACATCAACTCTTTTGCCTTAAGTATAGTATTTGACAAAGCATCAGACTCTCACATAATCATTTTTTTTCTGAACAGGAAGCCATCACACACTCACATTATGTATATACTAAAACCAAATCTTTAGTGGTGGACTTGAAAGTGCTGGGTTAATGGTTGAACTTAATGATCTGAACATTTTTTCCAGTCTAAACAATTTTATGGTTCACTGGGACACAAAAATGCAAGATGAAGAGTGCAATCCAAACCTCTTCGTACACAGACTGCAAGCTTTGGCTTTGCAATGCAAGGAACTGAAGTAAAGGCAGATAAGGGAGTACCCTTCTACACTTTATATGTACTCTTCTGCTTCCAGCTATTGCCCAGGAAGAACAAACCCCTTCATGTCTCAGCCCAAATTATACTCCAAGAAAAGCCATCAGCCTCATCCACTTTCAGACTAAAATAATCTGAACTTGTGTAGTGTCCTGTGTGCTGGAAAGGAGGAAGGAGGAGAAATTTTTGCAGGAGAGTGGAGTTCATCTACTGGGACCAAGTCTATTGCCAGGAGCCTATGCAGGAACTGAGAGGAAGGATAGGATTTTTCTAGTGTAGCTCTTCTTGAAACAAGAAGGAATTTGGGACTGACATCTTCTGTGGAAGGTGTTTGTCCCATGATCCTTTTGCAGAACCTTCTGCATTTACCACACTTGTGGTGGCAATGTGACCACAATCATCAAAAACCTCCTCCTACATGACTGCTGATAAAGGTTACTATCCTGGGGTTCTTCACATTGACTAGGAACAACGGTACGGGATCTCGCCTCAGTGCTACAGTGCTACAGTCACTTTGACCAAGATCAGAAATGTGGCCAGGGTCTGGAAAATTGGTGGTTGTACCTTTGTTGTTGATCAATGTGGTTTTTTGATGATTTGAATAATTTTACAAGAAAAGGCTGTTGTCATTTCCCTGAATCTTTTATTTTAGCAAGTGGAATCTAAAATGTGTGAATATTCCACCAAACTCAGCATATGTTTGTGCAGTTCATCAGTCCCAGTGCTAATATTTTGAGTCGAGAAGGCAGTCACGGCTGAATCCCGACTACAAAATTATATGTGAAAATGTGTATGTACAGAAGCTTTGACACTTCCAGTTAGGAAAAGAATTCATTGCTTTTTCCAAGCTCCTGGCCTTTGCAGAGTACATACCCTGAGATAAAAGACAAAATTCAGAAAACAGCATGACACTGGGATGAGTGCTTTTAAAAGGTAAACAATAGGTGGGAAAACAAAGGCATGTGGTCTGTCAGAAGCCTGGAGGGAAAAGACAAAGTAGTAGTCTAATACGCCTTCCAAGCATGGAGAGAAAAGTTGGAAGTAAAGCAGATTTATTTATTGATTGGGTTTTCTGTTGTTGTTGCTGTTGTTTGGGGTTTGGTTTTTTTGTTCATTGGTTTGGTTTTTTTTACCGGACAGCTCAGCTGATTGAGATGTCTGTGCTGAGCTGGGCATGGTGCATGCTGTGAGCTGTGGGCGGATGTGAGAGTGGAGTCTGACTGGGCTCAGCACTGCCAGGGAACTGACTCCTGCAGGGAAAACTGAAGCAGCACCTTGCACAAGTTCTTAAAGGATGCAACTCTTTCTCAGTATACTGGCATGGCTCCTCCATCTTGTAGCCATCTGGCTTAGTGCAGCCATGACTCTGTGAGGTGCTAGGGCTGAAGACAGGTGACATGCCAACAACCAGGTTGTGTTGTCTCCAGCAGTACTGAGCTACAGCTGGCCCCATGCTTCAGTTGAGTGGGAAAAGGATGCCACCAAACCCCAGTTATAGAAAGTAAAGCATATATTTATTTCTTTTTTATACTCACTCTTACAGAATCACAGAATTATAGAGTCATCTAGGTTGAAAAAGGCCTTTAAGAGTCCAACCACTCCCCCAGCACTTCCAAGCCCAACACTAAACCCCCAAGTGCCACATCTGCATGTCTTTTAAATAACTACAACCTGTTTGAAGGGATGGACGCTCTCTGTGGAGTAAAAGTTTTCCAACCAGTGGAAAATTGACATGGATTGAACATAGTTCCCAGAAACACAACTCAGATGGTAATGGCAATTCTCAGTTGCAGAACCAGCAAAAGCAGCAGCACCTTATCATCCCAACAAGAGCTAAAAAGAGATTGCAGTCAGAAAATGACATGACAAAAAGTATTCACTTATTCTATTTCATCATAGTAACATATTTAATGATCTTAGTAACAGCTCACTCTTTAAATTCTTCCTATATAGGTTAGAAAAATTGGAGGGTGAGGAGACAGATGGATTAATGTTTCACTTCAAAAATGGTGAAACTTCAATACTTTAATTTCAGTATAAACAGATGTCAGTCTGATACTCTTATCCATCCTTCCACATTTTTCATCTTATAAGGAAAAATTTATATATGCTTTTTAAATTAGGGCAGTTGTGTACTTCAGAGCTGAAAAAATGTATCTGTCATGATACCTGCATCTGTTGGAGTGCAAATACATAGCAGATGAATGCCACTTGAAATTTCATCCTTGCATGGTCTTTGACAGTGTGTTTGAGAGGTCAGTTGTGATATTTTAAGTATGGACCATTGTCGCTGTTTTCGACACACAAAGGATGAAGCAGACACAGCAGAGTTTAGGGGAAACTTCTTTTTTCTTTATTCAAAATCTGACTCCATTTATATACATTTGTACAAAGGTCAAGAGATTGGCTACATGGGTCGCCACCTCTTTAACCTGGATGGTGAACATCACCATCACTCATATTTCTCCTCCCAGAGGAGAAATACATAAACATTCAAAAAATATACATTGTTTACATGAAGCTGTGTGAGAACCTGCAGTACAAAGTTACAAGCACTCAAAAGCAAGAAAACCTAGGGTGACAGACCATTGCTCATCTTGACCATGGCGAGGATTGATCGTGGCAAGGCTTGAGCACTACATAGAAAAGAATATTCAGGTACCAAATGTGGCAGGAGATTTCCATTTTCTATAAGGTTAGGAAAATAAAAAGGTAAAATATCAAAGCAATCAGTCCCTGGATTTATGATTGAATCAATTTCATAGTGATAGGAAAGGGTTTGCTTCTCTTGGGAATATCCAGAGAAAACAATCTCTGAAAACATACCTAGGAAAAAAAATCATAGAGAAAATAGCATTCAAAATTTTTTTTTTATTATTCCTGTAAATTCTGGATAGCTACTTAGCACTAAATAGCTACTTAGCTCCTAAGTTAGAGATTTTGGCTTTAATTAATTAGGAAAAAAAAAAGCGCTGAAAGATTGATAGCATTTTTCTCTGATTGTCCAGCCAGGTCTTCCAAAAGTTTTCAGTAAATAGCATGATGTACTGCTATTCTCACATAGCATGATTACTATAAAGTGAGCACTAGAAAGTTGTAAAAAATATTTGCATTCAGTAATAGCTGAAATAGAACTTTTTTTATTGTAATAAAACCACACATAAAGTTTTGGTGTACCATTGCAGCAGGGGCTTATTTTTATTGATTATGATGCAAATTATTCTTAACAGTACAGTTCAATTTCTTGAAGACCTGGAAATTTATCTGGAAAAAGATGTCTTTCTTAAGGTGCTAACAGACAATGCAGATTATTTTAAGGTTTGGCAGTTGTAATGAAATTGTGTTAGAAAAAATATCTATATATTTAATGATTTGGATGTTCAAGATTTTGAAGGCGTATTAAGATTTGTGCTTTTTCATATATAACATATGCTAATAAAACTTTGTAATTATACCTAGCCTTACTTCACAGAAATATTTCAAGACAGAGTATACTGTCAGGGAAATGTCAGCTCTGAATGAACTTAATTCTTAACCTATTAAAGTGAATTGAACTTTGTCCATTGACCTTCATATGTGTTATTTTTTCCCGGAGTGAGTCACAAAGATTGTTTAGGAATCTCATTTAAAAATCTATTGAGTAAAAATGTTTATAACATTCTAGTAGACTGTTTAAAAAAGACCCCTCTTATTTATTAGGAAAACAACCTATTGCATCTCACCTGCATTTCAAATTTAGGCTGCCTTTTTAAAGTTCTTCCTTTTTCAGATAATACTTGCTTTCAAAGACCTCCTGTTGTTCACACTACCTGTCATCAAGGTACTTGCTATATATTTCGGTTTTTTGAGAATCTCATAGATACAGAATTGTTTTCAAGGCCCACATCTAATTTCCACCTTACATTGCAGATGTCCAGCATGCTGAGAGGAGAAAAATATTCTTAGTTCAACAAGTCCAGCTTTCTAAAATTTCACACATTACCAATAATTTGTCATCTGAGACATAGGATGATATTAAAAAAAAGTGTTTAACATCAGTTGGTATTGCTGAACGGCCATTTTGTAGAGAAATAATCTGTGTGACACAACTCACCACAAGAAGCCACAAATTTTTCTAGCGTTATTTTCCTTATCTGTTTAACAGAATTAAAAAGCAGTAGATCCCTAATAATTTTCTTTCCTAGGAAAGTTTATTGCATAATAGATGTCAGGGAAGTTTCTACATATTCCTCTGAGGAAGTGATGTAGACTAGAACTGGACAGCTGCCTAGTAACATTTAGACTCACCCCATACATCTGCAAGTGAACAGCAAAGTTTCTTAGGAAAAGATCAGGATCCAAACCCACAACATTGCACCATGCTCTATTCATTTTTCACGTTGCATAAAGAAGTGAGTTGTCACTAAGATCTGTGGCAAACATCTTTTGGGTGGGGGCGATGCAAGGAAGATTTTGAAAAAGTTAAAATGGGAGTGATTTAACTGCAATATAATTTATAAATTAACTTCAACTGTCTTCAGGTTATGCTCAAATTGTGAAATATCCTGAAGTCTGATCTTACATGATCTTTTTAGATGTGGCTTTACATCATATCTGTAATTGTGCTCTCTTTTCATTTCTGATTCATCAGCCTTACAAGCATTTTGATTCATCTAAAAATTACACCCCACTTAATAGGTAAAATTCCCTCCTCCAATAAAGCTATGGTATATATATATATATATGGAGTTTTCTTTTGAAGCATTACTGCTTCTGAGAATATTGAGGGGAGATTAACTGAAAAAATAGAGTGATTTCACAGGAGCACATACAGATTTTTAGGTGTCTTAAATCTGTCTAGTGCACAAGTTTTTAAAATGTGCATTTAGATACTCATTAAAGTTCTTTGATTTAAAAAACTTTGACCTTAACAAATCAGTTTCTTTTTTGTCCAGAAGCATAAATTCAGGAGACATAAGAAGGAATTCTAGAGAGAAGAATTAAAAAGATAATATCTTTGAGAGGAAAAGAATGGTTATTAACTGGATAAAGAGGCTGGGAAAGCAACTGGCTTGATATAGAGGGAGGATATAAAAGAGAAATGGAGTGTCACAGGTAGAAGTGCGATCTGCGGTAGCGTGATGTGGGTGAAAAGTTAAAGTATCAGCACTGAATGGCAATATGTGGATAGTAGAAGTACCAACTTAAAAATTAGGTAGGAAAAAGGACCTGTAATAACTTTCACCTGAAACAGAGAGGGGTAAGAGAGGAGTGATTATGGCATGCTGTAATTTATTCCTGAACTCTACAAATCTACTCTGCCCGTGGAAAACTGATTTCATCCTCATATTTTTTGTGAGCAAACATTCAAACACATTTGACAAAATATTCCAAACATGTCTGTTTATCAAAAGCTGACAAAGTAAAATTTTTATTTAACTGTTAAAGCTTTTTTGTTTTCTCCTCCAAAAGTTCATGAACCTCCATCCACATTTTTGTAAAAGGCTACATTATGCTAGAATGTATTACTGCTTTGAGCACTACTCTGCTTTATCAGCCATGGTCAGCATTTTCAGAAATTAGTATCTCCAGAGAGTATTCTGGGCTAATATTTATCCTGAAAGTTTTCAAAAAAGTACCGAATCCCTGGCAGTTGCTTTCAATAAGTAGCTCCCTGCAAAGCCAAAAAAAAAAAAATGGAAAAAAGGAAAAAAGAAAAAAGAAAAAAGACAGTGGCACCATTCCTCAGGAACTTAAATGATACCATTTCTAGAACTGCTGTTTGAAAGTAATATTTATTTGCATATACATAGATACACATATACATGTCTGCATGTTGTGTTTTCAGTTAGTGTGCTTGATAATTGTTACAAAGGTGTAAGTTTTGATTGCAACCAAACCTCAGCTGTGATATATGAGAGACAGGCATTAACTACTTGATAATCTGAGTTGTCTTGTTAATAGGAATAACACTTAAACTGAAAATTGCTATAATTTTTTCATCCATGTTTTGGGCATTCATCACGAGTGCTGCTATCACATCTCCTGCACATAAAGTTAATGAACTAGTTCCAAGGCATGGTGCTTTATAGACATGAAATGGAAGCATTTAAATAGGACAGACAAAAATTCTGTTGTGAGAAATAGACTACCTGACAGAAGCCTAAGGGTCCAGGCTACAGTGAGTCAGCCAACACTGTCAAGTGACACTTGCCACAGCAAGACTGGTGGTTCAGTAGCTCAGGGGTAGCAATGCATTAGAGATACTCTTTTGAATTAAAAAAAAATTAAAGAAATTAAGCAGCTGCAGTAGAGCAGCAGATTCCTGTAGTGTGGCATATGTTCACTGTGTCTTCTGTCCACTCAGAACTGATAGTATAAAAAAGGCAGTTTCTTGGAAGTATTTATATTGTATATTTTTGGTTGGGCAATTTTCAGAGGGGTCTTACCCTCTGTGCCTTTGCGCTTCTCAGAAGATGTTTATGGTATTGTATTTCAGTCAGTTTTCTGTATTCCCTCTGTTGAAATTTCAGAACATGCCTCAACTATTTTACAGAAGCAAAATCTTGAGAGATGAAATGTTCCTATGACATTTGACTGAGTTCAGACATTGAGCTCTTTGGAAGAGCTGAAAATATATCGGACAGTTTTCATCTTCATATCTGATAGGTACATCAACAGGAGGTTTGGCCACTGGAATCTCTGTTTCCTTGGTATTTTACAGCATACTGAACAGCTAGAATGACACACCAGGAGGCTGACCTCCTGTTCTGGTGATGTGTATGTGAAAGATCTAGGCTACCCAATTTAAACAACATACATTCAGTGTATTTGCTAGTCCCAGTCTCTAAACAATTCAGAAAACAACCATAGTGTGGATTATTATATTCACTTCAAACCTGAGTGAATTTACCTGTATTTCGTGTCCAAAAGGGGTTTTGATTAGTTGATGAACAAAGAGCACTGGAAGTTAATAAAACCCACAAATCTTAACATCATTTGCTAAACATGTGGATCCTTCCTACTCATTTACTTGCCACTCTGCTGACAATTTGATTATGCAATCAAAAATTATTGGCAGTAGAGAAAACTGTGCAAGCACATAACAAGCTGCACATGGATTGTCCTTTAACATGTAGAATTAAACCATCAGCCACTCATTACCAAATGTAATGATTTCAGGGTAAAATAATGGTTACTTGTTGCTATCAGAAATTTATTAATTTTTCAAAATCCTGGTCTTTTGTTGCTATTTGTTATACATCTTCTGGATTTCCCTATGTAATGAATCTGAGATTAAAATCATAGCATTGTTTTTCAAAAATGGTGATCTGTGTGCTCACTTGAGGAAGTTCCACACCTTTTCTGAAATTTTATGTTTTTTCCTTTGGTTCAGCATGTGGGCAGAAGGGAACAAAAACCTTCAGGAAAAAGTGGTGGCAAACTAGCATATATTAGAAAGTACAAGTGGAATGAGAATTAAAAAATGTTGACCATTGAAAGCAAGTTAAAGGTATTCTTACATTTCTTCAGCATCAAAGCACCACAAAATATATGAGTTGAACATAAAAAAAGAACTATTAAAAATCAGAGCAGCTCAAAAAGAATCGCTCAAAACATAACAATGAAACTAAGCATTTATCTGGCATTTCAGTTCTTTTGTGTGATAGTGAAATGAATCTGGAAGCATATTTGGCAAAAAATTTTGACCAGGATTTTTGGCCCTGCTTTTCTGATCTGAGAGTTTTTTCAGAGCTTTTTTATTTTGATAGCCAGGCATTTTCCAATATCCGTGCTCAGTTTGATTATAGCCAGTTCATTCCCATTTGTGTTTTTGCCAACACTGATATTTAGCTTTAACAGCTTCTCTCCTTTCTAAGAGCTTCTCTTATAATGTATTCCAAGACAGTAATTATATCTCTTTTCAATCTTCATTTTGCTCATACAGACAAGCTGTGCTCTTCTACCAGAATCCTCTCCAAGTACAAGCTCTCATTCTCCTGATGTTCCTTGTTGCTCTTATATGTAGCTCTTGTCATTTCCATTTCTTTACTTTAATATGGCTGAATAGAACCTTTTTCCAGATGAGTTTGTTGTGGGACCTTGCACAATGACACAAAAACTTCTTACTTCTCTTGGAAATGTTTGCCCTGGAGCATCTTAGAATTGGATTTGCCTTCTTCACAGATGCATCACATTATTTCAGGAATTTGATTCCACTGAAAAGAACAATTAAATTAAAATGACATTGAAATAAGCTCATTTTCACCCTGTCGCTATATCAACTCAGTAAACAAAGTACATTTCTTACAGACATCTTTCCCTCACTATGTGTCAGAGTCCATCTTTTTGTGGTAAAATCATAGTTTCCAGTTTAACAGTTTTATTTTCCCCTATAGATCTGACACGATGATCCTCCATATGTGAAATTCAAATGTGGTTTAAACGAAAAGGGTTAGAAAGCATAGAATGAATTTTTATAGAGCCAACTCAATCTGATCCAAAACATTATGTAGGATATGTTGCCTCTGTGGAAAGTACAGTTTTCAGAAATATACTGCAAATTACTTTAGGTTGATAAGAATATATTGAAAAACCAAAAGAGGTTTCAGTTGATCAACTTTATTATAAGAAACTATAGAATAGAATGTATCTCCTTTGCAAGTACATAAATAAATGCCCTATATAAAATTTTAAAATCTATTAAAATATTAAAATGCTTATTGAACTATATTAACATTTTAAAGTACATATATATCCATTAAAATCCAGTGAAATTTCACACTGATAGGAAGAGAAACAGTACTGAAATGTCTTATCTTAATAAAATGGACAAAAAAGACACAAATTCATATTATATGGTGAAAGACAAACACAGCTACATGCAAATTGTAGAAGAAATTCCCAGAAATCAATATTATTAAAATAGGACAAGGATTATGGTTTTAATAAAATGCCAAATATATTGTGCTATATAACAATATTGGTGACAGAAGAAACAAAGAATACCAGAACTGGAGACAAATTGAGAGAGAAAAGCAACTGCTGCATCAGTCTTTAACAAAAGAAAGATTACTTTAAA
>VZDJ01007755.1:42134094-42152813 GCA_008694505.1 Cyanoderma ruficeps
CTTCCAGCAGCTCTCTCCGCATTGGGCTCCTTGACAGCAAATATAAATCTGGTGCTTGATTCAAAGCCGAATACTCAGTGGTTCCGACAGTACAGAATCAAGTGCCCAGGTCTCTCATTTGCATTTGCTACTCTCAACCTTGCTTATGGATGTGTTCAAGTGGGCCAATTTTACCTTATCTGCAGTTCCCTCTATCTTTGGAAAGACAGGTGTCTGCCAGGGAAATCTGGAGCTCCACTTGGAATGGAGAATGTAAACCCCCTCCCTCCAAATTATTATAATTTTGCAATTAGAGGTTCTCAGGCAAAGATAGAGGAATAGAAATAGCAGTTCTTTGCTAGGAATATTAAAAATACAAATATAGTAGTACAAAAAGATAAATATGCAAAAATCCTAGAAACCCTGACAGAATCAGAATACAGCCTGACACTCTGTTAGGGTGCTGGGGGCAGTCCAAATAAAGCTTCAAGGAGTGACAGATGTGGTTCTATTGGAGTAGAGATGATCCTATATAAAGGGTCCAGTGGTGGCAAGATGGGTCCAGTCTTCCTCTGGAATCCAGTGGAAAACAGGCTGTCCTGCTGTGCTGAATTTCAGCTTTTATCTAGGTAGGAAGGCTTGGCTCCTCCCACTGTGTGGAGCATCTCATAATGGGATGATGTAATGTTATCAGTCATGTGGTGAGCCTTAATGGTCCATTAACAGAAGATATCCCCCTGGAGGGAGGATGGGTCGTGGAAGAGATAAGGAACATTGCTCCACGTGGTTTTAACAGCTGGCCCATTAATAGAAGACACCTGCCCCTCGCCCCTGGAGTTAAAAGAAAAAACACCTGTTCATCTGGTCTCAATAGATTGGGAATAGAATACAGGTTCTTGGTTATACATTCCAACCCACATTTTAATCTATTGTTGTTACTTAAAAAAAAAAAAAGTAATTTCTGAATTGTCTAGTCCAAATGCTAACTATTCTTAACTAGATTTTGAGACAAAAAAATATCATTATCACAGCTTTTTCTGTCAGACCACAGGCTGA
Source organism: Cyanoderma ruficeps (assembly GCA_008694505.1). Taxonomy (NCBI): domain Eukaryota; kingdom Metazoa; phylum Chordata; class Aves; order Passeriformes; family Timaliidae; genus Cyanoderma; species Cyanoderma ruficeps. The sequence goes on from VZDJ01007755.1 coordinate 42,135,130, forward strand.
TGGAAGGCCCACTATTTTGAAATACCCAAGCAAGGCTGACACATTGGAAAATATTGTGTAGCGTAATCCTACAATGGGAAAAAAGGGCAAGATAAAGTATTGCTGAATGAAAACCAGGTTGCTGGGAGTCACTGGCAAAGTGTTCTCTATGCTGTTTTCATGAAGACTTTTCAGAAAATTTCCAATATTCTATAAGCAAGTGCTAAATCTGCAAAAAACCCCAACAAAACCAAATAACCCCACCACTGCAAATTATCCTTGCTAGATATGCATAAAACTGGGCCAACAACAGTTTTACAAGATTGTTTAAATACAATTTTGTTGAAAATTTCCAGACAAAAATTTTGGTAGGGCTATCAACTCTGATTTTTTGAAGAACATATTAGTTGAGGTTTTACTCTGCACAACTTATTATTACTCAAGAACATGTAATTCTTTAAAAAAATCTTTTAATTCTACAATCCCATGTTCATTTGATCCCCATGTTAAAAGAATGTGAAGATCAGTATCAACAACAACAATGACAATGACAAGCTCAGTTACTTGCTTTTAACTAACTGGATGTCCTATTTCACTTGAATCACAGAAGAATGGTGTTTAGACCATGCTCCTCAACTGGGTATAATATCCTAGCATTCACACCTCCACATAAGCAACAACATGCTCCTGTGTTGGTGTGAGTAGGTTGGGGGTTTTTGTGGCTGACAATATAATAAACTGACACAAAGAAAATTAACGAAATTACTACTGAAAATAAATTAAGCTTGAAGATCTTGTACTACAAAACTTCCCCACCCTACTAGTAAAGCAACTCAGTTCTCAATGCTTTCCATCCTAAGTGTGTCTTTATTACAGTCTATTGCAATTATTAGGCTTTCTGGTATGAATCAAGAAAGAAAACAAAAGGAAAACGGGACCCCAGGAAAAGTAAGGTTAAATAGAATTCATCTCATTCACGACAAACTTCCTTATTGCGTGTCTGTTCAGGAAGTAAGAAAATCCATAAGAGTACTTTTACTGTCTGAATGTTATAAGATAAAGTGTCATCTTTTAAAAAGGGCAGTTTGTTGTGACCTAATGATATTCTAAGATCAAGGATATCAATTTTGTAAATTAAAATGAGGTTTATTAATACCAGTGGAATACCTAGGTACATTTTTTTTTTACTATCTTAGTTATTTCACACATTTTCCCCAGAAGTATGTTAACATGAACCGACCTCTCTGAGTCATTGAACAACTTTTACTTACTGGCCTGTAAAAAACCTAATCAATCAAAAAAGGCCTGAAGATATGTGGCTAGGCATATCAACCACTTGTAACAGGTACCTGCATAACCAGGGAAAACATTTACACATCTCCCTTACTTACTTCAAACTTCTGCACCTTATTTTCTTTTCTAAGACAGAAGATCCTGTTTTGGTGCAGACAACTAAAATCACCTTTCTCATCACAGCCCATTCAGCCTGCAGGCCCACTGTCGAATCTGTCAACACGCACACTTTTGTCACTGTAAGTGCTCTCCCACTGGGAGCTGTTCTGGGTTGTACACAGAAAATAGACAGTTCTCAGCAATATAAACTCGTAAGACACTTCAGCAAGCTACACAGGAATGGGTCAGATCAAGGATTCCTCCACCTCAGAATCTTCCTTCTAGCCACGTCCATTAGCCAGCTCATCTGATTGTTTCCAGGGAGTAGAGGTGATGCTGGGGGTGTCCTTGTTTTCCAGGTTATATTTTGGGTTCCTCATTTGTCGACTTCTGAGCCTTTGACTTTCAGTTCAGTCTGTGCCTCCCCTCCCATCAAATTTTTTGTCTTGAACCCTTCTCCACACCCCTTCCCCCCCTCTCCAGTATCTTTTATTAACTAATTCTCAGGGAGGGCTCTAAGTACATATTAGAGATTTAGGTTCTTTCAACCTGCAAAAGAAAACTAATAAGCAGAATAGGCATGTGCTAATGATTCAAAAAGATAAAAACTGGGCAAGAATACAAGATGTTTTCTCTTAATACCTTCCAGCCTTTCAAGAGTCATGAACTTAGTGCCCTGACAGGAATTTTCTTCTTGTGAATGACTCTTTAGAACTAATGTAATCTTCTTATTTTCACAACAGCCTTTGGAAAGGTTGCTAAATGCTGCATGGAGACTCACCTCCTTGCTTGTTTTGACTTGACTCCTAACAGCTTTATTAATTGGATTTGAAAGGATAAGTAACAGCAGAAAGCATCCTTATGCCATTACTTTCAGTTCCTCTTTAACAGCGAAATCTTTATCACAGCCTTATTTCCCAGCAAGATAAGCTGTAGCTTGCACTAGTTTAATAATCATAACATCTTTCCTTATCTCCTGAACCTGATTTCTTCCTTTTCAACTCTTTTTCTGAGTTATATGTCACATTTCCTTGTCATACCTCTGCTTCATGGTGCTAGACTGGCATAAAAGAAAAGCTAATTTGGAGTTAATCAGCAATACCAAAAATTAATCAAGGAAAAGCTACATTTGTTCCATTCAGCATTATTTCTAGACCAATTATCAGTAGGAGTGATATGGGTTGGTGCACTGCTTCTTTTGTCTTGCGCATTTACTTGTACAATGCTCATCTATTAAACACTTACACGTTAATGTCTCTGAAAGAGATGTTATCTTGAACTGCAAAAGAAAGCATGTGTTACTTCTCTATTGAAATATATTACTGGTACTTTAAAATGTGGAAACTATTTAAGTATAATAGTAATGATCTTTTTATTTTAATTTATTATAAAACTGCCTTTTTAAATTTGTGATGCCTAGATTTGGTTGTTGTGAATGCTGTAGTACTACTGTCTATAATGTACCTCATAGTACAGAATGAAAATAATTACCATTAAAGAATTAAAAACTTTTTAAAGTTTTGTTTAAGGAAGGAACGGCTATAGACTTTTTTATGATGTTTTCTGTCTAGAAAAAAATCAGGTCATGAACATATAGGGGGAGCTACGGTGTGAGAAAATTCATGATGCCTTTAGCTGAATCAGGTGAGATTCCTTGACCTGCTTAACTCCTATATACTGTAGCCCGCAATTCTGTGAGGCTTCTCAACATGCATTATTTATTGCTAATAATTTAGTTAAATAATATACATAACATCTCCTTACTTAGCTGTACAAAGACCTTTTATTTGCACTTACAGAGCAATTTTTTTCTAACTCTTTACAAGTCTCTGACCTATGTATGGTGCCAATAGGTGCATCAGAAACTGTGAATCTCTGGCTGGGATGTGTGTCTCTGGGATGGCCAGATTCTCCACCTAGGATGTTAACCTATGCACTGAAGTGTGCCCACTGGTTTAGGTGCAGAATGACCTGCATGAGGTGGATCTCCAGGGAAGTCAGAGAGGTTGTAGCAATTGCTCAAGTACGTAATTAGGGAGGTGGCCAGGGGTTCAATCACTTGGTGTGATGTTGATCCACTGTGCAAATTACTCCATTGCCTCATTTATGCAGATGTATAACTGGGAAGTTACTAACTGAAGGAGTTAATGACTTTAGTGCACTCTAGGTGAAGATAAGCACAACACTGACGCATCTATGCCATAGTTAGAACTAAAGGAAAAATTTTAACTTCATCCTTAAAACTAATTTCCAACTTAAGTTCCTGTTGTTGCAGGACTAAACCACCATGACTGAAGCACTCTGTGCATGTGTGCTTACTGCATATGGCAATTGATCTCCTGGCTTGATTACAGTCATAATTTGCATAGACCATTATGAACCTTTACACACTGCAGCAATGCAGATGTACCTGTTGAAGTAGCAGGTCCTTTGAGTCCTACAACTGATGAGCTGTATAAATAAGAAGTTGGAGAAATATAAGAAGGCCTGAATATTCATAATATTTTCTCCAGAATTAATAGATCCTCATAATCCAACTGAGTTTAAGCTTGCTCTAATACTACAAGAAGTAAGAATGTTAGGAGATTTATTTGTACCTTTAATTTCCATTAAACTGCTTCTAAAAGAGTAATGAAAATCGGGCAACTTAACACATAGCCCCTCCATAGCCCAACAAAAGGTCTCTAACCGCATATTGAACCAAGCAGTCTACCAGAGAACTTGGCTGAAATTAGTGCTTAAGAAATAAGGCTTATGTCCACTCTCTTGAAAACTGTTTTATATCAGCCACTGAACTTTCTTATACTAAATGGTCTATTGATTCACATAAAATTCAGTCAGAAGTGGAAATTAGGATGTGCTTGGCATGTATAAAATATCTTCTTTAGTCACACCCACATATTTTCATCATGCACACACACATTATAGTCTGCTTTGACTGATATTCTTATTCATGTTGTCTTCTGCCAACAGCCAACAAAAACTCTTCCAATTTTAGAAAAGGCACTTAAATGTGGAGCTCATGGAGCTTTAGAATAGCACAGAATGAAAACACAGATGAAAGAGATTCTGAGCAAGGACTTTATTTTTAACTCCCTCTACCTATAAACTTGTGTCTAAGACACTCTCTCATTTTAAACTAATCAGGCAGAAGTCAAAGTCAGGCATGTGTCAGAAAAAAAGTGAATATTTCACATTTTAATGTTTGCTAATAAATGCATGGCAACTACAATAAAATTCTAAGGCTGGTTTATTTACCTGAACAGTCCGTTTGGTGTCAATATCTTACATCATCAGTTTCCATGTTACTTTAAAAATAGATAATCATCCAGAAAGTAATTTATCTCAAAAAGAGTATAGTCAATGTATAACTTTTCCACTGTAATATTATATGTGATGGTCATTCCCATGTCCATGTCTCCCATGGCATTTTGATTCTGCAGTCTTTTCACAGAATTTGGGTTCCAGTTAATAAACTGAAGTGATTTTCCAGTGCATTCTCTCTACTTTAAAGAACAAAAAATACAAGAAAAAGTCTTTCAGAGATTTGCATTTTTGAATCATAAAATTATTCTGAAAATGATTAGATACTAGCACAGTCACAATTAAGTGAGTCACATTTGCAACTGATATGAGTGAAAAGATGGGACAGAAAGGTCACACTGTCCTCATGCTTTCATTGGCAAGCTTTGCTTTAAGTGCTTGCTCCTCCTCCAAGGTTTATGTATTTTCTACCGCATGAATAGGGACCAGGTCAGAGAATCATAGATTCATAGAATGGTTTGGGCTTGAAGGCACCATAAAGATCACCTAATTTCACTTCCAATACCATGGACAGGGACATATCAAAAGCTCCATTCAGACTGGCCTTAAATGCTTCCAGGAATACGGCATCCCGAGCTTCTCTAGGCAATCTGTTCCAGTGCCTCTCCACCCTCATGGTAAAGAATTTCTTTTTAATATTTAATCTACACCTACTATCTTTCAGTTTAAAGCCATTCCCACTTGTCCCATCATGACATGACCTTGTAAACAGTTCTTTCTTTAGGTCTCCTTTAGGTATTGAAGGGTCTTATCAGGTCTCTTAAGAGCTTTCGCTTCTCCAGGCTGAACAACCCCAACACTTAGGCCTTTCTTCACAGTAGAAGTACTCCAGCACTGTGATCCTTGAGTAAATTAATTTTACAGCCATTTCAAGGCAGCTATAGCACAGGTATGGGGTTCAGAATTTGAGAATATGGAAGGTGGATTATCAGGGAGGTGATTTTCCAACCCATGCTGCATCATTCCTGTTGCAGGATGGGATTTGGATGTTTCAAGGAAAGTAGTTCAGGCAGGGATTTTGACTTGCAGTTGTCTACACTGGCTTTTAGCTTCACTTTAGCTCCCAGTATTATTTTTTTTTGCAGTTTTTCACAGCTGGAAATCATCTTTACAATCCTGAATAGCTTAACAGAATCAGCAATTTCTGCCATTTCTCTTTTCCAGAATGTGTGTGAGTATGATGAGCTCCAAGGAACGCAGCATAGGCATCCATGGACTTTCTGCAGTGCACTGTCTTTCACTGCAAACGTGGCTATTCATTTATTCTTGTCCTATGTTTCCTAAGTTTTTATTAGTCTTTACCCTTAAAAGTACTTCTGTTTAGTTTTCTGGAAAACTGTTGGTGAGGTACGTACATGAAAGCACCCTGAAAATTCAAAGGAATAACTATCATAAACCTTCTTTATCTAAATGCTTGTTAATATTTTCAAAGAACTACGCTAAATTTGTGATATCTCATATGCATCTATATGTTCCTTAATTTCAGTTTTTATCCATCTGCAGCTCCACTGGAGTCCTTTTTCAAAAATTAGCATTGTTTGAGCCACTTTACTGTCCTTTAACAAGGAGTAAGTTTTTTACACACCACGTTTTGTTGTTTGGCTATTTCACACTTGAATTCCTTTAGAGCTCTGGGGCAGAAGCCACCTGCTCCTGGTGATTTCTTACTGCTCACATCGTCTCCTTGATCCATTCACCTTTTCTGCCGATACTTCAATTTTAAACAAAACCTCTGACACACATTCTGTAAAGGAGTCCCTGTTTCTATGCTTCAAACTCCTCCATATTTAACACAGATGGGAACAAAAAAATCGATGTTATAACAATTGTCTGTTTAGGGTAGTCTTTCTATATTTTAGTTATTCTGTTACCTCTTAAGATCCTCTTTTTGTTGTGTAGAAAAAAAATTATTTTTAAATACCTTCTTAATTTCTTAGCTTCCTTGACATTTTTCTTTACCTGTTTCACTTTTTCACTTCTGAAGTCTTTACTGGTATGTGTTATGGTTTTGCTCTGTGGCTCCAGTATGAATCCTGCACTGCCTTTGAATTTTTTTTTTGTCTGCTCCTTCTAGCTTTCTGTTTTTCTTGTAGATCCCCTTTGAAAAGCTGTGTACAGCTATTTCTCTTTATGTTAACTTAATGAAGAAGCCATGATGTGTTTCTACAACTTCATCCCTATCATCATGCTTCGGCCTCATGCTCCTCCAATTTGTAGCGAGGTAAGTTAAATCCTCAGCTGATACTGTACTTCCTGTTTCCATTTGCCTCTTTGACTTTCTCAGCATGTTATTGGCACTGTGTCACCAGGCTAGAAAGAAATGTCACACATTCCTTTTCTACAGATTTTCAGATGTGTCTGAGGTAGCAAAGGGTAGAACTGAAAGATCAAGAGATAGAATAATCTGTTCAGCTCAGCTGCAACCTTTTGCATAGATTTCATGTTGTTTCTTAAATACACTTACATTTTCACATGTGGACTCATTACTAAACATAACCTAGGCCAGATTCTTGTATCTTCTCTCCCTATACAGCAAATGTAAGCTTTCCCTTCCTGTCTCCTCATCCAGCCTTATCTCCTGCATCAGCATGCACCCCTTTTCCTGTACCACACCCTTCCACATATGGTTCTTTTTTCTCAGCCTCATTTTCTTCCCAGCTTTATTGCAGATGTTGTGCAACTATAAATTCAACATAAAGAAGTACTTAGATGTCATAGTTTTAATTTGCTGTTCAAACCAATGTACATGGATGTAAATGTTTAAATATTTGCAAACCCCTTGAGATGAAATAAATCAGAACACTTCATAATTCTGCAACAATGAGTTAATATTTACCACTGCAATACTATACTGCAATATTACAGTGATAGGTCATACTGCAGTTTTCCTCCATTTTTAATGCTCTTTTTCAGACTTTCATATAATCTTTTTGAATGCATGTAATAACTGTGAATATATGACCCTCAATAACTGCAAGATGTGCTATGCAAAATAAAACAATTTTTTTGCACATCCCTCTCCCATTTTTCGAAAGCAAATGCACGGTCCAAAATAAAGCAATCTCTGTGTTTTCCTGTCCTCTTTTATTTGTATTTGCTTCATACTCATTAGACTTCCCAAACACTTTTTCCAAATGTGTCCTTTCAAGCTGAATATTGTACAGAAAATATACCTTCAGTCTATAATGCCCAGGTAAATATTAACCATCAACAAGAATGATACCTTATGCTCCAGACGTAAACTAACTCGTAGTGTGAATGACAGCTGCTGTCCATCTGTCCTAGGAAGGCTGTCACTTAACAAACCTCAGTGGCAATAATTTAATTTTAGGAATGTAATGAAACTCCTAGATTCCTTAATCCACTTCCAACTTTTTCAGGCAACAATGGTGTACAAATTTAGTTCACATAAAGCCTCAACCACCAAGATGAAAGAAAAGTCAGAGATGCTGCCACGAGGAGCTGGATTGTAGGAATTGGACAGCGTACTGCTAAAAGATTATATGCAACTGTAGTCTCTGTCAGCAGAAGAAGCCAGTGAAGGGTCTTGTTGGTGGTTGGAATATGTTTTGATGGTGAAACACCAAGTTTGAGTAGACCCTCTGGACGACCTTGGAAATAAACCAAAGACAGTTTTTAAAATCAACATGCTTCAGCAATGAATGCTATTATCTGAGGTGCACAGCCTGGAGTGCCAGGAATTTATGAAAACCTTTGTGGAACAAAAAACAGACATCCTAAGCATAATTTTGTTTTAAAGTGAATAGCAAGGTGCTTCTTGGTTTTTTTAGTGGGTTTGTTTTTTTTAATTGCCTCACTTTTTTCTTAATGTAGATTTCTAAATTTGATTATTATTTTGGAAGTGGTAAATTAATACTTACACTTATATTTTATCTTATTTCATTTGACTCAAAGAGAATTTTCTGGTTAATATCCAACCATTTATCACAAATGGATATGCTGAGCAAACATGGGATATTTGAACTATTCTCTATTCCCAGCATGAATTTCCACGAAGATAAAGAAAAACTATGATTTGGGATGATTTGATATCATGGAAATCAGATGTATCTCCTGGTGACCATCAGCCTTCCATGTAGGAGGGTAACATGCTGAGCTGATGGGATCCAACAGCTTTAGCAAGAGACATTAAAAAATACTTGAGAGACATTCATCTAAGGTCCTAGGCCATCATCTAACTCTCCAATTTATGCCACATTTCTAGCACTTTGAATCATGAGATAAAAATGCAAAAATCAACAAAGGCATCAAGAGGGAGAAATAACCCATATCTAATCTCAAAAGACACGTCAATGCCTGTGGTTGGAATATTTATTACTTTTTAAATTAATTTTATAACATGTGGTTTTTTCCCATAAATCCTCAGTCAAATTTGCTAGTTATAATACTTTAAGTTCTTGGAGTTTGGGTTTTTCTCACAATAACTTTGAAATGCTTAGAGATAGTGTAGCACCTTTTTACGAAAAGCAAATGTTAGTCTTTCTTCTGACAAACAGCCAGTGATTAGCATGATGAGGATATAACTCCATAAAGGCCCACGCTAACTGTCTCTTCTAATATGACAAGCTACCTGGTCTTACATTTTTCATCCTTTCAGTTTAAGGGTTAAGTTCATACTGAGCTTCCATTAATTCATACAATTCTCTTTCCTGCAAGCAATATTTTTATTAAAAATGGCTCCTCCAACTAAATTTCTTTTCCCCGTGAACGCATTTTAATAGCTAGTTTTCAGAATTTACTTGCCCTTTATTATTACTTCCAAGCATCCCAAAGCTCCTTTTCGGTATATCAACCTCATGACTGCTATTAAATTTCCAATACATTTCCCCAAGATCTGACCTTAAGATAATGCATTTGCAACTTCTAGTTTTTGATAGCAAAAGGCAGGATGTAAGCAGGATTAGAAATGGCTGCAGCAGAACTGACCTATACCCCTACTCTTCTACAACCTTTTCAGTTGTGTTAGGCATTAGTCAAGAGTGAAAAACAGGTGAAGTCTGGTACTTTAGCACACAACATTTCCCTGTATGACTTAGGGATCACTACACATGTAATGTGACTGAACATTTAAACAGATTTATAGCAGGGGTGCAGCCAGCACCAAATATTAAAGCCAAAGTTGTATTTACTTGCTGTGATTTTGTATCTTAATAGGCAACTGTTATTTACTTTAAACGCCACACACTTAGGATACAACATTCCCCAAAAGGATTTATCACCTAGAAAAGCAGTGCAGTTTTAGATTATGTCTAATATAAGTTACCTTCTGTTAATGTGAACAAATTTGGAAAAGAGAACTTAGCATTTCTTGAAAACTGTGAATACATCTTTAATAGCTGATGGGAAGGAGAGAGGCAACTTCTTAGGTTACCTTTCCATCCCAATTTACTGTCTCTCAAGGTGGAGGCATCTGATGAGGCTTTTTGGAAAGCAGAAAAACTTCAGCCTAGTAGCCTAGGGGAGCTCTTATAAACTGAATAAAGGGGACTGTGATGTGTCCAGCAGCTCTCCTGATCTATCAATTGACTTTCACTCTGAGGAGATGCTTCCCTTACTCTTCCTGCAGTGCACAGTTTTGGGGGGAGTCCTTCTGGTCCCTCCAAAAGTGTGTGGTGAATATTACAAGAGGAAAAAAAGTCAGGAGAGGCAGAACATATCAAGACAGGATCGTGGAGCAGATGTGGAATGAGACACAGGAGGTGGGTATGAGGCAACAGAAGCAATTTTTTATCAGAGCATATATTGTTGTGGAAGTGAGCTGTTGTAGAACTGATGTTTCAACTCCTTAGGTAAGATGGAAGTAATAATGATTATGAAACACATCATGTCTATGTGAGAATGGAGAGTACTGAAAGAAATATGAGGAAGACTGAAACCCAGAACATAATCTGCCAAAGAATTTGCAATATTCCAATCTGGTGATCAAGAGATTGATTAATGTTTCATCTCTTATGAAGGGCCTTCTTCTGTCATACATACGGCATCACTGAAGCTTACAAATGTGTGATTAATGAAAATAATTTATGAAGGTTTAATGGAAAGAATAAGGATTTGTGAATGAAACAGAACAATACTAAGATAAATATGAGAAGAGTCATGTAAAAGACTGTAAAGATGCAACATTACAGCACAATTAGATCTTCAGAAAGAAGAGCTAACATGAACACAGCAAATGCAAAATACAAATCCAACATACACTTTAGGTATGAAATAGTTGTTCCCATTTCTTCTCCCATATAATTCTGTGATCAGCTAAACTTGACTGTCTGCCAGACGGCCACCAAATTGTTTCTTCACCTCCTTCCTCAGCAGAAAACTAAGAGAAAATAAACTAAGAAGATGGTATTTTAAGATAAGGACCGAGAAATCATTCAATAATTACTCGCATAGGCAAAACATGTTGGACTTGGGGAAGATATTTTTTTCCAGTTAAAAATAGAGTAGATTCCATGTGGTAGGGTCCTCCAAGAATGGCTTGGTGCAGCACCGGTCCCCCACAGGTGGCAGATCATGCCAGAAAAGCTGTGTGTGGCCTCTGCTCCATTGACTGCAGCTCCTGCCAGAAGTTTGCTCCTGCATGGGGTCTCCATGGGCTGCAGCTTCCTTCAGGGCATATCCACCTGCTCCAGCATGATCTCTCCACTGGATGCATTGTGGTATTTTCTTTGGTATTGTCTCTCTATGAACTTTTGGGAAACACCTTCTCCTCTACAACTTCAGGAGTTGTAGGGAAATCTCTGCTCAGGTGCCTGGAGCACTTCCTCTCCCTCTTCCTTGATGTCTGCAGGGTTGCTTCATTTTCCTTACTCTTCTCTCTGTCACAACAACTATCAATTTCATTCTAATTTTTTTACCCTTTCCTAAAAATGTTATCACAGAAGCTACCCTGGAGTTGCTGACAAGCTCTAATTTTGTTCAGTAGTGGGTCTGGTTTGGAACCAGCTGGTTCCAAACCAGCTGTTTCTGACAAGGGGTCAGCTCCCCATCTCTTCTGATAAAAACCTGCACACCCCTATCCCACACTGAAGCCTTTCAATATAAACCCAATACGAAATCTAGTTCTAGTCTATTTATTTTTGTCTGAGTGACATGCAGCTACTTCAAACACCAGCTACTCACTCTTAATTTGCTTTTCTTTTTTGGAAACTCAGAAAACTTGTATTTACTTAGGCTGTAGAATAATGCAATTTTAGAGAAGCCTGTGCATGCAAAAATTGAAGGTACAGGAGGCTAAATGGAGGTTCTTTTAAAAAAACTCAACCAAGTAAACAAAAAGTTGAAAATAACAAATCCTGTGTCTTCCAGTAATCATTCGTTGTGAATTTTAGATAAGACATTCTTTTAATCTATAACAGGTGGAATGTTTACAAGGAACGTAAGAAAGTTTGCATTTATTGGAATTTCTCTGTCTCTTGTTCTCAAGCTTCACTGGAAAAAAAAATAATGTCATAAAATCAGAATCATAGAATGGTTTGAATTGGAAAGGACCTTTAAAGATCATCTAGTCCAACTTCCCTGTCATGGTTAGAGTCATCTTCTTTAAGATCGGGTCGCTCAAATCCCTGTCCAATGTGACCTTGAACACTCCCAGAGGTGATGCCTACAACCTGTTCCACTGTTTCATCACTCCCCTAGTAAAAAAAAAAAAATTCTTTCAGGAATGTAATCTAAATCTACCCTCTTTCAGTTTAAAACCACTGCCTTTATCTTGTCACTACCTGTTGAGGAGAAGTCTCTCTACACCTTTCTTACAGGTCTGCTTCTAGAAAATATATTGAAAGGCCACAATACAGTCTCCTGGTAGCCTTCTCTTCTCCAGATTGAAGAATCCGGAACTCCCTCGGCCTGTCTTCAAAGGAGAGTTCTCCAGCACTCCTGATCATTTTTTTGGCCATAATGAGGGAAACAAATGCAACAATGTATGATTAGCTTGTGGATTAAAAAAAAAAATCATAGTAAATATAAACACATTAAAAGTTTAGATCATGTTTAGGGGGTTTGGGAGTTCATTTTGCGCGTATGTGTATGTTGTATTTTAGATTGTTTTCCCGTGACCCTTAAATTTTCAAATTTCTTTTGAAAATACTTTAAAAACAACTAATGTCATTTTATGATTCCAAGTTTACAGAATGTTAGAATATAAGTACCTGGAAATCTTTACGGCCCAGATTTTTATCTCCTTGCTTAATGTGGCATTATTAGTCCTCTCCCTAACCTAAATTATTGTAGCTGGGCTTCTAAACTCTTTAATTTGTTTAAAAGTATTTTTAATTTTATAGTCCATCTGAAAAAAGAAGCTAGTGAAAATTGTCACATATCAAAAGCAGAGAGCTCTTCCATTGGACCATTTTTTGATCATATTTGCTTTATCTCTCAGACTGCTCTTTCTCCATTTATTAGTGGGAGAGCTTTAGCCAAATAAGGACGCTGGAGCAGTTTTGTTTTGCTTTGCTTTTTGTTTCAAAGTGATATTTTCTAAAGAGAAATTTTGGTATTGTAACAGGAGTGTGGAGCTGAAAGAGAGAAGAGAGAAATTCAACTCTTTGGTTTTAACTTTGTTTTTCAGTCGTGGTATGGATTTCAAGAACCCAGTGTTCCTAACTGTCCCTCATATCGAAATCAAATTCTTAGGAAGGCATGAGGAACCAAGCATAGAAGTCATCTAAGTGATCATAGCTTTCATGAATTAACTTGATCACTCAATGAAATGTTTCATTTCATGCCTTCTTCACTCAACACATACTATTTAACTAGGTATTTTGACTTAAAAAATTATTTTCTTAAAAGGCTTTATGTTACCAAATTTCAATTATCTATATAAATATTAAATATTAAATATTTCAATTATCTATATAAATAAATTTTTCAGTCAATATGGATTTTGATTACTTTTTGATTATATATATTTATTTTTTTTAGTGAAAATATCCTAGTCACATTAGGACAATTAATTAGCTTCATATTTCTGCCTTATCCTCATAAAGCTGATTGTCTCTTTTGTTAGTCACAGGAAAACAGTCTAATTTCTAACATTAACCTGAAATGTATGTTTACATTTGGATCTAAAGCTGCTTAATACCTGATGTTGGAGTAACCATATAAAGTATTAACACAAGCATATGCATTCTACAGATAAGAACAATACAATTCCTTCCTGAATGAGATAATAATTAAGAGAAAAACTCCTTCTTTTTCTTGGCACTTTTACACCAGAGAGGAACATTCTGAACAGATTTCAAAACAAGGAGAGAGCTAGAGCTGTTTGCTATCTGGATATTGGTGTAACTTGCAGTATAGGTTTATTTTTTGATAGAGTCACTGGAGTTACTTTGACAAATGTGAGACACAGAAAGTCAAAAGGGGCCCTGAAGTCCAAGTACGGATAGAAGATCTTGCTATTTTAATCAAATATATTTATGATGAATGATAATTGCCATTTTGCATGAGATATGTTTGGTGTGTGCCTTCAGGATATAATATGTCTATATCTCTGGAGTACGTTAAAAAAGTTCTAGGAAAAAAAAGATAAAATATCTGAAAGTAGAAATAAAAAATACTTTTATTTATTTAACCTCTTTTATTTTAGCCAAGATTAGCTATTATTTCACTACTTCTTTGTAAGAGGAATGTTTAATCACAGCCATCAGTTATTTGAGGTATAGGAAAGGCAGATAGGTGTTTTAGGCAGAGCAAAAAATCTAGAATTAAAAGAAGCGCAAAATACAAGCCAAAAAATCAATTCTAAAATTTTTGGATACAAGGATGTACTTGACTAATTAAATAAGCTCCCCCCCCCGCCCCCTTCCTCAGTGAAATATAAAAATATGCAGAAATGGTACACCTTGTTCTTCAGGAGAAAATTTCAATACTTTAGTCAAAAAATTAATATCACCTGAGGCACCCAGTTATAGTTATACAGGTGTCTGAGGAAATCCCACGTGTGCTATATAACAGTATGTTCCATGAAGACAGCCATTTGCATTAAACATTCTCCTCATTTGAAAAAGATAAAGCACCATTATAAAAGAAAGAGATGATACATTTCAAGTGTTTCTCTCCTGTGGATTCAGCTAGCTCTCACACAGAAAGAAAAAACTTTTAAATCTTCAGCATAATATCTTCCCCTCCCAAAAGCAAGTAGCTGGTATGTTAATAAAGCTTAGAAACTTTAATGATGCTATAATATAGGCCAGCAGACCCTCAGCAAGTCTGTAGTTAAATTTAATAGGGACTAGGAGCGCTGCAATGTTTACATAATAAAATGCTTCATGCCAAGAGAGAGCAGTACTTTCCCTTAACCAGAGTATAAAGAGCAAAACTGTCTTGTCACAACTATTACTGAGACAGCCTCAATTTTAACAATAGCTATGTATTGGTTTGTTTTTCTCATTTGAGAAGATTTCTGTTAAACTGCAAAATATTTATTGTTCGCTTATTAATTATGCTAATACGGTACAGAAATGTGATCCTCCCTAAGAACTCCAGCTAATTGTCTCCACATCACGCTTGGAAAATTTCCTAGATGCTCCTTTCCCAGTGGAGGATCAATTTCTTGAAAGGATATAAACAGAATGAAGAAAAAGAACGCGGACTTAATGCCTTCTCTCCTCTCTTGTGCACACTTGCATCAGTACAGGTGCATGATCATCATCAGGTATTTATCTATGGCAAGTCATCAGACTTGCTACAGTCAGAGCCTTAAATCTGAGGTTTAAATCAGAGAAGAATTGGTGAGGCTGGTTGAGAAAAACACAAACTGGGTCCCTCACTTATCCTGCACCTGGCTCAAGCAGGACCTAATGACTGAATAATGTTTGCAGTGAAGCAGAGGACTCATGGCCTGATGTTGTTTCAGCAAGAGACAAAAGCCATTAGTCTCAGTCCCCCTTTCCCTGTGCACTAAGTCCTGCTGTAAATCTGGTCCATTAAGGAGATAAGGATAAGCTCAAAGACCCTCTGGGGTCAGACAGTCTTTACTGCCACCAAAACAGGTGGAGGTGGAACTAAAGCTTTATTTTATCTTTTGAATCCAATGCAAAGTCTGACTGAAAGTAACCAAGACCCTCATGATCCCCATTTCTTTATTAGCTTTTTTACCCATAAGAATGGAAGTGAAGAGAAAGAGAACATGCCTTACATGTATGACCATAGTTACCAAAACCCCACCGATAAGATGCACAATTGTTCCACTGCTTTGGGAAGGGCTAAAAGTTATAGTACAAAAGAAAGTGAGTTCCAGACAAAAAAAAAAAGAAGAGAAAAAGGGGAAGTACCTCTGTTTTGGATCAGTTGACAGACTGTGCTTATATATATATATATATGTATATAGTACTAATATATCTCTGTTACTATACCTTCTGTAGTGGCACATAATAAGTCAATAATTAGTGAATTTATCACTGGCAATTCTGAACCTGTGAACCTGTTGCCCTGTTGTTTCAATAAAGTGTATTATTAGTGAATTTGGATTGTGAAAGTTCTTACAGAACTCAGCCAGCCTCATAGTACTGGATTGGTAAACTCTGCTATTTGTGAACCTGCAACCATGAAAATTATTATTGAACTTGGGTGTCCAGACTTATAGTGTTGAATTGGTCCTAGTCAGAAATTAATCCAGACACACACAGCCCCTTTAATCCCTGAGGGCCGTCTGGAAAGCAAGGATGTTTATTTTTTTCCAAATTTCTATACCCTTTGTGCACTGTTACCCCCTCCTCATATCAGTGACCAGGGTAAAGAGACATTACCCTGTCCTTGGAAACTATATTTGACTTACTATCAGCCTATGCTCAGACAACTAGTATTTTGAGCAGATATTCCTGGTTCTTAAGTGTAAGGGTCTGTTGCAGAAATAACTGGAATTTGACATACAGTCAGATCAAAAAAGCAGTTTATTCCTGTAGCTGAGGGGAGAGCCCAAGGCAGCAGATCCGGGCTCTGTGAGGGCCCAGCTCTGTCGGCATGGAGCAGTGACAGAACGTGTGTATCTTTAGGTTACACAACACATTCTTCTTCAAAACTGGGTCAGATACACAGGATATGGTAAATAGCAACAGACTTGAAAGCCTTTCAGCTACTGAGGCTCCATACAGGGCATTCTTTTATGAATAATTCAGTCCTTTGATAGATTGAGCTAAATGACAGACTATTGGCTGCAATTGTTTTTTGGCTAGTGAGACCTGCAGAGGTCTATCTAACAAAGTTAGCTAACTGATAACTGATTGATTAACACTAACTGCTTTGCATCCACAGGACATGTGCTCGAAATTACAAGAAGCACAATCCAAAAACTGTGTCTTCAGTGAAAGGAACCAGGCTAATTTACATCCATGTCTGGGTTTTGATATAGTTTCATTTCTTTGATTAAATGCCAGACAGGAAAATAATCAGTGGTAGTTCTATGATTTCATTCTGTTATATAATTAATTGTCATATTAGGGCATCAACATTCTTAGATACATGACTAGTTACAATTTTATGTCAAAATCCCAAATGACTAGCACTCATCCACAGAAACTGTTGTTCTTTCTATATGCAAGCACGATTCACATTGATATACCGTCAAGACTCAGGAGAAACAGAAGTTTGGAAGAAAGAGAACAGTTCACCATAGAATATGTGAGGATATTCTTCAGTCTTCCTTCCTAATTTCTAGCCTTAGAAAAGCAACAGACAGAGAAGATGGAAGTGAATGACTGAAAGTCTTTGCCTGCAGTCCACGAGCAGATAACATTTATCCATGCCTTGAAGTCTAAGGAATTAGTGGAAATAAGCAAGCCTGTTCCACCTTCCCTATCAAAGAAGAATAAAACCAATGCTTGAAAAATTAATGCACTTTCTATAGTACAAAATTATTTGCCAATTTTTAATTCTTGTAGTGGTTCATCTCTTTATGGTCAAGGAACACAAGGCAGGAGAAAAAAATGAAAGCCAGTGGTTAATTTAGAAATTACATTTATATATAGATA
>VZDJ01007755.1:42152822-42273038 GCA_008694505.1 Cyanoderma ruficeps
ATAGATAGATAGATAGATAGGTAGATAGATAGATGTATATAAATGCCTCTCCATTACAGAATCTAAAATGTACAGAGATCTCAAAGTAAACTATTTTCTCAAACATATAACAACATAAAAAAGGTTCCTGCTTACCAAAGAGTATTTTTGGTTCCTGCAAAAGAGAGAAAAATTCCTTCCCTTTTCCACTGATTTTTAAAACAGGAATGCAAACTTGTCGAAATTAACTTACGTATGTTATGGCATATTTATGTCCTTTTTTTTCTTCAAAAGGGAAAGAGCATATAGAGGAATCATTTGGCTGAGTTGTTTTTTAAAAAGGAAGTTTTTAAACTTTCCCTAAGTTTTTCATTTTGAGAGCAAAGAAAAAAATGCAAAGTATTTTTTTCAGTTAGTATTTAAAGACACAATGCTAAAATGTTTGTAGAGCATTAAATATATTATTTAAATACCTTTTTCAAATATATTTAAACATTTTTTGGAAAAAAAGAAAATCTCTGAAATATTTGAAGTTTCCTAGGTAATCTGTAATCTAAATATGGAAGAAAACATGTGATAGAGCACAGTTCAGGGCTGTTCAATTGTCACAAAGAATGTGAAAGCATAACAATTTTTTTTTTCTAATTAAAAACAACAAACACACTGGCTTTCCTTTAAAGAAGGGTACCTGCAACAAGTGCTGTAACATCCCTAGGCAGCTTTCAATGCAGGGTCAAATTTCAATTCAGATGTGAAAAACATTTCTGAAGTAGATCTACTACCCTGTTTGCTCTACTTTGGTTTCAAGCAAGCAAACTCTCACTTTTTTACAATATTTGTCTTGTGACAAAAATAGGAGCACACCAACTCTTTTGCTGTAAGCACCTATTCTTTTGCACCACATGATTTGTTAAACTAAACATAATTTGAGAGTCCCATGATTCTGAAAATCATAAGCAGTCCTGAACAGTCCTTGCCATGACAATGTTTCCCAGTCACAGGACTGTGGCTCATCTGCACTGTGTAGCAGAACTCTTCTTCTCACTACTCTTGTTTCTCACTGCTGCAGGTTTTGTTCAACAGCCTTCATGAATATTTTTTGCAGTTTGAGGCTGGAAAGGAAAATTCAGTTATGGACTCAGTAGATGATAAGGAATGGATAGAATATTTATAATAATTTTCTCCTAACTTCCCTAAAGATATTACATAGAGTAAAATATTGATAAAGTTTGAAGAGGGAGATTTAGGTACAAACTTCTCAAGCAGAACATGTGAGGGTTTTTAATGTGCTTGGCAAACATTTGGGAACAATTTGATATTGGAATTCTGTAGCCCAATGCAAAAGTGCAGAAAGATGCTACCTGAGCTTATTCACGTTAATAAATTGCGCCTGAGAAGCTCACAGCTACATCTTAGTTTGAGACATTGATGGTCACAAAATTAAGCAGAATGAGATTTTCTGTCCACCTTTCCTCCAGTTTCAAACTGTAACTTAATAGACCTAAAAACTAAAATTTTGCTGCATTCCATATGAGAGTGGCTGAGCTGTAGCTGTGTCTAACAGCTGAATCAAAGTTCTTCCGTAGGCAGACATGTCATCAGGAAATTCTCCCTTTCCAGAGCATGGATCTGGGTTGTAAATCACATCTCAATCATTGCTCTTAAAAAGAAATGGAATAAAATTGGAGGATTTCTGTGACAGTATTGTTAAAGGAAAGCACCCTGCACAAGAATCTCCTCCTCATTTGATACCTGCTCAGGACTTGTTCCATTCTGGGCCTGTTTGCCTCTAGGTCTAGGAAGAGGAATTAAATGCTGTTGCACACCAGAAATTAGCCCTTCCATATGCTCTTCTCCACACAAGTGAGGTAATGCCACTCAAAGGCATGAACACCAGCTGAAGAAGTGTAGCGGCACGTACACAAAAGGGTGCATGGGAAGCCCTTTGGGAAATGTATTTTCTACAGCAACAGGCACTTATATAGGCACGAAATTGGTTAAGCATGTTAATAACACAACTTGAAATATACTGCAAAACAAAAGCTGTCTCAGTGAACTGACTGGAAAAAACAGTGGAGCAGTGCAGACCTGTAATCATCGCGGATCACGCCACACACCGCTGATCGTTGCCATGGCAACAGATGGTATTTCATGACGTCACTGGAATCAAGGGGGGATAAGCAACAAGGGCAGGCAGATACCAAACCTTTTCTGGAAGGAAAAGATTTGGGTGTATGCACCGAGCTACCTACAGTGTGACACGAACCAAAGGGTAAAGGAAGCAGGGTAAAAAGAGCTCAAGACACACACACAGAAATTTCCAGTGAAGAAACAGGCTTAACTGTAACCTTACAATTTTACCATAGAAATTGCATTTGTGTTGAACATCTTTAGTCTTCTCTGATATTTTTCAGTACTGTGATATGGGACAATCTGTAAAACAAGCTCGCCAGGGAAGTTAAGAAAAGAGCAAACCCTTTTATATTTGTTTTACATTAGGGATGAGAAAAAAGGAGGTATGAGTAACACTCCTACAAGGGGAGATGTATCTTTGGTGTATAATGAACAAGAAAAGAAATGTTGTGGGGAATTGGAACCAAAACACTGCTAATGAGACTGTGAGAGTCAGCTGGCATGACAGCTTGCTGCAATCCAAAAAACAATGTTCTGACGGAACTTAGCATCATTGAAGTCTAAGTATTTTCATTGATTTCTAATTGTTTTGTACCTTCCTAAAAAATTGAGTACTTTGACCTTCAGGATATGCAAAAACCCTCTACTTATGAACTGATCCAAGCCTCAGATTTCCCGTGTTACTGGTATTTTTCTGCTGTTCTGTAGGGCTAAATTATGTGAGTAAGCCTATATAATAATTTAAGTAGATTCTTATTTTCAAGTTTGTTTCCCAAACCAGATATTTTGTTGCAGATTGCTTTTAGATAGCTTATTTCATTTACTGGTAGAATTTTACACTGCTGTTTGATGTTATGTTTTTGCATGGTCTTGCACAAATTGTATAAAAGAACCGAGCAATTATCAATAAAAAGAAGCATCGAAAGGAAAAGAATAAGTCCATGAAACACTAAAGGGTGACAAGTAAGAAAACATTGCCTTCAGTAGCAAGAATTCTCTGGAAGATGAAGTGGTGTTAGTTGATAAAGGTGAATACTGCCTCATAGAAATTTACTTGAATTTAAGCGTATATTATTTTCCATGTCAGGATTGCTCCTACATCTTCCATAATGCATAGTGTAAAATATGGGAGTGCAATTAAGCCATGGCAAAAAATTAATCAAAGAGAAAGAAACATAAAATAAAATAGGTGAACAAGAGGTTTAAAAAAATGCGTGAATATGTATATGTATAACAAAATTTATTCATTAGTTGTGGGTATACAAAAATTTCAAAATATGTCAGTTGTAGCACAGAGTGAAGAAACTTTTTCAACAGTTACTCAGGTTCATAACCTTTTTTTTTATTAACACCTACTTAGGTAATATATATGATCTAAATTTATTATTTTATCACTGGTACAAAAAGAGTACTCCTCATGCAGAAAAATCAGAGGATGTATTATTTTCAAGGTGTGAAAAAGCAGAGCTAATGGTCAACCTTTAAAATTAGGCTTCTATAGGAAGGCAGGATTAGCATTTCTGAAGGAGCGGGTTTAATCAGGCTGACAATAGAAGAATGTAGTGGGATGCTAATCGGATGACATTCTTCTTTACATAGAAAACTGAAGTTTCATAATTTTAGAAGAAATTAAACTGTGGCAATAGAGATGGAGTAACTTGGTCTCCTCTTCCAAAAAAAAAANGAAGTTCCAGTTATGCTTAACATAGTTAGAATAAATTTTCTTATCACTTTGAATTAAGCTTGAAAATATTTACATATTATAAATAGTCACAAATAATGTAATAGAGATTTCATCTCTTTAAATAGTACTTGAATTTAAGACTGATATTGTGCTTTCACTTCAGAGCACTCTCAAAATTAATGAGTTAAATACAATTTAGTTCATATATCATGGAGCTGGCATATCCTTTTGAATTCGATTGACATGTGCAAGCTCTTCTCCATGTGTCCCCTCTTTAATTTCAGAGACAAGTTCTTTACAGACTGAAGAAACAATAAAGATGAAAGTACAAAAATATGTTACAAATTTTATTCCAAAACCATCTCAAATACTATCATCACAACAGATGCTCATGGAGTATTATTTTCTTTATTTTAAGAGAGAAAAAAACAATGTCAAGTCAAAAACAAGTCTGCTCCAGAGTAAAATAATTTATTTCCTTGGTTTTTGTTCTGATTATTCCATTACAGTATGCCAGCGGGAAGGATTTTGTTGCTACTTTAGAGCAGTTGCTGTCTCTGTACATGTATTAGTAAGCTATAGGCAACACTTCTAAGAAACCTTAAAAAGGAAACCTCGAATGATTAGTTATGTACAAATACGTAAGTACCAAGTAGGCATTAGCAAACCCTATAACCTCATACTCTTAATTAGTGTGCCAACAGCAGCAAGTCTCTTATCAAGAAGAAATTATTAATACTACAGGAGAGAGGAGGTGACTCTTTTACTGTTGTATTGGTAGACCCTAGAACAGCACAGAAGCTCTCTCAAAGTGCTGTGCACACACTGATCTTGCCACAAATAGCCCTACTGAATAATGTCACAGCTCACATGGTTAGCACTTAGTCAGAAGGAATTCTTCCCAGCTCTGGGAAAACCTCAAAAGGGCAGCTCCTGAACATTCAGTCCATACCTCCACAGTGCTCACAGCAATGCCTGCACAGGGCTGAACTTCACTGAAAGGAATGTAAACAAAATTGCTTATCAGGTTACAGTAGTGCACTATCCTTTTGCTGTAGCTTTTATGTGTTCTGACTTCTAAAGAAAAAGAAAAATAAACTGAAATAACTCCATTAAAGTATACTGAAATTTCATTTTGTTTGTTTTCTTTCCCAAAATGTTGTGTTTCCATAAATAACAAAGCTGCAATTATTAAAGTAAGCAGCCAAAAGCCTGTTTCCTTGTAGGGTTTTTTTAAAAAACCCTATAAGGAAACTACCTGCAAAGGGAATTGGTTCTGAACACCTGCCTGCCCATGGGAAGTGGTGAATGAAATCCTTGCTTTGTTTTCTTTGCGTGACTTTTGCTTTCCATATTGAACTGCCTTTATCTCACCCACAAGTTTTCTCACTTTTACTCTTCTAATTCTCTTCCCCATTGTGCTGATGGGGGAGTGAGCAAGTGCCTCTGTGAGGCCTAGTTGTCAGTCTTTTTTTTAATCTTTTTTCAATGAATTGATTTAAAAGATATGCTGATTTACTGATCAGACCTCTAAAAATTGTGTCTTTTTATTGAAACAGAAAAAATAGAAAAGTACTAAATTTTAACCAATGCTACTTAAATACCATATTTTTTTTTCTTTGAGATTTCTTACACAACAGTGTTTCAGGAAGAACAACAGTGCCCATAAAGTCAATTGGTTCTGTTTGGCTATCATGAAAATATTATTAACTAAAATCCCGTTTACATAACAGGATTCCAACCACTCTTAAGCTGAGAAATTTCATTCCTTCACCTAAGAGACACTTAATTATCAATTAGAATGCAAAAGGCAACTAGGTATCTCTGTTTAATGTCTTGATCTCCATTATTGCTTTCCTGCTGTTCAGCATTTAAAATTTTTTTTCAAATGTCCCATATATCTTGAGGGTTTATAAAATCGTCTTTTGTGGTCCAAACTGAGATAAACCAGCCAATCCATATGAAAATATGAGAGGGTTAGGATATTTGGGTCAAACAAGCAATGAGAAAGCTCCTAAAATTTTGGGACAGCCTATCTAGGAAAGAAAAAAAAAAACCTATTTGTCTATTTGCTTTCATTCATTTCATATTAATTATACTAATCATATTTGAGCTGAATTAATCTTAAAATTTAAGTCAAAACAGTTCTAAGATTAAGCTCTTAAAGATTCTCCTAAGTCAGAAAAACTGAGACAAATTTAAACATCATTAAACCCATGGTATACTGAATCCTAGCAGGATTTTGAAAACGGATCTTTAATCATAAGATTAGACTGGAAGGTAACCAGAGGAGACTCCTAGAAGACTTATGTTCAAATATTCTCTTCAGGTTTTATAAAAAGATTTCGAAAAAGGCAGGGATGTAATTGTAATTTTATTTACAGAATTAAATTCAGCAAGAAGAGAAAAGAGGCAGAAAATATATTTTTCCTGATTTCTCTGAATGGAAAGCATCGTATGGTCATTAATCAGGCATTGCTAGCTTTAAGAATTAGGTGAATTATCCTAAAGAATAGAGATTACCCAGTACACTACCTTTTAATATTCTTACAAAGATAAGATTATGTACTAATTGTATTACAACTGTGCCTTTTTAATGATTTAAGACTAATGTCTATAACCACTTGACATCAGTCCGATGTTTATGGGATGACATTGTAAATCTTGTTGTGCTGCAGTTCTTGCCAGGGCTCAAGCATATATGTCAATGTTTTATCTATATTACAAGACACAGAGGAAAAATTTTTTCATCTGATTAAATTGGTAGTAATAGCATTCCTATTTAATAAACGCTTTTACAGACAGAAAATATTGGGAGCTGCCACTTAATTAGGTTTTCAACCGAAATGCTTTAATAAGGCTGTGCGTAAAAAATGCTTTGTGGGCTACAAGACAGATCTAAGGTATCAAAATCCTCAGAAGGACAAAGTTCCACCTCACCATTTCATTCAGAATTTCTCTAAGGTAGTTACTTGGAGGGATGATTATATTATTGTTTGGCTTTCTGCATGTGAAAAGGATACATCTCATTTGTAACTGGGCTGAGACCACAATTGTATTCAGTCATGGTCACTGCCCACACAAGAGACTAAGAAGTGATCAGGCCTGACCTTAACAAGCAACGTTTGGTTAAAAGACCTCTGCTTATTATCAATATAATGAAAACTTAATATCTATAAACTTGAAAATGTACTTGAAAGAAGAAAAGCTTCCCATAAAAAACTCCCAGGGAATAAAAACACAGTCTTTTGGTCATAGGGAGATCTTAGAAGTGATTTTTTGAAGTGTGCTGCTTGCTTTTGAAGAATGTGTATATGTATAGTGCCTCTAGTGCCTCTGACAGGATTTTCCTAGTGATGTGGATACATTTATTTCTTAGATAAATTCAGACCTCTTTTAAAACTTTGAAGAGCCATATCTGAATCTAATATAGAATTCTTCCTATTTCAAATAACAAAAATCTCCAAATAGAAACAAGCAAAAAGTACTCTGCCCACCCTGCAGAAGTGGATTTCTTTTCCTGTTATGCTAAAACGAAAGATTTAATCCTTGTCAAAAGGGTTTCAAAATCTTTTGCCCATTAGGAACAGGAGTGTTATTTGTACTTACAAATTTCTCTGTGTAGTAGCACACAGCAAGGATTCAGTGTGCTGCAGACTGACAACATCTAAGCAGAGTAAGTGGAGCCTTCAGTAATGGCACAGCAATTTGCTTCCTTTTGCTGCTGCCTCATTCTTGCCAGCCCATGCTGTGTTTTCACATTTCATACTCACTCATTGTAGGAGGGGTTGTCTCCTATGGTAGGTCTGTACAATGGCCAAGGAAATGAAATTCTGACAGGTACCTGTGGATACAATCCCTGTTACATACAATAATAATGCCCACTAATCTGAAAGCACAGGTTTATTTGATTGACGTGCTAAAACCAGTCCTAAATACTAATTTCCTTATTGGAAGTGTCAGGTAAGAGATGTACAATAGCCACATCAAAGCTTTTGGCATTGCAATTCAAAGTTTTGCAGGTTCTGTGGTTATAATATTATGCCACATAAGGAGATAATCCTGTGAGAGCTGCACAAGACACTCTGAAGGATAATTTTAGTTTCATAAGCCAACTTCAGAGGGGGTACCACTGTTTTTAAGTACTCCAGAGAGCTTGGATTCCTGAGTAGGTACATATGATGGTGAGACCTTTCTCCTTCCTCCCTTTCCACAGAAGGAAATGGGAGAAGCAGGAGGACCACAGTATCAGCAAGGATGTTTCTTGCCTGGGTGAATCACCATGACACTGACACCCAGTGGATGTTCACTCACAGGTAAAGGTTAAGCAGTGTGTACAGGATTAGGTGCATCTAAAAAAATGAAAGAGCTGTTTCTGTGTAACAGCAAAAAGCTAGGAACCATGTCATTGTGGCCAAAGGTTTGCACTTTAAAAAGAGACAAAAAAAATTGGAGAAATAGAAATTAGCTTCCTATATAAAATGTATTGTATTTTAACCTACCCTGTGTCTCATACCAGCTCATGACTAATTTAACCCCAGTCTGTTGGAAGTGTACTTTAATTGTAATGAAATGTGCTTGGTAAATGGGGCCATTAGTTTATCTAATGAAGTGTCCACATTCACATCTGCAGGTGTAAGTTGCCTTCATTTTTATTGCAGGGTAAGACTATAAGAAAGCTTAACAGTATGTAGAAGATTGATGTGTTTCACTAGACAAAGAATGGCTTTTCAGGCTTATGAAATCTTTCAAAAACTGATTTAGAATAAGAAATGAATAATTGTTCTCAAACTTGCTGGGTCAAAATCAGTACCAAGTGCCTGAGCACTGTTAACTCCAAAATCCTGTTTGATGAGTTATTATACAGAAAACTGAATCAATTTTTACCATTGTGTATTAATGGCTTCCCCACTGATTTTTAACTTAATATTTCCTCATCTGCCTCCCTAAACATAAATTAATTGAAATGCACATTGATTTCTTTGTAAAAACAAGTAGATATACAAAGTGTTAATCCACCTTCTTTGACTTTTCCTGCTTTATTTAAGAGTCATATGTTCCGTAGAATCCAACACAAAGCAGTCATAAAAATACCTTCCTGTGTCCAATAGTGTGAGTTTTATGCTTGGTGACAATAACCTACTTCCAAAGGAGTGTTTCATTGGAATTGCTAATTAAGCACAACTAGGCAAAGATGCTTCACAAAGTTATGATTACTACATACAAACACAGATTAGCTATTTAAATGCAACAAAACCATTCAACAAGACGATGCTGTTTTACATGGTATTTTATGAAATTAAAAGCTTTTTCTTTACTCTATTTCTGTCTGGAAGCCACTGCATATAGTATCAGAGAAGTGAAGCTAAGGAACACAGGAAATATGGGTCTAGGACTAGACCTTACAATTCCCACTCATCTATCATATAGTTTTTGCCATAGACAAAATGACAGGTAAAATCCTTCCAGACGTCAGTGTTTAGGCTTTTGTGATAATGTACCACGATGGGCTTACCACTTATGGACACAATTTCTTGGTGTGTGTCCAGCCAGGACAGGGTTAATTTTTGCAGTGCCCAGAAGGAGCATGGCCAAGACTCAGAGGTTGTTCTCTACCACCTCATCTCATTTTTTTTGCATACAGAGGAAACGTTCCCTTCTGGAGGGCATGGCAGTGGTGGTGCAGTCTGGCGTGGTTGGGGGTTTACACTTGGTGAGCTCTTGTGTGGGAGTTGTTCACCTCTCATGTACACTCTATGATTAAAATTATTGCTGTTATTCTGCCTTATTATATTTCATTGCTGTTTCCAGTTACATGTTCTTATGTCAACCAGTTATTCTTTACCTCTTGTGCATCCAATTCTCCTCTCCATCCTGCTTCAGGGAAGAGGGATGAAGGCATGGGGGAGTGAACAAAGAAGTCATGGTATAGAGTATTTTGGTGGGAGCACTAAACTGGGGAATACCACTCCTAAACCAAAACAGTGTGTTTATGTCTAAATCTACAGTCTAAATCTATTTGCTTAACTTACATTGTGCTTCTACTTCATGGATGAAATAGTCTTATGCTTTGGGTACAGAATACAGACATGTTTTTCCAAAGCATCAGGTATTATTCTGTCTTTCCAGAATTTTCCAAGGATTATAATAAGAAAATAATATTTAATAATTCTGGCTGCCTTTTGGGGTTTTTTTGGTTTGTTTGTTTTTTGGTGTTGTTTTGTTTTGTTTTTCCTTAATCTTGAATGTGTGAGTTGGGGAAAAAACCCATTAATAAAACAGTAATAAAATACAGAATGAAAGGTATAATGTGAGTTATCTAACTACTAAAAATTCTAAAAGTTTACTTGTCCAAAAACTATCCTGTTATTTCTTTATAGATTGAGAAAAATACTTTATTGATTTTATTTATATCATTGAAATTTGAATTTTAATCCAAAGATTATATGAAACTAATATCAGGACATGAGATTTACATAGGAAACTAAAATTTATGACTAGTATTTACTTATATTTACAATAAAATAAGCCTTAACAATGCTAAATCTTAATTTGAAAGCCAAAGTTTGTTTTAGGAATCTAATTTTTGGTCAGTGGGATCTGTTATCTAAAAAATAATTTATTATAGACAGAATGGAGGTTCCTAAATTAGAGTAAAAGCTAAGGGGTATTTAACCAGAGGCAGGAACAAAGTGATAGCTAAAAGGGTGAAAAATGTGAATGTGCAGATCATCCTGGGAGATTGTACCTACTACTGCAAATGAGCAAGTTCACACAAAAGATAAAATATACTTTTCTAGGTACAGGGTAGGGGAGCCCAGGTTTAAGTTTTCATCAAGCACTGCATCTGGAGGGCAACAGGGGTGGCTGAGAGAAGCAGACAGCAGAAATAAATCCCAATTATAGAGGTGATGGAAAATGAAAATAAGAAACTTTAAACTTTATCTGGAGACTTAAAGAAGGCTTTAAAGAGTTTGCTGCAAAACCCCCTCACCAAAAAAAAAAAATGTTCTTGACTAAGAGCAAGCTTGAAAGAAAAGAACTGGCCTTGCTCATGTTCCAATTCATTCTGGTTAGTCGATTTGCAAAACTTCAGGGGGTTTACCTCATGTTGAAGTACGAATTGATTTTACAGGTTTTGGTCTAAATATACTCATATCCACCTAAAACTCAGGTCAGCTCTGGGTCTTGTCACACATAGACAGCAGTGAAAGTTACTCTGCAACCGAGCCAAGTTCGATCAGTCTGTTTGGGTGGCTGCAAATAAATAACATCAAACAAGTGACCTCTTCCCTTTTCTTCTTCCAAAACAAATGTCAAAACACAAAATCAGTATTCTTGCTGAAATCTGTTTTGGCATCCAGTAAGCATGACAAATGATATTCTATGACCTATAAATGCAATTTGCCAGACATTCTGGAAATGTAGCAAAACTTCTCATCTTTCTAATTTCTAGCATGACAATATGTACCATTAATTTTCAATTTCATTGACAACCTTTAAGCCTCAAAATGATCCAAATTAATTTAATCTCCTCCTGCACCCTAATTTAGTTCCACCAAATATTTTAGTGACATACTTTGACTGAAAGTAGTGAAATAACTACTACATTGCTGGGTCTGTTAACCCATATTTCATCTCTTTCATTAGTACACTTTCCAATTTAGAATTAAGTGAATTTCACCAAGTAGAAAAGTCTTCAGTCTGGAGACCACAACTATTATGGAGGTTCTGGGTCATCACAGAATTACAGAATATCCTGAGTTGGAAAGGACCCACAAGGATAATCAAGTCCAACTCCCAGGCTTGCACAGAACACCAAGAATCACACCTTCTATTGGTGAACTTCATATGGCTGCTGGCTGCCCAGCCCTCTAATTTGTCGAGGTGTCTCTGCAGGGCCTCTCTGCCTTCAAGGGAGTCAACAGCTCCTCCCAGTTTTGTGTCATCTATGGACTTGCTTAATATCCCTCCCAGTCCTTCATCCAAGTCATCTATGAAGATGTTGAGGGGCACAAGGCCAAGGATGGAGCCCTGCGGAGCCTCTCTGATGACCGATGGCCAGTCTGATGGCAAATTCACTGTAACTCTTTGTGCCCAACCTGTGAGCCAGTTGCTCACCCATCACATGATGCGTTTATCCAACAGAATGCTGGGAATTTTGTCCAGAAGGATCTGAGATGAGATACCATTGAGAGATGGTATTGCAAGCTTTACTGAAATCCCAAAAGATTACATCACCTAGCTTCCCTGGATCAATTAGGTGAGTTACCTTGTTGTAAAAGAAAATCAGGAATTTCCTCTCGTGTAGCAGTGCTGGCTGTGACCAACAACTGTGTTGCTGTTCAGCTGATTTTCAATGCCTTCCAAAATAATTTTCTCTATGACTTTCCCAAGCATTGATATGAGACTAGGGGCCATTCTCACAGCAACACCAACTGCTGGCCAGGCCACTGCCCTTACTAGTAAACGTTGTTGTGTTAGTCAGCTGCATTGTAGAAAGCCTTGTAAATAAAGGGAAATGTTTAAGGGAACATAAATCAGCTCTTTTTGTGGTAACAAATGAAGAGTAACATTGTTACTATAATAAATTAAACTTCCTTTATAGTACAGGCACATATATATGTATTTATAGCAGGTCCTCCCCACATGGAGCAAGATACTTTGTATTTGCCCATTACAAAAAAATACACAGGCTTCAGATTTCTGCCTGCAAATATGGTGAGCACAAAACTATTGAAAATTTCTTAGTATGTGGGTAGACAGAGCAGTATTTGAACTAATACAAAATGCATGTCTTGAGAATTAGCTATGTTATTATTCCTTTGCCAGCAACAAACCCTGCCATTAAATTGCAAGCTAAATTTTGAAAGATATCCTGTCCTTCTTTTCAAAGACTTTAGTGGGAGTTAAAATTCAGAGGGAGCTATAATTCCCCCATGGGAGGGAATCTGCAAGCTGAGGTAAACAAATCTTCTCCAAGTCATGCGTACACATATTTCTGAATTTCCTATTCATGTCATCCAAACTAAGGATTAAGGATGAAACAAGAAGAACCAGCTAAAAAGGTGCAGGAAATACATTTGCCATCACTGGGCTAGACTCTTTTTATGTGTAAATCAGGTTGGTGCCAAACAGTCAAAGAAGATATACCAATTTGCAGCAAATGAATGTCTCACTTTATTCTAGGTTAGGAGCAAGGTCATTTATATCTTTTCAGTTTTATATTAGAAATCAGGCATATTTTTAAAAAAGCTTATTATCTGTGAAAACCCTGGTGACGTCTCCTTTTACATGCCGTACGATTAATGCACAATTCTAACAGGTTGTCTGTGCATTGGGATGAGTGATAATCAAATGCAGATGTCAGTGAGGGACAACTCACCATTTCCAAGTGTAAAAGACAGATTATAAAACCAAAATGTTCTTTTCTTTCCTGAAAATGTACAGTGCTTGTATGATCACAAGTCTTGCATAGCCATCAAATAGCAAACGAAAAATCAAACTTTTACAGCTTCTTTTCTAAAAAGGAAGAAAAGATAATCTCATAAGTTTCCCTGTGATCCTGAGCATGATAGAAGAGGGGGGTACAGAATTTCTGTCTTTAGATAGCACTGCATCTTTCCTTGAAGTCTTGTGTTTAAATATATCTACTAATCTGACCCAGACTGCTCACCTTTCTCTGCAGAAGAAGGCTGAAAAATTCCAGAAAGACAGTATTTAGCATATCTTACATGAGTATTTAAAAGATCTTCCCCAGCAATTAAGAACCTAACTACTTTTAAACATCTCTGGTTGAAAAGCTTGAGAAAAATTACCTGAAGTAAGACCCTGAAGTAATCAAATAATGACAAGACAAAACATAGTCTAAAGATACTTGTATACTCCTGGATATGAATAAATTGCTCCAGCACAATCCAATCCATATTACATAAATATGTCCCATAGAAAGTTCCTACATTGACAAAGAACAGGTGGGTAGCAAACTAGGCACCTGGACTTTGAGCATTTTATTCAGTTATAAATTAAGTTTTTATTTTATCATAATATGAGAAAATAAATTGGAAAATATTATTCTGTGTGCTTCTGTTACATTAGTAACTGTCTTTCAGCTGTCAATAAAAAGATTACTAATGCTGAAACTCAAAGCAAGATCTTTAATGTGGTTAACCTTGGAATATGTAAGATAATTATATGATTGAAACAGAAAATATGTATTCTTATCTCAAACAGTACTACATGGTAGACTGTTGCCTCTTATCAATTAAATTAATGCACTGATTCTTATCACAATAAAAACCCAGCAATTCATGATCCATGTGGGAAAGAGTAAATTTTATAAAATATTTTTTTTGTAATGTAATATTGTTTAGGATGTGAGAAAATAATTTAACTTCCTACTCCTCTGTTAAGTCATGTTATCAGTTATTTGGAACAGAATAAATCCTGAAATACTGTACCGAGAGATTTGCAACTTGCCTAATAGACACAATAAAAGAACATGATTTGTCCTTCAAGCAAGAAAATATATGTGGTAGCAGGGGACATCTCAGGCTGAACTCCAGCCACCTGCTTTCATGATCAACTTTCTTTTCTGATTTAATAACTAGTTTTTATACCATTATTTAATTTGAGAATAGAAGACTAGAAGTAATTAAATCTGATATAAGGAAAATTATCTTAATATCTTTGCCTGCTGATTGAACCAACTTATTTTGGCTGGGGTTAAAGGTGCTAACTACCCTCCCCTAAATTTCCCGGAGAACATAGAACTGGACAGAATCAAAACGCTGTAAATCAAGGGAGGTGGTGTGTGTATGAAGTGATTAAGCTGCACAGGGAAATGATGCAACCCTTAAATGTTAACTGATGCCTAGGGAATTAATTATATTTCTAGCCTGAAAAATGCCCAATAGTTAATGCTGTTAGGGCTGCTTTAAGATTGCAGTGGGGCAATATGTCCAGAATTACATGGGATTTTAATTGATTCTACCTCATGATCTTAAAATAAGAATGATGTTTCTGGTTATGGCAATTAAAATTCTATTTATACTGTAATTAAGCACAAATTAGAGTGGGTACTTTTCCTGTTAGATCAGTTGAAATATTCAAACATTAAACACTGCAAGTAGCAATGATTGAATTCCACCTCTTTCATGGCCTCAAGTGTTAAATGTTAAATATTGGCATCAGGGAGAAAGAAACCAACAAACAAATCAACTAGGTTTAGGTACAATTGCAAATTGCCATGTTATTATAGCAAATAACAGATGGACTGCATTTCCAGGCCTGCAGCAGGAGAAGGGTGGAAAAGGAGAGAAAAAAAGATACAGGCTGAAGTGGTAAATTGAGATAACTGGAACGGATTCAAACAGATAATTGGAGAGAATTCAAAAAAGGAGAAAATTCAAATGAAAGCAACTTCATGTACTTCTGTGTCTAGACTAAGTCAAACAACACAAAAGTTGTAGACTTACTAAAATGAAATTTCGCATAGGCTGTCAAGAAAATAATCAGAAATGACAGGACACCAATGTGAAAGTCTGGGTTGAGTTGCAATGAAGATTTCAGTGTAACAGTTGGTTACAGAGAAATAGAAATATAAAAAACTGCGTTGGCATCTACCCATGCTGGAGCTGAACACATTCAGACTTAAGTGGAAGGACATAAAATTGGGAAGATAGTCTATAATCCTTTCTAGTGCACAAAACACCATATGTTTCTTATGACACACCTCAGAGATGCTTAAACTGCTTCGACCGGAAGTGATGACTTTGTTACTGTTGCATAACTTCACAGGGAGTACTCAAGTAAAGTACCATGAAGCTGCACAAGAGGCAGCATGGCTCAGCAGCTGAAGTACCTGGCAGAGGTGAAGTGACAGCTTCTTGGTGTTATCAAGGCAGGTTATCAGTGTGTCCAGTTAGACAAAGGCATAGAGC
This sequence comes from Cyanoderma ruficeps, assembly GCA_008694505.1. Taxonomy (NCBI): domain Eukaryota; kingdom Metazoa; phylum Chordata; class Aves; order Passeriformes; family Timaliidae; genus Cyanoderma; species Cyanoderma ruficeps. The sequence continues at coordinate 42,168,561 of VZDJ01007755.1, forward strand.
CTCTAAAGGAACTTTTCTGATGATGCTTCATGTTTCTGCAGTGCAGACCATTATCATAAAACAGATCCCTATTTACTTACACAGTGCAGGGTTTAATTTAGAAAGGAGTTCAGGCCCATAAGTAAAATAGCTATATCAATTCAGTCCAGGCTTATGAAGCTGTACTGCTTCCAATCCCAGAGACAACCTTTCGGTGTTTGCCTCAGGATCTTTGATCTAGGTCATGCTGTACAATACGAGCATGCTCTTGATTTTCTAGGGAATTTAGAGGCAGGGAAGAAGACATTTTGAGTAGTTATCTTTTCATCTTGCTGTTTATCTCTATTTATGGACCTAGTCTAATGAACAGATTTTTTGCCTGACATGAAATATTTTGTCCCAAAATGTTCACAAATTTTAAAATCAATCAAGATTTTGTGTTCTCTTTACACTCCTTCCATTTTTTCAGTTGATAGAAAATCTAAATGCAAATTGTTTTGCTTGTTTTGGCTGTACTTTCACTATCACTAAAAATGAATATGCTTTGCCTCCTGCAACATACTCTTTTAGCAGCCAGCAACAAATACAATAAAGCCCAGGAATACTATTCCTCCTCAGACTGCCTTTCTCACCTCCACCTATCTGGACCATTTTCCACTTTTGCCAACTACTGCATGTTCAAACAAACCTGAATGACTGCTTGAAGAATTTTGGAATAATGCCTTAGTGTGAATCCATATTTACAGAAAAAAATTAGGGCAACAGTAGTTTTTCCAGAAAATTGGTTTGCTTCTTTAAAAGAAGTGAGGGGCTAGCTTGATCTCATCAGAGTTCACATTTGTTCACATTTGTGAGAAGAACTGCGTATGATAAATACATAGAAATTAATATGCTTAAAATTTCTGAACAAAACACTGTATAGAACTCTGAAGTTCATGTCCAGTGTATATGATAAGAAATTGCTATGCATAAATTTACATTTTGATTCACAAGAGGTAAAGAGCTAAAAAATATGCTTATATGTTTGAGAACAGTAAGAAATGGCAAACACACAGTTAACTAATATGATAGGTTTTAAGTGCAACCAAAAATTATGTATACCTGAGTTGTTCTTTACCCTGTAGGTTCCCTACCATTTTTGATCTCAATGGGATTATTTCAAAGATCTTTTTATAAAAGTTTTTTTTCAAGGTAAAGATGCATGCATATTTTTGTAGGATATTGGTGTAAGATAATAAACTCTTAAAAGAAAGAAGTATTTTATTCCTGTTGTCTAGAATAGAGACATTTACTAAGCTGAAAATAAATTCATATTGATTGAATGCTTTCATATTTTCTTAAATATATAAAATGTAAAAAGATTAGGATTAAGTAGAGAATGGTTCATAGGTTATGTAACATAGTACTGATAATTCTTAAAGTATCTATCAAATGACTCAAAAGCTGAGTTCCATTAATTAGCCCATCAGACTCATCCAGAGAAAGTTTACTGCACTTAGCAACAAGTGTAACAAGCATAATTTTCAATGTCAGCTTCCTGTGCAAAGACCCAGCACTTGTAAATAATTTAAAACAAGTTGAAGTAACCTACCAACAGATATAATGTTTGCTCCAGATTTGTTTGCTTTCTAAGCTTCAGAAGAGTATTTTTATTTTGTAAGTTTTCATTTATTACTATGCCTAGCAAAGTTTTATTGTTCAACTTTTAAAAAATATCAGGATATTTGTAAGATTAAAATCTTTCAGACCTCTAATAAGGCTTCAGATATTTGCTGATCAAAAGAACCCAACAGTGGAAAAATCCCTTTCAAAGGAGTTTGGGGTTTTATTGTTGTTGTTGTTGGGGGGGGTGTGTGTGTTTGTTTGGGGTATTTTTGTTTGGTTTTTTTTTAATTTTAAATTTGCTGACATTTGTCCTTTTTTATAATTGGTAGCTAGGCGTATAGCTGGCTCAGGTAGGCTGTAGTAGTCTTTGTGACAGAAAGGTTAACACGCATTTAGCACTTCCTACAGTATGGAAACTAAGAAATCTGTAACTGTACAATGAGAGAAAATAACAAGAAACATATTAGCAATTTTTTAACTCGATATAGACCTTGCTATGTACTAAAAGATTATCGTAGTTTTCCACAATGTTTGAGTGACAAAGTAGCAAATATTCCAAGTACATGCACTGATTAGGCCAAAAGGAGTCAATATAAACTGTTATCTACTTAAATCTATGGATTTCACATATTGTTGGTGTTATTGGAGTAACTGTTTTGTAATCAGTAGTACACCTCTTCAACAGATGCCATTCTCAAAACTGTCACAACTGTCAAAGCCATGCTTGGCAAAATATTAAAATTTTGAGGAGAGAGTAGGAAAATGTTTCTAAAAAATTATAGCACTGAGTGTCTATTTTTTTAAGGGGTACAGATCTGCAGAAAAATTGTGGAAAGATCCAAATGATTATCAAAGGGTTATGATTGAAGGACAAAGTACTGTAGTCAGATTATATCACCCTTTATGGAAAGACCTTTGTCACAGCTAGTTCCACATGAAGTAGAGAAAAGCTGTCTATTGAAGCTCCACTGAGGTTTTCATTAAAGGAAGGATTTCTCATCGGGCAGCAATTCAGTCCTAATATTGAAAACATCAATACAAGTTCCTCTGATGTAACTTGAAAATTTATATAATAAATCAACTGCAAAATATTTTACCCTATGGATATTTGAAACAGTGTCACTAATTTTTAAAGTTTTCTAGTATCACAAAAAAATGAGAGAACACAAAGTCTCGAAATGCTAAATTCAGGATATTATTTTTATTTTCAGTGCTAGGAAGAGTACTTCATCCTTATGAAATCTTAAAATTTTAAATAGAATTTCTTCCAATACAAGAAGTGCAGTTTCTTTTTTTTAAAGTTTATTTATGTTTCATACTTTGGCTTTGATGGCTTTCTTCCCCATTGCTAAAATATTAAATGAGCAGATCTTAAAAATCACTGAAACACAGAAACCAAAACAATTTAACAAGTTACTGGAAAACTCTATGAAGCTCTTGAAGCACAAAGATTTATAAAAAACCTAAACCACTGAGACTTTGACTTCAATCAAATGAAATATATAATTTAAAAAAACTGTCTAGCCTACAAATAGATCACATAACTGCTTTGGATATATAGATCAGTATATAACCAGATGTTCAGTGTCCCTAGAAATCCTGATAAGAAATTCAGCCTTTGTGCATGATGTGAGGAACCTGCTCTTCACAGAGGGCCTATTTAATGGTCTTTCACAGAATGAACAAAACTGAACAGAGTGATCTGTGCCCCTCCTGGCTTTGCATTAGGGCAGGCATGGGAGAATGCAGGGGAATAAGATGTTTTGTCAATATCATGAGACATAATAGTGCAATTTTTAAAATATGCATCAACTTAAAACCAAAATTATATTGTGACAGTAACAAGATCATTGCTGAGAATACATTTCAGAGAGTACAGCCAGTTAAGAGAAAATTTATGAGACAGCAACAACTGCCTCAATAGCAAACGTGTACTTTTATGAACATGCCTAAACTATTCTGCTTTAAATGCTGAGAGGTGGATTAATTTAGATAGACAGAAACTACTGTGTTCAATACAACACATCCACTGCACAGTAAAGCATTTCAAAGGGCATAGCTTCAATAGCATCCACATTATTTAATCTGACAAAACTTTATCTGTTTTCTGGAAGCTGTTTCCCCAGTTATGACAAGCATGTATACAGTAGCAGCACCCAGACTTCAGACTGTATTTTTCTCCTTTTCAAAAAAAACTTGTGTCTGGTCTTTTGACTGAACTGCTCTGGTCTTTTGACTGAATACAGTATGGTAGCTTCTCTGTGCTTCTCCAGGTTAGCACTGCAATCTTCATACTCAAATTAGTTACCAATAACCAGGAAGGCAAAATAATTTTAAGAATTTTGCCTGGATTTAATTCAAGATTAGCCAGATTTGACTTAAATTGTAGACTTCAGAAAACATACATAGGCTTTCTTCTTTGGTTAACTGGTAATTTTGAAAGATAAGCATGAGGTAATTAATGGCTCAGCTTCTCCATCCCCCAGTTAGACAGACAGCTGATTAATCAGCTGTGTGCCTAGGAGTGCAAGAAGGCCAACAGCATCCTGGCTTCCAACAGCATCCTGGCTTCCATCAGCAATAGTGTGTCCAGCAGGATCAGGGCAGTGTTGTATCTCTGTACTTGGCAGTGGTGAGGCCACATCTGGAATTTTGTGCTCAGTTTTGGGCCCCTCATTACAGGAACAATGAGGTGCTGAAATGTGTCCAGAGAAGAACAAGGAAACTGGGAAAGGATCTGGAGCACAACTCTGATGAGGAGTAGCTGATGGAGCTGGGGTTGTTTAACCTGGAGAAAAGGAGGCTGAAGAGGGATCTTTTCACTCTACAAATACCTGAAAGGAGGCTATAGCCAGGTTGGGGGTCGGTCTATTCTCCTAGGTAACAAGTGACACATCAAGAGGAAATGGCTTCCAGTTGTGTACCAGGGGACGTTTAGTTTAGATATCAAGAAAAACTTCTTCACTTTAAGGTCATCAAGCATTGGAGTAAACCACCCAAGGAACTGGTAAAGTTACTATCCTTGGAGGTATATAAAAAAATGTAGATGTGACACCTGGAGACACAGTTTAGTGGCAGATTTGGCAGTGTTGAGTTAATGGTTGGTGATGGATGATCTTAAAGCTCTTTCTTAACCTAAATGGTTCTAAGTCTAGCACATTGCTAAAGGAGAGACTCTAGCCTGACTTTGGCCAGTCTCCACCTGGAAGTACACAAATCAAGGGCAGTTTTGGCCTTTCCCAATTCATGCACACTTACAAAAAGCCTGAGAGCTGGTTGAGAATATTTTCCTGCTCAAGAGGCAGTGATGGCAGAGCTTTCAAAAAGTGTTTGTGCCATTAGGTACTTTCATTCTTTTCTCTTCAATGTTTTATTAGTACTGCAGGCTTGAGCCTACAACCCTTGTTCACTCAAAACTCCCATAAATTTAATCAAAGTAGTGACTAGAACATGGGGTGTTACAGTAGTGAAATCTGTGCACAGTTTTGCCATTTTCAAACATCCTTGAAGAATACCTAGCTCACTTGAACTTGGCATAGGAAAAACCAATATCTGATAAATTTTAAGGGCTTCAGTATGGTCTATTTTTTATTTCTCAGGGTAGGGAAGGTCATATGATATGTCCAATACTATTTTAATAGTCTGTCTTAGGAATTCCTCAGCTTTCCCAAGAGGCATCTGGAATATGCATTTTATACATTGCAAGGCAAGCAGATACAAACCCAAACGGTTAGTGGAAAGGCAATATTTCTCATGATTATTATTTCTAAATATTTAAAGGGTGAGTCCATATTGATAGTTTTTAACTCAGAGCATCACAGACAGTGAGGATAAGTTTACCATGGTTTCTAAGCACTTTCTAAGCGGTCTTGAAATGGTTTTAATCAGAAAAATATCACAAAAGCATAGTAAAAAAACCCTAGTGAGTAATGAAAAGAACACCAAAAAATCTTCCAAGGAACTTAGCTGACTTCATAAGAAAAATGCACATATTCTCCGGAAATTTAGCTGTGGCACAAGTGGGGAAAATTTTGACTTATTATGACATTCTTTAAAGAGGACTTATTAAAAGATAAGGATAGGTGAAGCCTAAGGGATGAATATAATCTCGATGGGAAAAATTTAAAAAAAGAAAAAACCAAAACAAACCCACAACCTGAGACATCTAAGAAAAACAAATTAGCCAGAAACATTATCATCACAAACATGTCAAATACAAGGCTGGAGAAAACTGAAGAAATATCCTAAGAAAATGCTGCCAAAAAGATGCTATTTTCATTCCTTTTTAATAAAATAGGATTATGCACCCATATTCCTAATTCAAAATCAAACTTTCCCAGATAGTGTAAATGACTATGGTCTTTATTTCCAGATACATGTACATTATCTGCTACCTATGTTGCCATTTTAGTCAGTGGCTTAAGGGCACCAGTATGAAAATATGCTAGATTTTATTTAATTAGCTCAGTCAGATGACAGAATCAACTGAGGATTCATTTATCCTAGATTAGGTTTATTTTAACTAAAATGGGTCTCTAGAAGAGAATCATACTCACAGTTCCTGTAATTAGGCATGGAAAGACTCATAAACCTTCAGCAGATAAGATCTGACTGATTAGTCACCATTTCTTTTTGATTCTGTAAGGCTGGAGTAATATATAATAGCTTTTCCATCTAAAATGAGGATATGTATCCATTAAGCTCTACAGTTCTTTGAAAATATAAAAATAGGCAAATAATTGGTGAAAGAAACAGGTGATTTTAGTCCATTGCCCATGGAATTACCCCCTTCTCCTGAAACACTCCAAACCCACAAAAATATAGAGCCTTTTCACTACGTAGTAAAATACATATTTGGCATCTTCTGAGAAAATGTGGAGCTGAAGGGAAAGGGAAAGTTTGAGGAATTTGGGGATGTTAAGAAAATAAAGCATTCCACAAATACTGTAGTTTTATTTTTCTGCACGGTTAATGACATAGCTGTTTTACAGAGTAAGAATTGTTATTCCTTTCTGTAGTCAAGTTTCACATTGGTCAGAACACAATCAAGACTAAGATCCTACAGGCTGAACAAACATTAAGGAATTTTTTTGGGAGGCATAAACTTACAGAAAAAGAAGAAGAAAAGGTGTAAGATAGATCCTACACAAGAGCACACTACAGAAATAATCATGCACATAAGATCTCACAGGGAAAAATCAACATCCCAAAGTAAAACTTTCTGAAATGGATTTAAAGTCCAAGATAAGTGAAAATGCTAAAGTGAAACTGCACCCTAAGAGTGAGACTTCTGATTAAATGTTCTATTAAAATGAATTTAAAATTCAAACTTGATTCTTTATTCCCAAAATGATTTTCTGGAGAACATTTTCATGGTTTATGTGCTGCCATCTTCTTTTTCTGTTCTCAAGAAATTCCCTTTTACATGCAATAAAAATTATCTTGTTCAAATGGAAATCATAAGAACTGGTATTGTCAAATGTGTCAAACTTAACAGCTTTTCTTCTCACAGTAGTATTTCTTGCACACTACTGGGATGTTGATTCTTTCCTCCACTTCAGCCCTGCAGAAACTTTACTGTCAATTTAACATTTTTCTTTCTAAGAAGTAACCTCGCTTTTGCCGATATTCTCTTCCTGGGTTTGTGGCAAGCTCTTTTTAAACTCATAAATAAATGGGCAATCAATTTGGTTGGTGAAAACCCTTCTGAAAACTCAGTTTGGCTGTAGAAATTCTCCACAGAGATACATAGCGGGTGTCTTGTGATTCCTCATTCTTAGACCATTCATGAATGCTTTTGTTTCTTTATGATTTCTGTTTTTATTACATATTGTTTATAATATTGTTTAAAGTACAGAAAAAACCATTTTTTTAAATGTCTAGCGTTGCTGCAAACAACTTATGATGAGGAATTCTATGGCAGAAAAATATATTAAATACTATCCTTGAATCCATATATCAGTATGCAAGCAGAGTTGATTTATTTCATATCTGTAAGGCAGGTATTTTTGTTTCCAAGGACAGCACATGTTGGAAGGCTCTAAAACAATAATAATTTTTTTAAAAAATCCTGAGGGTTTCACTTGATTATACTTTATTTTGCTATCCCTGCTACAGGCCAATTCAGAAGAAACTAATTTTTTTCCTGAATTTAATAATGTGCAAAATGATTTGAGATAAAATTTAGCTGCATAAATTAAAAAGCACTATGAAATTTTGTGTCTAATGCCACACTGCTTTTTAAAAGCCAAATGATCTCACTTCTTGTCAGTTGGCATATGTCATCTAAATTAACCCGGCTTTTAGGTTTCATTTTGCTTCTGGTCTGTTGGAAAATCTGCATTACAGTTCGTGAGAGCTGTTTGTTGTGTAAGTGTAAATGTGTAAATGAGGTCTTGTATTTCATTTCCTGACTCTAAGGCAGGGCCAGCTGTACCTACAGGTACTGCTATAAAACCTCGTCTTAAAGGTCTTGAATGATAGAGAATTCTTCCTCTCTGCAAACATGATTTTATTTGCTATTCCATTCTATTTCCTTTTCTAGTTCTTGTTGTGCAAACTGAACAGTGCTTGGTACAATATGAAGAAATTCTTTGTCCTCCTAATGAAGTCAGTTAAATAGTCACAAATACTAAGTGGATAATTTATATAATATCACTATATTTCTTTGTCTAGCCTGTACATTAGGCATACTTGAAAGTGTTCAGCAAAGGAATTGAATACTCTGGGGTCCTGTCTTCTAAACTAAGTTATGTTGTAAAGATTATCAACCTCCTGTATAAATAATAATATTTTCAAGTGCTGGAGAGCTCTCTCTTGAAGATCCTTTTTTTCCCAGGGTGAAGACTAACTTCTTGAGCCCACAACCTCATTGCAATAAGCTGTAACATTCATTGGTATACAGGATTGACACACCCAAGAGAAATATCCTATTGTGATTAAAATGCCTTAAATCACCATCTTGAAGGAGTGGTTTGGTCCACTTAAAAAATCACCTTCAAATGTATTGGAAAAAAGCAAGTTTTATTAAGAAGTTTTGAGACTTTAACAGAGTTTGATGCCAATGTTCACTCTATCACTTATTACATAAATGAAACATACATAAGAAAATTGGGTTAGAATCAATTTAGAACAACTTAATAGAGGCTGGCTACAAGCTTTAGATGGTTCCAGAAGAACAAATTTCTTTTTCTGCTTTTTTATTTCTATCCAGAAGAATGTTTTATTAGCAATAAACTGTGCATTTCAGAAAATGCTGAAGGGTTAATGTAAATAATCTTCTTCGCTTCTAGTTATTTTTAAATATCAATAAATATTTTATGTCCCATGTAACTTAGTCAGTAACACTATTCAAACCACTTTTAAATTAATGGGCATTTAAGTTATTCAGTTGCTTTTGCTTGAGTTTAATTTAACTTCTGGGTTTTTGTTGGGGTTTTCTTGGCAAGGAATAAATCCTCTGAATTAAAATATTCAGATTGGACAGGGTATAATGTCTTTAATCAGTAAAGCTTGAAGAAAAATTGATATCCCCAAACTGAGAAATTACACTATCAGAGAAATTAAACGTGAAGAAGGAAAAACAATGATTCAGGTGACATTGAATATTGAAAACTTACTTAATTTTTTGTTTTAAATGGAAACTTGCAAAAGAAATGTAGACACTGAGAAAGCAGAAAAAAAATTCTGACAGGAGTGCTTTTATTCCCTAAAGAAGTAATCTTGAAGAAAAATATTAAGGTATAAGACTTTTTAAATTAACATTTTTATTTCACAATTTTTGCTGTTTAGCACATATATGTTGTGTAGAAAAATAGTTATGATATTACTAACTATTATTTACTGATATAACTAATTCAAATTTTTGCAAATGGAACATTAACAGAGAGACATCAAATGCTTATAAGGAAATCAATGTGCCAGAGTCTTATCCTTTCTGGCCAGGTTATTTTTGACATTCTCTGAGTGGAAGATGCAATATTTAACATCACATTTACTTGTGTGGAGATAGTTGAGGTCAAATGGAATTTCTCTTTTAGCAGAGTGATACAAAATATACTGGAAAAAATAACACAAATGAGAGTTGCACTTACAAAAAAACCCCAGTTGCAGTACAGGGTTCAATCACAACACCAATGAGGTCCTAATTATCAGGTTCTGCAACACACTCACCATCACAATTCTGGGTTCTGAGGTCCCAGTTATCAGGCTCTGCAACACACTCACCATAACAATTCCACAGTTACTGGGAAGGGTTAAAAACAGCCCATGCTCGTTGCTCTCAATATCTTTGTTAATTGTTTAGCTTTCACCCTCTATGTTGAGCTGGGCTACATATTCACTTTCCTTATCCTGGTCTGACTAACACAGGGAGACATTAATGGTCGTTTAAGGAACTTAGGGAGGAAACACTGATACCACTGCTTGATGCACTGAACTGGTAACAGCTGTTTATCTAAAACTTGCACTGGTCCCCACTGTGTCAAGATACAGACAGCCTCTGTGCAACAGCTGTGATCACTCAACCCTGCAGTCCTCTCTGAGCTTCCTGCGCCTCCATGCCAATCTCCTCTGAGCCTTCTTCCGTTGTAGAGTGTTAGTGGTCGGTGACCCAGTGATAATCATAAAAGATATTATTTACTAATAACATTTATGGCTCTGCAAATCAAACATCCCTATTATCTCAGCATGTATTCTGGCTTCTAAATTAAATATTTTTGGCTTACGTGATACGAAGAAGTTGATCACATGATTAAAGGCAAAAACTAGAAAGACTTTGAGGAAAGAAGATATACATCATATGAACTGCCTTGTTGTGCATTCACAAAATTCTATTTAAATTATAAGCTGGTCTAGAACTTTACCTTTATTTTATGTGTTAGTTCCAGAAAATAATTTTTGCACTACTTTTTGACATAACAATTGTGTGACTAAGTGTCAAATCCTAAATTTTTCATGTCCTTTTTGAAAACAGTTGGTTAAGAAACTTCTATAAAAGTTGTGAGACATATCTTGCATCCAGTGAATGGTAACATCTATTAGAAACATGATCAGTACAATTGACAGTCTATTGAACATTCCCAACAGGTAGATTTTTTCTTTCTGCAGAAGGATATTAGAAGTATTTGAACCACTGTGCTACTGCAAGCCTGTTCAATTCCAAGACCCTGAGGATAATGTCTAGAACATTGTTGCAGAATATTAAAGCCCAACCCAGTCTGGCATTCCTTTTATGAAGAAGAGTTTTCTTTTCTCTTGTTCACCGCTCACAAATTTTTTTTAAAAAATTTGGGATTATTTTGTTCTTTAACCTAGCTCATGCATTCATCTGACGAATCCTAAAAGTCAGCAATCAATCGTGTCTCAGTTTTGAAACTGAAGTTTTCCTGTTCAGGACATGGACAACTAATTTGTTGAATTGTTTGCATCATCTAAAACTGATCTAAATACAGATGTGCAGGAACATAGGTGAATAAAACTTGTGTATGTACTGATAGAAAACAATAGGCATGAAAATCCTAAAGACAGGTTCAGTCTGGGGAGTTTAATTTACCAACAGTTGAGTATTGTCAAAGCTGACCTGTGCTAAATATTTTTACCCTCAGCTTGATAAATATCCATTCAGTGTATGAGTTCCATCCAGATATAATTAAAACACATTTTAAATACCTAAAACTTTATTTCTTTTATTCCCAGAGTTCAGCATTTGCCTTGGCTGCATACATCTGTCCTTACCCCCACACCCAAATTCATGTCACTGTGTCAGATCTAAGACAAAGAAAGTAAGAACCATATCTAAATACATGGATGTCAAGGGAGTGATTTACCTAGCAACAGTAACTATGAGAAAGTTTTTCAGAAATGTCTGTGCATGTAATGGTACCTTAATGGCTTGCATTTAAGAGGTTTGAAGGAATGGCTGGGAGGATTCCAGCAAAGCCAAGCATCAAAGACATGCAGTGCACATACATTCTGGGGAACATAATGCCAGCAGTTCACAAAGAAATTTATGCTCATGCTTTCAATAAATATTGTAAAGATTTTGCTCATAAATCCATAGTTAGAAAAAACATTATTTTACTCTGTGCTACATTGGATAGAAAAACTATGTGAACAGAGGAAATAATTTAGGATAAATGTTTCTCTTTTCTAATAGCCATAATTTTTTAAAAGCAAACCACTACATAAAGAATTATCTGAAGTGTTACAACAATAACCCTGAGAATAAGGAGAGGTAAAAAGCTGAGATAGCATTGTGATATATAACTATCTACTGCTGTGTCAGTAATGCACACTGCTGACCGGTGACCAGGGGATCAAACCCCAATGTACAGTGAACAGCTTTGTCTTAAACAATGAGATTCAACAGATCCCACTAAAAGAAAAGTGTGTTCCCATCAATTCTGCATAGTAACAAATGAGAATAAGTTAAAATAGTTTAAATCCAGAATAATCCAACTGAGGTCTTAATCAAAGTCATTGTTCATATGGATCTATGCTATTTAAATTCCATATACAATTCAAAGCAGAGTATCCAGGTGAGATCATAGCTCAGCAAAAAACATACTCTCTATTTTTTCCTTTTCTATTCCAACCTATCTCCTCTCTTTCCACAGACATTTGTCTTCTATTCCTCTAAATTCAGTGTCTCTTAAAAAGATAGTGTAACCTGAGTCACCAAAACTTTGATGTAGATACCCTGTAGTGAGTCCCCAATGAAGGCTAGAAAGGTAAAACTCAGAAAAATCAGCTTTTATTATAGAAAAATAATTAACTTTTTAACTAGGAAAAGTTCAAATTAGATCCAACTGAACAGAAATAAAGAGCTTACAGCTAATCCTGACCTCTATGCCTTTGCTTTCAGGTGTGGTTTAGGCAACTTTCCAAACTGTAACAAGCTCAGCATGTTCCAGATTGGCCCTCCAGTCATCTCTGAAGGTACTTGATGCTCCTCTGAGGAGGATCTCCCTCTCTTCTTTCCCTGCTGAAGGCCCTAAACATTTTATTCCCAATGAGCAAACTTTGTTCCAAGGGGTGTCCCTGTGCCTGTCTGAGCCAGTATTACAGATGCTCCAGGCTGAGAGAAAACATCACAAAATACCACATGGGTGTTGCTAATCATGTTTCTTTGCTTCTTCTTCTAAGATGTGTTTCTTTTTCTTACAATATTTTTTTGTAATGTTCCTCTTCTATAGCCTTCTTCAACCTGGATTCTTAGAACTGTTTCTATGTCCTCCTTTCCCACAATGTATTTCTTCAATTTTTAGTCTTTGCAAACAGTTTTATTCCTCCTCTTCCCTAACAGTGATTCTAACAGCTCATCTTCCCCCTTCCCAAGACTGAAAAGGGATTTCCAGTGCTGTTCCTCCCCCTAAACCAGCTAACCAGCTTCTTCTATCAGACTGTCTGATCCTGTTATTGCTTCTTTCACTCATCTTCCCACATTAAGTCACTCTTCTTTCTTTTCAGCCTCTTCCACTGATCTTCAAAATGACAGAACATTGTAACAGCAAAACGATGGTACCAGGATCACAGAATCACAGAATTAACTAGGTTGGAAAATACCTTTGAGATCATTAACTCAACCTGTCACCCAATACCACCTTACCAAATAAACCCTGCCACTGAGTGGCACATCCAGGTTGTTTTTTAAACATTTCCAGGGATGGTGATTCCACCACCTCCCTGGCAGTCCATTCCAGTGCCCATTCACTCTTTCAATGGATAATTTTTTGGTAATTTCCAGCCTAAACTACCCTTAGTGCAGCTTAAGACTCTGCCCTCTCTTTCTGTCACTGGTTGCCTGGGAGAAGAGACCGACCCCCATCTGACTACAGCCACCTTCCAGCAGTTGTACAGAGTGATAAGGTCTCCCCTGAACCTCCTTTTTTCCAGGCTAAACAACCCCAGCTCCCTCAGCCATTCTTCATGGGGCTTGCGCTCCAAATCCTTCACCAGCCTTGTTGTCCTTCTCTGTACATGCCCTTCCTAAGCAGGGGGGCCCAGAAGTGGACACAGCACTTAAGGTGTTGCCTCACCAGTGCCAAGTATAGGGGAAAATGTACATATATGGCTCAACTCTTGAGAATTTTATGAGTGACGGGAGAATGTGGCTTTCTCACCATTTTCAAACTAAATAACTACAGCTTGAGAGAATCTGAGGCAAACAGGCCAACACCATTGCAAGTACTACCATGCAAATCAATCCTAAACACCAAAACAAAAGCATTTTTGCCTAAATTTGACTAAACTAATTCAGTTAGAACGATTCTGTGGACAGCTCCAGTAGCTTTGCCATTCTATTCAATTACTCCTGAATAAACATTTACAGCTATGTATTTTAAAGCATTCCAAATTTTCACTTTCCAGAGAACTAGTTCCTTCAAAGTTCTACTTTACAAACTGTAGCTGAGGTGCTGTGATTTCTGTTATTTGGACATTGACTTCTCTTCCCTGTTCCCTCTCATACATTTTGCTTATTTAGTTAGCCACTTATATTATTTAGCCACGTCTGTGGGTCCCACCATTTGTTTTGCTGGTAAGAAGCAGTAAATGAGCATAAATGAGACCCATGTTATGTGCTAAGAGATCTGTGACTGGACAGTCTGGATGTAGTCTAGCCTTAGCACTCATTCCATGCATTCTCTTTCTTTTTCCTGCTGTCATTATCTGCCCTGGGATATTTATGTGCATTGTTCTCTCCCTGTAGCAAGAACACAGGCCACGTGAACCCACCCTGTTTGCCTGCATACTCCACCTCACCTGACTAGCAGCAGAGATTAAGGACTAGTTTGACATGGGGCATGGGCTCATATCTGAATAACACCTCCTCTTCTCTTTATCACACCAAACTAATTAAATCCTTGTTTTTCTCTGTATCTAAATGAAGAAAATCACACATAATCATCTTGCTGTTCCTTTAGCTGACAAATGACTCAACTGGAGGTTAAGAAGGTATTCTAGAAAAAAAGGTACAAACAAAAAATCCACAGAAAAAATAAAAATTATACCATCTTTATGGTTTGCTAGTATTATTTTCCCTGCTAGCAATGTATTCACTTGTTAGTAAATACTGGTATTTTGGGAAAAAACACAGATGTAACACCTACTTTCCTTGTAGTGAAGAAGGCAGGAGGAGAGGAAGATTCTTGACAGAACAGAGGAATTACTTGCCCTTGTTGAGAAATATTCTAAATTCAAACTGTTACCAAGGCAGAAAATAATAGCCACTGATGAAATGCATCTCCACTGAACCATGTGTACATTGGCAGCATGAAGTCAGTTTGCATATAGTCCCAGATCTTAAAAGTCATGGTACGTGTGTGTTTGCAAAGGTTAATGGAAAACCCATTTATGAAATACTATTTCTGGACTGAGTTTTGAGACCTTGAATTAGAGTATTTTTATTCTCCATGGACCATCTCTTCATTGCACACATGTTAGTTTATTAAAAAAAAAACAAAACCGGCAAAGTAAAAAAATAGCTATATCATTCCAGATCTTGAAAGATTTATTTTCTCCATTAACCACATATGCTATCTGTTCATTTCATTTTACTTTAATTTTTTGTCAGGCATTAGAAAGAACTGTAGAGTGCAATATTCTTTTTCATGTACCCATCATTCAATTTATAATAAAAATTTCAGTGCACATCAAAAACTCCAACCTTTTATAGAAATTTGTTATGACAGATTTAAACTGTATGAAATTTTACAGTATTTGTAGAACTCTTAAAGTCATGTATTTTGTTTCCAGCAAAACAACTTTCTGAAGTACAAAGAGTGTTCTCTGCATCCCTTCAATAATGTACAGCGTAAGTTAACAAAAGTTTTTGGGCAAAAAACAGTATATACACTCTTGTAAAAAGAACATTTCTTAAAATGGCATAACATTTATGACATGAGGTTGTGTCATAAATGAAAAGTGAAAACTGAAAAGGGCCAGATGACTCTTTTCATGCTTGGTTACCAATTTCATATATACATGTATGGGATTCATAGTTGGGTTTAATGTTTATTGGTGGCTTTTAATGGTTATACTTTCCAAGAAAAATAATTTTGGTTCAGTGATCAAAATAAGATCTACATGTGCTTTATGTTAAATTTATTATGCAAGCTCATGTTTTAGAAGTACATTTAGCTGTGATCCCTGGTTGAAATTTACTTCCTGTCTTTGGGTTAGAAATGAAAAAACCTGACAGAGGGAGAGGTCTGTCCGCTACTGCACAAAAGCCCCATCTGCTTGCTAAGATTTAAAAGCTGCAACAGGAGTCAGCTGTGACTTCAGCACTGGTAATATTTGCAGTTTGAGAAGTTACTCTCCTGTGAGAGTATTTGTGGTATGGATGTTTTGCTTATAGTGGATCATTGTTTCAATGTAATACAAATAAAAACCTAGTTCTTTTATATAAGTATTTGTCTTTTTTATTAACATGACACAGCTAGTTTGCTAAGCCTCTATATTTTCTTATTAGAATGAAGCTTACTGCTATACATATGGAATGAGGTGATTGACAGAATTTGACCTCATTCTTACACTGAATGGTAAAAATAATAACAAGAATTTCTCTTTTCTCATGGTGTATATATTCCTCTGCATGGCTTATAATTTGCTTATTTATATTAAAGATTCCATATAGTCATTTAAGTCATATAAGTCATATAAGTCATATAAGAATATTCTTTTAACATTCAAAGAGTTTGGATGATACTTACAATATTATCCTGGAAATTCATTTAATAAAAACAATGTCTGTAGATATAACTCCATGACACTGACAATTACTTAATTGGAACAATTTTTTCTCCACAACATGATGTGCCATTTAAATAATTTTCCAGAACTAAATTTTGAATAATTGGAAAGTGTGTGCTCTGTGCCTCGATTTTTAAATTTCTGAATGAGAAATAATAGTGCTGAAACCTGCACAATATGTATTGCACAGCATGTGAAACTGACAGAAACATTTTTCTATCTTCTCTAATGGCTTATGAAGCACTTGACTTTTTGCCAGAATATTTCCTCGCTACTTGTTCAGCTCAGAAAAATCCNCCATGACACTGACAATTATTTAATTGGAACAATTTTTTCTCCACAACATGATGTGCCATTTAAATAATTTTCCAGAACTAAATTTTGAGTAATTGGAAAGTGTGTGCTCTGTGCCTCGATTTTTAAATTTCTGAATGAGAAATAATAGTGCTGAAACCTGCACAATATGTATTGCACAGCATGTGAAACTGACAGAAACATTTTTCTATCTTCTCTAATGGCTTATGAAGCACTTGACTTTTTGCCAGAATATTTCCTCGCTACTTGTTCAGCTCAGAAAAATCCCTCATCATCCACCAAGCACGTCTTTATGAATTGTCAATAGAGAAATCATCAGCTAAGCTGAATATGAGGCATGGAAGTTAGAGTTCTGTAAAGTGTAGAAAACACTAAGATTTTAAAAAATCCTACTCTTTTCACTGAAATTAAAAGAAGAAGCTCATTCTCATTTGTAATAGGACTGTTGCTAAAGCCATGAGATGACAGTTTCGGTGAAAAAGGTTTATGAGTTTGACTGATGGTTTGTCAGACAGAAACGCTTGAAGGTGGCACAGCCAGCTATTGTAGGATTGATGTTGTAACTAGGCTTGAATAAATGGAATCGAAGAACAAAAAATAACAAAAAAATCACTGTTCATCAGCTCATCATTTCCAGTTCAACCTGCTGCACATAGCTCAAATCCACAACTCTGAAAGCTTGCTTCCTGTAAGAAGCTCTGTCATTGCACTTCCTCTGGCTGCTAATAAGTGTTTCTCTCCATAAACATTCCTATTTTATACAATTTGTTGTAATACTTGAAAAAGTGGTTCACCTGAGATATACAGAGACAAAATAATTACCAGGTTACAAAGTAAAAACCTAACACATAATTGAGGGATTTGGCTGCAAAGGAGGAAAAAAATGTTTCATGCTTCTGTATTTCAGGTAGGAGAAAGGGTTGGTTAGTGCATGCAACTATAAAAAATCCACACAGAACCATTCCTTGTAAAATGTCATGTTCTCCCAGAAAATCTGAGACTTAAAGCCAAAATGACCAAGGATATCCTGGGTCTTCAGAAGGGGCTCAGTATCTAGAATGATTATGGTTGGTGGGGCCGGAAGAAAAACCCATGGTAGCTAAATGCAAAATACCTTGAATCAGTTGTATGTGTGACATTAGAGCATAAATAACTAGGGTGAAATCTAGTGTATTTTAACATTCTGGCAATTTTGATCTGAAATGATTCCTGTCAAAACCCGCAAAACAATTTGATAATTAAAACCAAGCAAACAAAAAAAGGAATTTCACTCAGACTTTCTGTTTATATTACCACTACTCTACCACATATTTTTTCTGATGGTCAAAGCACAAGAAACTGAAGGTGCTTTTATTCGAGATACAAATTCAAGGTACTTTGAATACACATGGAACCCTTTAATTATGTCATCAAAATATTGTGCCTTTTCAGTGAGAAAATGGATTTATTAAATAGATTCTTTGACATATTCTGCAGGGACCTTGTAATTGGCAGCTGCTGCTGCATCTTCAGGACAGTGACCGAGTGAGGGACAATACAAAGACTCTACCTTAAGAGGTGCACAACATCATCCTTCATGCAGTTTACCTGGTAAGGGTTGTGATTAAAAAAAATCCTAATATCTGTAGTGTTTTAGTGGTTGAACTCCACTCTGTTGTAAACTTTCTAGGAAGCATGAAATACAAATAATGGATTGTAATTGAGATCAAGTTATGCTACAACTAGCATGTTCACATAAGAGTTGGCTAACATGAGTGTTGACTGTATTTCCTGATGTAGTCACTGCTTCAAGAGATATGCAGAATTTTATTAATCTGGTTTTATCTGGTAAGATTCTTATACACTTTAATGCCAAATTGCTGGTATAGCTAACAGAAGGATCTTCAAAGCATTCCCTCTTTGGGCTGCAGTACATTTGGACACCTGAAATAAATCAGAAATATAAATTGGTGATCAATCTTTAATGAAAAATTTTGATATCTTGGTCTTTTGTCCTTGCGAATTTCACTGGAAAATGTCTGAGTTCCAGTTCATACACAAAGCACTTTGTCATTATAAGGAAGTAAAGTATCATCTGCTTATGTGGATTACATGATGTATGTGTGAATTTTTTTCAACTACCTTAGTCTCTTCTGGTAGCAGTTTGGGTTCCACCTGTCTGCTATATCACTTGAATTTCACTACTTCTTAAAGGCCACCATGTCCTAGATTGGTCACTGCTAAACTGTATCTCGACTGGTTTTTTCAGGAAAATAAGCTTCCAGCTGTACAATTCTCAAAGGAAACAGAAATATAAAAGAGAACAAATATAACAGAAAACCTTGGATGGATGTTACAAGATCTGGTCCTCTTAAAATCATGAACATATCTTATATTGCACTGACACTGCAACTCTTGTTTGAATCACAAAGTTGTAGAATTCCTAATGAATGCAGCCTGTGTGAAGAAGTTTCTGAAAATTCATAGAAAGTGTTAACAAAGTTGTCTCTCTTTGTCCTTTCTGTTCTGATCCATCTGGGCAATTTCTTATGTTTCCATCTCTGTGCAAAGAAAACATCTTGATAGATAATTTGTCTAATATTTCAAAGTGCTAAATTCTCTTTAGCTCTCGTAGTCTTTCTCTCTATTTGTATTGACTAAAAAAATTACGCAAATAAAGATTCCTTACAATCACAAAATCATTTGGTGCATTGTGGATAAGCAATTTGTAAAAAATGACAGTTTAGCTAATTTTAGTTTAGCTAAGTAAAAGTACCTCTTGTCCACTGTAGCTATGAATCTAATAATGCTTTCTAAAAATGAGCAAGGTGGAGACACACGCATTCACTAAGTTCATGTCTCCTTGAATTTAAGGGTTGATTTAAGCTTCCATTGTTCAGAGCATTCAAAAAAAACCCCACATTGAGATATCAGTATCAGGGTTTCACCATCCATTCAATAAGTTGTTTCCTCCTTTCTTCGGATTTTATAACAACCTGGTAGGTATTATTTTTGAAAAAGTAACCTAGTGTATTGTCACTAGATTCCCCCTCAACAGACTTACATTTATGACCACATATGATGAATATCTGCTTATTGTCAGTGGTGAGGATGACCAGTCCAAGGCATGTGCTATAACCTTTTGCACCTAGAGTTGAAGGGCAGCAGGAACCAGATAGTCCAGGAGAGAGGGAAAGCCAATTTTTGAGAGACAGAAGAGCAGGAGGGGCAGCCATGGTACTCAAGGGAAAAGAGCAGCTCCAGTGATTTGGTTTAGTAGACAGTTCAGATCACCAGGATAACGTATAGCCAGAAGGATGATCCAAGACCAAGCTGGAAAGTCAAGTCCACAGGTCAGGAACAGCAAGATATACAGGTGACTAAAGGCACAGGCAAATCTGTAATATGGCTCTGGCAAAGACAAGGCTAAGCATTTTAGCCTAAGAACATTTCTTGTCCAAAGAGGAGCAGTATGCTAAAAAGTCTTCTCACAGCCTTTTCCATCCAAGCTGTTTTCCCAGCTCTAAAACCCTCATTTCCACAGCTTCTCCAGATCAGAGCTGGCCTTGAGAACAGTCAAACCCCAGAGGGAAAGCAGGAGAAAACTCAGGACTCTGACTCATAATTAGCAATGTTAATTTTTGCAACTGCATGCCATACCTGGTGTGAACAGTTACTACCAGCTTTCATAAATTGAATAAATTAATAATGTGTAGAATTAATTTTATCTCCAGCATGCAGATGAAGTTGGTCTCTGAAAAAGAAATCCTAAACTCAACAGTAATTTGACCTCAATGAATGAGGCCAGGATTTCATCCACAGAATTTAAATGAGTTTCCAGAGATCACAGAAGGGTCTTAAATTCTTGCTTTTATGTGTGGAATAATAGGTTTGCATTGCCTTTATTTTTTGCTTGTATTAAGAACTCAGTTTATATTTGTAGTGAAAACAAGGATAAAAATAACAATCTGTTTACCTGAAGCTTCCAATTTAATTTGAAAACTGTGCTTGTTTCTAAAGTACATCCTTTACAACAGAATATATTTTTCCCTTTCTTGCACTTGATTAGACACAGAATGTAGCACGTAGAGACTGATCCTTTGTTCTGGACTTGGCAGGGTTAGAGTTAAATGTCTCCACAATAGTTAGCATGGGCCATGCTTAGGATTTGTGCTGAAAACAGAATTCGTAACTATGAGATTTTTTCTTATTGCTGAATGGCACTTACACAGAGCCAAGGCCTTTTCTGCTCCTTGCTCCACCACACCAGTGATGATTCTGGGTGTGCAGAAATAGTTGGAAGGGGACAAAGCTGGGACAGCTGACTTCATCTGAACAAAGGGAGCTTCCATGTGGTGTCATGCTCAATATACAAAGCTGGAGACAGAAGAAGGAAGGGGAGCATGACATTCCTGGTGATGGCATTTGTCTCCCTAAGTCACTGTTACAAGTGATGGAGCCCCACTTTCCTGAGGATGGCTGAACACCCGCCTGCCCATCGGAAGTAGGGAGTGAATTCTTTGCTTTGTTGACTGCACAGCTTTTACTTTCCCTATTAAACTGTCTTTATCTCAGTCCATGAGTTTGTTTTTTCTTTTCGATTCTCTCCCCCATACCACAAGGGGACAGTGTGAAAACAGCTCTGTGGGGCTTAGTTGCTGGCTGAGGTCTAACTATAACAGCATAAATCCAAATATTTCACAATTTTTGCAGTCTGGATTAAAATAGTAAGTCTTACATGTTCATATGTATTGCCAAATTCCAAATTTGTTATGGAAATAAGAAAGCCATGCTATATGTTAATATCATTTTATAACAACTAATTACAAAGCTTTGCATTTTGTTAAATTCATATTTGTTCAATTTTATAAATTCTCCCAATGTTACTTTCTTTTATCTCTCTTTGTTTTGGAATATGGATTTGTTTTAGTCACAGACATATAAAGCAGGTTTGAAATCTCCAGAAGGAAAAGATTACAGACTGCTTTGGTTACAAGTGAAAACAGGTAAGATATAGAATTTTAGATTTGCATAAACAGATTTTGGATTTAATTTGCCCTTTCTGTCTTGCATTATATTCAGATATACATGCATCCACATACATGTCAAATACTGGGGATTTTTAATAGCACTGAGAATTGTCTTTAAATATGTCAGTAAAAAAAAATTAACAGTATGATCAAGAATCTTCATTTAATCCAGCTAAACCTCCAATTTCATAGGACTACATCTAAATTTTATATCTAATTCTGCTTAAGCTGACTCTCATTGTGTCTTTAGTTTTAATTCAGGTAAGACCCAGCACATTTTTTCCAAATGCTTAAGAGCTTTTGACAATGTTTTTCTATTTTTATTGTCAACAACTTTACTCTAGCCTTTTATTTATTGTTTAGTCATTTATTCCCAGAGTTTCTCTAGAATTTGACTCTTGTTCACTTTCGGTTCTTAGATTAATAGAATGGTTTGTATTGGTAGGGACAGCGTCCACTAGACCAGCTTGTCTAAAGCTCCTCCAGCCTTGCTTTGAATACTTCCAGTCTACACAACTTCTCTGGCCAACCTCTTCCAGTCACTCACCACCCCCACCTCTCTTCCTTCTCTCGTATAAAAAAGTACTCTTTTTCAGATTAAAATCTGATAAAAATCTGCCTTCTTTCTGTTTGTTTGTTTGAAAACATTGTCCCATCAGCCTTGGTCAAAAGTTTTCTCCATCTTTCTTATAAGCTTCCTTTAGATACAGACAGGTGCTATAAGGTCTCTCAGGAGTCTTCTCTTCTCTAGGTCAAAAAGCCCCAACTCTCAGTCTTCCCAAGCAGGCAAAGTGTTCCAGCTCTCTGGTCATTTTTGCAAGCCCTCCTCTGGATCTGTTCTAAGAGGTCTGTGTCTTTCTTGGTCCAGAGACTTCAGAGCTGGCTGTACCACTCCAGGTGGGGTCTCACAACAGTGAGGCAGAGGCACAGAACCAGCTCCTTTGGCCTGCAGGACATGTTTCTCTTTATGCAGTGAAGGATACAATTGTCTTTCTGGGCTGTGGGCTGTTTTTCATCCACCAGCACCCTCAAGCCTTTTCCAAAGGGCTGCTCAGAATCCCTTCATCCCATAGACTATACCACTGTTGGAGACTATTCTGTCCCAGGTTCAGGACCTTCCACTCAGGCTTGTTGATTTTCATGAGGTTTTCATGGATCCTTCTATCAGGCATGTCAGGTTCAGCACTCAGCTTGGCGTCACATGCAAAGTTGCTGAGGTTGTTCTCAATCCTACAGTCTGTAACTGGTGATTGATCCCTCTATCCATCCCTTGAGGGACACCACTCAGAAGGGGCTTCCATTCTGAATGGAGAAAGCTCGAAGTAAGGTGCCAAAAAGATGTTCCATATGATTCTCACATTTTCTAGGTGGTCTCGACTTCATATGCTGTTATGTAAACTGATGCAACCGCAGGTGTGCTCAAGATTTGTGAACTGAGCACCCTTTATTACTGAGATAACCAGAGACAGTGATTTACTTTAACTACTCCCTACCTTTATGGGTACCCATAGTCCCAGCAGGCCAGGAGCTGACCCTGTTTATAAGGGTTTGTTGTTGTTGTTATTTTATGGTTGGTTGGTTGGGTTTTTGTTTTGGAGTTGTTTTTTTGTTTGGTTGGGGTTTTTTTTTGTGTTTTTGTGGGGTTTTTTTGGATTGGTTTGGGGGTTTTTTTTTGGTTTTTTTTTGTTTATAGATGGCATATTTTTTTGTGTTCTGGGACATAAAACTCTTCCATGTTTTCTTCAGCTCTGATTTTCTGTTTATTTTTTTGTATAAAAAATAGGGCAAAATGTTATTTAGAAATGGAGTACTGTAAGATGATGAAAATGAAATAACATAGATAAGCAAATCTGTAAAGGGCCTCACAAAAATCACTAAGAAATGACTGAAGCAACTGAATTTCCTAGCACACAGTTCAAACAGGGTAAGAAACCTTTATAAGAAGAGAATAAAGCTAATATTAAACAAGTTATTTATCTGGCTATTTATCTATATTCCATATAGTGTAGTATTATGGATTAAAATTGAATGTTGAAAATGAAATTTGCTGTACTATGTTCTTGCTGACTTTTTTGGTCATGTGACAGAAATTCAGCAGCTCTCCATGGTGCTCACCTCCAACCTTCTCACCAAAATAAAATGGAAAGAATCAGATCCTATTATCATTAGGGGAGTGGAGAAGGTTATAAAGGGAAAATGAAAAAAGATGGCCAACTGTCTACACTGCAAATTAGAATCACCTCACAGCCAGGTCAGGACACAGCAGCACTTTAATCAAATTCTATACAGTTCATGTTTGCAGTATTGACAAATCCTAATTGTAATGAAATACTATTTGTTCCCTGGTGTTGAATTTTTCTGTAATGACTATAGTGATTTGAGCCAACTGAGCATATAATTCACTTTCTTGGTTGAGACTAAAAAGTTAAAAGTGAAAGCAATAGAAGACAGCTGGAAAAAAGGGTAAGTATAGGTCAGATGAAAACAGGTTGAAAAGTCCTTTAAAACTTTTCTCTCTGTAGAGCCTGTCATTTGAACATCAGATTGTTACCCAAAGGTATTTTTAAAATTTCAATACAAGCTCAAAATGGCATATGGCTGATGACATTGCTACCTCTTGAAAACTCATTAACATTAATTTTATTAATAGACACATTTTCCTTTATGTAGTCACTGGAAGATTACTTGGATCACTACAAAAAAGTGTGTCTTGTCTACTGACTCTTGAACATTTATCTGTACTCTGTTTTTTTGAATTCAGGAGGTTATCTTAATAGTCATCAGTATGATGCTTCCACAGAAATGCAGGAAAAATTATTCAGTAGCATCATTCAAATGTTAATAGAATCATAAAAGGTAGTAAAATTAAACAATTTCAGAAGATTGAGGTGTAATTTTTTTCATATTCAGAGCTTAGTTAACATCCTTAAAAAAAAGAGTGTTCCCTGTATAATTGCAGTCATTATAATTGTCAGGATAGGTGTGCAATGGACTACCAGGAAGTGGGAGGTTGTAGTCGAATATTCCACTGATTTATTAAGGGCTTCAAAAAAATAGTTTTTCACATCACGCCATAATCTTATCTAGAGCAACAATGTACTATTTGGCCCATTACCTCCAAATAGCCTGCTTAAGATGAAACTTAATATATTTTTGTTCAATCAGTGTTAAGTGCAATCATCAAACACCTTACAGCCTGACTGGATCTTTGTGGCGCTAGTAAATATTTGCAGTGCATAGTGCCAAGTCTCTCAGCCAAACAGAGCTGAAATAAAAAGAAACTTAATGCTTTAAAACTTACATAACTACTTTACCATCTTTAAAATAAAAATATTTCTAAGGTGCTTGAAATCTATTATTACTTTGAGAAACCATTTGAATATTTTTAGATTATGTAATTCAGCATGTGACATTTATAGCACAGGAAAAGTTAGAATATGGTCAATGTATATTTAGGTCTTTGAGGATCAGATACTACAAATTTCTGTCAGTAAGTAGTGCTCAAGGTCAGCAGTGACAATAGACAGCCAAACTTTATGTTTCCATGAAAATATCTTTCTTCGTTTCCTGGGCCTGTAAAATAGCCAAATTAGTATAAAAAATAATACCACTTACAGCATTATTTTCTTAGACTGAATTTTGTTATAAACAAAACCTTATATGAACAGTTAAAATATTCCAAATTTTTTAATCCGGAAAACTTCCATGATAAAGGTGAATTCTGTATCTCAATGAGGAAGACAATTATTTCTGAAAAAATCCTTCTTGGTCCAAAAATTCATTGTTTAGTATTTTCAAAATTTTGTTCCATATTCAAACACACTGAATTAATATTAGTTCAGATGAAAAAGCTGAAAAAAATGTTTTGTTGTTTGTGCTTTTCCTTCCTTCTTTTACTTTTAAAATCCTTTTTCTTTCTAACTTCACCTTGGAAGAAAGAAGGCTGAATTAGAAATGTAGAAAACAAAGGAAAACTCAAAACTGAGAAAGAACTCTTCCTTTGTGCTCACTCACAAAGAAACAATAAATCCAAAAGCAAAGAGAAAGGGCAAGAGGAGGCAACTTTAATTATTGAACTGTGAATTACCTGACACAAGTGATTATTTTTTTCCAAAGTTCCACCTCAGCAAATTATTCTGAAACAATTTAAAAATTATTTTAGTCTATAGAAATAATAAAGAATCACAGGAACGTTATTTTTTTAAAAAAACTAACAATTTTTCTCAAAACAAATATAAAATTCATACCCCATTCTTTGCTTCTGTGTAACTTTCCTATTAAGACCCTTCTTGCCTGGCTTCTTACTTGCCCTTGCTTGTTCTAAAATGTTAAGGTACATTTTTAAGAAAAAAGCCCCAGGAAAACAGCATGTTGCCACATCACAATGAAAGTTTAAAAAAGAAAGATGAGTTTAAAAAATAAGTTTTCAGAGAAAATTTTTCAACTGTGTTCTCTGACCTCTGCATACAAACAGAAAGTTGTCAAAGGAGCTTGCATTATCATTGTTCAGGGCAGAGATCATCTGAGACAAGAAAAATCATCCCACAATAAAATAATTATTTTAAAAAAAGAAACCTAGGGTAACATAAATAATTGATTATAGATGTCAATAAAATACTTATAACAAAATGATTTATATTTTTTTATACAGGAGACACTGAAGAAAAAGAAATCAAGAACAGAAGAATAAGAAGGCTGAGGCAGGGAGAAATAAAAAGGCAGCAGAATTACCTAAGAATTGAAAAAGAAAAATTAATTTCCACGACTAAATAAATGGGAACATGTTCTCTAAAAGAATAAGATCAAGCCTGGAGTTTCAAAACATGGGAAAGCACAGAGATGCAGAAAAAAAAATCCCTACTAACAAACCACCAAAACCACTTGGTTCACAGCTGTAGAGTTTTTCTTTAAATTTTGCACATGCAATATCACTAAAATGAAAAATATTTCACCATAACAGGATTTGAACAGTATCCATGGCATTTGCTGCTGTTTAGAGTGTGAATGAGTTTTCTCACACAGCTCATGAAAGTACTCTTTGGACTGTACATTTACTATGAGAAAAGTATTATATTCAGGAACATTGATTTATGACACTAGTCCCAGAGTTCTCATAGTCAGGGAAAAGGTCCTGACAGAAACAGCCGTATGAATTTTCCTTTGAAGACAGGTTATAATCCGTATACGATTTGGTAATACTTAGTCTAAATTTAGGGAGATACTATATAGTTCTGTGAAATTTAATGGATTTACACCTCAGTGGCAGAATAATAAATAAACACAAGGATTTTCTTTGCTTACTAACTTTTACATGTAAAGAAGTTTTTTGTGTATTATTCCTCCTACTCTCATATTGTCTCTGGAGGAGCAAGACATTCATTCAATTGAATTTTGGAGGTACGCAGTGAAGAAAAGGAGAATGTTGTGTAGTTCAGGATGGTCCACACTTGACATAGCAACAGTGGTTTGCATACCCCAGGGGTTTTCTGTATGCATATAAAACAAGTTTGTTTCTCTCTACCTTGTTCTCACCCTATGATTACAATCTTAAACTTAGGACCTCTGAGGTCATCAGAGTAAAAAGCAGAACAAGAGTTTCTCCTCAACTCCTCAGAGAAAATCTGACAAGAGAAGATGCATTTTGTGTGGCAGTGAACATTTGGAACATTTTATTACAATCTGGATTCAAGTATAGGATGAATCCTTTTATACTGTTTTTGCTCTTTAACCTGAACAAACTGGGAAAAACATAGAAGAATAATACTGAGTGACAACTAATTCACAAAGGAGACTGAGAATAAGCTGACATTATAGTCTCTGTTTGGGTCATCACCCTGAAATTCTCTCGTGGTCTGTAAAACAACATTTACACTGTGAACTTATGCATTATGACAAATGCCATGATTTTACTTTTTAATGATGAATTTTTCTAGACTAAAACCCAAGCAAGTTTCAGAGTCACAACAGAGTTATGAAAGGGTATGAATTCTGAAGGTTCAAAATGAAGAAAGATTTTGAATCCAACATTATTACACTGAATTTTTTTTTTTTAACTTATTTTAGCTGATGGTATAACTTGATGTGTGGGGCAGCCAGAGTAATTTCTGAAGGCTTATGCTGGCACTGCTGTATTATCTCTTGCATGCCACCAGCTGTCTAACAGGAAGATCTTTAGAAGAAAACAAGCCTGGCACAAAGCTAGGTTCTCTGATCTCTTTTATTTTTTAGTGAATATGTCCTGTATATGTCTCCTCTACTGCCTCCATAGGAAAATATGCATGGTAGTTAAGCAGAATCCAATTCTAAGTCTTTACTTTGTGCTATACTTAGTATTGCTAAGAAATGTTAGAAAGACCCTCATATTTCCCTGGTAGCTGGGAATAGTCTGGAATATATGGATCATGTAGCTGTTTAAATAGCACACTGTGTGGGCAGAAGTGAGTAAAAAGTTACACAAAAGAAGTCAAGAACTGAATTCTGTCTGAAATTTGTTTTAGCTTACCTAAGTGACCAGCTGGGCACAGCAGAGTGGGCAGTGACTGACTCACAGTGTTCCTTGTTGAAACAATTTCAGTCATATTGAAATTGGGAATTGCCCATTATCTTCTCTCAGAAACATCACAAATTTGCTCTGTCTTCACTTTGAGATGCTTTAAAAGTTTTCAGATTAACTATGTTTTCTTTCCTACCTTGTTTCTCTGCCCTTCCTCCTTTCATTTCATTTTCCTGACTTCCAGATCAGGCAATCTTGCAACATCATGAATCTTGTTCGAAATAAGTGAACATATTTCAGCTGCAGCTCCAGCACAGAACAAAATATATGGCTACTGACTTGTCACTGAATCAGACAGAAAAAGTAGAACACTGATGAAGCAATTAAAAATCTGCTGCAAGTGCTGTTGAGAGTCCACACACTTCTAGTAGCTCAGTAAACTACTTTCTGTTGCATCTATTGCAGTCATTTTTAACATTTCTACTATTATATGAGATTTCATGTAATAATTTCAAATAAACAGACTGGTGGAAACCAAGGATCTTCCCTGTTATCAAGTTGTCTCTTTATCATCTGATATAACACAACTGGAGCAATATACAATAAAATATTCCTGTACTTGCTTCCAATCTTTACCATAAGGTGGGAAAGAAAGGTTCTTCCTGCCTTACACATAATCTTGGTATGGGCTTAAGTTTAAATATTAGCCCACTGTTTCGTGGTTTAGGTGGTTTGTAAATGGTAAAATGTAAACTAAGAATACAAACTTGACTTGACTATAAAAATGAATTCTGGATAAAACTGAAGACTTTTGTAAGCTTATTTCCAAACAGTATCAAGAGCAAAATCTCAAGTATGTTTTCATAGATATTGTGCAAACAGCATAAGAGGCACTTTGATTTCCTTTTTTTTTAATGATGAAGAAGATGTCACTGAAAATCGAAATGAGACTTATGCTTGTATGTGACAGCTTGAATACCTCTGTAACTTCAGTATGTTTGAAAAGCTAATTTTTCAGCTTCAGCAATAAGTTAAAAATGTCCCTGAATGGTAGCAGCAATGAATCTCCAACACACATCACTTGAATTTTTATAAGATTGGCTCCAGGCTTTGAGAGCACCGTGATGCTGTTCCATTTTCCTAAAGAAACAGGTGCAGAAATGTTTTTGGATTGTTGCTTTGGTTTACTTCCTTTTGTAATATCGTGGTGCTGTTGTAGCCAGCTTGGAACTTCCAGTGGGTCAAGTTTGCTTTAATTACCTGAAGAGCCTGCAAGTTGTACTTCAGTATTTGCAGTATTTCTCATAGAAGGTATATTCTCATGTCAACATCTTTCTTTCACACAGGTTAAAAATGTGTCTACCAACATGGCAGATTGGTAGAAATGTGCAAAAGTGAATTTCAGGCATTTTTCTATGCTTTCTTAACCACACATGTTTGATGAAAAAAAGGCTGCAATCATCAGCTAATCTCAGCCATTAGAGAAGGTAACATGAGCCTTCTCTCTGTCTAGACCTTTTTTAGTTTTTTATAACAGATTTTTCTGGTCTCCACTATTGTAACAGACCTCAGGGTAGCATGTACTCAAGGCTGCTCTATCTCGTGTGATTTTGTTACTATAGTTAAAAAGAGATATACACTTATTAAAATTAAGCTTCAGAGACTTCCTCTCCATCCCCCCACTCTCAAAAAGAATGCTCTTAAAGCACTGATGTTCAGTCTTTCTTACTCTTGTGGGAGATTATCGAAACAGTTAAATTGCCCTTCTGTTTTCCTATTAGATATACAGTTGTCTTTCAGAAGAAGACAGAGGCCAAGGCCATGAAAATCTTAGGCCTCATGAATGAAACTAGAAGCATGCTGTCAGTCTTCCAGGCTGAGATAATATGCTTCTAGAATAAAAGTGATGCTATCAGAGCAGTGTCAGATAAAGAAAAAATAACTCTCTCGTTTTTCTCTATACGTCATCTAATGGATGATAGACCATCATCATGAGGTACAGAGGAAAATATATGTAGTAAAACAGCTGGTGTCTGGACAGTGTTCATTTGTCAAATATTCTCTTAGGATCTTTCTTATCAAAGCAAATGGGTTTTAGAGTTAACAACAATAAGATAAAATGACAAGAAGTGCTGTCTTAGGGTGATATAACCATGTGTTAACTCAGTGCCCCTAATGAAAATACAAATAATAGACATTAAAAGTAAGTATCTTTGGCCAAGGGGTAAGAAAATGGGATCTTAGATTTATTCATTCATAAACAGCACCACTCTGTAAATAGTTATGAATTTGTGGCTCACTATACCTTGCATTGTGTAGTATAAAAGTACCATGCAATCTTCTTCTTTTTCAAGATGAATGAAGTTTGATTCTGTTGCAGCTTTAGCTCCTATTCTGCACTAAATGCAGCACTGGGAGAGAGAAACTAAGCTTTTAATGATAAAACTGAGGGAATCCAGGAGTGTTTTTCAGCTCAGCATCCAGAGAAGTATAGCCACTAAATTCTGTAATATGATTATTTATGGTGCTGACATAAATAATGCAAGAGTGCTTCCATCTTTAACAATTCCAAGCATATACCTAAAGTCATTACATACACTGAAAGAAATAATCTGACATGTAAGATCAGAATCATCCCTTGTTACCACAAGGAAACTGTTCTACTTTTTTGGGTCTGGTCAAAATATCACTACTCCTTTATGTAAATCTTTACCATTTCAAGGAAAAAAAAGTTTTGATGATTTCTAAATGCTAACCAGTAATGCCACCATTTTACTGTAGATTGTGCTGCAACTGGTTTGCAGAACAAGCCCATAAAGGTTCCACAACCTATTGCAGGACTGAGATTGTTTCAGCAGGAAAATCAAACCTTTGTGTATTCTAGAGAATATTTTGTCTTTTCTTAAAACAAATCTCTACTTTAAAATGAAAAATTCTTTAGTTGGGTGGGATTTATTTTTTCAAGAAATCTTGACCAATAAATAGAAAAAATAATTTTAGCTTATTAATTCAGTGTTGTGAACTTCTGGGAGTTTGCATAAATAAATTTTATCTCCCCCTGGACACTGTTATGGATAGGAAATGTTATCGAATTCTATGTCTTGAAACATGGGATGGAAAGGAAGGTGTAACAAAAAACAGACCAAAAAAAGAAAAAAAAAATAGAAACCCCACATTTTCAGATGATTCTGAAGAGGACGTTTTTGACACTAAGGGGTCTACTTCTCCAACTGCATTGTATTTCTCAAGTGGACATATGCACCAGTTAGAGGAGAGCCAAATGTCTGTTACAACATAGGATCTTTCTGCATGATGGAAGAAGACATGGTCTTTTTTCCTTAGTATTTTTACCATTACTTGGGTTGTCTCTATAAATTTAGTCCCTTATTATGGTTTTGTTTCCTTAATAATACCTGTTCTCATAATCAAACATTGAGTTGCCCCTTCGCTTACTTTAAGAAGCCGATCCTTTTACGAAATCAAGTTGTTGATATTGCTGGTTGTCTTCCCCAAACCAAGGCATCTGATTACAGCAATTTTAGTTTCTCCATTAGAATTAAAAAGGTGTCTTCAGTTTATCCACTGAAGCTTCTTTGGTAGCTATTAGAATTCCTGGCAGTTCTCAATCCATGTAATAGCAAGGACTAATTTTTTTTTAAACCTGCCTGAACTTAGACCTCCATAACTGGGCTAGACTGGCTAAATATTCAGAATTTTTATTTCATCTCATATAATGCTCAGTTGTATTCATCTAATTTGAAAATGAATACTTTATCTGATTCTTGGAATATATATGAGTCTGCAAGTATCAGGTATTTTTTATTAGTTTACTGTGGGCATTTATTTGAAAGGCTTTAAGACTCTCAGTTTTCCCAAACTGAGTCTAAAATCATTTTATGAAACTTGTGACTGCTACTGGTAGAAGTTAACTTCTTTTAGATCTGGTAAGCAGCTATCTAGTTTAATCTGAACTCAGCCATAAGGCTAAGGTGCCCTTTGAAAGTTTCAAAAGGTAGCTTTGATCCTTCTTGTCTTTAGATTTTGCAACACACTGAGAAATATTGCCATTATGTCCACACCAAGTGGAACAATTGAAATGGTTTTATTTCAGGTTACAATTTTTATTTCAGGTTTTATTTCAGGTTACAATTTCTCTCTCCTTCTGCCTCTCTCTTTCCTTCACAACTTCTGTAATCAAAGTAGTCTATGGAAGCCTCCATGTTAAAAACTAAGGCATTTTATTTGTTTCTTCCATGCAGCATTTGGGGGTTTTTCTCTAATTCTTCTTCATGCTTTAATTGCATAAGTTAGACTATCTTTCAAAGTGTAACTCTGCACCAGGAATATGTTACCATCAGACAAGAGGGTTTATGCCATGTGTATCCAATTCTATTAGCCCCTCCATTAAATCTGTGGTGATTCAATGAAGGTCAGATTTAACCATACATCTGTTTTTCATAGGAAATGCTTCTTACATAAAGGAAGCAATTTTTTTCAGTATTAGATTCTGAAGATAGCATTGTGGTAAACATGAGTGACAGTGTGTTGACTTACACAATACAACCCCAATATCAGCCTTGTAGGATCATGGTAGAAGAAGGAATGCAGGCATTTGTGTTGAGGTCCATGTCAATTTTCCCTACACTGAAGATTACCTCTGATAATAGAAGTTTTTAAGTATCTCTTTTAAAAGCTAACACTTAAGTAGTTCCTATGCTGGACAAGACCCTCAGCAGACTTCAGTGGCTTATAAGTGGCTTCTACAATTAAGTCCAAATCTATCAAAATTGATCTGTAAATGTTGGCATGTGGCCTGATAATTCTGTAAAAAAATATCAAAATTATGGTAATGCATGCATGGAATAATGTGGTGATGCCAGTGAAATGATGAGGAAGATGGACCTTGGTTTACTGCTGGGATACTGAAAAATATAAATTTTGCTTTTTTTCCTAGTGGATCCTTCTTCTTTTTTTGGCTTTTCTGATTGCTTTTGTCCTATTTTCTACAATCTTCCCTTGCAACCAGATAATCCCACTTGAAACCCTTTCAGAGTTCAGGAATTTCTCTGGTTGTCCAGATCTAATAAATTTCTTTTAAGATCATTTTGGCATTGGAATTAGATTTTAGCCTTGTTCTTTCTGTAAGGTGTTATAGAGTCTCTTGGGAAGGAGAAGATAAAGAGAGTGTGTGTAAAATAATTTCCAGCCAAACAGTCAGTGTTACAGTCAAAATCTCTTGATAAATTCCTTATTTTCCCTCCTTCTCTTTTTCTTCCATTAACAAGCTGAAAATAGTGGCAATTCATCACACTTAAGAACAAACACAATAATCTGGCCTGTTCTTTTCTGTTTCTCTATCAACTTCTTTTTGATCAAGTCTCCTAGGATGCTTCCCACCAAAGAATAAAACCACTTATGCACTCTTCTTCTGCAGAAAAGCTTGTTTAAATCAGACAGCTGAGAATTATGGCTCTGGTCTGAGACCCAGCATATGTGCCTAATTTTCTTGTGAACTTAAACAAACTATTACTTTGGATTCCTTGAAAGATCCCATATACCCTTTTATTGTATCACCAATACACTTAATTATTTAGAGATTTCTATCACATCATCAGTTTGTACTTCCAGTATATTGCTTGATGTTCAAGTTCTTGCTCGTGATTTATACAGACTATGGGCTGATAATTTTATCAACAGATTTCAGAGAATATGAAAATCCTGGTTGGGTCGTACTGGCCTTCAGTTTAAAAAAGGTGGATTGGTCTCCAAATTCCCATTCCCAACACTCTTCTTTATCTCTATTTACAAAGTTAATATTTAGCTTCCCAGAAGTCATGAACTCATGCATGATGTGCCTTAGTATCTATTTCCCCAGTTCCATACCTTCTTACTTACACATAAATTTTGAGCTCTATTCAGACTATGATGAAGCTTTGCAACCTTTTGTCTTTTTAAAAATACACTGTATAATCTTATTCACCCTGCAAACAACTCAGATTTTCTTCTGAGTTTTTTTTGTCTTAGCAGAACTTTTCAGCTGTACATTATAGCTATGCTTGATAGCTTGTATCTTTTACAAGTACTGCTTCCATCAAAATCTAGAGGGACTTCACCCTTCAGACCAAGACTAATGTAATTACTTTTGTTTATATCTTGAATTATGACAATTAGAAAAATCATTCAAAACTATATGACTGTAATCATTCTAACATCAAAACTCATAAACCAGTGGACTTTCACTGTGTCTGTGTTTTATGTTCATATCTGTAGGGCACAGGCTGTTCTCTCCTTGAAGTGACAAAGGTGAATTCCTTTAAACTGTGCTCATTTCAAGTTTCCTATCCACAGGCTCCTGAATGCTTTCAGAGAGAATGACTTCTAAAGGTAATAGAGGTTCCACAGGCTGAACAATAGCTCAAATCTGTTTTGACATGAGTGAAGGGATTATGGTCTCAGCAAGCTTTTCCTTCTCATTCACTAGCTTGACCCTTCCCAGCTTCAAGTTTCTATTTGACCTTCGATGATGGGGCTTACTGGTTTGAGAGAGGCATCACCTGCTCTGGATTAACATGTGCACAATGACACTCATAATGTGGAGTAAGGTATAAAATTCATTGCTTTTTTCAGCACCCCTTTTTCCTGTTTCAGGCACTAGTTCTTTTTATCAGTCCTCAAGGAAGGACAGTGCATTTATCCCCTT
This sequence comes from Cyanoderma ruficeps, assembly GCA_008694505.1. NCBI lineage: Eukaryota > Metazoa > Chordata > Aves > Passeriformes > Timaliidae > Cyanoderma > Cyanoderma ruficeps. The sequence continues at coordinate 42,203,416 of VZDJ01007755.1, forward strand.
GAAACAGTCCATATATTGAATTTTTTAATTTACCAAACTGTTGGCAAAAGGGTGGCCTTATATTTATATATCAAATACCTTAACAGAAAAGGTCAGAGGGTCCAGCTGAAGTAGGCAAGGGATTTTAATGCATGGCAGAAATTTTTGGAGAGAAGACTGCAGGCATGAGCAGGTCTCCTCTGGAAATGACTACAATAACTAAGATTTCCTGGTGCTATCTTATAACGTGTCAGCTATGTCTGTGCCTTATTAATGTACCATTCTTACTAAGTTTCCACTAACATAAAATAACAAGACATTACATGCATCTAGACTATTCCCTCTACACAAAGGCACATGTACTAGCATATTTCATCTTAATACAGTCAAGCCTTCGGAGCAGTAGCAAAATCTTTTCTGAATAGTAGACATGGTTACTAGAAATCACAGTTTCTTCTTTTACCCAACTCTTTGCAATATCAGTCATTCTAGTTAGCAGAGGAGATACTGTACAAAATAAGGACAATCAAGCAAGCAAGATTCCAGTGTTGACTAAGAGCCTTTCAGACACGTAGTGAGACTCATCCTGAATGGCAGCCTTCCAGACTCTGGTTCTGCCACAAGGAATGACCATAAAATACACTTTAAAGATGCACTGAGGGAAATATAAAGGCTAACCAGAGATTGCTTACCTTTGGTTCTTGTCCTGTACTGGAGCTCCTCAATTTTGTTAAACTCACAGTAAATTGATAAGCTGTGTAGTTTTTTGGGATTTTTCATCATTTTATGTTGTGTCCTCTGTGTCATAGTAAAGTGGTCTGAGTCAGCACTGTTTACTATCATATGTGCAATGTGCCACAACACATGGCTCATGGGAGAGCAGTAATTGGTATCTAATCTTTTTAAATAGAAGCCCCACTGCCAAACATGAGCTCTTGAGTAGGAGATATTTCCATCACTCAGCCTTTCAGGGCACCCATTACCATTCTGGTGTCTAAGTTCATATGCAGCTATTAGAGCTGCCCAGAAAATTTCAAATGGAAAATATGGCTGCACTTTTAGTTTTCATATCAAAACATAATGAAATGTAAAACTTTGGCTGCTTCTGTGAAGTGGAAAATCCACTGCTTGTCAGGTCTGATTGCTAGAATGCCTCTCCAAATATCCCTTGAGGAGGTGTGAGTGGGTGATGTATATCTTATGCTTTTTCTCATTTTTCCACACAAAGGGAATAAAAACTCTTTCCCCTCAGGGATTTTTGGTCACCAGACTTTATAGAACTGTCATTCTTTGAAAGAAAGCTGTATTTTCTTTTTTCTGAATTCAGTTACTAATGCATAAACAAAGTCTTTTTAGGAAATAAGTAATCTCACTGCTATATTACCTACACCATAGAAGGAATTAACACAGAATTATAGAGTGATCTGGGTTGAAAAGGATCTTAAAGTTTATCTATTTCCAGACCTTCCACTAGACTAGGCTGCTCAAAGCCTCATCCAACCTGTCTTTAAATACTTACTGGGATGAGGCATCCACAGCTTCTCTGGGCAATTTCCTCCAGTGCCTCAGCACTTGCACAGTAAATAATTTCTTCCTAATATCTAATCTCAGCCTACTCTCTTTCAGTTTGAAACTTTTCCCTCTTGTCCTGTCACTACATACCCTTCTAAAAGGTCCCTCTCAGGCTGTCTTGTACACCTCCCTGGAGTTTTCTCCAGACTAAACAATGCCAATTCTTTCAGTCTGTCTTCACAGGAGAGCTGCTTCAGGTCTCTGATCATCTTGGTGGCTCTAGTCTGGATTTGCTCCAGCAGGTCCATTTCTATCTTATGTTGGGTGGTCCAAAGATGGATGCAGCACTCCAGGTGAGGTCCCATGAAAGTGGAGTAGAAGTGGAGAACCGCGTCCCTCAACCTGCTGGCCACGCTTCTTGTGATGCAGCCCAGGATATGGTTGGCATATGTTTTGCTTATTCACAAAAACATTTATAATTTTATATTTCCATGTAATTTTCCACTGAATCCCAAAGGTTTGCCATACATATAGGTCAGAATTTGGTCTGTCTTCATCGATAAACAATTTAAAAGAATGTTTGAGGAAATGTCTTGAGCAACTGCACAATGTGGTTGCAAGCAAGGAGAAATAGGAAAGAGAAGGCATGTGGTTTATATTTGCAATAGTAAATTAAGCCTATTCAGGGACAGCCTCTGTCACTGACTGATGCCACCAGCATGGAAAAGTCTTTTCTATGAGATTATACCTTCCTGTATCATAAAACAAATCAGTCTTGATCAGATTGAAAACTAGCTGACACAGATCCTGACACAGAACATGTTCCACAGGCTTTAGAGAATGTTTGGAACTACGACTGTCTTGTACAACATGCCTGTCATGTTCTCCCATTATTTACTGTAATCACACCTTCTTCCTTTGAAGCAACAGCCTGTCCCCCCTCCTCTTCCAAACAGTTATAAGGAAAAAGTATGCTCAGTGTAATTAAGAGCTGGAGAAAGTTGCCCCAAGAGATTGTACAATCTCCAGCTCTGGAGGCCTCCAAAACGGAATTGGACAAAAAAACTAAGCACTCTGTTGTATGTTGAACCTGTTTTGAGCATGAGATTGGACTAAATGATTTCATAAGACCTTTTTTTGTGGGGTATTTTCACAGTTTACCCTTGGCAAATGGCCTGGATTACAGCATCTGCTGTGGGTAAAAACATAAAACTATTTAATGCATGTGTTGGGCCGAGTATGCCAAACCAGAAAACATTTACCCACAACACATTGTACTAAATTGAAAGACAGCTATTAATTCCCAAATGATAATGTAAAACAGAAAGACATTAATTATCTGGAAATGAATAACCAAAGAATTATACAAGGACCTTGGAGTAGACACAGTAGTAGCAAAAACCTGTTTTGACATTGCTAGAAGTCATTGCACTGGTATCACACTTCTTCCATGGCCAGACAGGGCAGTCTGGTCAGATGTCATGAGCTGGTCCTCTCTGATCAGGGGTACCAGCATGGATTACTGCAAGCAGAGCCCCACATCTCGCAGGATGCATGTGAGATCGTGGCTGACACCTCATGAAATGCAGAGAGCATCAAGGGGTCCCACAGGGTGAGAGCGCCCACAGGTCTTGAAGGACATGGGTACAAGTAGGGAGGTCTGTAGCCCCAGACAGGGCTGGGGGTACTTGTAATGCACAAGTGCTGTCAGAGGGTGGGGTGTGTTTGTACCACTGTGTGTACGCCCGTGATTAGAATTACCTGGGATTAGTTATACAGACATATTTACAATTTCATATGGATTTATTTTAATTTCAGCTGCAGTATTAGCAATATTCAACCTGCATGTACAGCTCATTGATTGCTGGTTAATTACGTGTCATTAGTAAACTAATAAACCATTTCAGACCTGCTCTTGATTTAAACTATCCAAAATGAATAGTCTTTCTCTATGACACCTTCCAACATGAATGATTCTGTGATTTTAACCTGTGATAAAATTATAATTGTCAAGATGAGCCTGGGATTTCTTTGGTAAGGCATCAGCTAGCACAGGCCAAATTCATGTCCAAAACTATTTCTGAGTGTGCTTGAACTCTGTGTCTGCTTGAAGCAGGAATCTACTTACTACATGCACCTAGCATTGTGCCCTGGTACTAACATCCACATTTCAAAAGTAGCAGATTTTCTGGACCTAGATTGTGTATATACTTAAGAGTGCATAACTCAGTGCTGAGTTTGTGTTTGTTGGGTGTTTTTTTTTTGTTTGGGTTTTNTTGTCTGTTTGTTTGTTTTAAAATGAGGTAGTTGTTTATTTGGGGTTTTTTTTGCTTTTTTAGTGAGCACAAACCAGCTGCAAGTGTCATATATGGGGAACAATCCAAACTCTTAAATCTTCCTGGATATTTAACCCAGTTTGCTTAGACAGTACTTAGATTGTACAATCTTTTATGTGTTTTGGAATAGCTGGACAGGCACAAAGAAACAAAGGCAGAATTGCAGCCTCACAAGACTCAGCCTTTTCTTAAAAAATCTTAGAAACAAGCCCACCATTATTCCTTAAGGAATCTTGCTGCTGTGTTTCTCCTTCATGTTTTTAAGATGCAATCCAGCCTTTAGCATAAAGTCAAATTGAGATTATGCTATCATCCCCTCGTGAGCATATGCATGTCTTTTCGTTGTAAGAGCATATATATCAGATATATCCTTGAGCTGAAGATGCCCAGTCTTGCATAACCACTGCTCTGCTCATTTGTCTTTACATGGGAAAAAGAGAAGAGCTGTGTTAAAATCTGAATTCACAAAGCTCAATCTCTAGATCACATTGCTTTTCAAACATCATTACACTTCTCATCTTTATATAGACTGCAGGAGGTTATATTTTAGACCTGTCAAAAGAGCCAAGAATCATAGCCAACACAAGAAAAGGTTTAAATTCCTGGCAGTACTGGATGTGGCTGGAGCCAAAAGATTAATGGAGAAATGAGAAGATTAAGTAATGGACTTTTTGGAAAACAGAGATGAAAGTTTGGGTCAGGATAAAGACACAAAAGCATTTAGGAAAGAAATTGCCCTGTTCACTATAAGGGGAACACATCTTTGCACAGACAGGGTCTCCACAAGCCCTTATAGCCAGTTTTTCTACCTTTCTTTCTTGGGATTTTTTTCTCTATCTTGTCTTTGACAACACCAAATAAGTAAATGCTCAGAGTTACAGCTAATCCCCACTGAAAAGATGTAAAGTCTCTAAGTGAACAAGCAACTGAAAAAGAGAAGATTGGCTGAAGCAGAAACATGACTATTATTTTAGTGTCACTGGTATATTTTATCAGCTATAACAGTAAAGCAGATGACTAGATCTAGTCCTTAAGAAATTGTATGCACTGGAAGAAAAAAAATCAGTCTAGTGCCAGGGTCTATGGGAATATATAGTAAATATGGAGAGCCAAACTATAGGTCTGTACAGTACTAACTTGACATCTTTAACCCACTGAGACTTCTAGAAAGCCTCTGGACAGTATCACTGGAAAGTAAAGAACAATAAATGGACTGATAAGCCAAAATAAAGTAGGAAATAAGGAGAAAATTGTAGACCATTGTTTAATACTTGCTTCAGGATTCTGAGCAATGCTTTGCAACGTCAGTGCAATCAGAATGTAATAAAAGTCATGCAAGATAAGCAGAAGAATCTGTTTCTGTATAATGGTTCACAAGTATAAAAGTCCAAAAAATTGTTACCATGTCATTTGCATGTGAAAAAGAGATTGAAACTCCAAAGCAAGACATGTGAAACATTCAAGAACTGCTTCCTACTGAAAATTGGTTTGAGCTAACCTTTACTTTTCCTGCCCCAAAAGGGTTTACTTTTCAGATTCCATCCCTGAATATTCCTCATTTTTCTTCTAAAATGTCTTTATAATTCTGAATATAGGTGTTTTTAGTTCCAGCAGATATTTCTCTAATAAGCTTCAGTGGGTATGGCTTATGTGTCCTTGGTGGGACATAGTTATCTGGTTACATTTCTAAAACTTATTTTTTAAATGACAGGTTGCCTACTTATACTGATAGATCAGTGAAAATCTTTCCCTCTTCTTCTTATCAACTTGCCCATCAAAACTGAATGAATGTTCCTGGAATTAAAACCTTCAGGGAAACAGTTTTTGTGGTAAATGGACCATAAAATCTAATTCTGCTCTGGGACTAAAAAAATCTGAAATTTTCTTTTAATATAATTTTTTAAAAATGCACCAGAAGAAATTGCATCAATAAAGCACAGTTTCCATTTTAGGAATATCATTTTACAAAGATGACTGCTGAAAGGGAAAAACCCAGACAATTTCCTTATAGATTCAATTTATTAATGTAGAATGCTATTAGCAACTATTTCACTGCATCAGAAAAATCCATAGAGATCTTGTAGAATGCATGGATATCATCAAATCTGATTCTTCTACAAGGAAAAAATAATCTTTAGAAGTGTTTTGTTGAACTCCCAAAATTGTGGAGTCCCCAGAAAGCAATTTAAAAGTTAATGTATTGTTTTCATTTTTACCTTCTTGAAGAAGTATTTTTTTAATACCAAGAAATGACCAATTTTGATTTCATCATCAAAATAAAACAGAGACAGCAGGTATGGCTGTGCAAAAATATTAGTCAGTCAAAAGTCTTTTATTTTTACAGCATTCTGTTTATGTATAAAACATCTAATCATGAAAAAAGAATTCTGTATCTAGCTCTGCAAGACTGATTGATTTATGTAGCACTAAAAACAGAGGAAAGGCTGTAGCTGCTTTATATGTGTAGGAACATCACTCATTTCAATCACTGCATTGTCACCTTTAAAGACAAGTTTGTTATGCTTTCATTTTTATTGTTAAAATTACTGGCATCAGGGGAAAAAAAGCATTTTATAGAGGCTGCTCTCTAGAATAACTACTCTGAAGTTCACCTTTAGACTCAATTCTTTTATATTTTCTGCATGGATAATTTAGCATTCATGTTATACATTATATCATGGCTTTTGGCAGTGACAGCTCAAAAATACAGACCAAAGAGAAGTTGGATAAGACATTAATGCAACTCATATACTTTTCTTGTCATTCCTCACTGCTCACACCATAAGAATAGAGAAATTACCCTAAGTAATGGCAAGCTCTTAGAACAAATGCATGTAATAAATGTAAACATCACAACATGTGCCATAATCTTTTATAATATTATACATAAACTGCTTCACTTCTAACTACAGGCAGTAGTTAGAAGTGTATATTGACAGTGCAAGGTCAAATTAATCCATTTTTTTTCCTTTCCAACATTTCAAAGAAAAAACAGGACTGATCAATATTTCCAGGTGAAGAGTATATTATTTAATAAAGTTTTCTCTATACGATCTGGGCTATCCATAAAGATTTTATATCTAGCTATATTTTTTGGTCTGCCTGCCTCCAATAACAGCAAACAAAGTCAGTGTAGATGATTCAAATAATAAAAAAATGAGTAACATGGATCAAAACCTGACCATCACCATAAAAACGATCTGTAAGCACCTATGTGACTCTCCACAGGTAGAGATTTTCAGTCAGAATTCCAATTACAGAGATCCCCTTTAGGGATCTGAAAGTAAAGGAATTAATTTTTCTTTATATCTGTTCCTTTCTTTCCTTGGCAAGCACTCTCATTGACAGAAGACAGCTCCTTCTTAAGGCAAATTAAGTAACAGCAGCTGGCAATGTATGATTCACACAATCTGGGGTCTTGCAGTGGTTCTGAGAGGTTTCTTCTACAGAAAGAGAATGATGCTTTTGGGCAGAGACTGTATTGGCACAGGGTCCTTATCAAGCCTTAGGCCCATCATTGTTGGCACACAATAATATCATATTAATAAAAGCAGTAACCTTCCCCTCTTTATCTCTTCAATACCCTACTGTCAAATATTATTGATGGTCTTTTGAGAATAGAGCACATCAAATACACTGAAACTATATAAAGAGTAATAAAATTATTCAAGAAATAAAAAGAATTGAAGTCTCCATGTACAAAAGTAAAGATAACACCTTTGATGCAAAGGATTGATTAATTATTGCCAATTATTAAGATGATAATTTATAAGTCCCATTGCTGGGATTTATAAAAGGGGGATTGTTGTAAACAGTTTTTCTATGGCATATCAGACCTAAAGAAGGTTATTTTATGAAGAAATAAGAAAAAAAATGTTTTTCATTAAATTTTACTACAAGTGCCATTTTTGCACATAGGATGTTTTCTTCATTATAAACTGCAGAATGTAGGCAATTTTATATGATATATTGTTCTTAAGAGGCAATTCCTTTTCAGTATCTGTAGCTGACTTGGAAGGTCAGAAACTGTTGGAATAATTTCAGGAATATTTTTCTGAAGATTCATTTTGGAGTGCTTCCCTAAAACGATATTTTTAAATAAGATTCTAACATGAATCCTGTCAACCAAGCAGCATCTAAAGAGAAAAGTCAAAGTACAAATGTAGAGGAGCTTGCCTTGGCTGGAAGTTCCTTATCTGAAGTTCAATGTATTTTGAGTGAAGTACCTGTGCCTTTGAAAATCTTTGCTGTTATATTGACTTTATATTCTCTTTATATTTATATTCTTTTGACACAAGAGAACAGGAAGGAATATAAAGTATTGAAATGGCCTAATGTGAAATGATAAATATACATCCATAAATTAGAATGATAGTGTTCAAGTAGTGGTGCTCTAATACTACAACTAAGGCAAAATTTATGGGCAAATCTTCACCCCATTGACTATAGCATTTCTTCTCATGCATGGAATATCTATTCACAAGTCATGATCACAAAAATCTACACAAACAATCCAAATAACAGTGACTTAAAAGATGGATTCAAACACACAAATAATATACTTATGCTGGGAAACAGCCGACTAGCCACATTTATTGTGAAAGCTGAGGGAAAAGCCCCGTGAATTAATAGCTGAGCTGTTTCTGGGGAGCGGTGAATCCACTTGACTACCACAGGGTGGCATTGTCAAAGAGGAGTTTCTTAACGTCTAATTCATGACTTAAGTCTAACTGTTAAGGCAAAATTCCTCCTTTCCCTCAGAGAAGAAGGATGCTAAATTTCAGATAGTGTACAACTTCTATAAATCAGGATAATCCTTGCACTTAATCAGTAATATTGAGCAAAAAGAGGGAAAGGTAAGCCATAACTATGACTAGAGCCAGTGCCAGAGATCCAATCTTAAGTGTGAGTAGCAGGCAGAAGTCCAAATTTATTCATGTGTACTTGAACAATTAAAATGTAATAGGGTTTTTGTAGTTACCTGACTGGTTGCCAAATCAAATTCAAGTCTACTCCTTACCCTCTAGCCCTTTTGGTCACTTTGTCACTGTGAAAATGAATGACAGTACCCTGTTATCTTCCGCTAATATTAGCTTTATTTTAAAAATCACTAAATAAATGTTTCCACCCTATAACTCCCTGAATTTTTAAGCATTTTGTGAAAACTAAATTGCAAATCTAGCTTTATTTTCTTGTATTCAAAAGTTAATTTTATGCCTTCTCATTTGACACACAAATCTTCGCAGTTGGTCTACCCTTCTGCATTCTAACCATGGGGATCCCACAGGGATATATATGAAAAAAATGTTTCTTAAAACTGAAAAAGAAAGAGCTTTTTCTTTTTCTGTTCAGCAAAATTATGGTTTGATATCAACATGAAAAAAGCAAGAGTCCTTTTAAGAAAACATGTACTACTATTTGCTGACATTTTGTCAGGTACATAGTAAATGCTATCTTGAGGAAACCAGAAAAAATCTACAAACATTTTGAGAGAGAGCACTGTGTATAAAAGCCAACAATAGACTAGCAAAAACCTAGTTTTCATGATGGAAAACATACTGTAGAGAAGTGAGAGGATGGCTGTCAATATCCTTATAGCAGAAAGGTCACTTTACAATTACAATAGTGTCACTTATCTTCCTTGCGTCTGAAGCTGCCAGCAGAAGATAAATGCTTACATCCACCCTAATCACAACATGAATTTTATCCTGTGATGACATGCTTGCCAAAAACAATTATTTAAGCTTTAGATAGGTAAAGACACTGAAAAAAAATTACTTGGTTTAACTTGTAGATGACTTAAGCAATGACAAACCCTTAAATAGAAACAGTAATTTAGGATAATTTAGGACCAGAATATATGTAATTTTGTTTAATTTATTCTTATTTCCAGTCTAAGGGAAACTGAATCATGCCTCTGAATGAAGTTAGGCAAACATAGAAGCTACAAGTTCCATTCCCATGCCACTGAGTGGCAGAATTTCAGTCAAGTGTAATAGAAATATTAGTTCTAAGTGTAAGTTCCATTTTCTGAGTCAAAGTGATGGCTCTTTCTTGTGTCGTGAAGACAAAATACATTATTTGAAACAGCAAAGGGATGTATCACGCTTTTTTGTAAAATGTTCTCTCAGACTTCAGGTCTTTGCAGAACTGCAGTCCAAGATAGATCATTAGGTATGGCATCTACAAATTTTCCACGCACCTGGACAAATTAAAGTCACAAATTAATTGTTTTCTTCTTTTTTTCTTCATGGCCTAGTGGGAGTACAGAATAAATATCACCATGCTTTTTAAGGTACTGTGCTGTCTTCAAAATTAGGAGAACCTAGATGGCCTGTGTGAAGCCTCAGGCTGATATGTCTGAATGGGTTCTATTGATGGAGCTAGCAGGTATCTTTGCCTCATGATATGCTGAACATTTTCCAAAATGATCTTGGAAACCTTCAGAATGCAAGGCCCTTCTGCCGTATACTGCATTCACAATTTGGCTATGTAGTTATCCTACTCTACCTCCTACAACAGATCAGCAGATATAATTAATTCTCTCCTTCCCATCAGCGCATGATGCCCAGACACTTTCTAGAAAGTAGAGCATCACTGTGACTAGTATCTGTTGTGGAAGACAAACACCTTAATAAGGAATTTCCCACCTCTTCCTACTTTCCCTCTACCTTTTATTGTTGAACATGATCTCATAAGGTATGGACTAACCCTTTGGTCAGTTTGGGTCAAATGTCCTGGCTACATTCCCTCCTAATTTCTTGCCCACCATCAGCATGCTAACCTTTTGGATGTGTCTGGTGTTGAAGAGTATGTATTTCCCTGATGAGGAATGGAAGTGCAGAAGAGACAACAACATTTAAAAAGTTTCATATAATTTTGAAGTCTCCAGAAGAAAAGCAAGATTGTATATTCTCACCAAATTCAAATACAATTGAATTTTATGAGGACATGGCAGTGTGGTTGTCACTGAACGAAATTCCAATAAAATATAAAAGATTTCTGGAAATAGTTTTCAGTTGCAGCAGCATTTTGGTTTAAAAACATTCCCCTCTGTTTCTCTAAAATAGTTGAAATTATCCAATACCAACTGTCTAAGACTGTACCTCATGTTGCAGTATCATTTCTTTATAAAGGGTATTATTTTTACAGTCCACGTTACAGTGAATAGTTACTGTGAAAAAAGTAGCCATGCCACAAAAAATCGAAAAAATGTTTTTTATGTATATGAACTCCATATCTCTCATCCTACTGGATATCTGTGCCCATTTGCACCTTATGGTAAAAGAAAGATCTGTCAGCCTTTGGCAACATGGGTATATTTTCTTCATGTAGGGTCCCTCTACATACTACTTTTACAAAATAAATTCAACTTTTACAAAATAACAGGTTATATTAACCCTGAGGCAGAGAGAAACTGTTACTTGCCACAACAGAGAATAGTGTCACTTGACAGGAAACCATGAGACTTTGAACTTCCATTTCTCTTTCTCCTGGGTCATCTGATATCCCTTCCATGCAGGTGAGATATGCAGATTTCACTATTCTAAATTTAAAAAAAAAGTATTCACAGCTAGATGGTGTTATATTTTCCTGGATTTTGTATAGTACATTGTTAAGTACTACTGTGTTAGGGGATTTTTGACATTTCAAGTAAAAATAGAATGCTCATTTATATGTGAACCTCCATAACAATACTGAATAATTACATTGTTTCAGCCATTTTCTTTACTGCTTTTTCTCTAAATTGCTTCTCTGTCTTTATTTGGACTCTGAAATATGGAGAAGACTTCTTCCAGAAGAAATGGCAATGTCACTTGTTAAAATTAGTTGCTGAAAAAATTGATTTAAAAAGCAAAGGTTTTTCTGGTCAATTTCTATGATAATACTGTCAGAATTCTTAAAATTTTTCTATTATTCTCTCTTGATAGAGGATTTCTTTCTCAGTTTTCAATTATGAGAAATATCTGCTAATATTAGAAGCACAAAAGAGCAGTTAAATAGAGATTTTCTTTTCTTCAAATAGATTCCCCTGATTAGATTTCCAAGGCCAGTTTTAGCTACCAACATAATAAGTAAACTTTTAGTATCCTACATCTCCCTTACCATTCTGAGAACTCTGCTATTAACATTTAGGGGTTTTTTTTCCCTAGACTTCTATTTAAATACCTATAATGAGAACACTTTGGAACAATTCAAAGCATGTTTCACCCATCTGACAAGGTATTTACATTTCAGACTGTACATTAGTTCACAGAGTAAGCTTATTTGCTCTTTTGGGGCTCAGAAGACAATAATTGCTGCACTTCAGTTTTCATTTAAAATCCTGGTGGGGGATTGTTTCTTTAATGTGAAAGGGTAGAGAAATCTCAAACCTACAATAAGAGTTGCAGTTTCTATACAGAACGATTTCTATCAGTGACGTCCTATGCAGTATTCAAAACTACACTTTCACATCTACTTTTTCCATGGTCAAGAAAGCCAGCAAAAAGATATTAAAATATGTTATATGGGAAAGAAGTTATACATCCTCCATTTGGCTTATTTTGCTTTTCTGTCCATTTACTGTGGAACTCAAGAGTGCATTTGCTTCTAATTCTTCGTCAAAAGAGGAGAAAAAGAGAGATGTGAAAACTATCTAACTATCTAACTATACCATGCAAAGATGTTGAAAAATACGTTTGTGTGAAAGAGTAGGATGTATGAGAAAAATCTTGGGCTTGTTTGTTTGTTTCAAACACACATCCCACACCCCACCCGCATTTTCAATTTAGATAGTCATAGGTTTTGCTTTTAAATCTTAAAAAAGTTGCGTTTCGTACTTTATTTCAGTCAGGACCAAAATTTAGTAATGGAGTCATGTATCTCAGATGTGATCACAATTATTTATAAACAACTGACAGTGAGATCTGAATAACAGAGAAATCAGATGAGTGGGGTTTTTTTGTTTTGGTTTGGTTTTTTTCTCCTCTTGTTTCTCTCTCTGGCTTGTGGAACTTCTTTATTGTGCTGTCTCCACTGAAAGGAAGAAAGGAACTTGTAGATGTGGTAAAGTCCTTAATTTGGACAAGTTTACAGCTGGTGGAAGTAGCTGTGTGACAGGTGAGAGGATAAAATCCACCCATTTTGTAACTGAATCTTTCAAGGAATAATCTGACACAAATCAATTGGAAACAGTGTCTGAGTTAAAGACAGTCTTCTCCAAAACAGTTTTTAGAATATATCCAGAAATTAAATTTCTGAGGCTCATTTAAAGTCCTCAGAAAATCTTATTAGAGGGAAACCACCTGGTGTTGGGGGAAATGTAATTTCCTCCAGTTTTTTTTCTATATCCTTGCTGACTGCTGGAGGCTGATAAATCTGGATGTGTGCACAAAGTGCAGGGAAACTAAAGCAGACATGGAAATGTATCTAATTCCTCAGCAGGCCAAGTCATGGCCTTCTTCCAGCCATGCTGTACCACCAGCTGTATCCAATTTGCTGCTCACTGTCACCCTTGAAGAAGGTTTGGGACGTTAGGTTTTCTTCCTTTCCTCTGAGTGTGTATAGTTCAGACTAGCCATTATAGCTATAATAGGTTGCAGTTTCTCCCTTCAGTGCCAAGGATGGGAAGTCAGGGTTTTTTCAGACAAAATCTTAACCTTCAAATACTGGTGATGTGAAGAGAGGCAAGATTTCACATTTAAAAAATTTTACATGAATAATAAAAACATTATTATAACAATGCTTTAATATAAAATTAGCTCTTCCATTTTATAAGCAAGAAATAACATAGATGTTTCAAACAATAAAAATTAAGGTTCTTTGATTTCCTGGTGCACATGGGTTCTTTTCTCAAAGGCACAAATCAGTAACTCTCCAATATTGGCTCTCTAATCTAGATAGCACAAACCCCAAGAACTATAAATACTTTATTTCATAATCTGTCTTTCTGTAGTTAGCCACAGCTGAAGTAAGCTGATGCCTGCTCTTTAGAAGGGAGAAGATGAGCAACACATTAGTATGTAAGACATGCTGTACTTAGAGCTGTTACTTAAAAATTTGGCATAATGCTAATATGGATGCTGCCACACATTGTCTAGCACTCTTTATCGATAGGATGCACTATCATCTCCATCAACCATAAAGTCACTCATTTAGAAAAGAAGTGTTGTTTCTTGATCTGTTTTAGCTGAGAGATTGTCTAATGTGACCAGTAATTTCTCAAGAAATGGTGTCTGTGTCTGCATTAGAAAGAATTAAAAAAAACAATTACCAGTCCAGTTGATCAGTACACATGCAGAAAGAATAAAGATTGATTATACTAAGGAAAAGAATATATTGTATTTTGAAAATTCATTGGTGTCTGGTATGCTGACAATGGCACCAAACATTTCTTCGACCCCTAAAACCAAATTAAGTGTCATGGAAAATACAGCGTAGTAAAAAATCTGCTTGTAGCATGCTCAACTCCTTAATGTACAACAATGTACCTAAAAATGTCTCCCTGTACTCCATCTCACATATGAAGGCATCTTGCCAGGCTGCTGACGCAGTGAAAAAAAAGAATCTTTGTTTCCAATTTCAAGCACATTGATCTACTATGAACAGGCTAAAAGTGAGATGAAAATAACTTGCTTAAGAAACAATTATTGTGCTCTTCTTTTGTAATAGACAGAATAACCTTTACAGCATCCTATGATTCATTAGTGAATATGTCAAGAATCTGTAAATAACACTTGAAGCTTGTGCCTTTTTTTTCTCTTAATTAAACTAACAGTGAAACTCTTATCTCTTGAGGCATATGCTGCTCCCCTGAATATTTTAAACAATATTTCATTCCTTGCAGTTGTTTTCACTTTAAACATGAAGGTGAATTAAACAAGCAGTAATATGCTGTTCAAACTCAAAATCACCAGATTAAACATCTTTAATATAACCAATTTGCTTGACCTACACCGAAGGATCAAAAATTTCTGATGTTTATAGGCCATAGGTTATTTTATGTTAATGGATACACATAGTCTCATCTGCAGTGGTTTAGTAGCTCCACTTATGTACCAAAACGAGCTTTTTTGCCCGTTTTTAAAATAATGAAGCTGCTGTTAAATTTTGATCTAAATTTCAGCACTTCCTTTCCCCTAAAGAGTGATTTATATGACTCTTAATGATTTAAGAGTAGTTCTATTAATTGCTCTTCATGTGACTAATCATTGTTCATCATGCAAACATGACTATTGACATGCAGGATTCCTCTTCCCATTCCTCCATTTACTTCCACTTTCCATTCTCAATTGCAGCATGTTCTCCATTGTTTATGGACCGAGTATTTGAAAATTCCAATATTCCAATATTTAGTCTATGCAGAAGGTGGGAAGGGAAGCTAACTGAATTCATCTCCTGTCTCCTTAATAACACAGAATTACCTGGTCCACCTATTCTTTTTTTTTTTTTTTAACTGGCTTGAAAATTTCAACTAGAGCACTCTGAGTGCAATCAAAATCATTTTAGGAAATTGGAAGACATCAAATGCACGTCAAGACCTTGGATCAAGTCCTTGGAATGTGGTAATCTTTTCTTTTTCTCAGTAAAAAACTCAGTCATGACTGTCCCCAAACTTTACACTTGAACCAGTCAGTATTCTGCTAAAGGGAAGAGAACATCACAAACCTTAACATGCCCCATCTGTTCACAGATAACTTCATTTTTGCCATGAGAAAGCAAGGACCTACTTTAAATCTCATCGCTTCCTGCAATGGCCACTGCCTGCTCCGTGGTGGTCAAGAAACAGACAAATCAATGAAAAATAATCATTTAGGGTCAGATTTTACTGAACCCTGCTTAAAGATGCACTTTCTTTCTCATCCCCTCATCCTGCAAGCAAAAAGACCATTTCTTTTTTCAAATATGCTCTCATTTAATCATAAAAGTAGCAAGATATTTTCCTAAAGAAAATAAAAGAATATGCTAAAGAGGCTAACCTTTGCCTTTCTTTTCCACATCTATCATGTGTTAACTACCCATTTTATCATGGAAAGACAATAAATTGTGAGAGAAGTTTTAAAATACTTAGTTTGAGTTCAGACAAACAGCTACCATGAGCACATAATAATAGATTCAAAGGGAAAGTCAAAATAGTAAAACAATTAAAATACAAGGGTCCATAACATGAAAATTTTGAAACTTTTGAAAGGTTTCATGCAACGGGAAGAATTTAATGACAAATATTATTAAAATATTTTTGAAGAATAGTGAGGTACTGGGCCAGGTTTCCCAGAGAAGCTGTGGATGTCCCATCCCTAACAATGTCCAAGGGAAAGCTCATTGGGGCTTTGAGCAACCTGGTCTAGTGAAAGGTGCCCCTGCCCATGGCAAAGGGATTGAAACGAGGTGATGTTTAAGATCCCTTTCAACCAAAGGCTTTCTATGATTCTATGAAGAAAAATAACTCTACTGCAGCCAAAACCACAACAGTGAGGTAGAAACAACTACAGGCAAAAGACAACCCAGAAAGAACAGCCTTATTTACATAAATAAAATTTATCCCATATTTACATAAATAAAACTGTCCCATGTTCTGAATAAACTTTAGAAACCCAAGATCAATACTAAGAAACACCCTGAAATAACCCCCACCTCATCTCAGAAAAAAAGGTTCCTGTTCACCAGTAAGCTCATAGCTTTTCCTAAGTTATTTATAAAAGGGTACCATCTACAACCTTATTTACACACTAAAATAAGCAGACTGAATAATAACTTTCGTAAGTCTGACTTTTCCTGGTTTTTATATCTATGTAGTAGAAGTGTAAGAAAGTTAATCTGAAATATTTTCAGTTTGAACCCCATTGTCTCTTGATTTACCATTTGTGTTTGCCATCATTAGACCTGCACAACCTTTATGGGCATCAGTACCAATAATCATAACCCAAATTTGTTTTATAATTTACACTACTACAATATAGTTGTATTTATACTCTAATTTTCAGTGACTTAAGTGAATCCTATTATTTGTATTTCATCTCCTTCATGAAACATTCAATCTGTTTTACATGTAAAATTTTATTTAGGTTTTGAATCTCTGTAATTCATTAACCTTGTGCATATTGTCTCTCAAATCACACTTATTGAAACTGTGGCCCCTTTTTTCCTATTTTTAATACAGTGAATAATAGCAGTGCAAAAAACCACAAGTGAATTTGCATCTCTTTCAATCTGTATCTGGAATGTGAGATACGATGTGTGCATTGCTGTCTCAGAGATGGGATCTGTGACACATTCCCGGAGGTCATCAGCCTTCTTGTGACAGCTGTCAAACAGTGGTAAGTTTTTGGAGCACCAGAAAAGCTTTGGATGCTTCTTAAGACCTGGTTATCCTGCAGTAAGTAACCATTCATCCTTTGCTGATGATACTGACCCCCTGCCTGGTAAAGATGAAGTTCGTTGTTTTTTGGGAAATGTTTAGGCTCCTCTTTAGCACTGATCCATTGTCTCATGCTGCTCCTCTTCCTGCCTGGGTGATCTTGAGCCTGGGGTAATTAGTGGAGAGGTCATAGACTTGCAGATGAAAATGAAATCTCTATCTCTATGGTCCTAGATAAGCACTATTTGATGGCAAAGGAGTTACTAAGCTGATGTATTACACGGCATACCTAAACAGGTATTGTCCTTACTGTATTATTTAATACAGCAGCTTGTAATACAACAGAGGAGGGGAAGAATGAGCTGTAAAACATTTAAAGAACTTTCACTTGATGAAAGCAGAAGTATATCTGGCAGGGACCATATTTTCTTTCCAGACATCTACATCGATCAAGGACAAGGCAAGTTATAGGACAAGGATTCAAAAGAAAATGAAGTAAGTGAAGCAAACCTAATTAATAGTAATAGGATATTAAATCTATGCTATATCACTGACTCCTTGTATCCATCTAAAGGTGATAACCAATTGTATTGTGTAGTTTGGCCTGTACAACCTTTCTAAATCTGTAGTGCAAATTTATTAATGTGAATTAAGTATTAAAAGCATTGCCCGAGGTAACAAATGTTGCAGGGTTTCTTGGAAAAAAGGAAGAAGAGACAGATAAAATTTTTAGATTAAAATTCACTTCTGTAATTTCCTTAAATTACAGAAATCAAAAGAACTATTTCTTGTGATTTAGCCATGAGAAGATTGTGAAACCTACAAGACAGAGCTGCAAGCCAGTTTTACCTATAACATGCTGCAAATGATGATTAAAATACACATCTTCAAAAGAGAGCAGGGATTTTTTTTCCCTAGCTGCATTATTCTAGTAGCTAAAATGATTATCAGTTGAGTGTTTGTGAGTGCTGTTAAGAATATAGCTTGAAAGGCATAACACATGACATAAAATGCAAACACGGTGGTTGTAGGTCTCCGTAATTGTCTATTTTTGGAAAATTAGAAAGGAAGTAAAAACTGTTAACTTTTCAAACTGAAAAATAAGAAGAGTGAATGCATCTTTCAGTAAATATGGTGAATTAATTTTTACAGGAGTTTTTTGTTTCTTTGGTGGGGGGTTATTTTCTTTTTTCACTTTAAGAAAGCACGAACTTCTTAAAAGTAGACTAGTAAAATACAGTGTATTTTGTTATGGCTCAGAAGAAAATGTAGACCGTGTTAGTGTTTTTGCCACAAACTCATGGCACTGCTTTCAATTTATTTTTATATCTGAAATGACGAGAGACTTGTCATTGCCATGATGACAAGTAAACACTCAAACTTGAATGCAGTGGTTCAGTCTCCAGGAGGTTTTAAGACATGACTGGATAAATTTCTGAGCAACTAGATCTGACCTTATAACTGACCCTGTTTTGAGTAAGAGCTAAGACAGGATGACCTCCTGAGATCCTTTCCAAGCTTGATCTACCCTGTGATTGTACAAGTCTTGGAATGTGTCTGCAATCTCTACAATCTCGACCATGAAGTGCTTTGCTATCTGCGGCAGCTGACAATTGTTAGTCTTATTTACTGCCTAAAGGAGTTGTAAAAGGAATGTCCCTGTCCTTCTCATGTCCAGGCTGCTTCTGCTTCATATGGGATCACAGAAGACAAGGCATCAAGTACTTCCTTTCATCATTATAAAGGATATGGAAGAGAGCACCAGCTGCTACAACTAGGAGTAAGATCAAATCAAAGATTCCCCTACATCCTGTATACAGACAATGTATTTCAAAAAGCAAGAGTTTTGTGAGGTGAGCATCTTTGTTTACTTAGTCATAAAATTTCCATTTTTGATGACTGAGGCAGTGACCTCAGCACGTTATGCACATTATTTCAGAAAAGCTGCCAATCAGGTTAAAGATTTTGCAGTCTGACAATCTAAGTAAAAACAAATTACTTCTTCAAATGACTTCTCAGTGAATTTAGCTCATTGGTGCAAACTAGAGAAGGTAATATTTTACTTAATCAAGAAACCAAAATGAACTAAGAATTCCTCATTCCAGAAAATCTCTTGAGGTCTGAGTAACGCTCTCCGTAAAGCCTAGAATATGTTTTCTAAGCAAAAATATTAGATTAATAGTCTTTTATAAGATTAATCTTATCCATAAATGGGACAGAAAAAAATTTCTGATATAATTTTTCGACAGAAAATGTATTACTTGTGTTACAATAAGAAAAATTATTTATCATCTATCAAAAATACAATCTTCACTGTATAAAATGAAATATAAACAGTAAATATAAACTGCATATATTCCAGTTATCTTCTGTTCATATAATTTGTGTCTTATTTTTTCTTTTTAACTACATAGATTATAAAAGATTATTATAATACATTGTTTTACTTTCTGCTTGGAAGATTACGGAAGATACTGTCCTCAAAGAAAGATAATATTAGCTGAATGAATCATAATTGCCTGCAGCACTCTAAGCAGATGCTATTTGATGTCAAAATATCTATAAAAATGTCTCCACATTTCAAAATAATTATTTCATATTTTTTCCACAAAACGATCTTCAGCCCTTTTACAAACTAGGTAGGCATTTATAATTCTATTATTTTGTGTTTAAAATATACAGTGTTTCTAAATAATCCCATATTTTTCTACTAAATGGGGAAGAAAATCTCAAAACAAAGGTGCATCATTTACACTGCAGATCACGAGGTCTCACCTCCTGTTTTTTCTCGCCCTCCCTCCCACCTAAGAAAGAGAGTTTCATTCTTCAGTTGATATCAGCCTGGTTTTTCACAGTTTCTTAGGTGTCTTAGCCTTTTTATATTGCTAAGGACCTTCAATTTCCCCACCCTACAGCCTGCAAGCTCTGTACTTCTTCACGGGATCTGCTGTGACAGTGTTTTCCCCAATTTTTTCTCATGCTGTTGTTTTGCTGCTATTATTCCCATGTTCTGGCTCCCACAAGCTCAGTGGTATTGCTACTTTAATTACTTTTGGGAAGCAGTTTTCCTTAGTGTAAAAAAGACCCTTCTCTACCACTGCTCTCCCTGTTGCCCAAGATAAGCCCTGGTTATGCTAGTGGGGACAGTAATATGGATCCAGAAAGGTCAGCAGCCAGGCAGTGTGCAGTACCTGCCCTGATGTCATCAGCAAATGAGGCATCACAAGCAGGAACAATCAGCTGGGAAGTTGTGCAATTCCTGATGGAAACTGTGCTGTTGCTAAAGGTAAAGTATTACAGGGAAAAACAGCCGGCTGCATCAGAGAAAACATAAAGGGAGGGTGTTTGTCTAGGAATTCCTGTGGTGTCATTGAGCTGTCCACTAGGAAGAGCTTTCCTGTTCCTCTCTCTCTGCCCTCTCTTTCTTGTTCTCTCTCTCTCTGCTCTAAACAGCTGCAGACTACTATATTAGTTTTCTGTGTATTTGAACCTGTTTCAGTACGCTTTTCACCACACTGTGTACCTCTGGAGCAGGTTCTCTAGCTAACTTCTCTGACAGCTTTGCTCCTACGTTATAAGAACACCAAAACCAACTTTTACTATGTCTGAATGTGATGCTGTTAATTTTCCTTATAGTACCTTGTATGACGCTGTGTTTTGAATTTTGAGCAGCTGGGTGGGGCTTAGCTGCTTACAGGGTTAGGCCACAACATTGAGGAGGGTTTTAGGTGGTGACCGTGTTATTACACTTTAACATTAAGTCCTGACCTACAGATTTATAACTTGAATTATCACAATGAGAAAATTGAGAAGAAACTGAGGCATGGATATTTTCAGACACTGAATGTATGTACCTATATAAATATGTACATATAAATAAAAAAAAATTGTGCACACACACACACACACATATATGTATCTATAAGGGAGAAGAATTAAACTCAAAAATAATTAAAGAGAAACTGTGTTCTCTGCATTCACCAGAAGTTTCAGGCAAAAAAAAAGCATTCTTATGATATTAGCACAGTATTAGAAGGGTTGACAGTAAACTCATCTAATCTATGAAGTAATTATGCTTAATATAGTCACAGTATTTCAACTTTTGCTGAAAAATTATCCAGGAAAAATACCCTTCTTCCAATAAGTATCATCTCCAAAGAAAAAATTACATGTCTTATGTAAAATTAATGGCTGTAAATAAGAAAGCTCTATCTCTTCAAAGAACTTTCAGAGAAGATTAAATTGGAAAAAGAACAATAATTAATAGGCTCTTTCTTGATAACCTTAAGAACTTTTTCTCAACAGAGGAATAGTTCCTATTTATCTTCAAGAAGAAGTATTTCCAGAGGAAAAAAAAAGGGGTTTTGTTATACAGGATAACAAAGCTAATTTTCAAAAAGCAATTGAGCTACAACAGCAGCAAACTCAGACAGGAAAATACCCACACCAAATGGTTCAAGAACCTCAAAGCATTAAGAACATAACTGTTGCAGGCTGAGGCTGGGTGTGTCCTGCTTCAGGGACAGAAAGAAAGCAGGCACAGAGCATCGTGAGGGAACATCTCTACTCTATTTACAAATCTAACTTGTTTATACATGTGTACAGAGGTTAAGAGATTGGCTACAGAGGTCGCCACCTCTCAACCTGGATGGTGGACATCACCATCAATCATTTCTTCTCTCAGAGGAGAAGTATGCAAACATTCTAAGAATAGATATTGTTTTCATGAAGCTGCGTGAGAAAGTTCTACAGAAAGACAAAAAGATCAGGGCAACACAAAACCACTAAACCTTAAGTTTTTGTAATATATATTTGAACATAGGCTGTAGACACTTGCACACTTATGAACAATTACCTGAAAGATTCAAGATATGAAAACAAGTGGTATGTGTATGTGAGTGTATTGTGAACAGATACTTCTGGCTTTATTAAGAGGATAAGAAACTATTTTTCTTTAGAAGTGTATGTATGTTATTATCATTTCCATTATTCCCAACATTTTTGTCCTTATTCCAAAACCACCTGCTGCTGCTCAAGATAAAGGTAGACTTCTAGGTTTCTTTTTCTTTTATTTAAATAAAACATAAAAAAATCCAGCCTCCTTTGGAAGGGAGGACAGAAATTTCTCCTTTCTAGTTAGCTGCCTTCTTCTGCAATCTGGCACTCTAATTCAAATTAATGGAACTTGGTTGTTTTCCATAAACCAAGGAAATATCTTTATGTACATTTCATAATATGACATTAAATTCTGTGTTCTCATAACTGCAAATTAAGAGAACTTAGATTTCACTATTTTCATTGTGCTGCATTCTATTTGCTGGCATAAAAAATCATGAAACCTCTGCTGTTTACATACGCATCTAGGTAAAAACTTACATGTGGTATTGGAGGTTCTCAGAACCTAGAAGCCTTACTAGTTCTAGAAAGTGTTTTCTAACCTGCAGGGTGATGTTTCTAAACACATATTTTCTTAAAAAAGGTTCTGTCACGGCATTCTAGGTTCCTGTCCTAAGTAGTATAAAATTCTTAACTTACTTTAAAAGCTGACTTTCTGTTTCTGTTAGTTGCAGATAAGTTACTGATAGAAGATGAATGCTGACATTGCATAATTTTTGTGTATCAGTAAAAAGGTGTCTAGGGATAACCAGATAACATCAATGTCAAAGAAAAGAAAGTAGCCTAAGATGATAGATCATGGGATATAATCATAGCAACTAAGCTATGGAATCATCTGTTGGATATACACCCTCAGGCTAAATGGCCAAACCTCAGCCCCTGAGATATAAATCAAGCCAAGAGAGTCTCAGGTTATAAAGACCATAAAGGAATTAAAATTCTTTGCAGATGCTTACATAAACATGCCAAATTCAGGCAAAATCAGAATGGTTGTGTTTCTTTAGAAAAATTTGAAAAACTAGCCATAGATAGGAGAGTGTACCAGAAATGTGTAATGCCATCAGATGAACAATCAGTTGATGTCTCCAACCATTTCGAAAGAACCCAAACTATCCAGAATGATCCTTGAATTTCTTTTTGCAAGAAAATGTGTCTTTAATTAAAATTAACCTGGAAATTGCTTGTGATATTAGTAAAAAAAGTGTTCTGACTGCTTTGTCATTGTGCACTGCTTACCTCTATCAGAAACAAGGTCTGAACAGCTCTGAGTAAGGGCTATTGATAGACATACAAAAATAACAAACAAAAAACCCCCAGAAATCCCCCAAATAAACAAAACAACAAAAAAATCCAGAGAAAAACATCACCTCCAGATTCTCTCAGTTGAGGTTTAGTGGGTAAAATAGCAAAGAATTAAAAAATGACGTAATTGCAGCTATGCTACAAAAGGTGAAAAAGCGAAGAACTTATGCTACCAGGCATGACCAGTGGTTTATTTTTAATGTAAGTTTCCTCATATTTCACTTCAACAGCAAGAAACTGCTAGCTTGATTAAAATGATAATAAAATAAAGATTGTATGCTTTTCTCTACTGTCAAAGCAAGAATGGCAACTCTTTTTATTTTTCATGACAAGCTGTCTTTCTCCTTCTGAAAGGGCATAAAATTAAATAATCAATGAGTTTCATCTTTATTTAGAAGTGAGCTTGTACATTATCTACAAGTCAGCCATGTATTCAAACCTGTGAAGCTGAAATTGCACAGAAGACAAATGAAATCTAATGAAAAAAAAATTTTGGAGGTTTTCCTCTTAATTTCTTGTGGGCTGGTATTTATCCAATTGCTTTATCTCTGTGGGGAATATCTTTGAGTGTAAAGTAAACCTAGGGACCCAAAGCCCTCTTATCTGCATTCCTTTTTGGGTGACTAGCTGTACCTTCCTGGGTTAAGGCTGTTCAACTTCAGGTATAGCTCAAAACAAAAAAAAAAAAAAAAAATCTTATGCAGCTAAAATATTCATGTCCTGCAGGAAAGCAGAGCTTTTTCTATTAATATTACCAGTGAAAGAAAAATGACTGTCTATCGGACTTTGCATTGAAATGGACTTTGCATCACTCTCTGTCATCTCTAGCTAGTGATATGTGCAGTCCTACTCTTTTCATCACAAACCCAAATGAGTTCACCTATACTGTGTTTTGTCAATATTCTGTTTGATTTTGTACTGGAAGGGAAGCGGTAGCCTGATAGGATCACTTACAGTCAAGAGGAATTTCATTTGTTCCTCATCACCTCTCAGCCAGTAAATTGAGATTGATAGCCGATATTTTGGTTTGATTCATGAGTGTTATAATTCAGAAATCTATATGGCATTTAGGAGAAAAATTTCAGTTTGACTTCTGGGGGACATTCCAGACTTGATTGGAATATATAGTAGAGATACTGCCAGGAAAACCAGCAGTTTGGTTGACTCTGAAACTAGGGTTTAGTGATGGCAAGATGAATCAGCAGAGTGATGGAAATTTAGGAACAGTAACATCTAGTGAAGTTATTTCCAATGTTGGCGTATAAAGCCTTAGCCAGGCATATAGTTGCATTCATATATACTGTCAAATTTTAATGGAGACTACTTTGGTAGTAAAATGAACTATTCAGTGGTTATTTCCTAAGAGTCTTTTCATGTGAAAAGAACAATACACCTTTTCTAAGTTTCTTTTATTTCTTCTTTCATCAGAAATTTCGCAGTAGAGCAGGATACCAGATTTGTCTGTCTTTTTACTGCTCCACACCATAAGGCTTCATTAAATCATTTTAAGAGAGTCTAGAATCTACAAATACCTTTTTTTTTTTACTCCAAATAGATTTTGTTGAGAAGTAATAGCCAGATTGGTGTTTTAATGTGCTCATCTTGTTGAAGGCTTTCTACTGTAGACAGAAATTGTTTTCTCTACTTTCAAGACAGTCTTCCTTCAGAGTTAATAAATCATGTTAAAAAGTGAACTCATCACAATAAGTATAGTTTTTCGGTTGTTTGCCCTCTGCAAATTCTCTTCAATATATTTTAATTACATGTTTATGTTAACATTTATATGATTAACACAAAACTACTTTAGCATTGATTTGCATCCCATGCAGGAAAGTATTTTTCTGCAGACTGATTCTACCCTTTGTTATTTATTGAGAACTGACCTTGACAAGGAGGCTTGGATGGGCCTGATATCATCTTGAATGAGAATTGCTGCCAGGCAACCCATCATTTCTCTCCAGGGTGAGTGAGATGCTACAATATTATGAGTGCTCAGCTGTGAACAAGCTAGAACTAAATATATCCATTGGATAATGATAGATAACATTTAGGACCTTCAACAAATGGAAAACAAAGCATGGAGAGAAGAGATAGGTAAAAAAATCTCTTGCCTTTCTGGGAACTTCATTTGGCCCATGAGAAAATCTAAGAATTCCTTTATTTCTTATGGAAATACATGCATGGAGATTTACCAAACTATGAGTTAAAATAATAACAGATGTCATAGTTAAAAATGAGGAGAAACATTTTTTTTCAATCCGTAGTTCTAATTTATTGGCATAAAAGCAAATTAGTGCAGAAGAAAGTTGATCGTGGTGTAAATTATGAAAAATTGAAAAGCAATATTTGCAATTCAAACAAGACTGACTGGACTTCCAGAGAGTAAAAAAAACCCACTTTGATTGTGAATATTATTTGCAAGCTATATCAGATGTACACAAACAATAAATCATTTTACCAATGCATTCTATATATATAGCAATTAGTACAAATGAATGTACTACAAATGAAAGTGCACAAGCCATCTATGTAATTAAATTTCTAATTTCAATTAGAAAATAATTAGTGTGTATATATAATATAGTATATTAGTGTTCATTTGGTGCTAAAATGAAATGATATGTAGCTTGTAGATCTTGATTCATTGTATTGCAGTATGGAAACTCATCTAGACACAAAATCATCTTCAAAACCCCTCTTTTTCCTCTACTCTGAAAGAAGAAATGGAGAAAGAACTCCAGCAAAATAAAGTGGGGATCAATTTTGCAGCTAGCACCTTTCTGAAAAGATAGTATACATTTACACATAATGCAAACCTTTTACAGCATCAGAGAACATTTTATCTCCTGAGAGTAGAGTAGCTGTACTGAAGAGATTCATCCACTAAATTTAAGGACACCCTTGAGTAGATTTTGCCAAAAAGAAAACAATCCTCTGTGCTGAGAAAGGAAACAGAGCTTTGTAGAGCTCTTGAGGAACACCACACAGCAGAATGAAAGTCTAGACTGCAGTCTTGTTTTCTGGAAGGACACCAAACAGAAAGAAAGGGGAGAAGTCAGTGTTTCTTTCCTGATTAAAAGATGGCCATTTAGGCGTTCCAAATCCCTTTGGAATCAGAAACTCAAGCTCTAAAGCAGTACTTCAGAGGCAGAAGACGTTATTTTAATGCAATCGACAACCTCTCCTCCCAGAGAATACTCTAATAGAGATTTGTCTGTTGATGATGGAAGAGCCTGATCTCTTAGGAAGTCCAGAACCACCCTAGAGAGAAAAGCTAGCCACCACAGTTTGTATGGATACTGCTGACAGAGAAGAACAAGAAAAAGAATCTGAAAGTAAATTCAGGTAATTCGGAAGAAAGATGACAGTCAACACAGCTATGTCAGTGAAATGTTTCTAAGAAGTTAAAGAATCTTAGTGTCTGGCTCAGAAAGTGCAAGGAGTAAGAACTTGGATTCATCTAAAACCATGTTGGATTCATCCAACCACAGTGGATTAAAGAGCATCTATTAGGAAGGAATGGATTTTATCTCAATGATAGAACTAGGTTTCTCATGAATGTAATAAATCACAGCAGCCAAGTTATGAAAGAAGACATGCAGAATGTCTTATGAATTCATCAAGCAGATCAATTAGGAATGGTTGGATGCTCTTCAAACAGAATGCTGTCATGGTTTAGAAATGGTAGTCCACAATTTAGTGAAACACTCCAAACCTCTTGCCACTCAATCACTTCCCGTGGTCCCTTCTTGCAGCAGGCTGGAGAGGAGAATTGGAGGAACAAAAGGTGAAGATCATGGTTTGAGATAGGAACAATATTCTAGAAACAACCATGAAATAAGAAACGAACAGTAACAGCTACAATGTCAATAACAATGTGTACAAGAGGTGAATGATTCACATGTGAGTGCTCACCACATGGAAATCATGAACAGCTGACTGCCCTGCCACACTACCCAACCACAGGGACCCTTTTCCCCCGACCCCTGCACATGATGTGATGTGGTGTAGAATAATTTGAGGGTCCTCAAGGTCCATACCCCTCCTGGTTACTGCAAATATTAACCCTGTCCTGGCCAGAACCAGGACAGAGAACAAAAGCAGTAGTATTTATGCTTCTGCATCAAGGTTGGAAGCTTAAGAAGTTGTGTGGGTGATCTTAGTCTACCACTAAACAAAGACATATAATAGAATGCTGAATATTTATCTAAGCAGTGGGAGATTGTAATTGAGTTACAAAATGTACAGGACTAATGCTGAAATAAATATGAACAATCACTTGCCTTGAAAGGTAACAGAATCCAAATGGATTGAAATTTCAGGTCTCAGATAGGAAGAGCATATTTTTTTGATGTATTTTTCTGATACCACATGATGGTGACACCAGCTGTGATCTGCTTATAGAGATTAGAGGCAGGAAATACAGCAGGCATGGTAATCTGGACTCCTTTTAAACTAGACAAATGTCATATAAGGCTCCAATGCAGGGGTCACAATTTTATAGGTTGTCAGTGACTGGAAACTGGCTGGCAGCTTCACAAGGAAACTGGGGATGAAAGCATGGTACTCTAGGGGTGCAACTGGTTTCCAGATTGAACAACTAATAGCAGTTTACCCCATAATCCTTGGACAAATACTGCTGTGTTGCTGATCATGTGGCATCCCTATAAGGTTTCTCTAAAACATACTGGTCTGCACCCACCTCTAACCAGTCATTCTGTTCCTTAGTATATTGCTATTGTCTTGGTCTGTATACAGACAGGACTTGTCAACTAGTCAAGGTATTTCTCTTGTCCAATTGCAAGCATAGTTTTATAGTAGTATATCTTGTACAGTTTGTTTGTTTAGGTAACTGAATCTACTTTTGGAAACTCACATTTGTGGAAACAAAATTGCAGTATGCAATCATGGGAACATCTCTGATCACAGGAATCCACACTAGCAAATGGTGATATTAATTCAAAATCAGGCAAGTAACTTCCATCTTAGTTTAATTAGCTATATAGTCAACAAGTACTACTTCACACAATGTCTTAGAATAGAGGCCTAAGCTACCTGTTGACAAATATGTCTTTAATAATTTAAAATGCTGCATTGGGTAAGGAAATTAATTCAAATATTTTTGAGGAAGGCCACTAACTTTATAGCAATTTAAAATTCTTTTCCACAAAAGTCTGATAGTCCCTTGATTCCATATAAAAACTATGTACATCAACAAGAGAAAGAAATTAACTGAAAAATTATAGACGTGTTGGCAAACTGGAGTCCAATGATTAACCAATGAGAATATATGGTCATTGTAGATATAATTACTCAAGGGAGTAATTATAGTCTGATGCAAAATTTTTACCTTTTTTTGTTAACACAGTATATACTCCTTTTCATATCTCACAACACATATCCCAAAACATCGAAGCACTTTTCCTTTTTTTTAGAAAATGTGCAAACCATGCAGTAACTGTTAAGATTATGATGGGCTAAAATTTACAAAAGTCTCTTGAAAGTATGTTTCATAAGAAGTTTTTTCACTCCTTTATTTTTATTTTTTTTTACATGTGCCTGCTACCAGAAGTAGCTTCTACTTCTACATTCTACAGTTTTGAAGGTTGTAAAAAATACATGTTTTGATTACTGGGGTTTTTATAATTCCATGTGAACAACATGGCTTAGACCATTTTCTTGACGAGACCACCTTGTGCCTAGTTCTGTTTCTACAGCTGAAGAAAAGCATGGTTGAAAATTACTGAGTTTTTTTGCAAAGTTGCACTAATCTAACACAATGCTGAACTTCATAAGGTTTGAGAAAGATTATTTTCTGCTAATAAAAATATTTTTCCCAAAATAGGCTGGATAAGTTCTTTCTAATAAAAAAAACAAATAAAAAAAACATGTTAAAAGAAAAAATTCTTCAGAAGACTGAGTATCTAATTTAAATTGAAATTAATTCATTTCTACTCAGGGCTATGTGTCATTTGCCTAGGTATGTAGCCCCTGTAAAAATTCTACAGACCTGTATGTCTGATTTATCATATAATTCACTTTGAAGTAAATATTCTCATATAAGTATGATTCAATTTCAAGTAAATTCCTGGTATTAAAACTTATAAATGACTTTAATAAGTTGATGGCTTAATATAAAAAAAAAAGTTGCAACATTTTGTTTTCTAGATCTAGCACCAAATCCAGAATGTTGGAGTCTATCCTGGGACTGTTTCCCTGTGGCTGCTTTTTTTTTTCTTTCTTTCTTTTTTGTTTGTTCGTTGTGTTTTTTTGGGTTTTTTTTTTGTTTAAGCCAAGTATTACTGTCATGGTTGTTAAACCTGATACATCCTTTCAATTTGAATTTCAAACATCACTCCACAAGGATGTAAAAAGAATGGTTTGATTTCTTTGCTCTCTACAGTAAATACTTTTAAGCAGCCCTACTCTTGATCAAAACTGATGTTTCAACTGGAAAATCTTCATTTCCTAAGTGAAGGAAAAAAATCTACTCTTCATTTCCATAAATGGAAGAAAAATGAAAATTCTAGTTGTGAGTGTGATATATACATTAATAAAGTTTATGAGTATTTGAAAATTTGGATTCTTCTTGTCAGATTCCAATGGTCTCAAACAATGGTCTCAAACTGAATTCCATTGAGAATTTGTTACATTACTAGTTCTACCCTAACTAGACTAAATATACTTTTCTTTTTTAAAAGTGTATTTGTGCACACTTCATTCATGATGTGTAAATACCTTTTTATGTTCAGCTCTTAGTTCTCTTTAATAGTACAATTCATCATATGCATACAGAAACATAATTCTACCGTGGTGATTCAATGACAGAAGAGCCAAATACTATAGTTTCAATAGTATTGTTTTACACTGGTTTGTAATTTGAAGTCACAGTGCCATTTAACAAGTGGAGAAGTGATTAATAAAGCATAACTTAGGTACTTGTAAAATGAATGGTACAGTGAGGAGAAAGTGTTTTCTATTCATTTAAATGCTGTCTACCGTGAGCATCAATATAAAAACCATATTTTAGTAAAAGTTTAAGTCTGGGTAGGATGTTAATAAGGGAAGTCATCCATGGGACTTTAAAAATTCTTCATTAAAATGAATAGCCCTCATACTTTCACTCTATTCATTTCACATCCAACATCCCCATCTAATTTGTGGAAGTCACAGTTTCAAGTATGCCACTCGAGAACTGAGCTTAATGACTAGCATTCTTTAGATGCATAAAATGAGGAAAAAAAAAAAAGTGAACAATCACACTGACAAGTGCCATTTTCAGAACAGCTAAGAAAAAGCCTGTAGCACAAAAAAAGGCCAAGCATGAAGTCTGCCAATTGTTTTGGTTGCAATTTTCTCAGTTAGAAAGTGTAAGCACACAGTGATGAAATCTCAGTCGGGCACACACACACACATATGCGTGAACCCTCCTCTCCTCAGATTTCAGGGGAGTGTTGAGCAACTAGGGAGGTCAGTTATTTTCCATCATTACATTTTTAATTGCTGTTTTATGAAGTTTTTTTCAAAAGCCTAGATGCAAATTTCTTTTAACTACTATCCCTTGAGGCTTCAGTATATTGAAGACACAGACAGAGTAATTGTATTAAAAAAAACCAAACCACGACAAACTGAAAACTATTACAAATCTAAATATCTGGATTGTAGTGATAATGCTTAGAAATAATTCATGTTTGGTTCATAAAAAAATCTTATTTTATTTAATCTTAAAGGGTATCCAAATCAAAATTATATGATGAGCTGGGATGCACTTAACAGATAGTCATCTGATATGTTCTGAAAAACCCTCCAGAGGCAACTCATGATTGTGGTAGTTTCCTTTCCCCAAGCTTTCTGTAGCATCTTAGTGGGTGTGCATATACAGGAATATGCAGAAGTGGGAGCATACTACTACCATTTTCTATTGTTATCTAAGAACATTTTATGGTCTTCAGAATTTTTTTTCACAGAATGTTTCCATTGTTCTTAATCCATTTGTTAAATGGATTTTAGAAGTTGCTTTAATCTTTCAAAATGAATGAAAGTAATTTAGCCATAGCATCAGAGGAACACTTAGGAAATGAGAAGGCAAATATTAAATCTCTGGTGTACCCCACCAATCTTGCAACTTCACACAGCCCCCAACATAATATTTTATCATTCACAATCCTCCAGCTTCTAATACCTGCTCTCTTTTCAAGAAATCCACCCACTTATCTTTTCCTAAAGTTACAGAAGTAGTAGCTTAAAGCAAATTTTGGAGTTCATTAAGTCCATTCTCCAACTTAAACAAGCACTACACCATGACTGCATCAAGTCAGACATGGCTTTATTTAAAAATCACCCTGGACAGAGAATCTGCAGCCTCTCTGCATAGTCTCTCTTGGTACTGAATTACTCTTTCGGTGAAAAGAGATTTCCTGCTAGCTAAAATGAAGATCTTTTTAAACTTTCATTATTCCTCACAATATTTTCTTCTGCCAGTACTTCCTCCTTAAACTCTAATTTCTTTAATTTTTAACAAGATCATCTTCCCGTCTCAGAGCTGTTTCTGTTGTACCTTAGTGCTTTTATTTATGGCTGTGAATGCAAAAGCTTTCCTATTCCTTTTCTGGCATATTTCAGTGATTCTCTTATGATCTATCCTGAAAGACAGAAACACAAATTCTTTTCCTAGTTCTGAAGATAAAAGTAAGTTCTATGAAGCTTCTTCAGCAATGCTGGTCTATGAGGATTTCTCTAAGCATACCTAAAGAAAATATTTGTTTAACAGTTAGGTGATTTGCACTGTTCTAGAAATCTCTATTACCATAGTCTATTACTGACAAAGGCATTCCTTGTTATAGTATGACAAGGCATGAGTATTTCACGAGAATTTGTGAGCATCTGAAGGCCAATTCTTCATACCTACAAGGTACATTTCTGCAAGTGTCTTTCTCCAGATTAGATGTTTATGAATAAATGTTTTAAATGTTGAAAGACCTTACTGCATTTATTTCCAGAAGAGACCAAGAAAGAAGGTTTCAGTGGTGTTGTATTTCCTCTGTTTCATGACTCAGGAATGTTATCTATTACTTTTTCTCCCAAACTTTCTTGGTCCTGCTATCTGTACTACTCATAGTTTTAGGATTCATTTTATATTACATAATGAAGGATAGATCTCCATGTCAAAACTGTCTTTTCACTACTGAAATGAACAGACTTTAGATTTTTTTAGTTCAGAATTGTCATTCCTCTTCTCAGAGTTTTAGCTACAAAGAGAATCACATTTGAACCTTTGATTATTGAGGCTGTTTAGCTCTAGGGCTGCTGGTACTTCCTTTTAATGAAGATATTCGTGCATTAAACTCAGAAGGATAGTGATTTCCATTCCCCAGCTTCTCTCTTCCTTTGCCTTCCTTGCAAAAATTCCTGATTCATGAAAAAACCATACCTGGTAGTCCACATACCTGATAGTCCACATATCAGTTGTCCACAGGGCAACTTTAACCACAATATTAGCAAAATACTGTTCAGAAAGAATCTGCAATTAATAATAATAATAAAAAAAAAAAAAAGGCTGAGTTGGTGATATCTAGGAGGGGATGGCTGTACCCTCAGCAAATTGGCAGATGACACTAAGCTGAGTGGTGTGGCTGATGCACCTGAAGGATTGGATGACACACCCAGAGGAAGATGGACAAGCTCTAGTAGAGGCCTATGGGAATCTCATGAGGTTTAGCAAGACCAAGGTGCTGCACCTGGGTCTGGGTTACCCCTGCTAATAGCATGGGCTGGGGGATGAACAGATCCAGAGCAGCCCTGCCAAGAAGGACTTGGGGGTGCTGGAGAGGCTGGACATGACCCAGCCATGGGCACTCACAGCCCAGAAACCAAACATGTCCTGGACTGCACCCAGAGCAGTGTGGCCAGCAGGGGAGGGAGTGGATTCTGCCCCTCTGCTCTGCTGAGACCCCACCCACAAGGCTTCATCCAGCTCTGTGGTCCCAGCGCAGGAAGGACATGACCTGTTGGAGCAAGTCCAGAGAGAGCCAACAAGTTGATAAGAGAGATGGAGCACCTCTCCTAAGAGAAGAATCAGAGAACTGGGGTTGTTCAACCTGAAAAAGAGACCACCTTTAGGGGTGCTGCAATTGTGGCCTTCCAGTACCTGAAGGGACTCTGCATGAACCATGGTGAAGGACTTTTTGCAAAGGGAAGTAGTGACAGGACAAGGAGGAAACGTGTAAATATTTTTTACCTAATATCTAACCTAAACCTACTTTCTTTATG
This sequence comes from Cyanoderma ruficeps, assembly GCA_008694505.1. Lineage (NCBI taxonomy): Eukaryota > Metazoa > Chordata > Aves > Passeriformes > Timaliidae > Cyanoderma > Cyanoderma ruficeps. The sequence goes on from VZDJ01007755.1 coordinate 42,237,049, forward strand.
TTTTTTTTTTTTACTGAGAGGGTGGTGAGACTACCCCATTCTTGGAAGTGTTCAAGGCCAGGCTGGATGAAACTCTAATCAAAAAGGTTTAGTGAAAGGTGTTTGGAATGATATGATTTTTAAAGGCCCCTTTCAACCAAATTTATTCTATGATTGTAGTGAGATCGTAGTAGGTATTTGACATTAGACTTGGTATCTTGTAACTGATACTAAACCTATAAAGCAAGTTATGTGTGACTATGTAGCTTTTAATAAATTCGTACTTTAAAATAAAGCCAAAATTCACAAACAGTGCTTTATGAAAATATAATGTGGTTGAATTTGATGAACAGAAACTTCAACTGTAAAACTGCTGAAATGAAAGTATGAGGGAACTGTATTTAAAAATATTTATATTAGTAAAATGTACATATCAAGCATCATCATAACATCTGAATCTGGAATGTGGACAACTGAAACAAAGGTGGGGTCAATACTTTTCCAAGCTTAATGTATTCACGGTATGAATACAAAAAATCCATACAGATAAAGAAGATTTAGAGATAGAACCTAAAAAAATATTTGGGGTCATACACTTGAGTTTTTTAGGTTCTCTGGAAATTAGGAAAATGTGTTCCCTTAATTTGATTAGTGATTTAGTCTGCATGCCTTGATTAAGAAACAGACTCTATTCCTTTATTTGGAGACTGCATCTATCACAGATTTTAGCTTTCTCTTCTTTTAGCAATTTTCCTGAAAGCTGAAATTATTTCAAACACTAAATTACTAAAAATATGTATTTTCTTAACCTTAACATAAAAAGGTTAATATTTTTGGTTGACAAGAAATTGATGCCAATGAAAATATAAAAATAAACTGGGTTTGCAGTTTTTCTATAATCAGTCTTAATTCTCACTAGCAACAATAAATGTGGTTTATTTTGCAAAAGATTTTTTATATAGAAGGAATATAAAACTTTTATGTCATCATCAACATTACATTTAATTTTTCCAATAAAATAAACTTGACACAAAATTTCTAGAAGTATATAATGAGTAAGCTGATCAATTTTTTTTTCAGAACCTTGATTTGTTTAGTGTGTAGTAGTTCAATGATGAAGGTTTCACAAGTTCATTGGTGAATTCCAAATTCATCAATCCTGATTCTGTACAATTCAAATAAAGTCAGACTGCTGAGAGAAGCTATGGATATCCCATCCCTGGAAGGGGTCAAGACCATGTTGGATGGGGCTTTAAGCAACCTGGTCTAGTGGAAAATGTCCCTGCACACAAAAGTGGGGGTTGGAACTAGAGGTACCTTCCAACCCAAACTATTCAATGATTCTATGATTTTATAATTGTATGATTCTATGTGATTTTGAGGAAAATAAAAGTCCTAGTAATTTTCTATTGTCCACCAAGTGCCACAGAAATATCAGTTCTGTCCTTTTTGGTGGGTCTCAAAAACATTAAATGTGTATTTTTTTAAAATAAAAATTTGTAAAAATACTTTAACACCATGTTATCCAACAGACTTATTATGGTATTAAAAATAAAATTATTAAAATTGCAAGGAAGACAGTAACACAGGAAATCATGGGTAAGGAAAAAGAAAATACATTCATTCTCAGGAATACAACCATGTGATCTTGCTGTCACGAGGCAGGGGCAATGCATGCTTTAAATTTATTATCCATGTGTGTCAAGTTTGTACAGTTAGAAGTAGGATTTAGTTGCTGTTGAAGATTTGCTTTGGTTAGAGGCTTTAATAACATTTTCTTGTCTTTTTAAATATTCAGGTGAATTGGTCTTTAACTGCTTGTGGCTGACTGGGAAGAACACAGACATATGGCACAGGTTAGGCATCTAGAATATTAAAAATGAGGAATTCTTCTGGCATCACCTCATCCAGTGAGAATATTTACTTGGTTTTCACCTTGTGTCAAAGCAGAAGATTCCCCAAGACAAATGACTCAGTTCATCTAGCTGGCTAGACTGACTTGATAGAATCCTTGTGGAAGCGCTTTAGTTCAGTACCTTTGGGACGAGAGTAAGAGACAAAAATCATAGCTTCTGAGGCAGATGGAGGAAGACAGAGATCAGATAAATGATTCTGCTTTATTGTTCATAGTCCATGGTTGTTCTAAAAAAATGTAGTTTATCTTATTCTATTATCTAACTGCAGCTATGGGAATATAGGGCTTTCTGTCCAAAGGGATGTCCCAATATTTTCTTAGGATACTTCTTGGTTCTTTTTAGAAAGTGTGCTTCCTTGTAAAGTGAAGGTAGGGACAAAAAGGTAGTTCACATTCTCATTATTTTTTTTTAAAAGCTTCCTTTATCAAAAAAGAATCTAATCTAGTCTGAAAGGTGTTGAGCTAGCAAATTAAATTCTCTGACTTTCAAGCAAAACCACTCTATAAAGATATAAGATACTACACTAAATCTCTGCCAAAATTTTTAATATAAACTTAGTCAAGGAGAGTTTTCATGTAGATTGCCCTGCCTTGTAAAGAGAAGATGAAGAAGCAAACTGTAAACCTTGAGAATTATAATCACCACTGCACCTAAGAACTTGACCCTGTTGCTAAGAAACACTGAAGAATTTCCAAGATCTTACAAATCCTCAATGTTTTAGGGGTAGGCAAAGCAGTCAAGAAAGAATCTGGCTAATGTGTAGACCCAACCACACATTACCCACATTTATTGCCAAAAATATTTATGGCATATATATGGATACATTTGAAGCACACCAAAACCATCTTTGTCACGTGAAGATCAACAGTAAACAAAATCTGCAGCTAAATAAACTGTAAAGGGATTTTTAATGTGGAATAAATGGAGCAACAGTTGGAAAATGAAGTCTAAAAGATCATCTCTAACTTGGGACAGAAATTTAGTAAGGGAAGTCAGCCATATCAACTGGATACCTTAGGCTACCTAGAGTAATACTTTAGTCTATCTAGAGTAATCCCTCTTCATTTGAAATAGGTTAAATGAGCACTTAGAAACCTTTCAAGAGAATGGATTCACAAGTTAACTGAATTAAGTGTCAGATGTAGTATTGGTGGGGTAAAGCAAGTGTTACAGACTTGTAAATTGCGTAGGCTGCTTATGTTCCTTTGAGGTAAATATCTAAATATTCCTTAAGACAAAGGTTACTACTTGAAGGAGTTGGGGGAATCAAAATTTTCATGAATCAAGAGTGTGCAGAGATCACCATAGAATCATCCCTTTAAGATTCCACTTAAGTCTTAAAAGGTTTTATCTTCTTCAAGGGAAAATCCAGACCTAGATGAGAAAAAAAATCAATTTTGAGGTATTACTATACTCTCTACTATAGTCCCCCACATAGAGGACAATGACAACAGTATGCAAAAGAGATTAGGGATCCTTTGAGATTAGGGCATACAAGACAAACAGCAGACTTGATTTACCCTATTTAAACCAGGGAAAGATCACAGAAGTTCTCATAAGAGGCAGGGTAATTTTTTATTTGATCCTCACCAGTGCAAAGGATGTGATTCTAAATGCTAATGCTTGAGGCCAATTCAGTTAGTGACTGATTTTTGTAATTCAGTATTTACAGAATTATAGAGTGTCTTTATTTTGAAGAGACAAAAGTCATCTAAAGTCAACTTCTGGCCCTGCACAGGCCATCCCCAAGAGTCACACTGTGTGTCTGAGAGCATTGTCCAAGTGCTTCTTGAATACTGGCAGTTTTGTGCCATGACCACTTCCATAGGGAGCCTTTTCTGGTGCCTGACCAATGTCTGGGTGAAGAAACTTTCATAATATCTAAACCAAGCCTCTCCTGCCACAGTCAGGTCATTCAGTCATCAGTCCTGTCACTGATCAACAGAGAGAAGAGATCACTGCCTGCCCTTCTGCTTTCCCACATGAATAAGTTGTGGACCACCATGAGATCTCTTCTGTCTCTGTCTCCTGGCTGGACAAGCCAAGTGACCTCAGCTTCACATGGCTTCTTCTAGGCTCTTCAGCATTTCTGTAGCACTTTTCTGTAGCAACAAAACCAGACACTCACCAGGGCTGTAGTCAATTAAAAAAGTGACCAGCATAGAAATAAACAAATTTCTCGGAAAAAAAAAAAAAGGTAAAAAAAAAAGATAGAAGGTGGAAGTCATCTCTGGTAGCATGGAAGTTACTTGTGGACCACATTGGAAACAAAAAATATATGTGAATAAACTGTCAGGAAAGATTTTAGAGAGCACAACTAAACATCATTGTCAGAGACTATGGTGAACACTACGGTAAAAAGAATCACTGGAAGTGGCATTGTATCTTAAAAAAAAAAAAAAAGGAATAATGTTAAAAGAAATGCCAAAGGGGAAATTAAAAAATCTCTAGGAAGGTAAGAGTGCTAGGGCAATGAAACATGACAAAATGTTATTTTAACTAAAGAACTAGTAAAATATATGGAAGTCAACAACTAAACTCCCATCAAAACTGGAAGGAGGAAAAAAGCTTCAGGAATCAAGTGATTCAGACAGAAGATAATATAGTCATGATTGATTTGCCAGTTTGTCTACCAGTTTGTTTCTATATCCTGAACAAAAAGGCATAGACCAGTTTTTTTCAAAATCTTGACTCTTAAATCAGAGTTTGGCCTTTCACTGATTAATAAGTAAATGCTGACAGCCACACCCATTCCTTCTTACTCGTGTTTACATTGTCCATACAATAAAGAGGCAAGGTTCTCAAAATAAGTCCTCAAATGACCTCCATGACCCTGCTGCTGTCTTATCACTGCTAACTGTTCAACAAAACTCTTCTTTTATTAGGTGGACTTCCCTGGTATTAGTCTTTTCTCCCTTCTGTTATCTACCTGCCTCATAAGGTCAGCTTAGATGTCAGCCTAGTTACGCCAGCCCTGATTTCCTCTGCCTTCCCATGTGTTTATGAGTCCCTTGCAGTCTCTGCTGCCTGCCTAACAGGTTACACAGCTGTCTGTCCTTCTGTCTCTCGTCACCAATGGCATTTTTACCAGACTGGTTTTCAGTTACCCAGTCCATTTAGAGCCCCTTCTTAGACTCACTCTGGGCTCTTAGAGACAAACTGTGGTTATTGTTTGGCAAGCTTTTTCTGCGTAATATATAAGCCATGACCTTTTCTCTTCAAATACACAGTAGAGCTTGTTCAGAATCTCATTTGGCATGCCATTTCCTTGACAATTTCAATATTTCTCTCCTAGTATATTTACTACATTGCAACAGATACTTTTCCCCCACTCAGCTTTAGACTTTTCATCTTTTTTCTTCTACTGTCTTGCTGTTTGTTCTCCATGGCACTCAAATAAACTGATGATTTTTACTTTGGCTATCCTATGCGTATAATCTCTATTTTTGTAAGAACAACCTTACTTTGAACTCTAATTACTCCAGGAAACCAATTTTAAACCTCTAGTTAGGTTAGATTTTGTATTTTGATGTGGGTTGTTTATTTGGTTTTTTTGTGTTGTTTGTTAGTTAGTTAGTTTGTTTGGGTTTTTTCTTTGTTTGTTGTTTTTATTTTTCCCTTTTAAATCTTCATGCCTTTGCTGCTATATTCTTGCATCTTTGAACAATTGTATTTAGGTTAAGTTGCAAGGTTTTTCTAGTGAGAATGGGGGAGGAGCAGGGGTGGTCCCTGTGTGCAGGCAGACACAGTTGGCTCCAGCCAAATCACAGTCTCATCACAGGGCACGGATGAGTAAGGAAAGGGAAAGTGCTGCCAGACAGCCAGGCCTGAGGGGAACCATGTGAGAAACCACCCTGCAGTCCCAAGGGGAGACAGACAGGAGGGAAATTCCTGGCAGGGATGCCTCTGCAGTCCCAGGATGGAGAAATCCTGTGGAGAAGGTGTTCTAGATATCCACCCTGCAGGCTGTGAAGTACCTCACATCACATCAGCTGGAAATGGCCTTAAGGAAGATGCAGCCCATGGGAAGACCCCACACTGGTGCAGGGAAAAGCATGAGGAGAAAGAAGGGGGAGAGAGTAGCTGTTAGGGACTGATTGGAGCCCCATTTTCCATCCCCCTGTGCTGCTGGAGGAGAGGAAGTAAAGGAGTTAGGAATGATGGAGAAAAACTGAGCCTGTGAAGAAAGGGAGCTTGGTTGAAGGAAGGTGGTTTAAGATTTTTTCTTTCTTTCTTCTGGTTTAACTCTACTGTTTACTGGCTTAATTATTTGATTTTTTACTCAAGTTGTGTCTGTTCTACTGATGGTACTTAAAAAAATATGTTGTCCTCAAGCAGTCAGTGATCTCCCTGCCTTACCTCAAGCCAGGAACTTTTGCATCTTATATTCTCCCCTGTCCTATTAATGAGGGGCAGATGGGTGGGATCTGGTCAATCCATCATGGAAGTTCCATGTAAATATTTACAAACTTCTCCACCTTCCATCTTAAAAATTGTTTTTTCATACACCACTTTGCTGTGGATTTTTATAAAAACTGTGATAATCTTTACTTTGATGATGTGTGAAAGGATTGATTAATTGAGTTGATTAATAAAGTCCTATGCATTACTGTGTACCTTTGACTCTTTTGTGTGTAGACTACACAGCTTAAAAATTCATGGGGGCAGGGATGATTTTGCTGTGTATGGTTGTAGAGTATGCATCAGAATACAGTATTGATTTATGGAGAGGGTCCCTTAAGGATACTTAGAATACTAAATTCAACTCCATTTTCTTCCCTTGCACTGCATTACCTCTGCTTAAAATGTAAATATTTTAAATACAAATTTATGACTATATACTTTTTCATTCATTTGTATATTTTACAAACATCTCCCTATTAAAATTTCCAGAATATTATTCAGTTACCCCCAAAGACTATTTCCATACAAAGTAAAATAAAATGGGATGGATATAGATGATCATCCTTGGAAGATGAAGTAGATGACCACTGGAGGTCCTTTACAACACAAATTATTGTGTGGTTCTAAGAAGTAAAATCTCTCAAATCCTTATCGACTGGAAATTTATTCTGTGATAAGTAAAGTAGTTAAAAAAGCAAAGACTTTGTAGAATAAATCAGAAATCTGACTGTGATTCCAAACAAAATACCAAGTAGTTGAGCATTCACATGTAAGAAACCATTCCTAAATCTCATGTTAAGGACAGGTTGGTTTTTCTCCAAGAAAAACAGCAAAACCATATCAATTAGCCACACACAGCTCTACAGTGATACACAAAGAATAATTACTATGTATTCTTTTTCTGTCTTTCAAATATTTTTCAACTAATTTGTAAATATATGCATGCACAAAAACACAAGCATTCACATATATACACATACGGGTTTTTGGAGAATAAATTGTTTTCATAATTACCTTAATATTTGATAGACAGTATACATTTTACTCTTGGGAAATTTTGTATAAAATGTCTTTCTTTCATGTTACTTCAAATATAAATTTCCAATAGTTTTCTTGTTTCCATTATTTTTTGTTTATTTTCTGGAATTATCCTTGCTAATGAGCTTACTAAGAAAAATATTCCTAAATCTGTACATTTTTAAAAGAAGGAAGAAAAAGTAATTCGGCATGTAAGTACATTTTCACAGTTGGAATCTAAGTTTCTTTCACCCAATCAGGGAAGCATATCGAAAAAATCTATATGGTTTATGTTGTCACGGTGATGCAGTTTATTTTTGCCTTTTTTTCTTTTATATGTTCTCTGTATTCTTCACACATATATTTGTAACTCTGTCACTTATTGTATTGGTAGCTAGCTTTCCCAATACCTTTCCATGGTCTTTCCTGGAGCAGAAAGACAAAACAAATTCCAGAACTCCAAGCCCCAGGGGGTACAAGGCCCCAATCCTATCTTGGTTCTCCCTGGGAACCAAGGCTGAAAACAACGCTTGGAGATACATTTCCATGGACAAAGCACAGATAATGCTGAAGAGGGGCTCCACAGAAGGGGTTTGACCTGGGGGGGGGCGGAATTACATCGCCACTCGTCCTCTAAATTGGTGTTTTTATTATGCTAATTTTTAAAAAACCTATAAAAATATACTCACCCTTGGGGGGTGTGAGCTTTTGTGGACATCTTCCCATAACTGCCTCTGAAGGCCTTCAAACAGAGGCCTTTTACATTACCTCCTTACTAAAATTATCTCGAGTTTCATTTCCAGGTTGGGAAAAAGGCAACAACCGTAAGAATCAAATAATTCTGGGTACAAATATAGTTAATTACTTTGGAGTGTTTAGCTTGCAAAAGATGAAACAGCGTATTCTTGAAACTGTCTTAGGTAGCAACTAGATCTGAGAGGGGATGTGGAAAGATCAGGGAAAATACCCAATTAAATGGGAAGACCCACTTAGGAGTCATAAAGTGGGAAGACCTGCTGAGGGGTCTCCTTTATGCTGTTGGTGTGTGTCCCTGAACAGGTCAACCAAACCACTTTCTATTCCAGTGAACTGCTCAGTGAAGGGTCCCCATAATAGGATGCTGACAGCCTGGTTGAGCACAAGGGTCTCAGCTTTCCTGGGACACTGACAGACACACCAAATACTAAGAGTCAAGGAAATATCCCCTCTTCATGTGACAAGAAAAAAAGGAGTGCATTTAGTCTTGTTGAATTTTTAGATTTTGAAGCACAGAGGGGGCAAGCTGCAGTCCGCAGCAAATGCAATTAACTTGTCCTTTGATTATTAGGAATTGTGTATACTTGTCAGTTTAATGAAATCAGACTGGCAACTGCTGAAAAATGACAATTGCAGCAAGTTCTGCTGATGTTGAAGAGTACAAGCATTGCTGGTGACAAATTGGAGGTTAACACTAACTAGGCAAACAGCTTGTAATCTTGCTAAGTCAGACATACAAATTACACTATTTCTTGTCGTAGCTCTACTAATAGTGAGTAATTTAATCTGAAAAATTCAATTCTGTCCTGTTATTGTGATGCATATGGATTACTTACAATGCATCTTTTCTCTTCTTTTGTTCTTAACCCATAAATATTACCCAGCCATTGTCTGTCCAAACTGGAATGTTGGCTCACAAAGACACACAGGATCAGATGTCTAGAGTCATCATCCATACTGTTCATAGTATCATCAAAGAGACATTCAGAGAAAAGTCTGTAGGATATAAAATCCCCCTGTGTATCTTTACGTTTGAAAGCAAAGTGGCCTTTTCTTATCTTAGAGAAGGTGAAAGCCACATAATTGCTAGACAACATATGAGCAGAGCAACCAGGCCTCTCAGTTGTTTTTCACTGCATTGCCTTAAAAACATGCCATTCAGCAACAACTATTTTTCATAATTATCTTAAGTAGAAATTTTCCTGATTTTTCTAGTTAGTGTGGGTGATATTATCTGAAAATACCAGTTCACATTTTCCAATAATTAAAACCTATAAATGATGACAGGCAAAAGCATCTAAAGATCTGAATCTGCAGTTTATTGTATTTTTTTCTGTGCATATACCATACAAACACACACAGAAACACACACACACAGAGGCATGCATTTTTAAATTACATAGAAATGATACGTGCATATTTTTTCTAGCCTGCAGGGAAAATCATTATCGCTTTTATCATTGAGGGTATGAAAAATTCAACATTAAATCATTTTGAATTAATGGGAATTTTTCTCTTAGGGCAGAAATAATTCTGTGTGGTACCTCTTGGAAGCCAAATAAGATGATTTCAGCCTCTTGGGAGGCTTCACAGAAGCCTTTTGACTGACTTATATTTAATTCCCAGTAGGTGTTTAGTTTCCTCTCAAAGACTTAGTCATTATTTTTCCTTTTTATTCAGAACAAACATCTTTCTCTTCAATTGCAATAAAAAGGATCAAAACTCAGAGAGCTTACTTTTTCATAAAATAGAGGACATGCACATTTTCTTTCTAGAAGCAGTCTTCTGATTCATCTGAATGATGAACTAATGTTGATGAATGAAAGGGAAGAATTAAATGTATGCTTCTGCAGGTCCAATGAAAAAAGGAAATGTTAAAAGATAAATATATGGATAAGAAAAATTCAATTTTTAACCCAGCTTATCTGTTTTGACATATAACATTCCACAGATTGGAGTACCAACTGAAAAAATCAAATCTTAAGTGGAAGCAGAATTGTTGCATGTTTATCTTTTCAGAATTCAAAGGAATGTAAAGTGCTCCATAGGAGAAATACTAACAACATTATGAAGGGAGCAAGAAAGGGGAGAGAAAAAAACCCCAAAAATATGCACTCTACCAGATAGATGCAAGTACAAGCTTGCAGGAAGAAAATAGAGATAGTGTAGTTAGATATAGACTGAGAACTTCTAAAACCAGAATCCACCTTCTCTATACCATTAAACACACTAATAAGATTACCAAAGTTCATGTGATCATATTGCAAAATTAAGTTTTAAAAGCTGTTTACTTGTAGAAGTCCCTAAATCAGTAAGTTTTGGTATGAATATGTAGAGTCATCGTCCATGTCTTTTCCATCAGCAAAAGCTGTATGAGCTACCCTTTCTCTCCCACATATATTTGTAATATCAAATTTATATCTCATTCTGCTTTTCTCAAGAAACAATATTAACATAGTATTTTATGTCCTCTCATTGTGAGAATAACAACCTATACAGAATACAAAAAAGTGGTTTATGTTCCCTGGTTTGTTTCTTTTTCTTTCAAGTAGAAGACAACCAAAAAAAAAAAAAAAGGTAATGTAGCTAAGCCAAAGAATAAGAATGCATATGCTCTAGGAATGCTGTAAAAGTTCTCTATGGAAAACTCTTGACATGACCAAAATGCATCTAGACAGAGAAAGGTGCATGCAGGTATGCAATCAGCAACCAGTTCAAACTCATGAAAAATGGGAAGCAGAATCACAGGAATTTCAAGGGTTGCTGCTAAGAAATCCGAGCTAAATTGTTAATTATGATATTTATTATGTATATGTCTTGAGAAACTGCAAGATTAAGTCTTATTATAGCTTTAGGCAATTTTTCAGATCTTCTCCTGAGTCACAAGCTACCATTGTTTCTTAGACAAGTGCCTTTTCCTATAATATGCAAAATACCTACTGAGTTAATAACAAGCCAGTTTATATTGCAATCAGATATTAGACTGTAGAATTTGGTATGAAACGAACACAGCAGATGATCTATTCATTTTATACAGGCTTTTCAGAAATAGAAAACAAGGAAGAAAACAAAATAAACCCAAACAAAAACAAACAAAACCAGAGAAACAAAACCAAAACCAACCAACCAAACCAACACCCCCTCCACACACCCCCCCCCNTTAAAAAGTTGCTAAAGGACTTGCCAACTAAGAATATCCTGAGCTACAAAATGTTTCAGGAGTTTGTTTTAAACTCTGGAAATTATAATCCCAGATACTACCACTGATAATAGTATTTTGCTGTGTTTTCCATATTTTGTCAAATATGTAGCTGTTAATCAACTCAGAAATCACTGTGATTTGAAATCTTTTCATGTACATGCTTGTGGCAAACTGTATTGGTTGAAAGTAAAATAAATATTTTTTTGGGTGGTTGATGGTTTTTTTTTTTTCCCCTAAATGCACTTCTGTTTAGCATTTTTTATGTTTGACAACGTAACATGGCATGGAGAACATTGCACCTTATCTTTCTAAAATTTGCTAGTCTGTTATCTAAATCAAGAATGCCAGCTTCCACAAGTTTATTCCCCTTAACAGATTCTACTTTCAGTAAGAAGTGGATGACTACACAAAATTGTAAGATAGGCAGTATTTGTCACCACATTTCAAGTAGTTTATGACTAAAAGATAAAGTAATTGGCGGCTACAATTTCTGATTAAAGAAAGTACTAAGAATATTTTTGTTTATATCTTAATTTATTTAGAAATTTGTCTACCCTTTGAAGTCAGAAGGTAATTAAGACAACAAAATATGACCAATTCTTATTCAAAATTAAGAATTATCTCCCTCTTCACTAAAAAAAGGAATATGTTATTTAGGGAAACACATGCACTGATTCTATCCTGGCAAATATGAAATTCCAGACTGATCTGTGCCATGATGCAGGGATTAAAATGCTGGTGTTGAGAAAGTATAATTAATGAATGCTGTCCATCTACAGAGAGTTAACTCAAGATCTACTTTTCTTTAAAGAAAAGTTCAGGGAAAAAACAAACCAGCAACTCAGTCTACCTAGATTATTTAAATTACTTAATAAATTGTAGAGAAAATATGTTAATCTTTGCCTATTAAATTTCTGCCAGCTTCTTGCTATTGGGAAATACTGTGTTTGTTTTAAATGCCCCAAATACGATACTTAACATTTAAATAGCAGATGTATGCTATTATATAATAAGAAACTCCTGTCTTTTCCCTTTCTTCAGTATAGATACCACGTTATGGCAGCACCCAAATTTAACATGAGCCCTAAATAAGCATTCCCATGTTTCTTTCATCCATTCTCATTTTTCATTCTCACTTTGAAAACACTATTTGTTACAATGCAGCAATCTTCCATAAATTTCCTCTTCTGCTGAAAGTCTCAGGTCTGTCTACAATAACTAATCTACCAAAATGCAGAAAACTTCTTGTCCCTTAGCACAGAATGAAAAACTCTTAAAAACCCCAAAACTATAAAACCCCAAGAAATCCAAACTGTAAATGTGACTCACTGGTGAGGAAAGAAATTTTGCGTCCGCTCTTTTGTATTTTAGAATCTTACTACCTAAATCTGTTTCTGTGAAATATTAGAAAATGAATAATAGGCATGGTCAATTTCAAGTTTTAATCAACATTAAAAAATTAATTAAATGAAGGTATGGCTTCTAATTCCTTGAAAAAAGAAATGCATATAGTCTTTTACAAGAAATAATACACTGAAGATGAAAATATAAGCTTTCAAATAAGATAGATGGTCAAAGTAATAACCATATAACCCTACTTGTATTAATGGCCACATAATCTTACTAGTCACAAATAATAGGCTGATTTTATTAGAAGTCAAACACTGTTGGGACACCTTCTTCTACTAGAAGAAAATGAATGGCTTCCTACTTCTATATCACTGAACTGATAAATAAATAAAAATCCAGCCTGTCATTTCTCTCACAAAATGCAAAAATTTTGAAGCATAACTGTACAGCATGAAGAGGTTGCATCACTGGGTACTCAGTTAGAGAGATAAAAGCTAAAATCACTCTACTTGGGGTGCATTTAAACTATACTCTAAACTCTACTGACTTAAGATTGTTCTATATACACTAAGGAAAATAAATTCTACTAAATGGTAATTACTGATTAATTAATTCTTAAATTAATTCTTCAGTATGTAGGATAATAAATTGCCTTTTTAAAAAATCTCTATAGATGAATATGATTTAGAAAAATTCCGACTCCCTAGACAAATAGTAGATAAAATAATTTTTTGAGAAATTAGTTCAAGAAAGAAGAAGTTAATTACTTTCCAATAGCTCATCACACAGTATAAAGTGAACTTACATTACAACAAAACATGAGCACTGAATTTAAAAGGAAATATTTGAAGTTGCTAAGCAACAGTCTTTGTTTATCATATTGGTTCTGGAATGAAAGCAGCAAAAGCATAAAACAAAGTAAACAAATGTACTAGAATATAATCTGTTTCATACTCAACATAAAAAACCCTCTTTGTTTACAGAATATAAATTAATAAATATTCTTGACAACAACTTGATCTGTGGTTCATTGGAATTTTTCTCTATGCATTGTTACTGTTATTTTGACTTCACTTTCGACACATTAGTAAAAAAGACAACTAAGTAAGAAGTAAGAAACTACAGAAAAATGGTATTATTGAATGCAATCTCTGGGAAATGCTCAAACTAAACTAATTCTATATCTGAGTGTGGACACGGACTGATAGAAACAGGAAATATTAAATTATAATAAAAATATCTATGCATATAGACTTCATTGTCCAAATGCATTTATTTAATCTCACTTTAAAACATGTGTTTATTTCTTATAAAATAGCATTTTAATGAACATTTCTTCTTATAAAACAGGTGATCAAAATCAGGTTGGATAGGGCTTTGAGCAATCTGGTCTAGAAGATCGCATCCCGGTCCATGGTAGGAATGTTGGAACTAGATCATCTTTAAGGTCCCTTGTCATCCAAATTATTCTATGCATCCACAAAATTAAAGAGGGATTTATTTTTCCTGTTTCTGAATCACTCAGGTTAAAGAAAGCCAATTTTGTGACTGTGCATAGGGGTCTCCAGTTGTGGAGCAGCGTAGCCACAATGAAGAGATAGCTGCTTCCCAAACATGTTGAAGCAAATGCTGAAGCTTAACCATTCTCCCTTTGAAACACTTTCTTCTTGTGATGAAACCCTTGCATTGAGGGGAGAGAAGGGAAGTGGACTCCCACACTACGTGAAAAGGAGTGTGTCATGTTTTCATGATGATTCTGTGCTGGAGAAGTCAGACCCAAGTCTGACTTAGTGTTTGAAACCTGAAATTGAGCTGCCTAATATGTCTGCCCTACAACTACCTGCATTTTCTCTGTTTCTGTCATCATTTTAGTCAACCAGAGTGTCCTGATCTTTAGTGAATGTTTGTGGATTGTATGATGAGAAGAATTTGAAAAAACATATTCTTAATTTTGAGCTTGGCTGTGTGTGATATGTATCCTTGTCTCATAGAATGTTGAGCTCTCAATGTAAATACACATTTTGAGAACCATAAATACAATGTAATCCTATAAAATACTAGAAGAAACTGCAGATCTGATTTCTTACATCTCCCCACTCCCATTCAGGGACCATTCCTAAAGGTTTAAAGGCATAGCTTAATAAGAACCATAAGGAAAACAAACTCCTAAAGCACTGCTAAAAATAGAATCAAAAAACCCTCCACCTGAACACTAAAAAATGAAACAAAAAGAAAAGTCTGATAAAGCTATGAAGTTTATTTCACACAACATTTTTATTGGGTTATTAATCAACAAGTTAAGTTATTAACCTATGAGTCAATTACAAATTTGGAGGCAGCCAAGCATTAGGAAACAATAAATGGAAAGTGGATTCAAGGCAATCCTGTTTATGGATTAAGGATGTAACAAGTTCTACTTCTATGAACACAGTAAGAAGCTGTCAGCAAAGACACCCATCTTTACTCACAATTAGCAACATTTTTCCAATAAGTATGGAGCCAGGTACTATTAGCTAATTTCCCTCTTTTGCTCTTACAGTTGCATTCTTGACTTTTTGCTTACTTTCTGTGTGGATTTTTGGTTTCATATCTAAAAAAGTCTGTCTCCTCCTTCACCTTGTTAAAAGCTATGATTGACAGAACACTTCTCCCACCCTGTGTAAATTCCCAGTCATTTATGAGCAGTGCGATATACTTCCTAAATTGATAACTAGTACATAGTTTTGTCCCTTTTGGAGGTCCCTTCCACTTCAACAGGATAAGACTTTTAAATAGCAACACCTGACACTTAGTACTACCTTGCAAAAGATAAAAAATATTTGAGGGAAATTGCTTAAGCCTATACTTGATATTCAAAATACTTCTCCAATTCTGTTGAAAGGACACAACACAGCTGAACATGTAGCAAAGGTGTAATATCTTTTTTTTTTGTTCTGAAGGTGTTTTTCAAGGTATTTCAATAGAAAACATTTGCAACAAGCAGCTGGCCGTAAAGAACAGTTTGTAAACTTCTGGTTCCTTGTCTTAATCCCAAAGCCTGAGAGGAAAATGTTGACAATAAATTCCTCATTATCACAAGCATCACTTCTAAGAAAAATATGTTACCGTTAAGTTCCCTACACAGAGGGATATGGAACTACATGAACTATACTTTGTATTCATTAAGTTTTTGCCTGTTTCACCAGCAGTGTTCCTGGGTGCCCAGCACAATTCATCCCTCATTATCAGGATGAATATGGAATAAAGCAAACAAACTTTCCTACTTTATAATTGTTGTTGGCAGCATTTAACATTTATATACATGGAATATTAGCACAAGGGATACAAAGTCATTATAAACTAATGTTTTACAAAGTGGGAAGACAATACTCTCAGCATCACTCTGCAGTGCATTTCAAATGGCACATTTCAGGCGATTTATGCTAATTTCCATCATTTACAGAACATAATGATACAAATCTGTTAGATTTCATGACAACAGCCTCTAAGTGTTAAGAACTATGAAAAACATGGTAATGGTCTCATTAACTATACGCCAAGAATCGAATTTCCATTTCTAGGCAGCACTGTTATTGCTTTACTCATGATCCACAACACTTTTCCTGTTTCACAAGTTATTACAGCCACTGGTCAGCTCCATTTCTTTCCCTTAGTGGCCTCATTGAGTAACCCCAAAGCAATAAAGAGAGATCAATTGATACTGATCTTGCCCGAAGTAACTTGTTGGCCACTTTCTGGCTGGTATTAGCTTGAAAAAGGACAGTGATATCCATTTTCCCTTGATGTGCTTAAGAGACGTAAGTATATACAGGGTTCATAGCTTATGCCATTGATATATTGAAAGAAAAAGGCAATAGCACAGCAAATGTTTGCCTTTCAATCTGACATTATAGTGAGAAGGATAACGAACACTGTGTTCATAAGAAAAAGTATGGCTAAAGCAAGCAAAAAACCATCATTTCTGAAGTACATGGATGCTGGGAGGTATTAGGAGAAAAAGGTCAAATGACTGTCCAAAGCCTATCAAAAAGGTTAGTTACATCAAACAGTACAGCCAAGATATGTCCTGGATCAACAGCAGAAATACTTGTCTGTTTACTCCTTCTTCTCATCCTCGAAAATTTTTAGCAGTAGTTTTGAGTATAATATTGAAAAGGACAATGAGGAGTTCAATAGAAACAAATTTGTTCCAGGTTATGCTTAAGCACATTGGTTTCATCCCATCACACTGACATGATGATGTACAGTTACTGACCCATAACTGCAGATATATCACAATTATGTCCTTTCCTAAACTTTTATTTCCTAAGGGAAACGATTTACATAATGACTGAACACATCAAAGTCAGTAACAATACAGCTGGTTTTCAAAGCTTTATCTTCTGAATCATTGATATCCTAGGATTGCAGGAATTTGTGCTGTGGATGTTATAAATTTAAAAGCATAACAACCTAAATTAAGTACTTATATACACTGATCAATTATTATACATATAAATAGCTTTCTATAGATTTGCATTTGGAGCAGAGAAATTACTCAGTAACTGTATCAGTGACTAGTCTGATGCAGTTATTTGATCTGATACACTGTATGTAGAAGAATAATAATCAAATAAACAGGAAATCTTTCCAGTTCTTAAACAAGAAAATTCTATTATTTCTGCATGAAAGAGGAAAAGAGAGAAAATGTTTAGGCTACCCCAAGAGTCTACAGATAATAAATTATAGTGAGCATCAAGGACTAACACACTGTAGAAACAGAAGGTATTGCAGTGTAGCAGAGATGGAACATCCTCCAGCATTTCTGTAGCAGATCATTTTCCATTAGCAGCAGTCAATAAGCCACTAAAGGTGCAATGCCACAAGAGCTCAGAGACTTAGAAATGTATAAGTGCAACCCTTAAAATCTAGAGAAGCTGAAAAACTATGTACTGGGAGTCATTTAGGTATAACACTACCCAAAAGGTATTGTTTTGCCCAAATTGCATTAATTTGATCATGAGCAGTGTAAACAGTGGCAAAACTATCAATAATTAAATAATTAAAAGATTTTTGCTTCTCTTGTTACTAGCTCAAAAGACTATATGAAGGTATACAAGAAAAGTTGTAAAGTGTGTTATCCCACAACCCTTAGAACATTCCTTTTCTTTCTAGACTCCTTTTCATTAAATCACTTCTACACAAACAGACACCCATACTGGGCTTTCATCTGCCATGTGCAGTTCTGGTAACCCTACTGAGCTGTGGCAAAGTGTTCTACAGTTTACCTCTGTTAGTAAAATCAATTTCTTTTCGTGGAACAGAAAGTGAACAGTTGTTCTATATTCATATTCCATAGCCTGTTATAATCTTAAGGATATCTGTATCAATCCTCCAGCATGACTTCACTATGACTGGTTTCTACATGAAGTTGAACAACTTATTTTCAGCTGGTTCCCTGTCTTTTAACTGGTCTGGTATATGCTGTATCTATCCACTAGCTATGCAGTTTATTTTCATTTTTACTGATATGCTCCATAAATAGGACAGCTTTATTGAGGCATTCACCATCCAGATAACACCAGGAATGTGCTGAAAATTAAAGCTGATTGCCAATACCTCTTCCTACCGTCTATATCTTAGTTATTAGAATATAATTATTTTCATTTTAGTGTGGATATCTGCTTACTTGTGACAGCAGAGAGAAATTCAAGACTGTTTGTCATTCATTACCTGTACAAACATATTCCTGGATCATCTTTTTAACACCAAAGAGAAAGAAACAGAAATATTAAGTCAATTTTAACAATGATGTAATGAATGTGATAAGTAATTATGTCTTAATAAGCCCACAAATAAATTATGCAAAAAGGATAACATCTGTCAGGAATGACAGATTCTATAAGTAAATATTTATAGCTGGAAACCTTCCATTTGAGAGCCTTCAAGTCAATCTGCTATGACTTTGTAAATATTTAGTTAAATCCTTCTCATTGACTGTTTATGTACCAGGATTATTTGGCTGGCTTTATTTTGCATGCTAATTGCTGTTTTAGGCTATTATTGCTCTAGAAAAATCACTGTTAATGTATTTTTTTCACCTAGTTCACTCTGAATTCTGTATCACCATTAATTTATCAGATTAAAATATATTCATGTGAAAGACATGAAGAACATTTAAGTAGCACTTAAAATACACTTTTAAGAGGAAAAGATGCAGAAGTGGATTGACTTTCAAAAAGTAGATGCTATTCAAAGGCTTAGCGTATTTAAGACTTAAAATTTTGTAGACATCACAATACTTATGGGTTTTTTAAATCTTCAGGACAATATAAACACTGAAATAGGAAAACACTGAGACAGGAGAATACTGAAAACACTGAAATCTAAACACTGAATTTGCAAGAAAATCCAACTCACAAGGTAACCCATTGCAATATAGAACTGACATTACAAAAACAGTATTTCCTGGTACATGATAGCTTATAGAAATGAAAAACCTAATTTTTTTATCTTGTCTGACTTGCATGGATGGGCAAATTATGTATTAGAAGGCTGAAGGAAGAGAAAAAGAGAAATATTATGTTTGGCATCTTTGAATTTTTAATCTGACCTTAATCTCAAGAATACCAAGAATGACAAAATGTGTTTTATTACTTTTGTGAACCCTGGTTTCTTTGTTGGTAAAAATCAAGTTTAGGAGATGCACACTGGTAATTAAGGACTTACATGAAAAATAGGAATAACAAGTTAGGAGAGAGAGCATTTGGTTATTATTGTCATCTGCTTTTGGGTACAAGTTGCTATCAGCAACCCTTTTGGGATAATAAATTAATTTCTACATACATTTTCAATTTAAACTGATACACTTTTCCTTGCATTCAAATATAAAAATAGCATTTGTAGTCTTGTGGATTGATGCCTTCACTTCACACTTAAACAGATGGAAAAAGAAAGCAAAGGACAAACTGCAGAGAAGTCACTCTTTAGAAAGACTAGTATCACTCTTATGCAGTCTAGACTGTATGAAGAGCAAGGACTTCACAGGGCAAGGCACTAAACTGTGAGATGAAGAAAATTGCAATATTTTCTTATATCTTGTTTTATTCTTCCTCTTTTCACAACAGCTAATTGTAAGCAAAGTGCAAACCTGGTAAAAGTTGGAAACAAGGTGGTAAAAAAATTTTGATATATGTTACTCATTAAGATTGGAGGCAGAACCAACTTTGACTGAGAGAAAACTTCAAAAGGAAACACTTCCCAAATGTTAATAGCATTCCTTTGTGAAACAAATTTTCAAATTAATATATCAAATATGATATATTTATATATCAAATATTAATTCAACTTATCTCTTTTTCTAGTTTCACTCTGAGCCATCATTAGCTGTTACAATCAAAGTTTGGTTCTTAAACATCTCAATGTTTTGCTTTAAAACATTATCTTGATCTCTGTCTAAAGGAATGTGTTGATTTATTATGACCTGAAGTAGTAGTCATTAGAACGATCATGATTTAAAAATAAAAAGAAGAAAAATCCATTACATTCTAGGCCATTAAAAATCACCAGCAACAAAACCAATTTCTAATTTGCCCATAAAATTTTTCAATTTTTTTTCTTAAGTCAATATTTTCATATTAGTGTTGAATTCTTATATCTAGTGTCACCTAAGAATGTGAACAGTCACACGACTCTAGAACTTGTTCTTTAGAGTGTGATCCCCCCCTTCTGCTCAAGTTAATTTCTGAGTCTCTTGCAAGGTGGCTCATTTAATGGCTTGCATTAATTATTTTAGATGCAGCTCCAAAATGATAAACTTATCTGAAAGGTGGATTTCCTTAAGCTGGGTTTGGTATTGGCTTTTCTGCCTTCTTCTGAAACACCTGATCTTGTGAATGGAACAAGACATGTCTGGGACTGTGAAATTTAGCTTTGGGAAAGGGGTCCTCTTCTGTGGCAATGAAGGACAGAAAAGAAAGGAGGGAGGAGAACTGGAGGAGGCATGATGACTGATGCTAGAAAAGTGCTTCATGTTTAAAAAAGGTTCTTTTTCTGCTCTAAAACAAAGGACAACAGCATGAAGTTCAATAAGGGAAGGCCCCTGGCTCCTGTGTTTGGGTCACAGAATCACAGAATACTTACTTGAAGTGACCTCTGGATATCATTTAGCCCAACCACCCTGCCAAGGAAGGGTCACCTAGAGAAGGTGACACAGAAATGCATCCAGGTGGGTTGCAGCAATCCAGGGTAGTCAGGCTTGGAGAGCAGTGGCTAGAAAACTGCTCAGCAAAAAGAGGCCTGGGCGTGCTGGTTGGCAGCTAGCTGAACAGAGCCACCATATGCCCAGGTGGCCAACAAGGCCAACGACATCCTGGTCTCTATCAAGAATAGTGTGGCCAACAAGACCAGGGTAATGGTTTTCCCCCTGTATCATCACTGGTGGAACCACACCTTGAGTACTGCATTCAGTTTTGGGCCCTTCGCTTCAGAAAGGACATTGTGGTGCTGGAGCATGTCCAGACAGGGGCAACGAGTTTATGAAGAGTTTAGAAAACATGTCTTATGGGTATGACTGAGGGTTTGTTTGGTCTTGAGAAGGGGAGGCTCAGGGGGACCTCATTGCTCTCTACAACTGAAAGGATGTTATAGTGAGATGGGGGCCAATTTCTTCTGCTGTGTCTGCAGTGAGTGGTCCAGAGGAAATGACCATACGCTGAGGCAGGGGAGATTCAGACTAGATACTAAAAATATTTTTTTTACTGTTAGGATCATCAGGCACTGGAATAGGTTTCTCATTCCCCACCAGGGAGGTGGTGGAGTCACCATCCCTGGAGATGTTCAAGAGGTGTCTGGATCTGGCACTGAGTGATGTGGTTTAGTGGCTTAGGGGTTGCAGTGGTAGTGCTGGGTGAATGGTTGGACTTAAGGATCTTGAAGATGTCTTTCAACCTTGATGATTCTAGGATTCTATGATTCTGAGCCTGAGTGTGTCTACTAACTGAAAATATCAGTACTGGTTTATTCATGTGTGAATGTGTGCATAATAAAGCTCATTACTGAATTATTTTAAGCCACATCAAACCTGGCACAGCTAAGAACTCAAGTATTTTGGTTCTCAGGCAGAGAAGTTTGCCTTATATTCTCTGACCCTTGTGCCAGTTTTACATACTTAGATGAGATGTCCTGCTCATTTTTGTCTCATACAATATAATGTGTCGTTGGAACAGAGCTAACTCTTCTCATGAAATATGTCTGCAGTCACAGATAGTATTCTGATCACATTGTACTGCTTCACAACTGGGAGATGGCTGTGGACCAACCCTTGGAGTAAGATTACATATTGTTGATCTAGTGCAATTGTGCCAAAAGTAGCCCAGTTTTGAAGCTCCCAAGTGTGCTTGTTTTGACAAAGTACAAATGCTAACACTAAACTTGTCTTATTTGAATACCCATAGGAAAGGGACTGACATTTTAATGGGGGATCATGGGTAATTACCAAAGAAATCACCTTTGTGTATTCAACTATTTCTGAAATCATGACCATTCAATTGATGTTTAGCATGTCTCTTTTGAAACCATTTTGTACCAGCTAATTCCAAGTGCGACTGGCCTTGATGTCACCAGCTATCCTTTGAGAGTATGAAATACTATCATCATCATCTCATGATGGCTATAAATTGGTCTGAGAATAAACTGCTATACTGGGAAACTTGGAAAGCTGCAATATAGGCAAGATATTTTACATTTGAAGTGAATATGACTCAAGTTTTCAATCAGAGAAATAAAATATGTCACGATACAGAGAGACAAATTGAACAAGTTTCTACTCCCACCAAAAATTTATAATTAGCACCTCAGTGTGGTAGGCTTATTTGAAACCAGACACAAGAAATTGCTTGAAGACATAATGAGCGACAAATAGTTTATGGTGAATCCTTGTTGTTACATGGAGTCAAGCGCTTTATTAGGAGAGAAAATTTTATCACTTTGCCATTTTGTATACCCATGTCTTTCTCTGTCTTGAAGATCATTCTTGTCTTTTCTCCTCAGGATGCAGGTAATACTGGAAATGGTTCAGAGCAGGGTGCCAAGGATGATCAAAGGTCTAGAATATGTTCCATATCGACACCTCTTCTCTATATGTGTTGCGTGTTCATTTGCTTGTTTGCTTCTAAATCTTAAAGGAGAGAAAAATAAGAATGGAAAGAGGAAGAAGATGGAGACCTGCAAAATCAGGAGCAGCATAGGGAAAACAACTAGGAAATACTTTTCGCTATTTTTTTTTCGCTTTTACCTGTACCTGTCTGGTACAGGTAATGACAACATCAATTAAAGCTAGGAAATGAGGGGTTCAAAAGAGTCAGATGGAAGAACTTCCTCTGGCACATTGAAATTAAGCTGAGGAGTCTTTTTCTGCAAGATGCTATGAGTTTACTAGTCAATTAGATAAATTGATGAAACAAGACTGCACTGTACAACGCAATAATTTTATACAAGTAATATCAAAGATGTAATTTCTTGCACATGGAATCTCTAAATATTTTTTCTTTCCAGCTTGGTAAATCTTGAAGATGCATTACTTCAGGTGTACACTCTTTGTCATATTCTTGTTTTTATATCTGTCCACAAAATAGAAGGCTAGGTAAACTTCTTGCTTTCATGTAGTATGTATGTCCTTATACCTTTACTTCCTCCCTTCTCTACTGGCTATGAAAGTCTCCTGACTGCTTTCAAGAAGAATAGCTAGAAAAAGAAAATAGAAGTCAGCTTTCTTTTACACTATGTCATTCATAATGCTGTTCTTTCTTTTCAGCTGATATTTGGAAATCCAGGTGTGTCTTCATTTCCAAGACTTATGGTGAATGGATAACATCACTCTTAAGAATTTAAAAGACTTTTTTTAAAATTGTATTGTGGTGAAATCCAATTATCTCACTGTTATAGGTTATATACCTTTCTTGCATTAGGGGCTTTTGGAAAAGAGTTTATTTTTACACTGGACAATTTTCATATGGTTGATTTACTGTGTTCAATAGTGTGTGTAATTCCCATTTCTTCTGAAAGTTTCAGCTTTTATCTTGTGCCTTCAGTGTGTTTATGGCACTTTCACTTTATATGTAGATATAGATACTGCACATCAGGATTTAGAGGTCTGTTTTGTAAGACTGTTTCTTACAGAGCAAAAAACACCTTTTGTGTAAAAATCCACAGAAATAAATATTTCATATTTATATATTCTTGCAATACATTGATTTAAAACATTAAACAAAATATCTGAAGGTTGTTTTACCTTTACAAATTTATAGATAATTAAGTTTTCTATCAATTTTAAAAGAAAACAGGGACATCACTGGCATGTGTTATAGTATCATAAAAAATTCAGGTTCATTTGTGGCATTATACATAGAATTGTAAAATTTTTTATGTTGGAAAATATCATTAGGATCATCATAGAATCATAGAACCATTAAGGTTGGAAAATAGAGAATCATTTTAGATTGGAAAAGACTTTTAAAGATCATCAAGTCCAGCCATTACCCACCACTGGCCATGTTCACCAATAAAACACATCTCTAAGCATGCACCTACAAGCCTTTTAAATAGCTCCAGGGATGGTGACTCCACCACTTCTCTGAGCAGCCTGTCCCAGTGCTTAATGACCCTTTTGGTGAAAACTGTTCTTCCAATATCCAATCTAAAACTCCCCTGGCACAACTTGAGGCCATTTCATCTTGTCCTACCTATTGTTACCCAGGAGAAGAGACCACTCCCCACCGGGATACAACCTCTTGTTGGGTAGATGTGAAAAGAAATAAGGACACCCGTGAGTCTACTTTTCTCAAGGCTAAACAAACCCAGCTCCCTCAGCTGCTCCTCATAGGACTTGTTCTTTAATTCTTCCACCAGCTTTATTACCCATCCACATACAAACACATTTCATGGAACTAAAAGAAAAAATTGCTGAGAAGAGTTTATCCCAGGGGATGCCAGTTGGTTTCAATGGAAGTCCCAATGAGGCATTCACACTATCATGGTAGATTTGGAATTCTTACAGAGCGGAGGTATTCATAAACCATACATGAGCACAGCTATTCAAATATACATAGATGTGAACATTTTCAAAGCTAAATCTTTTCCTCTGCTTATAAATTATTTGCAGACAGACATTCTTTCCCTTTGCAAATTTAATGGAATTTTACAGCAAGTTTTAAATACTGGTTCATTTTTCACTATGAAAATTTTCACTATCGAATATTTGCTATTTTCTGTTTTAAATTGCTATTAATAATGTGCTATTTCATTGATTACAGAAATTTAATAAAAATGTGCTCTTTAAAAGAATTCTCATTACTCATAATTTCAATATGCTGTGTAGATAATAAGACCTAAAAATGTCTAAAACCAGAAAAATGTCATGAATTTGGAAGCAATCATTTCGTTTTTGCCCACTAACTCTCCTGGAAAGAAAAAGTGACTCAGCCAAGCATTTATAAACTGAGGTACTAAAAAACCTAACAGATATCAGTAAAACATATTGATATTTTTATATTTCACTGAACTATTTGCAAATGCATTGTACTCTTTTTTGCTTTGTCTTGATATTTAACTTACTTTCTCTGATCTTGCAACATGGTTACTGCAGAACACATTTTACCGTAATTTTTGGTCAATAAAGTAAATATTTTGCTAAGGCATTGTTGTTTTCCTCATACATCTGATTCTTGCCTTAGGAAATAAAAAACAAAGCCAGTCCTGCAATACCACTTTGCTGGGGGAAAAAAAGCCCTATTTTACTTGTGTGTTTCCACATTCATGTGTTCGATTGTTCTTTCTAACCATTGTTTTTCAGCTAATCCTTGTCATTTTTCTTTAGCTTCAACTGCTAATGAAAAACCAGCAAAAATTAGGAAAAAAAGTGTCATGTTACGCAATTCAATGCTGCAATCCACAAAAATTGTAACACAAAAACTTACTAAAAAAATAGGATTTTTCAAAGTAATGCCCTGTATGAGCAGTTCTTTTTGCAAGTTTAACAGAAACTAAATGCTCCACAGAAAGTTGCTCATATAATTCACAGATTAAGCAAAAAGTGATTTCAGAGCAACAATAATAAAGTAACATTAATGTTTCACAAAAATGTCATCTTTCCTGCTCAGGGATACAATATTTCAATATAAATAACTTCACGGGGTCAGTAAATGTAAGAACAATGGATGATATAACTGGAAAAATAGAGTTTTCTTCTGGGATATAGCTGATAGCAGATAGTGGGGAGCAGCTAGAATTGAAAACCATTCAGAATCAAAGTACAAATACTTATTTGCAAAATCATTTATTTAAATAAAGGAAGAAAAATGTCTCCAGCATCCTGCAAAGAGCAGGAAAGCTGTTATAGTCTGGGCTAAACTTTTCGCCCGTGTTACATTGATGTATTTGCACACCTACTCAGCAATGAGACCTGTAATTCTTGCTGTTAGTAGCACAGTTAAAAGAATGGTACAGTAACAGTGTTTCTCTGGTGGAGAAAATAAAGCTTTTTCCTTTACTGTTTGAAGTTTTAAAAATATTAATCTCTCCTATTTGCATTAGCAACTGTGGGACAACACATGCCCCAACTGTTACATTTTCTTGAAAAAACTTTTTTACTTTGTAGGAGAGTGCCCATTTTACTTTATATTTGCAGTGCCATGGAAATTGCACACACAGATCTGGAGGTTTGTAGGCTAATTATTTGTGCTCTAAGAAGAGAAAACCTGTTGACATGACTCATCAGTCCTTTATTACAGCACATGTAGACAGACAGCCACCATATTGCCGCATAAGCCTTTGCTTTAAACAAAACTAGGCAAAATTCAAAATAAAACCAAGAATGACAGCAAAACAGATAAGAGGATAAGACGTCAAAAATAACAGAAATGGAAACAGAGCTCTACAATACCATTTTTATGAGGTTTTTGTTTTAAAGAGAACCATGTAAAAAATTCTGACAAAATCTCTCTTATTCCACACCCTGGTGGATACAAGTCACTGGAAATGTACGGCATAAAGAAGCAGTAGGAGATAAGCTCATGCAGATACTAGCTGTCCAAAAATAGCCACTAACCTGGTGCATAAAAGAAGTAGAAAGATGATTGTAGTAGATGAGGGCTCAGAATAACCTTTTATTCCAGATTTGGATGGCTAGAAACATGCTCCTTAGTCCTTGCATTACAATGAACTCTCAAGGAGGGCCTCTCACATACTGAGTCACTTTTTGTCGATTTATGTGAGGTGAGAAATTGGAACCCAAGACAAGTCACATAATGTCTTTCAAATCTCCTCCACTCACTGTAAATGTCTTTTTGAGGAGGACAATTAACTCATTTTCTTGGGAGGTGAATCCTCACAACCTTAAACAAAAATCACTTGAAGCTTAAGTAGCCTAAGGAAGTGGAATTCTTTTCTTTCATAACTTCATAATTTGGAATAGCTTAACCCAGATGGGCAATGCACAGCTGAATTACTTACTGGTATGGGGGTTTAGTTTATTGTTTTGGTTTTGGCTTTGTTGATGAATCATGTATGGCAGCTTACTCATTTTTCATCCTATTCACATAAAATATAATTGCTCCAGATGTAGGAAAATCACCTGCATGTGTACCTCTTTACAAATTTTACATTTTATCACAGACATACAAACATACAGCCTGTGCTTTTTATGTGTATCATTGAGTACTTTAAGGACAATCTAAGCTGACAGATGCAGCAGAACACAGACCTATACCTCCAATTTCCTTCTCCAATTGTACAAAATGCTCTTTGATGCAAAGAGGCAAAATGATTGCTGGCAGAATATATTTCATGGTGTGGTTAGCAGTATGATAAGAATTATCATAGAATCATAAGAAATATAAAAACTTGGGTTGGAAAGAACCTTAAATATCATCTAGCTCCAACCCCCATGCCATGGGCAGGGATGCCACCCACTAGAAGATATTGCCCAGGGTTTCATCCAACCTGGCCTCGAGTACTTCCAGGAATGGGCCATTCACAGCTTCTCTGGGTAACCTCTAGTGCCTCCCTACCCAGTGAGCAAATAATTTCTTCTTAACTCTCACAGATTTTAAAAATTTTGAACTATCCCTATGAGTGGGCAAAATGTTACGCCTTCAGTTTTCCTGCATTTGAAGACTGTCGTCTTGTTCTTTCTCCATTTGAGTTACAATGAGCCTTAAAAACTAAGTTTTCTTCACATCTGTGAATATAGGACATCTCTGGATGCTCTAAGAAATATAACAAAGTGTTATACCCTACTTTATGCAAAGTGAAAACTGGGTATTGACTACCACCACGGACTCTTCCCTTCATCTCAGTGCAGGAGTTTCAGCAAGATATTTTCTTGCATCAAGACTGTTCACTTATACTGATGCCTTTTCCCTGGTCCTAAAATTTAAGAGCCAGATGCGGTTAAGGGACAAAGGGTCTTGGTTTAGAAAGACAGGTATCTGCCAGGGAAACTGGGGTTCCCCTTAGAATAGAGGATGTAAACCCCTCACCCCCCGCCAAGTTCTAATTTTGCAATTAACGGCTCTCAGGCAAGGATTTGGGAGTAGGAATANGCCCATTATCAAAAGGCACCTGCCCCCAACTGTTTTTCAGCAGATGAAATTGAATAGACTATAACCCAGGACAACCTTGGTATTTAATAAGGATCCTTGTGGTGCCTCACTTCATCAAGGTGGGATGGGCCAACATGCATACACATGATAGAGCGCACATGCAATTTTATAGACCTTAAAAATTAGCATATCTAACAAAGATGCCCCAATGACAGGCTTGAATGCTTGGCATTGATATCCTCCTATCCTGAGGAATTCCCCCCTGTATGGGCCGAGCCTTAGTTTACACGAGTTGTTCTAGAGAGGACCATGGTTTTTTGAGATAGCGTATGGCTTTTGGGCCTCCAACTGCGAGGCCTCCAGGATGTTTGGTCTCTTGGTTTAACAGAATACTAGGACTATGCTAAGTTATCAGACTTAGGGAATTACAAGAGTGCATGCTAAGAGCATTGATGATGCATAAAAAGTGTATAAAATGTCTATAAAAGAAAAGGAACAAAGCATCTTGGCATCAAAACAATGTCTTGAAAAAAGACATTCTAAAAGATGAGTGCAGTTTTGATGGGAATGTCAGCATATGGTTTAAATTCTGCTGTGGCATCAGATCACATGATGGAGGCCTAGATTATTTGGTATAATAACATCTGAGTCTTCTCAATAAAACAACACTCCTGTTTTATCTGTGCAAACTTGATTATACCAGAGCAGGCATACCAAGTTCTACTATAGCACCATTGTTTTCTTTGCATTTGTATTTCACATAGGTATACAGTAAAGTTATATTTACCTAGTTCTTAAGCTGGTGTTACAAAAACTTTCATTTTATATCTGCAAATTTATAAGGTAAGTTTCAATATCCACTTACTCTTTGCAAACTGAGGCACATATTTACAAATCTATTATAGGTCCATCAAAAATATTTAAACTTTTAATGTTATTCTTAGTATTAATGACGTGAATATCAATTTATCACTGCTCTAATCTATATAGATTTACCAGCTGACAAGTCATGCTGTCTGGCATATTAAAGCAATTGGTGCTGTTTGTCCTTTGCCAAAAGTGCCAGATGTGTTAGGTTCAGCCTGAGGTTAAATATTTTGTGTAAGATTGACAGCTCTGCCCCTCAGTGTTCTTAGGAAGTTTGTATTCTTTCATTTTTGGCAGTTGGAAACTCTAGACTACAAGTAAGAAATGGGAACATACCTCTTTCTTTCTCTCTCTCCAGCCTCTTCTATCTGGGTGAGCTCCCCAGATGTTCTGGCTTGTATGCAAGTGCACAATTGTGGTAGGATCCTATAGAAACATAGACTTAATAACTAAAAGCAACTAAAAAAGAGAGATGGAAAGGTTTTCTTTAAATTGTTGAGAATGCGACATCACATTTTGTGGCATCAAAAAGACATCAGTATAACTGCCCAACCAAGCTGATAATGTTGCAGCTTGCAGAACAAGACTTTAGATTGATTCCTAAGTTCTGAGAACAAAATAGTTTATTATTTCTGTAATTTTCTGGACTGCTCTGCACAACTACAGTGAAAACCTAATTTATCATTATGTCACAACAAAGTTATGCCTGTTTAACTTCAGTAGTTTCATTGAGTTACTCTGATAAATCAGGACTCTGAAGAGTGTAAGCTACTGCAAAGGTCCATCTGTTGGACCAAATCACACCCTCTGCAAAACAAGAACAGCTGTGGACTACAGTGAATCAACTTCAAATGTTTTGGCATTGTACTGGATTGACTTCTGTTAAGATGTATAGTGAAGCAAATCAAGACCTTACAAGGATGACTTTAGTCACTACTGCATTATTGTGTAATTGAAAAAGCACAACAGAACCCCTGAAGAAATGAAGAAATGAAGAGGTTTGAGGATCCCATTCTAAGACAATCACTAGCACTGAAACAGTTTGAGAAAAGTACAAATTAAAAAAAAAAATTATTTACTGTCCCAGATGATCTTTAAAGTTCTTTCAGGCTGGACTGTCCTGTGATTCTGTAATCAGAATAAAAACACTATGTACCAGGATTTTGTTTCTTGGAAGTATTCAACAAGATACAGAATAAATTAAAAAAAATTAGAAATGTCACAGATGTGAAAAGCTATATTGTTATAGACAGTAATATGAGAAACACACATGTGCTAATATTATGTTAGGGCATGAAATAGGACATAGGAATCTGCAAAGCAAATTCAAGATATTATGAGAAATGTTTGTTTACAAAGTTATCACTTGAATTAGTCACAAATAGAAATATCTTCATTTTCCTTTGAAAAATTCTGGTGGCAAGAAAGTCAAACATAATCACCAAAAAGAGCAAAAGTCTTTCAGAACACTGAACTCCAGTGAAACTTTAAACTCTAACAAGCGATGTATATAAAGCAAAAGTCATTGTTTCCTCGTGTTCTCATGCAATACCAATCTTTTAGTGAGGCATAGAACAGTTTTTAACAGGCAAAAGCTTAATGAAGAAATAGTTATTAAACTTCTATATTAATCTGGGATTTTTATAATACACACAAGCAAACCAAATCTTGCATTAGTTAAGTATGGTCACAAACTATAAACCAACATAACATCTTATTATGTATTAATAGGATTTCTGCAATAGCCATTCTGTCTTCCGTGTTATGAGGCAAAACAGACCTATCTTATTAAAATTTCCATTTAATTAGAAGCACTACTTGTATCTTAAAGTAAAATCTACAAAAAAGTTGAAATTACCTTAGAAAAAGAATTGCAATAACAACTGTGGGTTTTTCATCTTTTTTTCAGCATTTTCATTTCAGTTCCCTCTGACATCTCTCACCATGTAGTGGAGGAGGATTGCAGAAAAAAACCCACTTCTGCAGGAGGAGCCTATAAAAAGTCTGGGGCAAAGAATTAAGGATATGTTAAATATTACAATTCGTAGACCTCATATCAGATCTGTAAGAGAAGCACCATGAGAAACCAGGAGCACATACATGGTTCATCTGGGACATCAAACACACAGAGAAAACCTAAACTGGTCTTTTTGACTAACAACAGAGTTACAAATTCAACATAAACACAAGCCCTGCAAGCAATTACTTTATAGCAAAAGTTAATGAAATCAGAAGTATTTCAGCCAGGACCTATTGTAATAATCTCCAATCTTTCTTCAAGTTTATTAAGCTTTGTCCTAATCTGTGCCCTGTATTTTGTGAGAAAGAAATGTAAGAAAAAAATAAATCAACTCAGAATTTTTAATATTTAAAGCAGTACATTCCTAATGGTGCCATCACAAATGCAGCATTTGTGAAACCAAAGGTCAGGCTGACAGTTGGTGAGAGAAGAATCACACGGCTGGAGATTCATGACAAGAGTGTCTTCAGGGCTGGAAAACAGAAGGCTACAACATTTCTTACTTTATCCCTCTATTTACTGTTCAGTCTTCAGACAAAAATATCCTTGGGCTTTGCCTTGCTTTCCAGGGATTTACTATGATCTTTCATGGACCACAGGAGCGTTCTTAGTCTATCATTCTGGAGGATCAGAAAATGCCAAGGGTGGTCAGGTTCCTTAACTCATCCTTCCAGAGTACAAATTCCGTGTGTACAAAGAAATACTTTATAATTTTTAAAAGTCTGTGACAACAAGAGATGTCCAAATAACTTCTAATTATTCTTACATGAAGTTTTTAGATGGAATTTCAGAAGGTGCTTTTTAGGATTTTTTTGTTGGTATTGCTAGATTAAAGGGTATAATGTCTCTGATTTAGTAAACAAATATCCAGTATCCTTTCTTCTCATATTACATATAGTATTAAAAATCAAGAGAGAATTTAAGTAAAAAGCAAACAATAAACATCCCTGACTTCAAGATGGAAATAAAAAGCAGTTTAAGAGACTTTTCCAGACAATGTTTTACTAAATACCCAGCAATATCCAACAATGTTCATGGGTAAGAAAATCAATACTTGAAATCAGAATTATTGCCCAAGAATAATGTGTTCTGTTTCTTGAATGTATATAACTTAAATTTACAAAATAACATCAAAAAATCAATTTTTTCTGGTGCTTAGAAGTTTCTGAGACCATTCTGGAAGGATGATCACAGAATCACAATTTTCAGAGCATTATTTATTTCCTGTCATCTGTATGGAATATTTTGGTTGCAATAGTTTCTCTAATTACTTAGAACTAAAGAAAAAAAAACAGATTTGCATGTTCCCCTGTTGCTCTGTCATGCAGCCTTCAGCTGGATAGTGGAGTTAACTGCAAGAGCCACTTTGAATCATACAAAACAAATAAACTTGCAGCAGTAAATGTCAGTGATAGATTTACAAACAACTTCCTTCTACCTAGAGTAATTAGGAAAAAACTCCCCAGCTTCTGAGCTGCATTGTTGGAAACTCTCAGATATTTTTACAAAGCCTTCATTACTCTACATAGTGCCCAAAGCAATGCAGTTCTCCATTTTTGTTTGGCTAACTTCTTTTCTTCATAGAGGCTCATGCAATTAGGAATTACATAATTTCCATGCAGAATGACTGAAAAGCTCCTACAGAGAAATAAAGTTTCGAAGAAGTAAAAGAAATATTTTCAGAATTTTTTCCTTTCTTTCCTGAGATTTCTTCACACAGGGCATCTGCACTGATATTTAAATGAATATCAAAAAGGAAGAGGCAAGTAGTTATTATTTGACTGACCATCACTCTCAAAATTCTTGCATATAATATGAAATATTTTGGCACTTTATATGAGCAATTTTCCTTGTGAGAAACCTGTCTTGTTAAGAGCCAGAACTTTACTATGTTTGGAATTCAAATGGTGGAAATGAAAACCANAATTCAAATGGTGGAAATGCAAACCATGTTACAAAAAATATCACAATAAAAACACAAACAAAACAAACAAGCAACAAAAACAACAAAAAACTCCCCCCAAAAACCAACACAATGACGATGTAAGTTCTATTAAAATTGAAGTTTTAGCAGTACCTTCCTACTTTTTTCATCAATCTCCCCTTTAACATTGTTTTGTGACAGGAACAGAAAAATTAGAAGGAAAGAATAAGGCAACCATTACACCAGGTCTGACCATCATAGTTTTTTATTTTATGTTTCCAATCTTTTTATATAAAAATAAAAGTGTTTTTATTGTCGCTACTAATAATTATTCTGCAATTTCCTTCTTTTTTGTGCAGGCTTAGACCCCATATAATTGTGTTTATTTTCTTCTCATTTCTTCTGGTTTGCCCCAGTTGAACTTCATATTTCTGAAAAGTGACTGCAGTTCTACTGGAATTGTGAGGTGATGCAACTCAGCTTTGTGCTCAAAAAACATTGAAAAAATTAAGAAGGCCTTCTTAAGTAACATGGAGAAAACATAGCCTGCAGGCATTAAGGATGTGAGAGAGAAGGAAAAAAAATCATAGCTTCACCTTTTTTAACATGAAAACTTGATTTCTTTTACAGACCATCCATAAATAAAGCCTTGTTTTTCCAAGCAAAAGTTGGATGCAGGAGTATTTGTAGACTTAAAAACTCAACATTTTTCAAACTGTGAGCCTTTTTACAAAAGAGCAAATGATGAGAAGTTATCTGGTTGTTATCTATTGAAGGGGAAAACAACATCTCTGATTACTCCTTAGAATGTAATGCACCTTGACTATATAGTTCATGATAGATGGAACTGTGCAGGCTCTTGGGGTTTGCTGAGGATTATTTAATGCTTTTATTAGAAACAGAACAACACTTAGTATTTCATCTTAATTATATTCTTGACAAGACAAAGTACACAATAGTCAGCTGTTGAAAAGTACATTTCTTTTAATTTTTGAAGATGCTATAATTTTCCTTATCTCTGTAACCAAAAAGTTGCACTGATATCATGCATTCAAGGTGTTAAATGTATATTTGTTTCTGTCATGACACTACAACAGTGTTAGGCACCAGATCAAGCTGCCAGTCTCCAGAGGTGTTGCATCGATGATAAATAACTGTAATATATGACCACTGAAGAAAAATTAGTTTCACATGTCATTTTCAAAATTTGTATCATGCCATGGGGTAGGAAATTGTCTTCAGCAAGGTCTGTCATAAGTAAACCTCGATGTCTTTATGTGAAATATAGAAAGAGTAACAGAAAATTTTCTCATCAAGACTTTCTACTTTCTGTATATCATTTTAGTAACTGACATGACTTCAGTGTTTTTCAGTATATTTACATAAATACATGTGCAAATTCCAGCAATTTAGTTTTATCAACAAGGAAAATTCAAATCCCATTAAGTTATCTAACTGAAAATCCAGATTGCTTAAAAGTGTTAAATTGTAACATGATTTTAAAATACTTTGCAAAAAAAGTATTTTATTGGATTTGATGCTGAATATTTTAGTTTCTTCTTTTCCCTCTTTGTTTTGCATTTCAACTTTTTAACTTCTCCGCAGCAACTTAAGAAATACGACATTAATATTTCCACTAAGTCTGCAGGAAAACCTTAAAAATTTTCCCTGTGTTCAGACACTACTGATGCATTTGACATAAGTTTATTTAAAGTAGAGTCTGGACTGAGTTTTAGTACTATGAAAAAATACTGTACTGCTATAATCAGAAACTGTGAGACCACAAGTGACAATGATAATTATGGTGAGTGTCTATAAGTCACAACTAATTTCTTTTCTGCTTACCTACATAATTTAACCTTGATGTGACAAGGCCACCCTTCTCCAAGTAATGGCAGCAGAGGAGGAAGTGACAATTTTTATTACGTTTTATGATTAAGACGTTTTCCAAATGGGAGTTCAGATGTAATTTTACCTGTCATTTCATTTAGGTGACCCATTAACCAACAGAAGCTGGCGGCACTGTCATGGTACAACTTGCGAGCAGAATATATTCTACACAGTGATTGCAACTAACAGGATGTAGTTTAGTGAAGGTTGTACTAACCACAGCTAGACAAGAACTTCGTTATTATCATTCAGCCACACGTTATGAATATATGCCTTTCAACCATGTTGATTTTCCTCAGTAGATTTGGCTTTGGAAACCTAAGGGCTATTTCAAGCATTTAAGACTGAGACAGGACAAGGCTGAAGCTGACCAGACCTTTGAACACAATCTCATCCGAATTCCAGTAATCTATAGCAATGAAAGCTTTTTAGGCATAACCCTGATTTATCCTTTAGGAGACAGCTTATCTCCTCACATCTCAAGTTTTCTAATAGCCAAATAGGGACAAGGCAGAAGGTGAGTCTGTGAGTGTGCATTTGTGTACATATTCTGCATGAATTTAGTTAAGAAAAGACATATTATGTATTGCAGGATGTGTAATCCCTTTTGTTAGGCAACTACAGCAAATATGGAAGAAACTGGGGACAACAGAGCTTTAAAATGATTGCCCCAAAGAC
The DNA here is from genome assembly GCA_008694505.1 of Cyanoderma ruficeps. Lineage (NCBI taxonomy): Eukaryota > Metazoa > Chordata > Aves > Passeriformes > Timaliidae > Cyanoderma > Cyanoderma ruficeps. The sequence continues at coordinate 42,272,630 of VZDJ01007755.1, forward strand.
ATTGACCTGTTCAACATGATAAATATTCAGGAAGAGGTAGGAAACATGACTGCTGCATACATTTGCCTTTATTTTAACTTGTGCTTACAGCCTTACAGAGTTTGCAAACTACACACTGGAACTGAAGCATTGGAACATAATAAATAATGATTGCTTAACAAAAAGAAGTTACTGGGCCGCAACTGGTTATTTAACAAGATTTCTATAGGGTGAAGTAGGAAGAGCTGTGGTATTAAGTGATCATTGAGAGGCATTGAGAGTCGGGTATCAATTCTGTTGGTACTTAAGGACAGGAGAGAAAGGTGAGCAATTGCATGAGAAATTTCTTTCTTTTATTCTGCATCTAGTACAGAATTTCAAGGTTTAAGGGCTTTCCATACATGATTGACTGCTAACTGCATTATTACAG